>ML681963.1:30699766-30826479 GCA_007922195.1 Podocnemis expansa
GCGCTGACCCCTGCCAGTGCCTGCAGCCCCGCTCTGCAGGCACCCGCAGGGATCAGCGCTGGGCTGCGCTGAACCCCCCCCGGTGCCTGCAGCCCCCCTTTGCAGGCACCCGGGGTTCAGCGCTGGGCAGCGCTGAATGCCGCAGGTGCCTGCAGCCCCCACTGTGAACATGCTATTTCATTTCCTGCCTTTTCCCTTATTTCAAAATAACTTTTTGTTTATTTGGACTAGGTTATTTCAAAATAAGGCATTATTTCGACACAAGTTTGTTTCAACACAACTTGTATCGAAATAATTCCTGTGTGTGAACACAGCCATTGGCTTTCCTTAGTTCAAATTAAGGAATTCCTTAGTATGAACTAAGGAAAGCTTAGTTCAAACTTGTAAAATCTGCCTTCAGTTCGAACTAACTCAATGGAGTTGCGTTAGTTCAAACTAACCATTAGTTTGAACTAAAGGTAGTTTGTCCTTCTTCCTCCCGCCGTGACTTCCTCTTTTTATGGATTGGATGGGGGTATGACCCTTCTTTGGTGCCATATTGCCACCCTTCCCATGGTGCCCCTCTCCTAAGCTGAACTAACAAGTCCTGTGCATGGACATGATAGTTCAATTTAGGCTTCTAGTGTGGACATGCTAATGCTAACTAAATTAGTTTGAATTAATCACAATTAGTTCAAATTAATTAATCTGAACTAGCTTAGTTTGAACTAGCATTCTTGAATGTAGACATAGATCTGTAGGGGTCTGGGTTGCTTTTGCTGGGTCAGTGTTATTGGGCAGACTTAGCTATCTAGAGCCAGGAGTTTCTAGCATTCAGTGTGTAACTTCAAGCATACTTCACAAAGTTCGCTTCTAGTGCAATGGTCAGATGCCTGAGAGCAAGCAGCCAGCCCTGAACAGTTGCACTGAGAAGAGCCCATGTACTCTGTCCACAGGGAGATACTAAGCCAGGACAGGAGCAGACAGCAGGCTGTTTTCCCCAACTCTGAGGCATTTTACTTCAGGTTAGTGGTGTTGTTAACTCTCCAGCATGGAAGTCTGGAGGTACTAGTTGCTGAGCATGGACTGTTGGGAAAGAAGGGTGGTTTCTTTTAAGTGTATACTTTGGGTTGTGGGCTTAACTACAGTTCTTTAACATAATAAGGGGAAAGAGACAATTATATTTCTTTATTCTCAGGGTTGTATGTTTTTTATTTGTAATGGTGTGTGTGTGTCTACATATATCTATATCTATATACAGTGGGGACTGGTTTATGCATGGGTGTCGGGGGAAAAGCCCCCAGCGACCACATGTAAACCGGCCCATGTGTAAGCGGGACCGGAAGGCCTTCCCCGGGGCACCGGCCCAAGCCCCACTCCCTGGCTGCAGGCCATACTCCTGGCCCCGCTTCTGCGCTGGGGTCCAAGCCGGCCTCAGGTGCCTGCTGCTGCCAGCCTGGCCCCAGATCCCTGGCCGGGGACATGGCAGAGAGCAGCGGTGGCTGCTGCTTCCAGCCCTGTTCTAGGTCTGGCCGCCTGTGGCTGCGGCTGCGGCTGCCGCTCCCTGCCATGTCCCCGGCCAGGGATCTGGGGCCAGGCTGGTGGCAGCAGGCGCCTGAGGCTGGCTCGGACCCCAGCGCAGAAGCAGGGCTGGGGAGTGGGGCCTGGGCCAGTGCCTGGGGCCCATCTCTGGGGCAGCGATACGCACAGACATGTTTACGCAACGTGTGTTAACGGGATTTGTGCGTTCCTGTGGGGCCTTTGGGGGATATCTGGTTACCGCGTGTTAGCTGGTTCCGCAGGCAAACCGGTCGCACAGTAATGGGTCCCCCCTGTATCTATATCTATATCTATATCTATATCTATATCTATATCTATATCTAAAAAGAAAAAAAAAAACGAAAAAAAACCCTAAGTGTTGACCAGGTAAGCTGCCTGGACAGCAGTGTTCCTAGCAGAAGAAGGAAAGTTTCCATAGATTTCTGCTGTCAAAGAGGAGGGAGCTGCTTCTTTCAACACAAGTGTTTTGACTTGATGAATAAGGACCATAACAGAGTCATGTGAATTATTTAAATAGCTATATCATCTTATAGATCTATATAGTAATTTTGTTTTCTTTCATCATAAGGTTTTTAAAGTTAATGTTTAATACAGTTCATTGCTTTTGTTTTCATTAACTGTGAACAGACTTTGCTGTGAGTCCCTTTAGGACTGAATCTTGGGTCTCCAGCTGCATCGCTGTAGAAGCTGGGGTTTATTGTTTATTGTTGAGCACTGGAGAAAGGTACTGGAATTAAACTCTAGCCCACCTCAAGGTTACATTTGCTTGTCCATTAATGTTAATCTCTGAGAGAGGCCACACTTCCCAGCAGCTATAATCATGCAGTTTGTCAAAGGTTCAATCCTTTTCCTAGTCTTTTGGTTTCTTTAGATTTATGCAATAAAAGTAAATGTTTTGAGAATAAAATACTGATTATTTAAAGCATGGGAAGGTAGGGAGAAGGAGAGGTAACTGTTGCAACAGAGGGGGTGTTATGGGAAGGCACAATACAGATAAATAGTGCACATTATTGTGAGTCATTACCAAAATGGGTTTTTAAATCCTCCCAGTAATGCACTGGTTCTCACTTATTTTTTCTTATCATTCTGGTATCTGTTGCTCTAAATTAGCAGACAGTCTGTCTGTCATCACACTCTACTCTTGTGGGAACTTCTCTCTCCTTGCCTCAGAGATATTATGTAGCACACAGCAGACCATGATAACAATGGGCACACAGCCCAGCAGCTTAGGAACCCAGTCTAGACCTGCTTTCACGGACGATATGCTTTCTAGCAGCCTTGAGGCTCCCTAGGAGTGAGATATCAGCTTCTATAGCCACTTTTTGCTGAGAAGGGCAAACAGATTTAGATCTCCTGAAGCAAAGCCTGTTCATTGCTGCTCCAAGTAAACTACCTCCTCCTGGGACCATGAACCCTGACGCACAAGAGTGATCTTGGTGCTCCATAAAGACCTCACAATTTCCAGTATCAGCAAGTAGCTGCACTGTGCTCAGGACGATTGTGAGAATAAGGTAGTTTTCCCAGTGTTAAATGTATATTGTGCTGGGGCTAACAATAAATCTGTTATTCATTATATGTTGCTCTTTGACAGAAGTGGCCTTCAGAGGCAGAGGCCCCAGGCCTACTGATCTTCTTGGGCAGATAAGGAAGCATTCTCTCCAAATTAAGGAGAACATGTTTCAAGAACAATTCCAGTCTACAGAGGCATGCAGAAGGGTGGGGGGGAGTATGGAGAGAAGCAATGTCTGAGAAACAGAGGGAATACAGAGACAAGTGCAAAGAAAACCACAAAAAGAATCAGGAGCATAAGGAGCATCTCCTCACTCTAATTGCAAGGCAGACTGAACTGTTATAGACTTTGGGAGTACTCCAGATTAAGATGGTGCAGGCTCACCATCCCTTGCATCCTCAACAGCAGCCCTTTTCCCACCACATTCCAGACACTTCCAGTGAACAGTCTTATGAAGTCCATGGCCCACCCTGGTTAAATGTAACAGCTACCCCTTCACACAGCTGTGGGAATGACAGCTGGACATAGACACAGCTGTAATACCCACCAGTGCCCCACAAACTCTCCCCTCTGCACACTCAGTTTCATTTTATCTCTGTTTGTTGTTTCTTAATTAACAAAAAAAAAAACTCAGTCAAACATGTAATCACTGTTTATTCATGTAGGCACCACACATGTCCCCCAGCAGCTGTGATTCTCTGCAGGTGTTCATCAGAACACTGTCAAAGACACACGTGGTTCAGTTATCGGTGTTCATTGTGAAAGTGCTTCCAGAGTGCCTGCATCCTGCAAATGGATCCCTGCTGTGTGTCCCTAATACCTCTAGCATCTGGATGCTCAGATGCATGTGCAAGGCGAACTGCCTCTGTTGTGTACCCAGGGGGAAACTTTTCACCCTTAGCTTCACAGAGATTATGGAGAACAGAGTATGTAGCCATAACTGCAGGAATATTCTCCTCATTTAAGTAAAGCATGCCGTAAAGACATGATAAAGCCCATGCCAGTGGGCTCTTAAATGGTCAAAGGCACACTCCACAGTCATTGGGCACCTACTCAGCCTGTTATTAAACCACACCTTGCTGGTATCCAGATTGCCTGTTTAAAGCATCATGAGCCATGGCAGCAATGGAAAGGCTGGGTCTCCCAGGATCACTATGGGCATCGCCACATCCCCTGTCTTAACATTTTCATCCAGAAAAAAAAGGTCCCTGCTTGTAACTTCTGATACAGCCCTGTGTTCCTGAAAATACAAGCATCATGCACCTTTCCTGACCAACCAACATTTATAACTGTGAACTGGCCCTGGTGATCCATGAGTACCTGTAGCAACAGAGAAGTAGCCCTGTCTATTTATGTACTCAGTTGCAAGATGCCCTGGAATCAGAACTGGGTTACATATGCTATCTGTGGCCCTGCCACAGTTCAGGAATCACATGGCTGCAAATCCACCAGGTATGTCATACACATTGCTCAGAGTCACAGTCCTTTGCAGTAGAATGCGATTGATGGCCCTGCATGCCTGAGATAATGCAGCCCCAACAGTGAACATGCCAGCTCCAAACTGATTTGCAACCTACCAGTAGCAGTCTGGAGTTGCCAGCTTCTACATGTAATGGCAACATGCTTCTCTACTGGAAAAGGCTGCTCCCATTTGATTGTCCTTGTGCCACAGGGCAGGGGCTAGTTCCACACAGTTTGATAAAAGTGGCTTTGTGCATTCGGAAGCTGCGTAGCCACTGCTTGTCATCCCAGACATGCATAATGATGCAGTTCTATCACTCAGTGCTTGTCCCCTTCACCCAGAAGTAACAGTGAATTGTGTGCAGGTGCTGCATGAATGAAAACAACAATGCTGTGCTTTGTCTACATGTCACTCAGCAGGCCCAGCTTGTTAGATTCCTATTCTGATCCTGAGCTAATGACATACTGCACAACTACCCACAATATGTTCAGAATATTCAAAGTGACACTGGACAGGATCCATTTTTGGAAATTAGGATTTGCAGACATGCAGGCAGGAACTGTTCAAAAATGGCGAGAGTTGCTACTAGCAACAGTGAATGACAGCAAGGAAATGCACTGTCCCATGGGATATTTCAAAATGCCAATAATATAGCCTATACCAATGATGGAATGATATCATAGCAATGTCAAACCTCCTAGCTGCCCCTTTCTACCTTTTCCATGCCCCCTACTTTAGCATGTATGAGGAGAGAGACATGATATCACAGAACCCTACTGCAGCACATGTGGACCAAGGGGCGTTAGAGCTGGCTAGAAAACAAACATTCTGGCATCTGAAAAATATTGAGGTTTCACAATTTGTTTTTTGTTTTGATGAAGAACAAACCAGAAGCCAGTCCAAATTTTTCAAGAAGAAAATAGGAAGACACTCTGCCTTTGGCTTTCAAAAAGTTCAGTGGTAAGGGCACTCATGTGAGGGGGAAGACCCCAGTTCAAGTCCCTCCTTAGAATCACCTGAGAGGTATTTAAAAAAAAAAAAAAAAGCTAAAATAGGGGTTTTCTTAAAAATGATTTTGAAACAAAACACTTTGATTTACCTGGTTCAAAACAATGGGTAAGTCGTTATATTTCTTAAAGGGTAGAGAAATACCCTAAAATGAAACAAAGTGAACAAAAAAACCGACCACTTTGGTTGAACATAACACTATGTTCAACTTGAAACTTTTGTTTTTTCCAGATTTCCATTTTGGGGAGGATGTGAAAAACATCAATTTCAGCTTGAAATTTTATCTATCTATCTATGTATCTATCTATTATTTGGCTCCTGACTCCAAAAAAACAGCATTTGCTCAGGGATTTGCAACACCATTTTTCAATTCATCTGTGTCTGCTACTACAGGTTTCATCACAAAGCTGAAGTCTAGAGTTGGGATTCTTCTATTTTCTTTTGAGTAGATTGTTTTAAAAGTGATGGAACTCCTTGTTAGAAGGCACAGATAAGTGTCATTATGCCCTTTATAGTAAACTGAGGCACAGCAGTTAGCTGGGATGCATGATATGTTATGGCAAAGACAAAATTCTTATGCTAACTTTAAATAGGAAGGAAGTAGGAAGAGCTGAAGCTCAGGACTGGAAATTCAGAGCTCTCAGTTACCGTTCTGGCCATGCTTTCGATCTATGCGGATATGTCTACACTTAGAAGTTACTTCGAAATAAGGAGGCTTATTTCGAAATAACTTTTTTACTACCCATGCACGCATTTTCTTATTTCAAACTAAGCATTTCTTTATTTTTGAAATAACAAATCGCTATTTAAAATAATAAAACCTGTGTTTATTTCAGAATAGCACTTCAATCAAAAATATTGTTTTGAAATAAGCCATGTAATAGGCTTATTTTGAAATAATGGCCATATTCTTTTACTTGCCTTCCCCTATTTAGAATTAGATAGTCTAGTGAAGACTCTACTTCAAAATAATAACTCCTACCTTATTTTGAATTAGACAGTTTTCCCTGGACTCCTAATTCGAAATAATAAATTAGAAGTAGTACTAATTTGAAATAATTACTTTAAATTAAAATTGAAGTAGTTATTTCAAAATAACTATTTCAAATTAATTCTGTAAGTGTAGACATAGCCTGTGACTTTGTTTGAACAAGTCAATTACATATCTGGACCTGTGTTTATAAATAAATGGAATAATAAATCTTTCTTACCACAGGTTTGTTCTGGAGCTAATTCGTTAATGTTCTAACAAATCTTCCTCTAGGCATTCATACCATATTCATCACTGATGTAGCTCAGTGCCTAATGTTTGCAAGGTGCTTTAAGATCTTCAGTGTTTTTATGTGCTTATATAAGGGCTTATAAACTTCCATTTGAATGCATCTGAATGCAGAAAGCACATGAGTGAATCAGGAATTCTGTGGTCAAAACAAAATGGAAGTGTCCCGGCTGAGAGATAGTGCAGTCACATCACATGCAATTGGCATTCTGGCACCTCTGAGTTGCTTGAGTGCCATTCTTCTTTCCCATTATTGTAATTATCTCCACAACAGTCATGACGTATCTGGCAAAGCACTCTTTCTTCCGTACTGACTAAAGCACTTCAGGAATGGATTAGCTCCAGACTTCTGGCTCTTTAAAATTATTATTACTCTTAATAACAGGCATTTGCATAGTGTTCTGTAGAGACCTCCGCTAGCATAACCCTTTGGAGTTGGGATGTATTATGACAGATCTGTGACCATCTAGAAACCTTATGTTTGGCTCTTTGTTACATGTCATGTTTACTTGGACCATCTTGATGGCAGTTGGGTTATAACTCAGATCTTTCTGCTCCAACAGCTTAGGCCACATAAGCAAAGGAGAAATCCACTAATGGGAAAGGGGGGTGGGGACTCTGAAGCTACGTCCACATGCACATGGTTAAATCAATTTAACTTAAATCGATTTAATAAAATTGAAATAAAACTCATTAAATCAATTTTAGTTAAATTGATTTAACAGGTCCACACCAAAAAAACCCAAATCAAAATAGCAAGTCCAGACACAGGACTTGCTATTTCGATTCAGGAGAGGGACACCATGGGAGGTGTGGCAAGATGGCCTCCTAGAAGGGCCATGCCACCACCCAATATATAGATAAAGGACAGCACCCTGGGAAAGAGAAGGGCAAATCGTTTTAAATCGAAATAACAGTTATTTCGAAATAACATGTCTGAATGGCATTATTTCAAAATAACCATTTCGATTTAACAGATGATTCGATTTAAACTAAATTTAAGCTATTTCAATTCAACGATGAAGCTCATCATTTCGATTCAAAAGACTGTCATGTGGACCTAATATTTTTTAAATCGAAACAACCAATGTTATTTCAATTTAAAAGGTACGTGTAGATATACCCTGAAAGTGTGGGGTAGAATGATAGAAGGGGGATTGAGGAGAGATACTGATGCTCAGTGGGGCTGGTACTGCCTGCTCCAGGCTGGAAAGGAACATCCCATCAGTTCCTTCAGTGGCTTCTTGGTAGTTGATGTTTGGTTCCTTGTGCTCCTCAGCTCTCCTGGGAAGCTGGCAGCCTGTGTTCCCCCTGCATTCTGTCATAGACCAATGAATGCCCTGTCCCCACTCCCACCCTAACAGGTTCTGCATCTTCTCTAGGTATGTCCCCTTTCCAGGACCTGCACTGACAGAAATGTGAAGAGAGATGTTTGCACCCGATCCCTGGTGGCTAGCCTGATCTTGTGAACTATGGTGGTTGCTCCAGTCCTTTCTCTGTGTTCCACTCTCATCTCTGTACACTTCTTCCCTCCTCTCCCCTGTATATGTGAAAAAGAGCTAGATCCTTCTCTGACACATTGTGGGGGTAAAAAACTTTAAGGTGTTTGTGGAAATATAGATCTGTCCCCCAAGATTTCCATTGTGAGGGTGTCCATTCTCATTTCCCTGGTTCTGCTGCCCTGAGGGCTATGGTAGACAGTTCAACAGTTCTGTATCCTACCAGTGAAGAGTAGTGAAGTGCTCACAAACTAGTTATTTTGTTAAACTGTATAGATTTTTCTAACTTAAAGACCCTGTATGTTTCCTGCTGTAGACAACACAAGCATCTTAGGCTGTAAACCCTTCAAGGCAGAGGCTGTGACTTTTGGGTTTGTAGAGGGCCTAATACAAAGGGGCCTGGTCCTGACTGGAGCTCCTGTAGTATAAATACAAAATAACTCTCCTTGTTCTGTCTCTGTTGAGGGCATTTTGGATAATAGATGGCCACTTAGTGAATGTACAAGGTTATAATCCTTTCTCTAGGATTTATTTGATGACAGCTCTGATAAGTCAGAAATGGCAGTAGTCAACCCTGAGAAGTGAATTACAGTCATGTTCAGACACTATGGGTATGGCTACACTTACAATTTAATTCGAATTATGGAGGCTTAATTTGAACTAAATTAGTGCATGTCCACATTAGCTTTCATTAGTTCAAATCTATAAAACCTCCCTTAAGTGTGAAGTGATGGTTAATTCAAACTCATTAGTTTGAATTAACCCAATGTAGCCATGTTAATTCAAACCAACTGTTACTTCAAATTAGTCATGGCTTGATTTTCTGTATGCAATACCGCCTGTTCCAAATTTGAACAAGCAAGTCCTGTGCATGGACACGCTAGTTCAAATTAGGGTTTCCAGTGTGGCCAAGTTAATTCAAATTAACTTAATTCAAAATAATCATTATTAGTTTGAATCTATTTGTTCAAATTCAGTTAATTTGACTGTAGACATACCCTGAGAGACTCACTTCTCTTCCTGGAAATGCAAAGGACAGAATGAATATGGGTTCATGACAGAATATCCATTATGCATGTATAAACTTATCAACTGGTTGCCTATTATGTTGTATTAATATATAAATTTAAATAGGGAGATATTGTGTCATTTGTCATTGAAGTGCTGCTGCCTGTGAGAATGAACATTAGTGACTGGATAGGTGTAATGTTCTTCTCCCTTAATCTGGTCTGGGATGCTGCTGTGCCTCCCTACTCACTACTCCTTGGATCGATACTTCCCCTGCTTTGCTTATTGGCCAAATCCTGGGTCAGCCAACATCAGCCTGTTTGGTGTAATCAGACCAAGCAGTGGATATGTGTTCTCCAGCCACTCAGGGGATGGTCCACCAGACAGCACCCCCCTACCCCGGATGCCACAAAAGGAACTTCTATCTTGCAGGGATCAGGGCCTCTCCCAGGTCCTTGCAAATTCATAGACACTAGTTCACAGGTTTATCAAAGAAACTGGAATGCTCAAGCTTTGTTCATTTATACCCTATGAAGTTAACACAACTTTAGATAAAACAAACACTAGTTTATTGTTTAGAACATGATTTTAAGAGAATATATAGCAAATCAGTGCACAGTCATTCAATAAAGCAATCAGGAGTCATTACAAGCAAATAAAAAATATAAGATGCATTCCAACTTAAAGGTCACTGTTCACTCTTTCTCTCTAGCTTACTCACATGATTGACCTAGTCTCTTAGGGTATGTTTACGTGGGAAACCTAAGTCAATGTAAGTAACTCCACGGCTATATTTAGAATTGATTAAGTCAACTTGAGCATTTGCTTAAGTTGACTTAATAACTCCTGCACTGAAAGTTGACTTAAGCATTAAGTCAACTTTTGAGGGCAGGAGGGGTTTGGGCCTATGTCCAGGCCCCTTCCCAGATCCCAATCCAACTCAGGGTCCCAATCTGGCTTGAGCCACTGCCAGCAAGAGGCTGGGAGTCAGATTTGGATCCCAGCCCCTTGTCACAGGTGGTGGGGGCTTGGAGCTGGCTCCTGCTACCAGCAACAAGAAGCGCAGAGCCGGATCCAACCCCGAGTCACTTGCTGCAAGTGGCTTGGAGCCCAATCCAGCCCCGAGCTCCTTCTTTTTACTAGCAGGCAGCTTGGCAGGCTGGTCACTTTCACAGGCTACTCCTGATCTCAGGAGTAGCCTGTGAAATTGACAAGGCTAGGTCACTGGGATGTTTCTGCAGTGGCAGCATTTCTGGATCTTGCTCCAGGGTGTGGCAGCCGACAGGGCCCGTGCCAGGGTCCAAGGTCTGTCTATTAGTGCAGCCAAAACCCCTAAATTGACTTTACAAGGTTAACTTAAAGTCGACCTTGTGAAGTCGACAGAAAATAGCCCCCCAGTGTAGTCATAGCCTTAGAGTTGTTCCACGATGGATTTTTCTCTGTCAAAAAGCTCTTCTCAGTTCAAAGTGTGACTATTTCAAACTTCTGTTAGCCCCCCTTCTTCCTGGACTGAGGTCAGGTGATCTTTCCTCTCTTCGGCCAAAGTCTGTTATTTGCATAGCCTTATGATGCGTCCTTTCTGTTCATGTGTTGGGAGACAGCTCTGAGTGTCTGACTCTCCCTCTGAGCCCTGTGAAATACTTGGTAACGTGTCAGATCTGTACACATACATGATGCTGTGGGAAACATGATACCATAGCAATACTGCAGATTATGTTAGGGTGCTTTCATAAAGGAACCCCTTGGATGTCATATTTGGCATCAAACCATATAATTGCATTGTAAAAGTGAACAGGAAGATTACATTGATCATACCCTAGGAAGCATCCTACGACAAAAGGAATATGGAAACCCCAATAGTCTCAAATCTATACTAGCAGGCAGAATGTAATTGAAAACAATAGCAATAACAATAAACATAATATAACTAATTATAATGGAATAACTGCTAATAAAGCTCTGTTTGTGATGGGAAGGTTCTTTGTCTTTACTGCTGGGAACATTTTACAACGTCTAATTAATTAAAAGATGTGCTAGTTGGGTTGGTAATGC
This sequence comes from Podocnemis expansa, assembly GCA_007922195.1. Lineage (NCBI taxonomy): Eukaryota > Metazoa > Chordata > Testudines > Podocnemididae > Podocnemis > Podocnemis expansa. The sequence goes on from ML681963.1 coordinate 30,711,124, forward strand.
AGATTATAACTATATGATAATCAAAAATAAAGACCTTGTCTCTTTGAAAACTGACAGATCCTCCCTCAGAAATACTCCTATATAAAGATTGTGTCAATAAAAGCACAGTGGTTTTTCTAGAGAGCACAGAACGTTAAGAGTAAAGACAGTTACTTGCTTTCTTTATCATTCTGTTCCAAAACGACCCCAGGGCATGTTTACACTACAAAGTTAAATTGACTTAATTTAATCCACTACAATAATGAAATCAATTGAGCATGTCCACATTGTGCTGGATGTGTTCGTAGAGTGCATCTTTACCAGCACCATAGATGCAGAAGGGCACAGTTGATAGCAATCCCACAATGCAACTAGCCATGATGGGTTTTGGAAGAACTTGCAATGCCTCATGGGGCCAAAACATTGAGGGTAGGGGAATAGGAACATAACTTCAACCTCCTATGATTCAATTTCCTTCTTTCTTTGATTTCTATGGCAAACAAACCACATTTTTTCACTCCCCCCGCCCAAAGGCTGCATTAGCTGCACGTATGCCATAGCCTGAGGAGCATGGACCCTACTCAGTTGTTTTCTTGCAGTAAGCATTAAAAACACCTCATGCCTTATCCTGCAGTATTTCCAGAGCCAAGATATGAGCTGTTGCATGGAACATTGTGTTGTCTTTCAAGGAAGCTGTTTGCAAGTCATGGAATGAAACAATTCCTGGTTGTTGCTAGCATTCATGCAGCAGCTGAGCATGGTACAGTGCCACTTCTTGTCCTGGAAAACAAGCGGTTACTGGTGGTATTGCATCCTACCATATTTGGTTATCCATTCCACCATATGCAGTTATGGGATAATGAGCAGGTGCTGCAAAACTTTAAGATATAGGAGGCCACTTTCTAGCAACTTTGTAAAGATTACTCCCCAGCCCTGAAGCAAAGCAAACTAAAACTAGACCTGCTCTGAGAGTGGAGAAGGGAATGGTGATCCCTGTTTGGAACCCTGCAACACCAGACTGCTACTGGTCAGTGGGGAATAAATTGGGAGTTGGTAAAAGCACTGTGGGAGCAGTTGTGATCCAAGTGTGCAGGGCTATTAATCAACTTCTGCGAAGAAGGACAGTGACTTGGGACAATGTGCAGGACATAGTGGATAGCTTTGCCATGATGGGTTCCCTAACTGTTCTGGGGTGTTAAATGTCACATATGTCCCTATCCTGATGCCAGACCATGTTGTCAAAAGTACATTAAAAGAAAGGCATACTTCTCAATGGAGTTGCAAGCGCTGGTGGATCACCAAGGGTGTTTCAAAAATGTCAATGTGGCCAGGTCAGGAAAGGTACATGACACACACATCTTTAAGAACCCAAGGTCTGTTCACAGTGCTGCAAGCAGGGACTTTCTTTCCAGATCACAAAATGACCATTGATAATATTGATATGCATCCATAGCGCATGAAGTAGTATGTTGGTCACATGCACAGCAGTAAGGAGTGGTTCAACAATAGCCTAAGCAAATGCAGAATGCTGGATGTTTAAAGGGTCACTAGCTCAGTTTGCAAACAATGTTAGACCTTAGTGAAAATGATATTCACATTGTTATCAAGGCAGTTTTGCTGATAAAATAGGCATTGTAGTGTGCATTCAAGGCTTGTTTTTCAACAAAACTTGACTTTGGGCAACAAATCATCCGAGTGTAGACAAGGCCTCAATGTGATGCGTTTGAATTGCTTCAAAAATTAGTACTTATTCTTTGAGATGATAAAACTTAAAATTGTCTGTAGCCCATTTTGAAAGAGCTAGAGGGGATATGGTGGTCTGTGCACACAATAGGGCAAAAAGGTCCATATATTTTGTTTCCTATTTCTTATAAAACACCTTCCATGCTCTCAGACCAGTTATCTATCAATCTCTCTGTGCTTCAGTTTCTCCCATCCTCACATCACCTGCAAAAAGGGGACACTCCCACCTGCTCAGGAATGTGTTTGTTGCTTTTTTGAGTATTTATTAATTAGCTGATGTTTGCAAAGCATTGTGAAAGTGTTAACCATTATTCACAGCAATTCACAGGTGCAAATTGGTGTTTGCTATTATAATTTTCTCACTGTGCAGCACTTTGCCTGCCTCTTGACTCTATTAAGATTTATAATTGAGTCAGTCACTGCATGATTATTTCAATGTTTTAATGCTTTGGACAATGCTTATGTGAAAGTCTTTTTACAGTAGAACACAGAGTTACAAAATAACTGGCCAATCACACACCTTGTTTAGAACTGGGAGTATGCACTCACAGACAGCAACAGAAACAAGCAAAAAAAATGAAAGGAAAAAAAAGAATATAGTACAGTACTGTGTTTGTCAACTACTAAAAAAGTCAAGAAAACATTTAAAAATTAGACAAGATAAGAAAATTGTTTCTGTTCCTGTTTCATAAAAATTAGGATGGTTATAAGCAGAATTTTTCTCTTGCACAGTAAAGTTTCAAAGCTGTATTAAGTTCCTGTTAGTCTATGACAGCAAAACAAAAAAAAGAGTCCTGTGGCACTTTTAATGACTTAACAGATATGTGATAAATAAATTTGTTAATAAATAAATACGTTAGTCTTTAAAAGTGACATAGGACTCCCTAAAGGCATATTAAATCAATGTTCAATTGTAAACTTTTTAAAGAACAACCAAAGCATTTTGTTCAGAGTACAAACATTTCAGACTTATGAAAACCTTCATTCTAAAGGTGTTCATAACTCTGGCGTTCTACTGTATGTCAACTTTGGGAAAGTTAGAATTCTTTTGTCTTCTTTTAAATGGCTGAAGGTGCATCAGCCTTGGAGAGGTGTGTTTTATAAATGAAACCGATGTTAATTCAGTGACTAACAGTGAACATAGAGACATGTGACCCAGGGTCTTTAGAGGAAAGAAAATAAGTAAGTAAATAAATAAATAACATGGGGACCAGTTACCAGAAACTCCAGTAACTTTTCCACCCACCTTAAATATTTAATAGGATGGATGTCCAATATCATACCCGCAGCTTAGATGTGCATGGAAAATTAGCCAGTTCCAAAGGGTCAGTCATGTTAGTCTAGTCCAGTAAAACAAAGAAACAAGGAGTCTTGTGGCACTTAAAGACTAACACATTTATTTACTGCATGAGTCATCAAGGGAGAAAATCCCACTAGTCTTTAAGTGCCACAGGACTCCTTGTTTGTTTAACTGGAAAAATTAGGTCTTTCAACCACATTACAGAATTGAACTGAAATCTAATATAGTTATAGTACAGTCCATGACTTGAGTATATGAATTTGTCACTGTACTACTATCCCCATTCAATAGATAGAGAACTGAGGCATAAAGAGACTATACAACTTGCCTATGGTCCCATATAAAGCCTGGGTTGGAGTGGGGAACTGAACCTAGTTCTCAGGCCAACACTGAGCCAACCTTCCACCATGGAAAAACTATATATAGCAATATTGCCAAACCTTACAATTTAATTGCAAGTCTTATGATAAATTAATATTTGCCTTAAAGGCTCAAATCCATGACTCCTGTATTTATGCAAGAATCTGAGATTTCATTTTTAAACTATGTTTCTAGCAACCCCTAAAGCTTCAAAAAAACAGAATGCAAGTAAAAGGAACAGATCATTAAACACCTACAGCCTATTCTAAAAGATGTTCTCTCACTCTCTCAAGCCTTGGGAGACAGAGCTCTCCCCAGCTGCAGGCAGCCCCCTAACTTTAAGATACTCACCAGCAAATACAGACCTAACAACAGAAACATTAAAGCAGGCACCGACCACTGCAACAAACCACATTCCCAACATTGCCCAAATATCTACACAATTAGCACCATCATAAGACCTAATCAAGCCAACTACTCCATCAAGGGCCCATTCACCTGCTCATCCACTAATATTATTTATGCCTTCATGTGCCAGAAAAGCCCCCACATCTTATACATTGGACAAACAGGACAATCTCTGTGCAAAAGAATAAATGGACACAAAACTGACATCAGGAATCTCAAAATTAAAAAACCGGTTGCTGAGCACTTCCATCTTTCTAGTCACTCTGTGGATGCTTTGTTAAGAGCTGTACTAAAACAAGTCTGTCGGACATCAAGACTTCAAAGACAAACAGGTGAACAAGTACTGATATGCAGATTCAATTGTGTGAAAGCAGGATTAAATCATGCCTATGAATTCTTTGCCAATTACAACAAGTGATTTGACTTCACCTTCCTCTATGTGCTGTTTCCCAGTGTTTGAATCTTAACAACTGCTTTGATTTGATGTTACAGTATGACCTGATTCCATGCCTTACACTCCCCTGCATTTATTTTCCTCCCATTCTGTAAATTCCCCATCTTCAAAGTGTCTGACGAAGTGGGATTTTCTCCCATGAAAGCTCATGTGATGAATAAATTTGTTAGTTTTTAAATGCCACAGAACTCCTTGCTTCTTTTGCCAAAATACATTATTACTCTTTTTAAATCTCATAATTTGTGGTGTCTTTATTGATGACTTTGAATGTGTGGGATTGGCTGTACTATGAGAAGTCCCACCAGAGCTCAAACTGGTTTATAGCTGTCAGCATGTTTTCCAAGTCCACTTTATTTTTAGCTCAGCTCTTTAGTGTCCCTGCCAACACAGACACATATGCTGACCTAGACTTCCCACTCCTTTCTCGTTCTCCTGATTCTACCTTCTGCCATAGTCATGAACTATTTTATCCTTCTACATCACAAAATATCTCCCCCCCCCCAGTTCCCCAATTCCCTCTCCTGTGTGATGTATTATTGATGGCTGTCTGGCTATAAAAGGTCCTTCACTACCTATCCTGTGATTTTGTGGTCATTCAAAAATCCTGTGTTCATGAGGACATATGTACTTACATTGCTTTTGATTTGAAAATATCTGTTATATCTCAGGTACACAATACAATCTGTTGTCAATAGACGCCAAAAGACCTTGTTCTCAGGTACATGGTATCCATTACAGTCACTAGCTTCTGTCTCTTTCATTCTTTATCTTAGTGGGTCTCATCTGTTTAAAATATAGAAGTGACTGCAATGTTCCTGTGACGTCACCTGAGGAAATGAGGAACAATCCAGAAAGACAGCATCCCTAAGAAATCCATCCCAGGTCTCACAGTAAATGCAAGCTGACACAACTTCAGGAGTTTAATTAGTGCCCTATGGATACCCTCCCAGCATGGACATGATCAGCACAGCTCAAAAATCTGTACCTCTCTAGAGCATCTCAATACCTTGACTTAAGGAGCTGCAATAGCTGAGAAGCTAATGAGATCCTAAAGGGTTTGGGTACCTTTCTGAAAGACCTGAAAGGACTATGAACGCATTTCAGCCATCCCACCAGTGCTAGCCCATACCTTTATACAGCCTGAGTCTGGTGAGGCAACTGCAGTATTTCCAACTTCATCCTTGCTCACAAATCTATTTTAAAGTTTGTCTCACCAGCATCCCCTCTCCAATGCTTGAAATGAGGTTTAAAACACCTGCAAAGAGGGTTACATCCAGAAACACTTTGCAGTGCTTTGTGCCCATATTTAGTGTAGTTACTTACACAAGTTAAGTAAGGCGTCTGAAGGAAGAAGAAGACAGAGTTTGCCTCCTGCTCTCTCCTCCCTCTGACCAATGGTAGCACTTCTTCCTTTGAGCTACCTCGCTTCACCAACTGGGGTTAAAGTAAGATGGAACATGGGGAAACACCATTCCAGGGTCCACTATTTTTAGGGGCTCAGTATTCTGGGGACCCTAAAAATAGAAAATGGAGCCAGAACACTGTGTTCCGGGGCCCAACATTTAAAAATAAATAGGCCCCAGAAAGCAACATTCCAACTCCATTTTCTATTTTTAGGGGCCAGAATTCTGAGCCCATAGAAATAGCAAGCCCTGGAATGGCATTCTGCTGTGTTGGACAGGGCAGAGAGTTCTAAAAACTCCCCCCCCCCCAGCCTGGTCTCATTGAGTATGCTCAGAAACTCTGAGCATGCTCAGTGAGACAAGACTCTAGGCCAAAGCCTGGTCTCACTGAGCATGCTCAAAGCCTCTGAGCATGCTCAGTGAGTCCACGCTATAGGCCAAAGCCTCAGCCCAGGCTGGGGCCCCTCCAAATGCTGGCCAGGAAAGGGGGGATGGTGTGGGGGGGCAGGAGCTGGGGGGGCAGGCTCGTGCAGGGCAGGAGCTAGGGTGGGAGGCAGGAGCTGGGATGGTGGCAAGTATTTGGGGGGCAGGAGCAGGGGTGTTTGAGGGGGTCCACGCTAGTGCAAGGAGGACCTGCACTGGCATGAGGGGGTCCCGCCAATTTAGGAGGGTTCTGGGGCCCACCAAATTATACTTTAACCCCTGCTTACCAACTCCAAACTGCAGCCAACACTCACTTTGCTTGGTGATTGCAAGCAGCTCACATCACCAGGGAGGGCAAAGGAAAGTAGACTTGCACCTCCTGCATCTGACAATGGGAATCCTAATGCTGGAGAAGAGATTGATTTGTTCAAACTGAGCTATCCTCTATAATTGTCAGAGAGGCCATACGTGCCTGTTGGAGGAAGCCTGAAAAAGAATCATCTTCGTTAGCAGCCTGAAATTCAGCATTTTTTCCATGATGTGGCTGCTCAACTCCAGCAGCCTTCAGAGCTGCATAGAGAATGGCAATTTATCCTCCACATCTGCCTTGCACTTCTGCATTTTCACAGTTCATTTGTAACTCAGAGATGGAGATGAGCTGTTGACTGTCTCACCTTTTTTTTTCTTTTTTTTTTTTTTTCAGCCAAGAGGAATTACTAGTACATTAAATCTCTCAAGAGAGCAAGAGGCACGTTTTAGGGAGAAGGAGGTATTAGAAGATAAAACGGGCCAAGGACAATTTTAAAATGTTCCTGCCTTCCTTTGCACAAAGAACAGTATGCTAAGTTATGCACAAGGACCCTGCCTTTAAAAATAGAAGGTTCCTTTCCTGACTGAGATAATCCAGATTTATTAGCTATATAACAGACATTCCATCCAGATTTCTCTTGTCCAGTTCCTACAAAGGAATTACACATATGGATATGTGGATGAGCAATTATAGTATGAAGACACTAGTTTACACATCATGGGTGAAGGATATGGTCCCATTAAAGTCAATGGAAATTGACTATGTAATTGACACTGGCTATATCTACACGGGGGGGGCTCTTTTAAGTTGACTTAACAAAGTCGACTTTAAGTTGACTTAAAGTCAACCTTGTTAAGTCCACTTAAGGGTATGTCGACAATGGAGATGGTGTAGACATACCCTAGGAGTTGGCCCTGACCCAGGCCTGATACAGTTCCCGGGTGAGATCCAGCTCTGGGGCCCAAACTGGTCCATTCTGCCACTAGCACGTGGCTTGGACCCAGATCCAGGCCCTACTGTCACTGACAGGAAACTTGGCACCTGATCTTGCTCCTGCCACTGCCAGCAGGCAGCTTGCGGCCCAATCCAGCTCCAAGCCACTTACTGCAAGCAGCAGGCGGCTTGGAGTCAGCTCCTGCCACCTGTGGCAAGTGGCTTGGGGTTGCATACCAATGACAGCTCATGCAATAAATCAATTTGTTTGTCTTTAAGTGCCACAGGACTCTTTTTTTGTTTTAACTCATATATAGATGACTTGATCCAGAGGTAGGAAGCAGCAATGAAGACGTGATGGAGATGGTACAATTGCATTTTATATTTTTTGCCATGAAATTTGTCCTTTGTCTCTAATGGCAAATGGCATAGTAGAAAAGCCTCAGAATCTCCTGTCCATAGGCTTTTACTTACATTTTTTGCCAGGGGCATTTCTATACATAAATATTGGGGGGGGGGGGCTGGCCCGCACTGGCCACCGGGGCCCTGATCCATTCCCTTACCCTCCATGTCAGCCCCCCCCAGCACTTCCCTAATCCCCCAGTCCCGCCGCTGGCACCCACTGTGTTGGGCTGACACTCTCCCCTGTGCCCTTTCCCAGCTGGGCCTGCATGCCGCCCCTGCTCCCCACCCCAGCTCCCTTACCTGGCCTGGAGGGAGAGCAAAGCTGAGGCCGTAGCTGAGGCCCCCAGCATGACCCTGCTCTGAGCATGCTCAGAGCAGGGCCAGGCCAGGGTGGGAGTTTTAAAAACTCCCAGGCCAGCCTGGGGCAGCTCCCTACCAGCCAGAAGTCTCTGTCTTCCGGCCAGGTACAAGCCATGGCTGCCGGCATGCTCCCTGCTCAAGGCTGCGACGGTGCACCCCTGTGCAGTTTTGGGGCATGCTACTCTGGGGCTGGCCCTGCGTTTTAGGGGGCCTGAGGCCCCCTGATTCCCCCCCCCAGTATCGCTACTGTGTCCTGGCGACTTAGAAGGTATAGCCCTAGGGTTCTTCCACTGGATTTATTGTACATTTGAGTTGGCTTGATGTGCCATCAATCAGGCTTAGTGCTGCTGCCATCCAGTGAAGGGGTATTACAAAGTAACACAGAACAAGCTTGAAATTCAAATATATCATACATTTTTGGGCTCACAATACAAATCTGATACATATAAACATAATTATCATTCTTATTAAATCATTACTTTTCTACTTTCCCATGAAAACTCATGCAATAAATAAATTTGTTAGTCTTTAAGTGCCACAGGACTCCTTGTTTGTTCTGCTGTGCTGGGCATATCCTATGAAGTATTTAGTGCAATTCTGTACTACTGGTATCAATAATATTATAAATGGTCGTCCTAATCCAGACAGCATCACACCGCAACACCTGGTGTCAAGTGAATATGTAAGAATACGAGGCTTTCTTTTTTTACTTCTTAAAAAATGTCTAGTCTTCACAGTTGCAGAGAAAAACTTGAAAACCTGAGTGCACCCTACAGGCTCAAAAGCCAAAACACAAATAAAAAGAATCCCAAAATACGTTATTTAAAATTCTCATGACTAGGAGGAGGCTTGAATAATGATTTTTGAACAGTTGGGGTTGGTAATAATGGCAGTTGCCAATTCCAGCTCCTGGTATGTTTCTAGTAGACAGAATCAGGGACAATTCTGCTAGATCAGAGGTTGAAACAAGAACTGAACCTTGTCTGAAAGTCCAAACTTATTTTTCCCATCATATTTTTATTCTTGCTGATGACTTCAAGCAAAGAGGTTCTGACCAGGATTAGAATTACTGAAATATTAATACAATATGATTTCCAACCTGAAGGTAGACAAGAAACAGATTTAATTTTTTTTTTTATTAAGAAAATGTTATAAGGGAAGAGACAATCAGGGCATCCAGGTTCAGAGTACATGCCATTGAGAAGGAAAGCATTGTAACATAGATTGCCAGTATGTGACCTATAAGAGCTTGGATAGGGAAAGTCAAAAGTTTAGGGGTTTGAAGTAAAAGACTTAAGAAATTTGTGAACATCACCGTTATAGACATTGCAGAGAGTATAGAAGTAGTAGTTTAATGGCAATACATATGTTAATAAAAGTTGGTTAGCCCCAATTGTGAAAGTAATATGGTGTCAAGAGTCCATTAGAAAACATGGGTATGTCTACACTGGAGGCTTAAGTTGACTTAACCAGGCTTAAGCCAATTTAAGCAACTCTCTAGCCACATTTGTAGTTCATTAAGTCAACTTAAACACTTGCTTAAGTGCACTTAATAACTCTTATCCTTAAAGTCAACTTTAAGGGTTAGATTGACTTTATTAAGCCAACTTAACAAAACATGACTATTAAAGTAAACTCAGTAAAGTTGACTTAAGGCAGCAGAAGCATTTAAGTCAACTTTAGGAAGTCAACTTAAGCCAGGGGACTCATTGAATGTTGACTTTATTAAGTTGACTTTAAATGGGTCCCCTGGCTTAAGTCACCTTTTATAAAGTTGATTGAAACAAATGGGGCCTCTCTAAGTTAATTGAATAAAGTCAACTTTAAGTCAACCTTATTAAGTTGACTCACCTGAGCCCTCTAGTGCAGGCATAGCCTATGTTTCCATCTGCAAGCAGGGAGATCTGCAAATCCTTTTGGTGGTGGTTCACAGAGGTGGACTTCCTTACAATTCTTGATACTTTCTGTGCCTGGTGACATGTTCAGTGTAGCTGTCCCTGGACCCCCTGATGATGTCGGACACTGTGAGATGGCACATTGACTAGGCATAGCACTGTCTGACACTACAGGCCTGCAGTACTCACTCATTGATGTGGTCCCAGGCATCCAGAGTTCTAAATATTAAAAGACCCTATCACTATAAGGTTTCCAGTCATAGAATGAATCAGTTCAGAAAAAAATCTGAATAAGCACCCACATTTTATGTGCTTTTAAAAAGTGAAAATGAATTTCAGAAGCTTTTCAAGTATGTGATAAACAGGTGAGGTAGTCCATAGTGAAGAATGGGGACCTGGAGTATAATTGATGCTATCACAGACTTCAGATCCAGATTCCATGCACTTTCCTGAATCCTGGAATGTTCTTATGCTGAGTTCTTGTTCCATCCTTTGTAAGACAAGGTGCCATTTGTAAAATACGTACTGCCGTTTGAGTTCTAATTTCAAATGTCCTAGTGGTGCTGAAGTGTTTCAATCTCAGGATTATGGCCATCTCTAATGGAGCACATCTGATCTCTCTGCACAGATATAAATCAGATAAAAGCACAAAAATGATACTGTATATAGTGAACACTACACCAGAAGGGAACATGATATTCAGAAAGATATAGCATAGATCAAAGGTATTATCTACAAACCTTAGTACATTTTTCAATGGCTATATCTACACTGGAGCCTTAGGCTGACCTAACTTTGCCTTAAGTTGATCTGAGGAATTCCATGGCCAAATTTAGAATTTATTAAGTTGACTTAAGCACTGGCTTAAGTCGGTTTTATAAAACCTTCCCTGAAAGGTGACTTAAGCTTTTAAGTTGACTTTACAGGGCAGGAAGCCCCAGGCCCTGCCCCCCCTGCTCTGCCCCTGGTTCCCAGCAGACTCCAGGGGCCCAAGCAGGCTCCAGGAGGCCAAACTGGCTCTGGAGGCCCGATCCAGCCCCAGCTGCCACCAGCAAGTAACTGGGAGCCAACTCCTGCCACTGCTGTCAGGTGGTTGGGAGACTGAGGTGGCTGCTGCCACCACCAGCAAGGGGCTTGGGGCCAGATCCAGCTCCCAGCTGCCTGCTGGTGGTGACAAAAGCCAGCTCCAAGCCCCTTGCTGCCTGTGGCAGGCAGCTCAGGGTCAAATCAGGCTTCAAGCCACTTGCTGGTGGTAGCTGGGGCCAGCTCCACGCCCCTTGCTGCTTCCAGCAAGTTGCTCTGGGCTGGAGCCAGCTCCCAGCTACTTGCCAGCAGCAGCAGCAGCAGCAGCAGCAGCAGCAGGATCAGGCCCCCAGGGCTGAATTGGTGCCCCAGAGCTGGATCACGTCCTGAGTCAGGGTAGGGGGTGGGGCCCAAGCCTGGAGTATGTCTACTAGTGTAGACATACCCTTAAGTCAACTTTACAAGGTCAATTTTAAGTCAACTGTCTAAAGTCAACTTAACTTGGCCCCCCAGTGTGGACATAGCCAATTACAGTTATTCCTCTATCTCTCCATTTTCCTCTTCTCTCCCTTCCAATGATTTTCCTTTCCTTCTCTCCTCTTTTCTTACACTGACTCATTTTGGGTCTCCACTTAAATACTCTTCCCCCATACAAATATGAACGCCAACGGCTTGAGTCTCCTCCTTCACAGCAACTTTACGGTGGTGTGACTCCATTGATTTTATTGGAGTTACTCCTTATTTACATCAGCGTAAGCAAAAAGAGAATCAAACACATAAAATCAACAGTGTGGTGTAGAATCATCTTGCCTATTGTGTTCGTATCACTTCTCTTTTGCTGATATACACAACTTTCTTTATCCTTCCAGTATTCCAGGTAAATTTTTGTTTGTTTGCAATCAACTATTTTTCCTGCACAGTGTATTAAAATATGGTTTTAAGAAATGGGCGGTGTGACCACTGTTCCCTCTAAGGCCCTGAGGCAGCTGAGCAACTCATGTTGCTTGCTGAGTGGCCCACCCCAACCTGCCAGCCCTATCCTTTGCCCCCCCACTCTTCTGCTCATCTCTCCACCCCGACCCCTGCTCTCCCAGTCACCCCCTCCTTCCACCCTAACCGGCTTCCCTGGTAACCCCTGAGCTGGCCGGCCTCTAACCCTCTGCACCTCTACATGGCTGCCAGAGTGGTGTGACTGAGCCATGGCCCCTCCAGCCGGAGGAAGCACTGACGGAGCATGCTCAGACATTCTGTGCATGCTCTGTCAGAGCTTGTCTCAGCAGGAGTTTTAAAAACTCCCAGTTCTGGAGGAGCACTTAACCAGCTGGAAAACAGAGTCTTCCGGTCAGGTAGGGACTGTGGCTGCCGGCCATGCATAGCCAGCAGTGTTCCCTGCGTAGGTCACCGGTGGGAGCTGAGTGCCCGTGCTGCCGCACAGCGTAGAGGGAACATTGTCAGTGTGACTAACCCATTGAGGATGGCTGCATACTGTGGAATTACAGTGGATATTAGCACAAGGAAATAACAAGGATGCATTAATGAATGTGTCAAAGAATGAAAATGTACAGCAGGCATTAAACTTTGGAAGAAGAGTAACAAACACAAATCTGTAATTTAATGTTGAGATTACATGAGGAACCACTGAGCTGTCATACTCCAGGGAAGGATGCACTGCAGGGAATCAAGATACATTAGGTGGTATGCAATGACTCCTACAAAGGTTTCTTCTGATTCCCAAAAGGAACTCTGATGGCTTCCATGGATCAGTCAAAAATCCCAGAAGGTAAATGCAACCTTTACCTTTGGTTCAGTCTCTTGCCTTCCTGCATCAGACTGAGGTTCTGATGTTGCAGCTCTCAGCTCTCTTTCTGTACATCACTTATAGTAGAGGGGGTGTTAAAATGGTATGGTTGCTGTGGTTGAGGAGTATATGTATGGGTGAATTACTTCACGAGTGTACGGGAGCCATGCCCAGGGTCCTGCGCATTGTGGGGGGCCCTCCAACTCAACCATTTATTTACATAAATTATAAATAAGGACCACAGAAACCACTCACCTTGCTTGGTGCGGTGACACATCACTGATTGATGTGCTGTAGTTTGTGTAGCTCTGGCCTCTCTGTCATAGCTTCTGGCTGCACTGCATGGTGGGGAAGGGTCTCCGCCCACCCACCACCAAATAGGACTTGAGCTATGGTCTGAGCCCTTGCACGGAGAAACTACAACGTCCAGAGTGTGCCACAGAGCCTTCCCAGAAACCCGTGCAGGCCAGGTGCAGCTGTGTATTTGCAAGGGTGGGCAGTTCAGATCAGAAGTGGGAGGAGTGGGGCAGCAGAAGGGAGTCCCCTGAGATATTCGTGCCCAGGACCTCAGATTTCCTTAATCTGTCTTTGGCATGTATGCAGCTTTAGGGGTGCATTGGGAAATGCTCAGGGAGCAGTCTACATTGGTCAATAAGATGACGAATGATACACTGAGATTAATATCCATGCAACCTTAGTTCCCATGACTTGGGGAGTTGGGAGTGTTCTAGTGCTCTCCTGTGGCTGGACTGGGTGAAGCTGGCAATTCAAGGAATGTACTGTTTGGATTGTTATCACCTGTGAACAAGCTGTAGGCTTTGCCCTCTGGGAGAGATTTGTTCATAACTCTCCAGTCACACAGGTGGGTTTGTCTTGGAATACATTTTCATTCTCCTCCCCATGGATTGTGGCCATTAATCTTTACTTTAGTCATAAGATCTGTTTGCTGGTGTGTTTAATAAATGTTGACCCCAAACCACTTGAGCTATATGTTCTCTTTTCTGGCATTACACTTCTTTGGCTTCATGCTTTACAGACTTAATGCTCTATCAAGCTAAAGGAAGAATGTGAGCATGGCTCATCTGGACCACCAAGGTTTGTTCACACTAACAGATTGATGTATATTTTATATCCTGCCAAACAGACCAGGCTCTTGGGAACTGTCAAGTACCAGATTAAATTGAATTGCCACTGTTCATTTATTATGGATTCACATATCACTTTTCACCATAACTCTGGGCAGCTGTGTCGAGCTTTCCTGCTGCATTTCCTTAACTCTTTGGGGCTTTATTTTCTTATTCTTCCCCTCAGTTTCATTTATTTTTATTTTCAACCAAAACTCCTTTTTTTTAATAGCATGTTTGTTCCGTTGAAGAATGTGATCAGGAATAACAGGAGAAAGCAAAAACAGGAAAGATACGCTAGTCTAGTGAATGCTTTTATTCAGCACAGGACTGAACACCAGGGAGAGACCTCAGCTTTCAACATGCTAGTTTTAATGAGTGGCTCTTCACTCCAAATAGAAGGGAAGGCAGACTGAAGTGCCAGGAGGATGAAGAGCCCTCAATTAATGCAGGTGGTAAATGAACAAGATGTCACGGTCAACCCAGAAAAGCCTCTTGGATCCCCTCTGTTCACAGCCCACCAGGGATTCTGCTACGGTGGAGCTTTCTCCCATTCACGAGGGTCTCCACGCTACCTGTAGCCAGCTTCCCAAATCCAGGCCCAGAGAGTCCGATCCTTGCTCTGTCTGGTCTCCCTTGGGGGGGGGTTCCTCCCCCTATGAGGGTCCCAGCCGTCCCAATCAGCAGTGACGCTCAGCCAGTGTAGCAATCAGAGGGTTTATTAGCAATCCACTTTGCACAGCAGCTAGGACAGTTGGCTCTCAGATCACCTAGGAGGGCAGACAGTAAACCCCCAGGACGAGCCCTGGAGGTCCTGCCCCTCCGACCTCCATCTTCCTTCCCCCCTCTCTCTCCTTTGTTCTCCTCCCTATCCAGCTGCCCTGCCCCTGGTCTAAACCAGCCACAACCTGTCACCCCCAGGGGGTCCAGGTAAGGTCGCACTAAAGCCTTTTCCCCCCTAGTGGTACCTATAGTTATCACACCCCTGTGTCCCATCACCAGAATACCATCACCCAAGAACAGGAACAGAAAAGAAGAACCACAGTAACGCAAGAGGTTTTCTTACTTCATCACACCTCTCCCCCCCCTTGGAGACTGAACTGAGCGGGGTCACCGCCGCTGGTGACCTGGGGAAGTTCTGACCCCCACCCTCTTGATAAGGCATCTGCTACTACATTCGCACTTCCCTTGACATGTATCACCTCCATATCACAGCCCTGAAGGATTAAAGTACCCTTTTAGCAAGCCCTCCCAGCTTGACTAAAATCTCATCCAGCCGGGGCATGGGGTATGCGTCAGACACTGTGATGGAGTTCAGCTTGCCATAGTCTACACAGAACCGGATCGAGCCATCTTTCTTGGGTACCAGCCCTATCGGAGAAGCCCATGGGCTGGTAGATGGTTGTATAACCACCAAGGCCAGCATGTCCTGGATCTCCCTCTCTCCATCCCAGGCTACCTTCCCAGTGACTCTAACTGGGGAGCACTTTATGGGATTGGTCGTTCCGGTCTCTACGTGGCACACCACTAAGTTGGTAAGCCCATGCCGGCTAGAAAACAGTGGTCGGTAGGACTCCAGCCCTGTGCTAATCTCTTAAATTCCCCTTATAAACTGGCATATTAGGTAGCATGTAGACTTGTGAGAGGGGTGGGTCCTGATTATAGTCAATCCCATTTGTTCTTGCTAGTCTCCATTTTCCAATCCCCACCCCCCCGCTCTCAGTCTCTTGCTGAAGCTTTAAATAGATTGTCTTACAAATATGGTTTTTTGAGGCTCCCTCCTCTCTCTCTCTGAAGTGCTTGGCAAGTGTCCATGCTCTGTGTATGCGCATACATGCTTACTGGTGTGTATCTGAATTTGGAAGGAAGCAGGGTGTCTGTGTTTTCACATTTCACATACATGCTTGCAGGAATGGCACTAGCATTTATGGCACTCCCCTGCAGCGTAGCAGATGCCAATGCATACAAGTGACATCACAGGGGAGCGCAACAGTGTGGTCCCCATTTTGGTGCCCCTCAAGCATCGGTGTCCCCCTGCAATGCTTACCTGGCTTACCGGGTTGCACCAGCCCTGCATGTTTGTATTTGCATGCCTTTGGGAGGAGTGAGCAAAGAGTATGTGCATGTCTGTGACTGAGTGCAGGTAGGTGGAATCTGACATATATATGCTTGTGACTGTGCACCTTTAGGAGGTATTGGGGTATTTGGTCCTTTTCCCTCTTCTCTTCTTCACTGAGTCTCTTGGACATGGTTAGAAAAAACAATAGCACCATTATAAAAAAAGACTGTTTCTCAAGCCATTCAAAGCACCATCACTCCCTTCCCTCCCAGTTTCCCTTATTGACATTCATTATTTATCTCATCCCTCCCTTCCAAACCTAGACTAAATTTCCTAATGCTCTGCACAATCCCTGTGTTTCTTTTACCAGCATTTCTATTGCTCTGACTTACGGAGTAATTTCTGTTCTCCATTGGCTTGGTAGCAAGATTCTCAACATACTTTTAAGTCTCATTTGGTATGTTTACACTAGAGCCTTAGCTCAACTTAACCTTGCTTAAGTCAACCTAAGGAACAGCCTGGCTATATTGCACTTTTATTAACACAACTTAAGCAGTTGCTTAAGTTGACTCAATAACACCTCCCATTAAAGTTGACTTAAGAAAAAAGTCATCTTTATTAACTCGACAATGCAATGCAGACCTCAGGATCATTGCTGGCCCTGAGAAAGGTTTAGGGTCTTGGTCTAGGCCCTGCTGCTGCCCCAGTCCAGCTCTGGGGCCCAATCCAGCTCCAGGGCCTAATTCAGCCCCTGCGGCTGATGGCAAGTGGCTTGGAGTCAGATCTGGCCCCTGCTGTTGCTGCCAGCAGCAGGTGGCTCGGAGTTTGATCTGGCCCCTGCTGTTGCTGCCAGCAAGCGGCTTAGAGCTGCATCCGGCCCCTGCTGTTGCCACTAGCAGCAGGAGCTGGCTCCAAGCTGCTTGCCACTGGTGTCAATGGCAGGGGCTGGATCCGCCTCCAAGCCACTTGCTGGTAGCGGCAGGGGCTGGATCAGGCCCCCAGATCTGGATTAGGCCCTGGATCCAGAAGGGCCCCGACCCTTTCTTGCAGCCAGCAATCCTCCTGGGGTATGTCTACACTGGAGGGCTTTGTTAAAGGTCAAATTAACAGAGCCATCCCTCGCAGACATACCCTTAAGGCGACTTAAAAGAGCCCCCCAGTGTAGACATACCCACTGAGTGCACCAGAGGCAGGTGGTCATGGAAACAACATGCATGCACATCCAAACATCACACACAGGTATCACAGTTGTACCCAGCCACTCACATCTACCCATGTACATCCTATTTGTACCACATGTGCACAAATAAATCCAGACATACGACATGCGTATTCAAACAGCATAATGATATCTGTATAAATATCACACACAACACATACTGGAATCTGTGACACCTTATGCACACACAGGCCAATCACACATTCATATATCACACATGTATCCCACCCCCCCAATGACAGTATAATACATGGCCAGCACCTCTGAGCCACCTATGTATGCACACACCTGCTACTACTAGCAAAAAGCAATCATTCTCACAAAGTTGTGCAGGCCTTATTCCCACAATTCTGGCAAAAAAGCTTACTGCATCCCTAACCTGAAAATCTATTTATTATCTCTCACACGCACATTTTTTTAAAGGCTGCTATGGAGATGAAAGGGGTTGGAGGGAGGAGGCTATTCATATGCCTTTCTCAGTTAATTCTTTTTTTCAATTTTTTCCCAATGCATTTTTGATTGTATGCTATTCCTCAAAGGCTGAAATTCAATATGTAAAAATGCTTTTTAAGAGATGAATCAACTTCTAATGTCAAATGCAATATGCTCAGCCACCCCATTCACTTCCCATTAGTATAAGAGGAGCAGAGGCAATGATGCCCCAAATTTCAACTATTTTCAGATACACACTGAGTTGAAAATTAAGGATAAGTTATTGAAGTGCTTAGAAACCAAATTGATATTCAGAAAATGGAACTCACATAATGATTTTTCCATCCAGTTTATTTATTCTGAATCCGATAGCCATTAATACACTCTAAACTCCAGGGAACTGAAGGCACAAATGTAGAGTTATTTTCCTTATCTTGTTTGCGGAGAAAAGGAGAATTTCAGGCCCTCAGAAAGAATTACAATTAGATACCCTAAAGTTGCTTATCTCCCATTCCTTTTGGACTCGCCACTGCCCAACGTAAGGGGTTTCTATCAGGAAGATCACTGAGAGTTCATCTACATTGCAATTAAAAACTTGGATTCAAGTGGCTGCAGTCCAGGCTCTAGAGTCCTCCAAGGTGAGAGGATCCCAGAGCTCAGGCTGCATACTGAGATTTAAGCTCTAAACCAGAGGTTCAAACACACAGCCCACGGGCCACATCCGGCCCACCAAGGGTGCTGATCCAGCCTGCAGAGCTGCTCCCTTGGCTGTGCCTGGAAGCTATCTGCAGTAGTGAACAGCAAAGACTGCCAGCACAGGAGGGGCTTGACTTGCTTCTTAGTGACTCTCATGATCCAAGTCACAGCACAGAGGAACAAAGGAAGCACTCTAGCCAACGCTGGCTGAGCTCTGCTGTTGTCTGCCAACCAATGAGTCTCATTCACAGCAGGCTGGGCTAGGCTCCTGGAGAGCCACCACACCACTCCCACACCAACTGCTCACTGTCAGTCAGTCATCATGCTAATTTGCTTGATCGCACTTTCCACAAATCACAAATAAGAAAGGAAAAAGTAGCTGGGGCCCATGTGGTAATGAGGCAATCAAAGGTTAGCCGGGACTGAGCCAACTAAAGGCCAGAATGCTGAATGACTGACAGTGGGGGCCAGGGGAGGCAGGATCCCAGCCTCCCTGTGGCTGTGGCTGAATGCCTGCCAGCACGTGATAGGGGAAGTGGAAAGGGAAGGGGGTATCTGGGAGCTGAGCAGCAGGCGAGTGTCTGGGAGTCAGTGTGACAAAGGGGAGCCCACAAGACAGGGAAAAGGGAAGGTATCTGAGAGCCTTCAGGGGAGGGGAGGGGAAAGGGGAGCCGATGCTGCTCTGAATGTGGCAGAGGAAATGACTGGGGAGCCTGTGTGGACACATGGCCCACGTCAGGTGTCCTGACCTCCATTGTGGCCCCCCACACCAAATGAGTTTGACACCCCTACTCTAAACTGTCATTAAACAGCCCCTTGGCCCTGGTTCACTGGCATGCACCAGCTGTGTGTGTTTAAGTGCAATGTAGACATACTCTGAGAAACATTATCTCTGAGTGCATGTCTAGATGCTCAGCAAAGCACTGAACTGTAGCAGGTCTAGTGAAGACACTATGGGTGTGTTCGCACAGCAGTCTTATTTCGAAACAACAGAGGTTGTTTTGAAATAAGAAACGGCACGTTCACAGGACGTACCATTGTTTCGAAACAACTTAAACCCCATTTGGTGACAAAACAACGTTGTTTCGAAATGATTGTTTCAAAACAATCCTGTCAGAACATGTTATTTTGAAACAACGGTGACTCGTTTCGAAATAACTGTTGTCCGAACATGCTATTTTGCTTTGAGCTTTTTTCCTGAATTTGAATTAACATTTTCTTAATTCGAATTAACTGATTTTGAAATAACGCCTTATTTCGATACAAGTTTCAAAACAACTTGTATCGAAATAATACCCTGTGTGTGAACATAGCCTATGTGACAGGAGAGAGCTCCCCACTAGCATAATAAAACAACCCCCAGTAGCAGGGCCATCCTTAGGGGGTGGCGAAAGGGGCGATCACCCTGGGCCCCACGGTTCTGTGGGTCCGCACTGTCCTTCTGTGAGTGGGGCAGCTCGGGGCCAGAACTACTGCCCCCCCTCACGGTTGGCTGTTCACAATCTGTAGCATGGGGCAAGGGGGGCCAAAAGTGGCAGCCAGGTTCAGCGCTCCCGCTCCTCCCCTGGCAACATGCTGCCTTGGCCCATGCCGGAGGCAGCAGGGAGGGAGCTAGAGGCAGCCTAGGCCCCATACAACTGCCCCCCAGCCATGCTGCCTCCTGCCCCCTCCCTGCTGCCTCTGGGATACATTTGAAGGCAGTGCAGGTGGCCACAGGCAGTGGGGTGAGCAAGTGCACTGAACTTGGTTGCCACTTTTGGCTAGTTCGCTGCATCTCCTGGATGGGCAGCAACTGGTACAGGGGCAAACCAGGCCTGTCCCTCCTCTCTGAGCTGGCCGGCCCTGCCCCCCAGTGAGGGTGTGTGGTGTCAAGTGATGTCCCCGCAGATGGAGATTTGCCTGAGGCCCCGCGCCCCCCTAGGCACGGCCCTGCCCAGTAGCAGCAGAAGCTGTGTTCGTAAGAGAAGCTCCCTCACCAACAGAGAGGTGCTCATGCACTTGTAACTGTCAATGAAACATAAAGGAGTTAATGCTGTAATGCTCAAACCTGTGTTAATTTTGTAGACTTGTTACATTTGGGTCTGCCCAATCTACCTGGTGCAGGACCTGAGGCAAAAAAATATGGCTTGATGGTATCCTTCTGTTCCTTCAATCCTAAAACCAGTTTGGTTCCTGATAATGGTTCCTCTGGGGCCATTCCTCAAGCTGAAGACTGCTGTACTGAAGCTGCACCATCCATACTTCATAAACTGGATGACAGGCTGAGCTACAGCTGAGCTGGCATATTTGATCCTAGCCACTGCTTGCTAGTGTCCCATAGTGTCCTGTTAGGAGCACTCATCAAATTGCAGATAAATGACCTTCCTCACACACTTACGTTGTTCTGGGGCATGGTTTATGCACATTGCTGAGTGACATAAATTAAGCTCAGATAATCTGTAGTAAGGAGTCCTGTGGCACTTAAAGACTAAGGGTGTGTTCACACAGCAGTCTTATTTCGAACCAACAGAGGTTCTTTCGAAATAAGAAACGCCATGTTCACATGACATACCATTGTTTCAAAACAATGGGTTCCATTGTTTCGAAACAGCGGCATTGTTTCAAAACAACTTAAACCCCATTTGGTGACAAAACAACCTTGTTTTGAAATGATTGTTTCAAAACAATACTGTCAGAACATGTTATTTTGAAACGACAGTGACTCATTTCGAAATAACTGTTGTCTGAACTTGCTATTTCACCTTGAGCTTTTTTCCTTAATTCAAATTAACATTTTCTTAATTCGAATTAACTTATTTTGAAACAACTTGTATTGAAATAACCCCCTGTGTGTGAACATAGCCTAACAGATTTATTTATCACATGAGCTTTCATGGGAGAAAACCACACTTCTTCAGACACTGAAGATGGGGGAACTTACAAAATGGGAAGAAAATAAATGCAGGGGAGTGTAAGTCATAGGATCAGGTCATTCTGTAACAGCAAATCAAAGCAGTTAAGATTCAAACACTGGGAAACTGCACAGGGTATGTCTACACTGTGTGTTTAAGTCGACTTAAGAGTCCTTAAGTTGACTTAAACAAAGCCCTATCTACATTGCAGGGCAATAAAGTCGACTTTAACATCAAGTAAAGTCGACTTTATAAAATCCCACTTATAAAGTCGACTTTACAGTTAACTTTATTAAGTCGACTTAAGGCAATGTGGAGTGGGAGTTGCCTTAAGTCAACTTAATTGGCCTGCAAAACACAGAAAACATGGGGATGGGGGCTGGTTAGAAGGCACAACACAACTGGGAGCATTCCCAGCTGTGTGCAACCCAGCCAAACTCCCCATGTTCCCCGACCTGATCCAGCATCTCTCCCGTTCTGAGCCTGACCAGGCATCACAGCCCAACCCTGACATTTCCCGCATTCTCAGCCTGACCCTAGCATCTCAGCCGGACTCCAGCATCTCCCCCCATCACAGCCGGACCTCAGCATCTGCCTGCATCACAGCCTGACCCAGCATCTTAGCCCAACCCAGGCATCTGCCCCCACTGCAGCCAAACCCGGGATCTCCCCGCATCGCAGCTTGACCCCAGCATCTCCCCATATCACATCCCGACACGGCACCTCCCCACATCACAGCCCAACCCCAGTATCTCCCCCGTTCTTAGCCCAACCCTGCCTGTCTCCCCACTTCTTAGCCAGACCCCACGTCTCCCGTTTTTAGCCCAACCCCATGTCTCCCCCGTTCCTAGCCTATCCCCGCATGTCTCCCCGTTCTTAGCCCAAGCCCACATCTCCCCTATTCTTAGCCCGTCTCGCATGTCTCCCCCATCCTGAGCATGACCCTGCCTGTCTCACTCCTTCTCTGCCCAAACCCATGTGTCTCCCCTCTTGCCCTTCTCAGCCCAGTCTTCAGTGTCTCCCCCTTCTCTGCCCAAACCTGTGTGTCTCTCCCTTGCCTTTTTCAGCCTGACCCTGCCTTTCTCTACCCCTCTCCCACCAAACCTGTCTGTGTCCCCTTCTCAAAGGACCCCCTGATAGTGTTGTAAACCAAACAAGGATTCCAGTGGCACTGTTTAAGACTAACACATGTATTTATTGGATGAGCTTTCATGGGAGAAATATCCCACTTCATCAGACAGTTTGCAGATGGGGGAATTTACAGAATGGTAGTAAATAAATGCAGGGGAGTGTAAGACATAGGATCAGGTCACAGTCTAACAGCAAATCAAAGCAGTTGTTAAGATTCATTTAAACACTAGGAAACAGCACATGGAAAGAAAGAAAGTTGTTCTTTTTTTTAGGTTAGATTGTGTGAAAGCAGGATTAAATCCTGACTATGGATCTGACTTCACCTTCCTCTATGTACTATGCACTATTACCCAGTGTTTGAATCTAAACAACTGCTGCACCCTGCCCCTGCACTGGCAGTTGCCCTGCAGCACCTGTTCCAGAGCCAGAGGAGTCTGGGCAATGCAGGGAGGGTGTGGAGTGCTGCGCTGGCACATCGCTGAGCTATGTCACGCTCCCTGGCCTCCCTGGGCTCCCTGTTGCCACACACAATATGGAGGCTCGTGTGGTCACTCACTTTCAGTAGTAAAGGGGTGGCTGGAAGAGAGGGGCACCTCTGCTGTGGTGCACTGTGGGCCAGGTACCCACAATGCACCACTGCTAGGGCAACCTAGCAGCTGCCAGTGTGGACGTGGGCAGTCTCCTGGCATTTTGAGTGTGGACATGTTAAGCCTGCTTAATAAGGTCTACTTTAAGCAGACTTTATTAAGCTGCCTTAACCCAGCCCTGTAGTGTAGACATAGCCACATAGAGGAGGGTGAAGTCAAATCACCTGTTGTAATGGAAAAAGAACCCATAGTCACAATTTAATCCTGCTTTCACAAAATTGAACCTGCATATCAGTTTTTGTTCAGCTGTTTCTCTTTGAAGTTTTGATGTCCCATTGACTTGCTTGAGCACAGCTGTTAACAAATCATCCACAGAGTGATTAGAAAGATGGAAGCACTCAGAAACTGGGTTTTGAATGTTGAGATTTCTGACATCAGTTTTATGCCCATTTATTCTTTTGCACAGAGATTGTCCAATGTATAAGGTATGGGGGAATTTCTGGCACATGATGGCATAAATCACATTAGTGGATGAGCAGGTGAATGAGCCCTTGGTGGAGTAGCTGGCTTGATTAGGTCTTATGATGGTGTCTTTTGTGCAGATACATGGGCAAAGTTGGCAACATGGTTTGCTGCAGGGGTCTGTGTCTGCTTTAATGTTTCTGTTGTTAGATCTACAGTTGCTGGTGAGTATTTGTTCAAGGTTAGGGGGCTGCCTACAGGTGAGGAGAAGTCTGTCTCCCAAGGCTTGAGAGAGTGAGGGATCATCTTTTAGAATAGACTGTAGGTCCTTAATGATCTGTTGTAGAGGTCCTTCTTGGGAGTTGTATGGTTACCAGTGGCATTCTATTGTTTTCTTTTTTGAGCTTCTCCTGCAGTAGTTGACTTCAGGGTACCCAACTGGTTCTGTCAATTGGTTTTCTTACTTCTGCAGTTGGGTATTATAGTTTTAAGAATGCTTGATAAGAGATCCTGAGGACGTCCATGTCTGTCTGAGGGATCAGAGCAAATGTGGTTACAACAGGGCTTGGCTGTAGACAATGGATCGTGTGGTGCATTTAAGATGAAAGCTTGAGGGATGTAGGTAACTATACCGATCAAATAGATTTTTGGTATAGGGTGGTGTTGATGTGTCCAACCCTAATTTGTACTTCAGTGTCTGGAAAGTGGATCTTCTGTGTGGCGTGTTCCAGGCTGAGTTTGATTGTGGAGTGGAATTTGTTGAAACCTCTGTGGAAACTTTCAAAGCATCCCTGCCATGGATCCAGATGATGAAGCTGTCATCAATGTAGCATAAGTAGAGAAGATGTGTTTTGGGATGAGATTTGAGGAAATGTTGTTTTAAGTTGCCCATAAAAATAATGGCACATTGTGGGGTCATGTGGGTACCCATAGCAGTGCCACTGAATTGGGGGTATAAATTATTTTCAAATCTGAAATGTTTGTGGGTGAGCACAAAGTTACAAATTTCAGCCACAAGTTGTGCTGTGCCATCACCATGGATGGTTCTTCTAATAGCCTGTAGTCCATCCTTGTGTGGGATGTTGGTGTAAAGGTCTTCTACATCCATAGTGGCCAGGATGGTGTTTCCTGGAAGCTCACCAATGATTGGATTGTCCTCAAGAAATCCATGGTGTCTTGAAGATAGCTAGGAGTGTTGATAGTATTGGGTTTGAGGAGGGAGTCCACATAGCCACATGAGCCTGCTGTAAGAGTGCCCATGTCTGAGATGATGGGGTGTCCAGGGTTTCCTTTTTTGTGGATTTTTGGTAGTAGATAGAATATCTCTGGTCAGGGTTTTGGTGGTGTGTCTGTCTTTATTATTTCCTGTGTTGCCACCGGGAGATTTTTTAGTAGGTGGTGATTTGACTTCACATCCCTTTTTGTGCTGTTTCCCAGTGTTTGAATCTTAACAACAGCTTTGATTTGCTGTTACAGTATGGCTTGATCCTATGACTTACACTCCCCTACATTTATTTTCCTCTCATTTTATAAGTTTCCTCATCTTCCAAGTGTCTGAAGAAGTGGAATTTTCTCCCGTGAAAGCTCATGTGATAAATAAATTTGTTAGTCTTTAAGTGCCACAGGACTCCTTGCTTCTTTTGCTGGAGTAGACTAACATGGCTGCCCCTTTGGAGCTTGGTATAATCGGTAGTGTAGACACAGTCTCAAGAGGGGAAAATTCTTCCCTGAATTCCCCAGTGATAGAGCTGAGCAAATAACTGATTTTTCACTTTCACCAGGAATATTTTATGTAGTTATAGGAAAAGTATAATAAAACAGCATAAGAGAATGTAACAATCCCCCCTATCACAAGACTATGTGCCTTATGAAAACTGAGCAAGAAGGAACACTTCTTGAGATGAGAGATTATTCACTCTTTAACCTCCTGATAAGACCCCAATTGTAGGGGTATTTTTAAAAAATTGTATGAAAAACTGCCCATTTGAGATTAGACAGAGATTATCAGAGATTTCACATTAACAGACTGTAATAATTTCTAGCTGTTACCTGGGTCAAAATGTCTTATGGGAAAAAAGTTCTCTGCTTATTCCTTGATGTACCAAACAAGAGCTGTGTCACATGTCTCTCGTATTTATATAAAATCAACCACATTACAGAGCCCCATCAAAGGCTCATTCACCTACTCATACACCAATGTGATTTATGCCATCATGTGCCAAAAATGCCCCCCTGCTTTATATATTGGACAAACTGGATAGTTTCTGCACAAAAGAATAAATGGGCACACATCTGACATCAGAAATCACATACTAAAATCAGTGGATCAGTATTTAATAGATCAAAACTTCAAAGATAAGTTGCTGAAATTGAATTTATTTGTAAATTTGATTGCATTGCTTCAGAATTTAATAGGGACATTAGATTTTTCTCTCATTGCAACAGTTGATTTGACCTCATTTTCCTCTATATGCTGCTCCCAAGTGTTTGAATCTTTATGACTGTTTTGATTTGCTGTTAGGTTGTAACCTGTTCTCATGACTTATACTTCTCTGCATTTATTTCCCCCCATTCTGTAAATTCCCCCATCTTCAAAGCATCTGATGAAGCGGGATTTTTTCCCAAAATAGCTCATGCAATAAATAGTTTTTTCAGTCTTTAAGTACCAAAGGACTCCTTGTTTAATTTACTCGTCCAAATGCAGGGCAAATGACATTTTTAATAAAGGTATTTATGGACTTAGGGAACTTCTCCCTTTATTTGTGTTTCTGGGCTCCAAGAGTGGCCATCTTGATGTAAGGCAGGAACACCACCAGAAGAGCCCAGCATCCTCTAGACTAGTGGTTCTCAACCAGGGATACTCTACCCCCAGCAGAATGCAGATCTTCTAGGGGCATATCAACCCATCTAGATTTTTGCCTAGTTTTCAACAGGCTGCGCAAAATAATATGAGCAAAGTCAGTACAAACTAAAGTTTCATACAGGCCATGACTTGCTTATACTGCTCTATAACACTGAAATATAAGAACAGTATTTATATTCCAACTGACATTTTATTTTTATAAGTTAAAAAGGAGAATGTCAGCATTTTTTTTTCAGTAATAATGTCTTGTGACACTTTTGTTTTTATGTTTGATTTTGTAAGCAAGTAGCTTTTAAGCAAGGTGGAATTTAAGGATAAACAAGACAAATCAGACATCTGAAAGAGTATAGTGGTCTGGAAAGATTGAGAGCCACTGCTGTAGACAACCTACAAGATGCTATGATTATTTAGGAGAACATAGTCTAAGACTAAATAATTATGCAAAAGATAAATCATCTGGCCATGTAATTAACTCAAAATTACAATGGAAATAAAGGTACAGTTAAATTCTTATTGATACACTAAAATTTTGAGAAACTTTAATATATTTAATTGGCATTTAACAAGATAGTTGCAGCAAGCTAATAAGATATCAATTTACATACTTAATAAATGTCAGTACTTTTAACTGTTAAGCAAATTGTAAGTCCGGAAACGTCCCTCCAAGAAGGATCAGGCAATACAGACAACACTGAAGAGGTTTATTTATAGCACCAGTACTGGGAACACTAAACAAAACAGTATCAGCTTCAAAATGGAAGTAGCATGGCAATTGCCCATATACACAGGCAGCTTGTTTACTGGTTTAAACTAGTTTTCCTAACACTTTGGGAAAAACAACTCCATATATGAGAAGAGGGTCAGGGGCGGGGTGAGGGGTGGTCTTAATGGGTTAGGAAATACTAGCTTCCATATAAGGCAAGGGAGGGAGGGGGGTTGGATAGTTGTATGTGACCCGAGACATACATGGAATGGAGGCAAGGGGGGGTGGGGTTAGATAAGTGTATGTGACGTGAGGCATTCATGAACTGGAGAGTGCATAGGTCACAGCAGACAGCCTGCATGCTGCCTACCCAGACACCCTTTGTGCTCACAAGGCCTGCCTTGCTTGCTTATCCTAACAGATTTTCTCCTGTTTAATGTTATCAAACCATTAGGTAAGATACAGTTAAGATTTTAAATATAGTTATACTCGTGGTCAGTCTTATGCTTGAGGGTGAGGAGTGAGTGGTTGTAGGTAGAGGAAGGAGTATAGGCAGGATGCCTGATACCCTTACTTTATGGACAGTGTTATTAGACACATAACCTACAGATCTAAAATGAAAAGAATGAGGGAAAACATGGGGGCTATGTTCACATGTAAACTGTTATTTTGAAATGAGTTATTTCAAAATAAAGTCCTTATTTCAAAATAAGTTAATTCGAATTAAGAAAATGTTAATTCGAATTAAGGCAAAGCCTGCTATGGAAACAGCTGTTATTTCAAAATGGTTATTTCGAAATAAGGCCGTTTGGACATGTTGTTTCGAAACAGTTGTTTCGAAACAATGGTGTTGTTTTGAAACAATGTGTCCGAACACCATTGTTTTGAAACAGCCATTTCGAAACAACAGCTATTTCGATTTCAAGTGAGGTTTTACTGTTTCGAAATAACGGCCATTATTTCGAAACAATGGGTCCCGTTGTTTCGAAATAACAGAATGTCGTGTGGACATAAGACATTTTATTTCGAAACAACGGCTGTTGTTTCAAAATAATACTCTCGTCTGAACACAGCCGGGAAGAGATATCAAAAGGGTACACAAGAAGGAAATTAAGAGAGGGGGTGGAAGAAGTATCAAGGGGAAGGAGGGAAGCAAGTGAGAAGGAAGAAAGGGTATGAGAAGGGGGGAAACCAAGGCATATGTCCAACATATCTTCTTTTAGCATATTAAATGGGTCACGAGCTAACATATCACAAGCACGTCCTTTAGATTGAGATTCTGTTATTCTAAATATGGCATTAGAGATGTTTTTTATTACTTCATAGGAATCAGTAACAGTTGCATTAATAGCAGTGAGGGCATGTGATAAGCCAGAACTGGTATGTTTTAAGGCCTGGGTGGTCTGGCTTTTGACCCAAGCATTATATGACCTATCCATTTCAGCATTGAGTGAATTTATTAGTGAGTTTGCACTTCCAAATAGGCCCCCAGCATAACCTAGGGTGCTTCATTTTTTCCTCTCTACGGCGTGGGCATGGACAGCATATTGGTGCATTGATAGTTCCAACTGTTTTTGTAGCTATTACAGAAGTGTACAGTAAAATTAGACAAATCATATTTAACTTTAACGGACACCATAATTACATCATGCAATAGTGTCTTATTGCTTCCTAGATGGATAATGCCATTGGAAGGCATGGGGTGTAGTGTAGGGTAGGCAGTAGGAGGGGTATAACCACAGGTAGTTACATTATAACATTTTACATCTGAACAACTTAGACGTTTGATTGGGTCTAAACAATACTCTTGACAATATTGTCCCTCCATTCCAGGCTCCCAGAACAAAGGTGGGCACTCTGTCCATCCTGTTTTGAGGATTACTTCTAGCCCAATAACAAGCTGGATACCATTTGCATAAGGGTATCCACAGATCCAAGTAAAATTCCCTAAACCAAATAGGCTATGTTCACACGGGGAGGGCTAGTTTCGAAACAAGAGGTTTCGAAACAAGCTGTTTAGAAATAACATATTATTTCGAAACAACTTATTTTGAGGACAAAAAACTTTGTCCTCGAAAAAAAGGCAGCAAAATAGCATGTCCACAGTGTGGACATGCTATTCCGCCTGGGGAGGGGATTGCAGGCACTGGCGGGGTAAAGCGAGGCTGGCCGCATTACCCCGCCGGTGCCTGCAGGGGCTGCAGGCACCCACCACGAGAGGGTGGGGGGGCGCCTCGCCCCCGGGGCTTTAAAGCCCCCCCCGCCCCCAAACCTGGGGGTGCGGCCCCAGCGCGGCTGAAGCCAGGTGCTGCCAGGGCGGGAGGGAGCGCAGACACTGGGATTCCTCCGCGGGGCTGACGTGCCTGCTGGGGGCGGGGCTGGGGCTGCGGCAGCCTCCGGGGCCCCGCCCCCGGGATTCCCCCATGGGCCCGATGCCCCTGCTGGGGGTGGGGCCGGGGCTGCGGCAGCCTCCGGGGCCCCGCCCCCAGGATTCCACCGCTGGGCTGTCTCGCCTGCTGGGGGCAGGGCCGGGGCTGGGGAGCCTCCGGGGCCCTGCCCCCGGGATTCCCCCGCATGGCCAACGCGCCTGCCGGGGGCGGGGCTGGGGCTGGGGCAGCCTCTGGGGCACCGCCCCTGGGAATCCCCCAGGGGGCAGATGTGCTTGCGAGGGGCAGGGCCCCGGAGGCTGCTCCAGCCCCAGCCCCGCCCCCGGCAGGCACGTCGGGCCCACGGGGGTATCCCAGGGGCGGGGCCACGGGGGATCCCGGGGCGGGGCTGCGTGGGCTGCCCCAGGCCCCACCCCTGCCAGGCGCGTCGGCACCGCCAGGGATCCCGGGGGCGGGGCTCCCTCCGGCCCCGGCAGCAGAGGGCTCCAGCCGCGCGCCGGGGCCGCGCGCCGGAGATGCGCCCCCAGGTTTGGGGGCTTTATAGCCCCCCGGGTGAGGTGCTGCACCGCCCCTCTGCTGGCCGGTGCCTGTAGGGGCTGCAGGCACCAGCCAGGTGAGGCGCGGGGCTGCACGGCACTCCGCCGGTGCCTGCAGTCCCCTGCAGGTACCGGCGGCGTGTGGAGCAGCCCCGCGCCCCTCCCCCCAGCCCATGGACACCCCTCAGCACCCTGGCCAAGGTGCTGAGGGGTCAGCCCTTCCTCCCAGGGTGCTTAGCACCCTGGGAGGAGGGGCACATGTTGTCTCGGAACACTGTTCCGAAACAACATGTCCGAACAGGGCTGATTCGAAACCTCTGTTTCGAAACAACCCTGTTTCGATAGTAAACGAGGTTTAAGCTTTTTCGGGAGGAGCACGGCCATTTCGAAACAAGCTGTTTGCTTGTTTCGAAATGGCCATGTGTCGTGTGGCCATGGCACTTCTTATTTCGAAACAACCTCTGTTGTTTCGAAATAAGAAGTGTGTGTGGCCATACCCATAGAGACAAGTTAATTTTGGTTATACATTTTGACTCTGGTTTTGTGAACCCATGTTGGAATTCCTTTCACCTTCACAGAGGTGTCAGTATGTGATAGCATGATATGCAGACCAGAGTATTTTGGCTGGAACACCCCAGGGTTATACGTTTTTACAATAACCTGATCTCCCTTCTGTACATCCACCCAGGAAGGGGTTCCAGCAAGTTCTGTGTCTCCTTTTTGTCTTTGACTGTCTGTCTTAGAGGTTGCAAAACCTTATTTAGGTGTTTGATGTACTCTCGTGCAGTATCAGAAACCAGGGGGAGGAGAGTCGGGATTACACACCCTTCCGCTAAGGACATGATCATGCCAGTGATGAGCTTGAAGGGTGAGACTCCTGTAGTGGTGTTAGGAGTTGCTCTCTTGGAAAGAAGGGCCATGGGTAGTTGAGCTACCCAATTGGTTCCTTGGGATAGTAAAGCTTTTGTAATTTTCTTTTTCAGTGTTTGGTTGGCCTGTTCAACTAATCCAGAGCTTTCAGGGTGATACAGGCAATGGAATTTCTGTCCGATGCCTAGTGCAGAGCATCAGGGAGGGGTGCAGAGTCAGGCAAATGTCGAGCAAGAGGCTCCCATCCTCCCCTGTCTTTGTTATGCCGTAGCTGCGCAGGCCTGCAGAAAAGCCTACTGATTTGGACTGTCGTTGGCAACAAATATGATTAAAGTTTTCCCATACAGTTCCCCTTCTTGAAAGGTCATGGAGCCTTTACTTAACTGCTGTTATATTTATTCTGGATGCATCTGAGCTGTGATCCAATGGAAGCTCAAGGCTCTCACCTGAGACTGGGCAAATGAACTTCTTGTTGGCATCCCATACTCAGCACACCAGGCCAAATTTAATATTTTTATGCTGGTGGGGAGCAATCTTAACAATGATTTTTACCACTTGTGTTTTATATCCTTGGCCAATTTTTGCAAATACCCACTTTAGCATCATGAGGCATAACCACAAATATGCAGCCCTCCTGTTTGGCAGTGCAACTGGTTTTACAATTAGATGTACAAGCAGCATCTGTAAAACAGTGAAATTCATTAAAAATGGTATAGGCTTCACAGCAGAACAAAAAGCATACATCACTTTTAAACTGCTTATATTGAAGTTCAGGCACTTGAAATTCAAAATTGCATTTCCTAATCACTACAAAACTACAAAAAGTAAATGTTTTTGTAAGGATTATAATCTACTTTATGCATGTAGTTAACAAGAAGACAAAACGAAGACTATTTTTTTTTTTTGACTCCTGGCTATAGGTGCTTTAAGATCTTTCAGCATTTACAGAGTTATTAATTTGAAACATAAAATTGAACAACCTTTCCCCTCTCTTCGCAGGAGGTATCATTAAAACATTTAAATTAACTCAATTAAACTTTTACTCAGGCCTAGTTAGGCCTAGATCTCTTTTCTTCCTTTTATTTTTCCCTTGGGAGGTGACTGAGCTTTTAACTGTGCTTTGAGCACCCACCCACATGAAGGTTAGCATACTCATCACATCAGCCTTTACTGGTTTGCTTAGGGCTTGCTGAAGTTTCCAGAGGCTCCCAGGGTGGTGTCACAGGAGGCATTTTCTATAGGAGGCAGTTAGTAACGTTAAACAGCACTTTTACTTCCATTAAAACACCTATTTCCAAAATTACCTTTTTTCTTCTGTAAACACAATACAATACACAATGAAGTTAGTAACAAGACAAACAACACAAAACATAAAACACAGTTTTTCTTGCAACAGCAGATCCATGGATTTTTTTATTTCCTTTAGGTGTTTTCCTGGCACCAGTTTCTCTAGAAATTCTGAAAGGCAAAAAACATTTTTCTACCCCTAAGGGGTGGAAGATTCTTGCTTAGATGACTACTTTCTTTTATACACTTTGGTTTAGATTTTTTTTAAAACCTTAGAGATTTAAACATATATATTTGCACACTCATTTTCTTTCCTTTGCACTGATTTAGGTTTTTTAATATATATTTTTACACAAATAATATTCCCTTCAGACTCAAATTTCACAGCAGCCCAAGCACCATTCTGATGGTTATCTATAGAGATTTTAGCCCACGTTATATCAGGGCATTTAGCTTTAGTAAGGAGATGGAGATCTCTGGGATGCCAGGTGTAGGTGGTAATCATCTGGGTATTTTTTTTTCCCAAAATACAAGATGTGGGTCATTGTTCTTTAAATCAGGAAGGTCTTTTAACAGCCCTCCTATTTCCTCAGTGCTGAGGGGAATGTATTTGAATATATCCTGAGATGTTCTGTTGGCTCCTTGCCCACTCCATCGTGTAGTAACTTGGAGGGGTGCCAAGGGAGCACTGGCATTAAACTTTGGATTGTAAGGGGGAGGGGGGCACTCACTTTGGTCTCTTAGTTGTTGCCAGCTTCCAATCTTGAATTTGTTTAATCAGATGTTTCCAACTGATTTCCTTTTGATTACAATCATTATTATCTGAGCCAGAATTGGTAGAATCGTCCTGCTGCTGAATGATCGTAGCTATGTGATGTGCAGAGGAGTTATATTCTTTTATTTTGAGTTTGAAGGCATTGTTCTCTGCTTGGAGCTCACTTATAGTTTAGATCTGTTCTTTGGTTTATCTCTAATGTTAAAACCTTTTGGAGTTTTTCTAATTCCTGGATCCTTTTCTCATATTCACAATACAATTCATAATTCCTTTTTCCAACTTTCCTTTTGTTTGACCAGACCACCACAACAAACTGTCCTTCACACTTCCACTTTCACTCCATCCATCTTCTAGCATGGCATTTTGCACCTTCCTATGCTTTTCCTTTATAAACTCAATAATTTTCCCTCCAGTAAAGGGCATTATTGAGCCATCCCCAGTAGTGCACCCTCCTGTTGAGGACACTACTGGGGTATCTTGGGGTACACAATGCGACATTGTCACCCAGCTTCCCTGCAACACACCCTCTCTGTATTCAGGGGAGGCCAAGCACACCCTCTCTGTGCTTGCCAAAGGTGCAGTCTCTGCTTCCTGTGAGTCCTGGCCAGGGACTTCCACTAGTTAAGCTCACCCTCTCTGTGCTTAACAAAATACACATAATGCTAGCAGAAACCCTTCAGTCCTCCTGTCTGTGTGCCTTATGTGAGATTTGTTTTAAGAAGGTGGAGTACCAAGGGGGTATCCCAGGGAGTCTCAGATCAAGGTGTGTGCTAGAGGTGGCAAATATAAAAGGTACTCACCTCTAGCCTTGATTGTGAGGACTCTCTGGGTTTCGATGGTACCCTGCTCACTGTGCCAAATTGTAAGTCTGGAAAGGACCCTCCAAGAAGGATCAAGCAATACAGACAACACTGAAGAGGTTTATTTACAGCACCAGTACTGGGAACACTGAACAAAACAGTATCAGCTTCAAAATGGAAGAAGCATGGCAATTGCTTATATACGCAGGTAGCTTTTTTTACTAGTTTTCCTAACACTTTGGGAAAAAACAACTCCACATATGGGAAGAGGGTCAGGGTGGTGGTAAGGGGTGATCTTAATGGGTTAGGAAATACTAGCTTCCATATAAGGCAAGGGAGGGAGGGGGGTTGGATAAGTGTATGTGACCTGAGACATACATGAAATGGAGAGTGTATATGTCACAGCAGACAGCTTGCATGCTGCCTACCCAGACACCCCCTGTGCTCACGAGGCCTGGCTTGCTTGCTTATCCTAAAACCCACATTACCAGAAAAGCTTATATGTGGTTGGGGCTGTGTTATCATTAGATATATATGGGCTAGTAGCACAGACTATTATTTAGTTTGCCTGACAGTTGTAATTATGAGACACTGCTTTCAATTGGCACCTTTAACTATTTGGGATGAAATTTTCCATAATGGGTGTCTCATTCAGGTTGAACATTTCTGGAAACCATACTATCCACATATACATATATGTGCCTTTGGTATGAACACAGCAAAGTCCAGCCATCACAGGAGTCTGACCAATCATACAGTTCCAGGTATTATTTTGTCTGGCTTGTTAAGATGCAGAATACTACAAACCCTGCTCCTAGGTCCAGCTAAATTCAGTGGGTACATCTACACTGCAATCAGAGGTGTGACTACAGCATGTCTAGACATACCAGTTTGACCCAGGCCTCCCGGGATATCCTTTTGAATGTTTCAAAATCAGGGGAAGCTGCAAAACCAAGGGCCAAATCCCCATACCACTGACAGGTGGTACTTAAACCAGTCTCCTAGTAAGCAACAAAACATACTTCTGATTCCCCACTCTGGTCATCACTAAGCATAACAAAATAGAAACAGCCCCTTTTATTGCACATCAGCACCTCTGGTCCCCACCTAGTCGCTGGGTCTTTTAAAGAAATAGGTTTTCCTGACCCGAAAGAGCCAGTAACATCACCCAGAACAGTATAGGCTTGCATCTTACCCAAAATACCACGCTGTCAGCCAATCCTTTATAACAACAACTAAAGGTTTATTATAAAAAGAAAACTAACAAAATATTAGAGATGTTAAAGGGTTAAAGTGAATCACATACATACAAATGACTTAGAGTCCATAGAAAGCAAGTCCTTGAAGAAGGTTAATCTAATTCCACTGGTATACATCCAGCACATGGGTGGTTCCCAGTCCTCTGTTCATTTGCAGCAGAATAGCTCCAGAGGAGGGTGTTGGTTGCAGACAGACTGAAGATAAAATGAAGATGGGGCCACTGCCTTTTATCACCTTTGGCTCTCTCATGCTTTCAGAGTCCTTGCCAAATCAAAATGGAGCTGAGTCATGTGATCAGTCTGGGTGACTGGTCAAATAGGTTTCTTCCTATACCCACTGCACCTGGGAGTTCCCTTGATGGGCCATCAAGAGGACAATGGTTTTGCAGACACCTAGTCTGGGATTGCCTCAGAATCAAACAACTTGGAATGCATGTAAAATAAATACAATCCTAATTTCTAATACAGATATGATCCCTACATATAAACCATATAATCAGTCCTAGCAGATTACAACCTTTCTATTGCTACCAAACATTGTATATCACATATAGATTATTGCAAATATTAAATATTAATATGAAAAATAATCATAAAGAGTCCCCTAGACCCAGACAGCGTCATACCAGAGTTGTTATAAAAAAAAAGAAAGAAAGAAAGAAAAGTGCTACAACAACCAGGACAGCAGCATACTCTTCACAAGCCCTCCTGGGACTGTGGGTACCATAAGTAAATGGGCAGCTAGACTTCTCTGATACTTATGCCGCTGCAGCTTCATGGCTCTTGTTATTCAAGTCAGCTTGAACAAAGCTAACTCAAGTATGGCTAAATCAACTGCAGTCATGCCTCTGACTGCAGTGTAGTGTAGGGAACATTGGCTGTGTCTGGATTTAGGCTTGAATAGCCTTAATTAGCAAAATGTTCAAGTGAGCATTACTAAGAAATGCTCAAACTAACTTTTTGGCTTTTCAGCAAAAGGTTATCGAGGTAAGACCACTCACTTGTTTGAGACTTGTCCCCATCTCATAGAGTTATTCCCCCTGCACCATAATTAACTTACTATCACAAAGATCCAAAGCAGTAGCCGTGTATGTCTAGTTCAGTAAAAGAAACAAACAAGGAGTCCTGTGGCACTTAAAGACTAAAACATTTATTTTTTGCATGAGCTTTCGTGCGAGAAAACAAAGTAGGATTTTCTCCCATGAAAGCTCGTGCAAAAAATAAATTAGCTAGCTTTTAGGTGCCACAGGACTCCTTGTTTGTTTCTTTTATTGTCACAAGGATGTGTGGAAAGAGTGAATGTGTAATGGTGACTTGTCATTCATTATATTGAAACAGTTCAGATATTCATACCTTAGACCTCAGTGGAAGTCTGTTGCCAATGTCTTCTCACATAGGCCTCTTACATGTCCTGCTTATAAAGTGGATTTTGGCTCATTATCACCAATGAATTTTGCATGAAAATGTCCAAATCAGACTGGAATTTTCAGCTATAACCTCAGATTGAGATTACTAGTCCATGACAAACTACAGACAACATGCAGGGATCTCTAAGTAGACCAAGGTTGTCCTCCGGGTTAAGTCAGGGGACAGAGAATCCTCCAGAAGAGTTTAGTAAGGAGCTAAGATGGGAGTAACTCTCTCACACCAATGTCGCCTGAAGTTATACCCTGCTTACTTCCCTGGACTGGACATCCAAAGAAGGACTTTGACCACGCCAAGCTTCAAGCTGGGGCATTGCTGGTGCCGGGCTTATGGGGCTCAAGCCCTGAGTCCCAGAGCCAGAGCCCTGGGTCTGTCACTGCCACGGCTGCAGCCGTGGCATGCTTAAAGTATGAGGGCCCCAAGTCCTGGTGCCTGAGTCCCAGGTTTTTTTTCCATGCCAGAAGCACTCCTCGCCTCAAGAATAACTAAAAGAGAGAAAAAGCTGACAACTTCCTCTCATGAGAAAAGTTCTAAAGGGGCAGCAATGTTAGCCTAGTTCAGTAAAACAAAGAAGTCTTATGGCACTTAAAGACTAACAAATTTATTTATTGCATGTGCTTTCACGGGAGAAAATCCCACTTCCTCAAACTGCTTTGATTTGCCATTACAGTGTGACCTGTTCCCATGACTTTTACTCATCTGCATTTATTTCCCCCCATTCTGTAAGTTCCCCCATCTTTGAAGTGTCTGATGAAGTGGGATTTCCCCCATGAAAGCTCAAACAATAAATAATTTTGTTAGTTCTTAAATGCCATAGGACTCCTTGCTTGTTTCTCTCATATGAAAGTTCAAGGGACATCTTGTCAGAAAGATAGTTCAGAACTAAGACTAATCACATGAGCTAAAGACTTTGAGAAGAAGGTGTGAAAATCCCTCAGAGCAGTTCAAGGTTACTTCAGTCACTCCAGTGACCATTAGTGTGTGTTGCCAAGTTCCAAAGGGGCAGTCATGTTAGTCTAGTTCAGCAAACAAAGCAAGCAGTCCTGTGGCACTTAAAAACTAATAGATTTATTTATCACATGAGCTTCCATGGGAGAAAACCCCACTTTGTCAAGCTCATGCGATACATAAATCTGTTAGCCTTTAAGTCTCACAGGACTCCTTGCTTCTCCTCTTTTCATTAGTGTGTGTGTCTCGTTGTATGTTACTAAAGCCAGGTCTGATCTAGACTACACTAGAGGCTTCTATCAATACAAAAACAATACTCAGCAGTGTGAAAAACCCACATACCTGAGTGATACAGTTATATAGACATAACCCTCATGTAGACAGCACTATGTCAAAGGAAGAGCTTCTCTGGACAACATAGCGATGGCCTCTCAGGGAGGTGGATTACCTATGCCTATGGGAGTACCTCTCCAACTGGCATTGCAGCATCTTCACTAAAGCACTGCAGTGGCACTGCTGCATGAATGAAATTTCCTCACTACAGCTCTGAATATGAATACAAGACTTGTTACCAAAATCAGATACTAAAGCCCTAAATATATATAATCAAAATGGTAGGAAATCTCTTGGCTAACTAGTTCCAAGCCTGCAAGTCCCAGAAGCCAACCAGGAGCTCTGTCTGCCTTCCTTAGTCCTTGCCAGTAGCATCGCTGGCACTGGGCACATGGGGCCCATGCCCCGAATCCCAGCACCAGTGCCCTGGGTCTGGCGGGGCCCCGCCTCTCCCTGTCTCCCGCCTAATTGGACCAGAGATCCAGGGCCCAGATACCTGTGGCCATGGTGGCTGCGGCTGCCGCTCCTGGCCCCGGCCACTGCCGGGGGCGTGGCCTGCAGGCAGGAGGCATGGCCTCCGGGTAGGAAGCAGGGCCTGGGCCGGTGCCCCGGGTCCTTTCCTGGGGCAGTGATGCTCCTGCCAGTAGCTATCTTGTCTAAGATACTACTTTCCTGTAGACCTCCAGGAACTCAAGTCTTTTCCCTTGGGGTCCCTGCACTCAGAGCCTTTCCTGGGGGTGTGAGAGCAGTGACCACTTCAGGCCCCATGGTTCCATGGGCTCCACATTGACCTACTTCCAGCAGCCCATGACACTGCCTCCACCACCGCTGTGCTGTCCCCAGCCTGGCTGCCTCCAGGGGGAAGCCAAAGGCAGTGGGTTGGGGCGGGAGTGGAGAACCTGTCCTCTGTACCAGCTCTCCCTACCCCCAGGGTGAAACAACCATTCCAGAGGCCAGGCTCCACTGTCCTGCTCAGCCCATGGGCCAGCTATTCTGCCCTGGGGGTGGTGAGGGCTAGCCCAGAGATGGGGTGGGAGAGCAGAGCCCGGCCTCTGAGATGATCCACCCTGCTCCGCCCAGTTCAGGGAGGCGGGCAGAGACCCCCCACAGGCCAATTGGCCCAGTCCCTGCACTCCCCTAGGGACATCCCTACCTGCACCAACTGGGTGGCTCTGGTCCTGCAGATCTTTTCATATGGGGCTGCTAGATGCTGATTGGCTGCTCCCTGCACAACCTCCATAGGCTATTTTTAACTGAATTCATTAAGTGACAGTATGGGGCAGATACTCCACCACAGAGGAGTACAAGTTTGATATACCTTCCTTGACTAGTGAAATTTAAAGGGAGAAAGCACCCAGAAAAGAAAGTTCCCAGGAAATCAGTTTAAGAGTGTATTACTTTAAAAGCAAGGTGAGAAATACTTTGCCAGTATGTCTTTGACAGTTGCTAGCTAAATTAGTTAAATCAGACCTAATGGCTTTTCCATTTAACATGCCCAGAAAACTTTAAGAGAATTGTTTTCCTTCACTTTTTTATGATAATCAGATTTAATTTCTAATTACAGTAATTGCTGCCAGATAAACTGGAACACGGATTTATTGATTATATTTCAGTTATAACCTCAACCTGACCATTGCATTGACCCATGGCAACTTAGAATTAGGACAACTATATGTGAATTTAGCTGTTGCCATATTTTGCTTAAACTTACATTTGTTCTCTAACTGCTTGCTTAATCTTTATTTAGCCTCACTGTGAAATCATCTTTGTGTCACCCCCTGCTCACTCCTGGTTCGGTCAGGTCCTTACTGTGAAGTAAGCCATGCACCACAGATTACCCCATCCCCAAAAATTAAGGGTCAGAATCCTCAAACAGGATATCCAGAGCAAAACAGAACTTGTGGAGAAAGTCTGTGCTAACCAGGACTACCAACTTTGCATTATAGTTTTTACTGACCTGAAGAACTGCAGCAGATTTTTTCTTTTAACTGATATGGTAAACTTTTAATTCACATTGTTAAAAATACCATAAACAATTCAATAATGACACAAAAGTGTGTACTTATTTGTGACATTCTATACACTGGAATTTGGAATTATGTAATTGTTTAGCTGCAGTTAATTGACCAATTGGATTCTTTGGGTATGTGCAATAACAGGAAACAGGAAATTGATAAAATCATGGTCAGTAGTTGTAGAATATAAGAAGTGATTCCAACTGACCACAATCAATATCAAAATGCATTTTTTTGTTTTAATTTCTACCCATTTTCACAGACATTTTCATTTATTTGTACGCTTGTGGACAGAGTTAAAATTGTACATTTTTTACTGACTGTTCATAAATTTTCACCACTTTTCAGTCATTATGCAAATCTCCTTTTATTACCCTAACTTTCCTACATAGCAATCCATAGCATATTAGTTTTATTTACATTTTGGAAAAAAAAAAATCACATAGATGTAGAGATGCTTTTACTTGGCCAACATTCATTACATTTAATCCTAACCTAAACTTTGAAAATCTTTTGGATATTGTGTTGAATTTTCTGGGATGAGAACCTGAACAGGATACCACTACAGATGGGCTGGCAATTCTTGCGCTTCCTGGGCTACAGCTTCCAGTCCTGAAGACGGAGCCCTTTACACATTCTTCCCAAACTTGATTCCCATTCACAAATCACAATCCACTACACATAAACTCAGGAGAACCACTTACTCCAGGATGTAACTTGCATGGTTCTTATGCCTTTGATGTGTAGAGGCACAGTAAAAATCTATTATCAATTATTGCAGGAGTCTCAAACACAAATCACCATGAGGACTAGTAGAGGGCTGGATGAAGATTAGATTAGTATGGTAGCCTGAGTGCTGCACCACTGAAACCTTTCAATACAATGAGATTGCAAATATCGGTAATGATTGTGGGCCACAGGAAATAGCTTTAGGGGCTTCATGCGGCCTGTGGGCCACGTGTTTGAGACCCCTGAATTACTGTAACCATCAAATACAAAAATTCTAACTAAAGCCATACAACAGCATGTGAGCTAGGGATAAGCAAAAGAGTATAAACAAGAAATCCTGTGGAATTTTTAAAGACTGAAAATTGTATTTATTGCATAAGCTTTTGTGGGTGAATCCCACTTCATGGTTGAATCCCTCAGGTGCTAGAAATGGAAAACTTACAGAATAGGAGGGAAAAATAAATGCAGTGAAGGTTAAGAGATGAGATCAGTTCAGAGTATTTCAGCAAATCATACAAGTTGTTTTGATTCAAACAGCATAGAACTACACATAAGGCAAAGGGATAGGGTCGGGTGGGGGGGAATCACCTTTTCTACTGAAAAAATAAACCAAAATATCTGTTCAAATCCAAGTGAGTGGTGTTGAATCTGCACATGAATTCTACCTCTGCAGCTTCCCTTTGAAGTTTCTCTGCTGGAGCACTGAAACAGACATGCTTTTCACAGTTTGTGCAGGAAGATTGAAGTGATCCTTTATTGGTTTTTGAATGTTGCCATTCCTAATATGTGATTTGTGTCCATTTATTCTTTTGCACAGAGACAGTCAAGTTTGTCTAATGTATAGGGTAGAGCAAACTTTTTTTTCTCGAGACCTAGTTGAAAAAAATAATCCATGTCCACGGCCCAACAATTGCATCATTCAGTAATTCATTCCCATCTTTCAGCAGCAGCAATAGGAGATGCCACAACTCAATACCCAGGGGTCTGTGAGGCAGTACCAGGTCCTCACCTGTAGTTTAAAAACTACTGGGGTAGAGAAGCATTGTTGGCACATGATGGCATATATCACACTGGTGGGTAAGCAGGTGAAAGAGCCCCTGATGGAGTAGCTGGCTTGATTAGGTCTTATGATGGTGTCATTTGTGCAAATATGGGAACAAAGTTGTCAATATGGTTTGTTACAGGAATATGTTCCTGCTGTGATATTTGTGTTGTTTGGTCTGCAAATGATGGTGAGTATCTGCTTAAGCTGGGGGGGGGGAGAGGCTGTTGGTAAGTGAGGAGAGGTCTGTCTCCCAAGGCTTGAGAGAATAAGGGATTACCTTGTAGGATGGGTTGTAGATTCTTGATGATGTATTGCAGAGGTTTGACTTGGGGGCTGTAGGTGATGACCAGTGGTGCTCTGTTACTGTCCTTCTTGGGCTTCTCCTGCAGTACTTGACTTCTGGGTACCAATATGACTCTGTCAATCTGTGTCCTCACTTCCTCAAGTGGGTATTGTAATTTTCAGTTTTAAGAATGCTTGATAGAGATCTTGAAAGTGTCTGTCTGAGGGTTCAGAGCTAATGCCATTGTATCTTAGGACTTGGCTATACACAATGGATCATATGATGTGTCCAGGATGAAAGTTTGAGGGATGTAGGTAAGTATGACAGTCATTAGGTTTCTGTTATAGGATGATATTTATGTGTCCATTACTTATTTGTACTTTAATGCCCAGAAAAATGGATCAGCTGTGTGGAATACTCCCTAGGATGAGATTGTTGGCTAGGTGGAAATAGTTGAAATCTTGGTCAAATTCTTCAGATGATGATGTCATCAATGTAGTGTAAGTAGAGGAGTGGTACTTATTGATGAAAACTGAAGAAGCATTCTTCTAAGTCAGCAATAAAAATGTTGGCATATTATGAAGGCATGCAGGTACCCATAGCAGTGCTGCTGACTTGAAAATATGTATCATCTCCAAATCTGTAAAGGCTTTTGTAAAGTTCAGCCACTAGATATGCTGTGACATCATCTGGGATAATGTTCCTATTGGCTTGTAATCCATCTTTGTGTGGAATGTTATTGTAAAGATCTTCTACCTCTATAGTGACCTGGATTTTTTCTTTTTTTCCTGGAAGATCACCAATGGATTGAATTATTTTCAGGAAGTTTCCAAAGGGATAGCTGTGTTAGTCTAGTCCAGCAAAAAAAAACCCAAACAAAACAAGGAGCCATGTCTTAAAGTGCCACATGACTCCTTGGTTTTTTTTTTTTTTTTTGGTTGTTATTTATTTATTTATTTTTATTATTATTTTCAGGAAGTCAGTGGTGTCGCAAAGATAGGTGGGAGTGCTGATAGCAGAGGGTTTAAAGAGAGAGTCCACATGGCCAGATAAGCTCACTATTAGAGTGTCAATGCCTGAGATGCGGGCACGTCCAGGATTTCCAGGTTTATGGATTCTCGGTAGCAGATAGAATACCCCTGGTTGGGGCTCCAGGAGTGTGTCTTTGTTGATTTTTTTCCTGCACTGCTTCAGTGAGTTTCTTGAGTATCCTCTGAGGAGTCAGACAGAAGTGGCTTGTAGATTGTTGTGCTGTAGAGTTGTCTGTAAGCTTCTCAATCATAATCTGATTTTTCCATTATGGCTGCACTACTTCCTTTGTGAAGCTCTTTGATGATAATGCCAGAGTTGTTTCTGAGGCTGTGCACGGTATTGCATTCTGCATGGATGAGGTTATGGTGCAAGGGATCTTCTTTGTCCATGATTTCAGTCTGTGCATGATTCACCCATGTAAGTTCATGAGGAAAATAAACTTGTTAGTCCTCAGAAGTGCCACAGGAATCCTTGTTTGTTTTGCTGAAGTAGACCAACACAGCAACCTCTCTGGGCATTACAATTAATGTAAATGAAGGTAACTAGGACTTGCTATTCCTCTATAAAAGAAAGAGAGTTCTGTCTCTCCAAACTGTCTAGTTCTGGGGCACATACTATTTATGTAGTGCCATGTATGTACATGAGGAATATAAGGGATTTAATTTCTCATACTTCAGGACATAAGCCAACTGCTGGCTGACAAAGCTAAAGACAGTTTCCACTGTGAGCAATTCATTAGGTAATTGTCCACTGCAGAAATTCTTGAACCCATCTTTGAAGCATTTTAGAGCAACCTATTATTTATTGCCTGAAATT
This sequence comes from Podocnemis expansa, assembly GCA_007922195.1. Classification (NCBI taxonomy): domain Eukaryota; kingdom Metazoa; phylum Chordata; order Testudines; family Podocnemididae; genus Podocnemis; species Podocnemis expansa. Next base: position 30,754,625 of record ML681963.1, read on the forward strand.
CATGTGGAAAAGGTGTTTTTTTTTGTTTGTTTGTTTGGTTGGTTTTTTTGGTTTAACTTTTCTCCAACCACTCCCCCTGGGGTTCACTATTTGTCAGTCACAGTTTATCATTCTTTAGTTCAAAGAGTTCCATCCACTCAATCAGGGAGAAGAAAAACAATTCCATGAGTCTTTGGTGCCAGCCAGAAACCATAAGAAATAAACTGTAAATGTGAGAGTGGTCAAAGTGAATATTTCACAAGTAAGCCATAGACTGAAAATGATTTGTCCAAAGTAGGCACTGAATCCTTCTTAACAACAGAACATACAATCTGCTCATGGATGATTCTCAAACAGAAAGGTCTAAATTTCCTGTGAATATTTTCAATTAATTCTAAAACCAAATAGTATTCCATGTTACTAAATAGGGAATCTGAATCCAGGAAGCTCTCTAGGCCTTTTGCTAATAGGCAATTGTAAAACAGTGAGTTAAACAAGAATTCAAAGGGCTTCGCATAATAACTTAACAAAATTACTTTGAAAAGCTAACAGCAAACAAAACATCGCAAATAGTTTACTAATTAATTTGTATCAAGCTCCCCATTTTCACAGTTATTTAATTATAAGGATGCATAAAAATGGCTATGATAATAATAAAGGGGTCTTTTAGTCTTCTAAACATAAAGATTAAAGAATGGACTGGACAAGTTTATTTTGAAGGAATAGTTAAAAATCAGTGAATGGGAATGATGAGTTCCTTCCAATTTGCCTCAATTCCATTCATCCATATTGTGTAACTGTACTGAAGAGAAAATAGAAATCTAGGGCAGGAACAGGAGGATAAGGAAAGGGACAAATGACTGGGCATAGAGTTGAAGACTAGAATGAGAAGAAACGAAGAATGAGTCCCACATGCTTTCTTCTCAAAAAACTGATTTAGAACCATGTTTACCAGAAGTAAAGGGATTTATGGCATATGTACTTAAATTCCATGGACCAGACTTTCAGAGCTCCTGAGTTTTCACAGCTTTTATAGAAGTCAACTGAAGTTGAGAATGCTCACTTCTGAACATAAACTGATCAAACATCATAATCAGTTTGTGAACATTTTTGAAAATTTCAAAGTAACTCTCATTCTGCAGTTTGCAAAAAAGATTTTTTTTTACATTTATGTAAATATATATTAAGTACAAATGATCCCTCAAAATCCATTCAATTATCCTTCTCTGTTCTTCTAGCAAAGGACTGCTGGGCTTCCTCAGCCAAAATAGCGTTAATCACATATGCTACACTATGCCAATCAGGCAACCAGAACCAATTCTATATAACCTACTAGAAAAATCACAACAAACCCCAAATTTTTGTATCTTGCCTCTAACAACGTGGGTTGGAGCCCACAAAAGCTTTTGTCCAAGAAATGTGTTAGTCTTTAACATGCTGCAGGACTTTCACTGTTTTTGCTATATACAGACTAATACAAGAACCACTCTGGAGCTTATCAACATTTTTCTTGTTATCATAATAACAAAAAATATGGAAAAAATTGTAACATTACTCCCATTCAAAATAGGCAAATTTTAACAAGAAATCACAATGAATATTCTCTGTATGTTCTAATTTTCTATTTATCTTTCAGAATAGTTTTAGATCTCTAATAATGTAGTGGTTATTTCACCACTTTTCTTTATTGATTCTACTATCATATATATCTATTTTAAGAAATTTGCTCTTCTATTATATCCCTCTCCTAATAGTACTTACAGAAAATTGGTAATACAACTTGTATTTGGGATACATTAGGTATTTATTTACTCTATTTGGCATTCAGACCTTTAAAATACCAACAAATAATTATTCTCTTCCCTAGTTGTGACCTGACGATAGAACTAAACAAGTATAGTTTAGTTCTTTCTTCAGAAGTCAGTCCCTTCAGACTCACAGTTTTTCTTGCCCTTCCCTGAGTTTCCTCTAGTTTCTCAGCATCCTTAGGAATTGGCCATTAGAGAAATTAAGGCAATTATTAAAGTATTAGGCTGTGTTCTCACACAGCCAGTTATTTCGATATGGTTGTTTCACAACAACCGTATATCGAAATAACGCTTATTTCGAAATGACTTATTTCGAATTAACAAAATGTTAATTTGAAATAAGAAAAAAAGCGGGAATCGAAATAACATGTCCACACAGTGGGCATGCTATTTCGCCCCAGTGGCAGGGCACCATGGGAGGTGTGGCAACATGGCCGCCCCACTGGGCCATGTCGGCGGCCATGTTGCTAGCCAATCCCATAAAAGCCGGCCCTGACCTCACTTCCCTGTCCACCCAGGCGAGCAGCGCACTGCAAGCCATGGACAGTGCCCGGCAGCCCAGACGGCGCCGTGCCACCCAAGGACCCCCTGCCCGCCTGCAGAGTGTCCTGCACATGCGGGACACCCTGTTTGTGGACGCAGAGGGCTCCCAGCCCCCACACCAGGCCCTCATCCACCTCATACTCAGGGCAGACCTCATGCACCTGCCCGCCCCTGTGCCCTGCCAGCTCTGGGTTCGGGAAACCAGCCCAGACTGGTGGGAGCAGGTTGCCCTGTGCACCTGGGGCGAAGAGGACTGGCGACGCAACCTCCGCATGACCAGGGCCAGCTTCATTGCCCTGGTCACGGAGCTTGCCCCGTATCTGCCTGGGTCGCCATGTGCCTGTCAGGCAGTGGGCAAGCTGGCTGACAGGCACGCCCAGACCAGAACTTCCTGTTCCCCAGGGTGCTGGGCACCCTGGGAGGAAGGTCCGACGGTTGTTTCGAAACAACCATTGTTTCGAAACAACGTGTTTGCACAGCGTTGTTTCGAAATAAGTCGTTTCAAAACAACCGTTGTTTCGAAACAACGTGTTCGTACAGCGTTGTTTCGAAACAAGTCATTTCGAAACAATGTTGTTTCGTCCCCGCATGGGGTTTAGGTTGTTTCGAAACAACCGTGCGTCGTGTGAATAGCTGAATCCTTATTTCGAAACAACCTCCGTTGTTTCGAAATAAGGGGGCTGTGTGAACACAGCCTTAGAGACACAGACACTGCTAAAGAAAATGCATCAAATTCTGTTCTCATTAATGTAAATTTGGAATAACTAATCTTTTGTTATTTATCTGGTGACATTTATGAACTTATTCAGAATTTAAACCAGTGTAACTGAAAGCACACTTGATCCTAACGTATAGCCAATGTAATGAGTTCAGAAAGGGTAGCCATGTTAGTCTAGTTCATCAAAACAAGTAAGGAATCCTCTGGCACTTTTAAAGACTAACAAATTTATTTATTTTTTTATTTATTTTTTGCATGAGATTTCATTGGTGAAGTTCTACTTTATCCGATGCCAGGAAACTGAAAAAACTTACAGTATGGGAAAGAATGATAATGAAACATGATCACAGAATTTATCTTTCTTTCTTATACTGTAAGTTTTTTTTCCCCATTTTCTGGCATCTGACAAAGTGGGAGTTCAACCATGGAAGTTCACAGGAAAAATAAATGTGTTAGTCTTTAAAAGTGCCACAGGACTCCTTGATCATTTCAATGCATCAAATTATCTTTTACTAATCACTAGTTTGTTCCAAGTCAAGCTTTTTTTTAATGAAATTATTTTAATCACATTCCTGTAGTTTTAAATTTCTGATAGTCATGCATTAATAATTATTTTGATTCTAAAATTCTTCTGGAGATGCATAATAGATTATTTTGAATTTTAAACAGGAAAAAATTGACATACAACTTACTCACAGGAAATACATAATGCACAAAACATAAATGGAGATATGTGGGGCTGTCAGGCAAAAATGCAGCAATATTTATTTACCTGGAAGTGTTACTCATACATTTTTATGGTTAGTTCCTAATAGTGAGAAATATATACTGATCATTTTAGCCCTCAGATTTTTTTTTCCGACAACTCAGTTTGTGTATTCAGTTGTGATAACTGTACACACAAGTGAGTTCACGCATGAAGGTAGATTTTTAGCCCCTGGACATCAACTTTGTGTTGACAAAATCAATTTTATAATAGGCTTTTTTCATTTGATAAGTGTAAATGCTCAGATGAACTTAAACAGATGTAATGCCTGCATACATGAAAGTATTTGCATGTATACTCACAGGCAAATCCCTGCTATTCCAATATATTTTGCAGGTGCGTGTGTGCTGTCACTAATTTTTTTTCATGTATACATGAAGATAATTCATATCTGAAAAAATGCTGAAAAATTTATTTTTAAGTATAATTTTTTGTGTGCAGAAATACAGGCTGAGTATAGCTCTGGATGAAGATTTGGCCCCTGATTTTAGACCTTCAGTTTATAGTAGGGAGGCATGGCCCCCCTCGGGGATGGACCAGGAGGAACTGCCTGACTGCAGAAAAGCAGAGCCAGGAGCAGCCTGTCAATCAGGCCAGAAGCAGAGGGGTGGGACAGAAAGTATAAGAATGGAGGCAGGGAGCTCAGTCAAGCTCAAGCCTCGAAAGGCAAAGGACACACCTCCACTCCATCCTGAGCCTGGGCCACCAAGCGGGGTAGCAAAGCTATGGTCTACAGACCCGGACCAGATCTCTGGCAGGGGCCGCCTGTGGCTGTAGACTGGGAGATGATGCCAGAACCCCTGGCTGCCACAACCCCCGAGGAAGGGCCGGTAGCAGGAAGGCCCGCTGGGGCTCTCAAGTTGCCTCCTGCCAAAGATCCAGAACCCTGCCCACTCCTTGTGACCTGGAAGAATTGCCCTTGGCCAGTGAAGATTCCCCAACCCCTGGGCCTTGTGAGCTGGAGGAACTGCCATCAGCAGATGGACCCAACAAGTTACCAGATTTGCCACCACCCACTGAGATGAAGGGCTTCTGCAACCTACCCCTGGGCGACTACTCCAAACTGCTGGTGGATGCGGCTTCAGAGCAGATAATGCCAGGAAATGTGGCTGGGATTGACTCGGGGAAGTGTAGGCCCCAACCCTCTGCCACAGGCACCATCCTGGGGTCAGTGTGTTGCAGCCAGGACCCTGATGACCCCTGCATGGAAGCCTCAGACCCTGCCAGGGGGCGTGAGCTGAAACATGGCGGACCCGTGCAACCCTATACCTCCACTGCCTCATTTTCCTGCCCTGACTACTGCTTCGCTGTATGCGAACCAAAACACCGCAGGTGCCATTCTCTCCTAAGCCCAGAGACTCTCTCTGTTTGTCCTGCCGAGGGGCTAGAGTCTTGGTTTGCTCAGCCCTGTGGAGAGCCAGAGACTCTGTTTGTTTGTTCTGCCAAGGGGCTAGAGACTTTGCAGGTCCACCCTAAGAAGGGCCTGAAACCGTGGTTAGCCCCCACCCTTGTGAGGGTGGGGCAACCGTGTTATACAGTTCTTTCTTGGTTGACTGCTTTGTCACTTATCATAGTTATGTTTTTTCTACATTTAAAGAACAAATAGATACTTTCAGGTAGAATGATTTTTGATTATGTAAAAAGCCAAATACAATAAAAACACAGTTTGGCTGATATAAGATGTTGCATTTGATACATTTGTCTCCAGTTGTGGGCTGAACTAAGAACAAAAGCATCAAATGAGATGAAATACTGAGCCCACTGAAGTCAATGCAAATCTTACCATTTGCTTAAATAGAGACCAGAATTTTCACTTGCACTCTGGTCATAGGGGTACGTCTACACTGGCGCCTTAGGTTGACTTAAGGAAACTTAAGTTGAACTATAGATCCCTATGGCCATACTGGGCTTTTATTAAGTCGACTTAATAACACCACCTCTTAAGGTTGACTTAATGCTTGTTGACCTTATTAAGTTGACTTAAGCCAGTTTAGACAGGGAACAGCCCTTAATTGACTTCCAGGTCCCTGCACAGAGTTTCTGGGCACCAGGAAGGGTCAACCTAGCACCTGCCAGTGTGGACAGAGGCAGTTGACAGGAGTTTTCAGTGTGGGCACTCTAACTTGACTTAACAAGGTGGATTTTAAGTTGACTTAAACTCAACCTTGTTAAGCCAACTTAACAGAGCCTTTAGTGTAGAAATACCCACAGAGAGTACTTTAGAAATATGAAGGTGTGATTCATAGGAGACTAAAAAGTTAAATACAGCACACAGGGATGGTCAGAAAAAAACTGACATGGCATTTTTTCATCAGTTCATATAAATTAAAACATTTTGTGGGCCTGTGTGACTTGTGACTAAGTTCTACTGGGAAGTAGGCAGGAATCTGATGGAGCCCTGCCTGTGAGGCTGACTTTGAAATCTTTGGAAACTTTCCTGTTTCTTGCCAGCTTGTCCACTTGGCTCTTCATCAGCCTGCCTCGAGTGCAGTGGAAACTGAGTGTCTAGCAATGCTAGAAGCCCCAGCCCAGCTCAAAGCTTTCCAGCAGCCCTAACTTCCACATCTGGAGCAGCAGCCTTCCAGGTTAATTGCCCTGGAGCCAGTGCAATCAGCAGTGCTGGGCAGAGAATGGCAATTCTATTTTGTGGAGAATTATGAATTTGTTTATATTCATTCCAAATATGACTGGAAACCAAACCTTGAAAGATTGCACAAAACAGAATAACTATACTCTTTTCACTAGTAATACTCCTGTTATTTTGCAGCCATGGTCAAAGTGCAAACAGTTCATCATATAGATGCTTAATCAGACTAGTGAAATGATACAAGATAAAAAAAAATGAGAGAAGTTAAGTCTGAAATCTCATATGGACAACTTTTCCTATGACATAGCCACCACTTGTAAAACACAAAGGGGAAATTTTCTGGACATTTCAGATTTTTTTTTTTATTACTCTTTATCAGATCACAGTTCAGTGACAAAAATTTATTTTTTCTAAACTACTTCCCCAGTCCCTACCATACAACATTGCTGCAGATTTTGCAGATATGGCATTTGGTGGAGAGGAGAGAGCCTCTTCTCCCACATATACATTCAGCTGAGCTCTGATTAAACTTATTAATTTGCTATACAGATTCTATTAACCATTGCTCCATGCATGGTATACATGTAAGCCACCAACATAATTTTAAACCAGGTGGTATTAAACCAATTAAATTTTTTAAATTGATTTTTGCATTTTCTGCACTAGGGGAAATTCATCCATGTTCATTTTGGAAATGAGGTAACAATGACTTTTGAAACATTGCCAATTTGCAAAAAGAGAAGTCAATATCAATTCATTAGGAAATTAATGGGACTCTGACTTTAGAGTAAAAAACAAGTAATTGGGCAGCTGACAGTACTAAGTGAGCAGTCAGAGAGCATATGATGGAAGTTCTGAAAGAAATTGAAAAGATTGGAGGTAAGGGGATTTCAATCAAGGGTTTAATATTGTTCCTGGGAGCAAAATGATTTGCACATCTATGCCTTAAAAGAAAGTGTGTTACCAGGATCCTACCACAATGAGGTCCCGGTCTCTGCCTAGGGCTCCTAGGTTCTACAATAATAAATTATTTATTTTCATTATTATTATTAATAATGGCAATAACTGAACACCAGTGTCAGGAGCAACATCTCTTAAACAGTGATGGAAGTGTAGGTCTTGCTGCCCCAGTTTAACAGTGTAGTAAACCAATACCTCTAATGTAACTCTCCTGCTGCTCTGCAGAACCCCCAACACACACACAGAGAGAGAGAGAGAGAGAGAGAGCCTATGCTAGGGGATTAAGTCCATTTAAGCAAATCCAGGGCTATATTTAGAATTTAATAAGTCAACTTAAGCACTTGCTTAAACTGACTTAATACCTTCTGCCCTGTAAGTCAACTTAAGCTTTAAAGTTGACTTTACAGAGCAGGAAGCCTTGGCCTGCCCCCTGTCCCACCACCCCCACTCCCAATCAGGCTCCGGGGCTGATCCGGCCCCTGCCACCACTGGCAAGTGTCTGGAAGCCAGATCAGGCTCCTAGCCACTTGCAGCAAGCAGTGGGGGCTGGAAGCCAGCTCCTGCTGCCTGCAGAGAAAGATTGGGAGCACACTTGGGCTCCCAGCCGCTGTCCATAGGAGCCAGCTCCCAGCCTCAACCCCAGATCAGGCCTCCGGAGCAGATTGGGGCACCAGAGTCAGATCACATCCTGGTGAAGGGAAGGGGGCAGGGCTCAAGCCCAGGCCCAGGGTATGTCTACTATTGTAGACACGTCTTTAAGTCAATTTCACAAGGTCAACTTAAAGTCAACTTAAAATAGCCGCCTAGTGTAAACATAGCCACACACACCTTTCAATATGTATAGCACTTGCCCATTTCTTAAGCAAACATAAGCGTTTTATTTCCTCTGCCTTCCACTCCACATGCACAGGTGACTTAACATTAAGCCCTCAGAGTCTGCCAAACATTTTGAATGTGTGAAGCATTATTTAATCACTACATGTGTATGTGATTATTATTTGTATGTATTATTGATATTCTAAAGTAAGAGTCCAGAATGCTATAGCTTAACTTCTGCAAAGTATGAGTGTGTTAGAACTACTTGCCAACCACTCTCCTACATTTTTAATAAGGGTTAGGTCATTGGCTGTTAAAGACAGTGTCAATAATCTTTGTTTACTCAAAAACAGCAAACTTTGAGACTTCTGCAGAAGAAACCCATAGGTCAGCAGAGAGGCCTTTTGTGAAGACCAGGACAGACCCCTATCTAGTATGGCTGGAAAAATGGCCAAAATTTGGGGGGGTGGGGGTGTATGAGGGTAAGGACTCATTATAGTTTTGAATTCTCAAACTCAATTATTTCAGTTCAGAAATTTGAAATTGCATAATATTTAGGTTTCCATTCCATGATTAGCATCAAAGCATAGTATTTTGAGTGCACTTTGACATCTAAATTCCTGTTTTTTGTCCCTAATTCTCATTTCATTTTATAGTTTTAAAGGGGTTTCCATGGTAGTCTAGTTCAGCAATGCAAACAAGGAGTCCTGTGGCACTTTTAAGACAAAACTCAATTTATCGCATGAGCTTTTGTGGGAGAAAATCCCACTTTATCAGACGCTTTGAAGATGGGCAACTTAAAAGCATCTAACAAAGTGGGTTTTCCCATGAAAGTTCAGGCAGTAAATAAATTTGTTAGTCTTTAAATGTGCCACAGAATTCCTTTTTTGCTTCATTCTACAAATATGAGCACTGGAATTCCTGCCTGATAAACCTCATTTGAAGACTTGCAGTCCACTTATGGAGACACACATTTCATTCTTTCTACATGGTGTGGCTTCAGTATGCTGAAGTCTTTATAAACCCTGAGTGTTTGTAAACTCAGGACTGCAAGAGTTACTATCAGAAGCTGAATTGTGATAGACAGCTCAAGAGTTTCAAGGCACACCAAGAACACTGGCTTTCTGAAAGTGACTAGATGATGTGAACTAGTTCCAGCAATTCAATCAACTCTATTCAGTGCAGCCTTCCCCAGTTTATAAAGCAGTGCAATTTGCTGAAGACTGTCTCTGGGTCACCACTCTAAAGCCCTCTTCACACCAGCAAAAGCAACTGCTTGAAAAGGGGATTAGAACTATGATTACTGATTAGCTTCAGTGTTATTTCAATCAATTCCTCAGAAGGAAGTTAACAATCTGCACACTACTCAGCAATGGACTGTTATTAAAGGGACTTTGTTAAGGAAACATTCAAGAAAAACATATTTCCAATTCTCACCGGATCCTTAAAAAAAAGCAAAACAAACAAAAAAGAACCCCCTCATCTAGAGTTTTATCTGAGTGCTTCTTCATCAAAAAGTGTCATTTACTTTGTACTGAAGACCTTGAGTGGAATATCGTTTTGTTTGCACTTCATTATGGCCCCTGCTGCATCACTCATTTAAAAGACAATGCCCAAGTGTCCTTGTCTTTGAAGCAATCATTCCACTAACCAAATATTATAAATTCATTTAGTCAGTGCACTTGTTAGTGTTATTTTTTTCAAGAGTTTAAGACATCAGAAAGCTATTTTCTCTGGAGTTAAAATAACACCACAATACATCTCACAAACAATTTCAAGGTGCTTTAAAAGCTAACACAGCACCAACCAATTCTTTTTCAGTGTGATTTAAATAAATACACTCCATTTGCATAGGAAAAGGAGGGTAGGAAAGATTATCCTCTGGTCAGACTCAGAGCCCTTCCCTCCGTCTCATAAGACTCAGGTTTAATTCCTTGCTCTGTCACAGATGTCCTGCATGGGACTTTGAACAAATAATTTAAACTCTGTGTCTCCTTCTCCCACCCCATTTGTAAAATGGGGACTGTAGAACAAATTTATCACACACGTAAACACATTACATAGATAGGAAGACTCAGGTCTTCAGACAGAAGAGGGAATCTAATACATATGCAGGTTGCATGCATTTATAGTCACAAATGTGTAAAATACCCAAGAGTATTCATCACATAAGATTAGAAAACACTTGGATTTCTAAATAAGAAATCACAGTAATTCATCTATACTTTTGTAAAATACTCAAGTATATGCATCACCTCAGAACACTGGCCCTCTTCATCCAGTGTCCCATTTCCAAATCTAGCCATCTGTGGTGCTTCAGAGGTAGGAGACAAAAGACAAACACCTCACAATATTTAGAGGGATGGAAGAATTCCTTTCTGACTTCTGCTGATGACTGGTTAAAGCCCTGAAACATGAGCTTCTGGAACATGAAACACCAAGAGCTGCTGAGCCCTACCCCACCATCAAAAGAAACATCATTCCGATAAAGAGAAAGTACAGCAAATATGGAAGGCACCCAGAGTGGCTTAACAGAGAGCTCTGCACTGAGCTGAAGCATAAAAAGGAAGCTTACAGGAAGTGGAATCTAGGACAGATGACTAAGGAGGCATATAAAGACATTGCTTGGGACCGCAGGGATAAAATCAGAAAGGCCAAAGGACAAATGGAGTTGCAGCTAGCAAGGGATGTGAAGGATAACAGCAAGGGGTTCTACAAGTACATCAATAACAAGAAGAGTATCAGGGATGGTATAGGTCCCTTACTGAATGGGGCAGGTATCCTCATGACAGAGGATGAGGGAAAAGCTGAAGTGCTCAATGCTTTTTTTACTTCAGTTTTCACAGGGAGGGTCAGCTCCCATCCCACTACACTACGTACAGTAGATTGGAGAGAAGAAGAGAGGCCCTTGGTGCCAGAAGGTCAGATTAGGGACTACTTAAAGAAGCGAGATGTGCACAAGTCCATGGGCCCAGATGAACTGCATCCGAGGGTGCTGAGGGAGCTGGCTGATGAGACAGCAGTACCGTTGGCCATTATCTTTGAAAACTCATGGCAAACAGGGGAGGTGCCAGAGGACTGGAAAAAAGCAAATATAGTGCCGATCTCCAAGAAAGGGAAAAAGGAGGATCCAGGGAATTATAGACCTGTCAGCCTCACCTCAATCCCTGGAAAAATCATGCAGCAGCTTCTCAAAGAATCCATCCTGAAACACTTGGAGGAAAACAGAGTGATCAGGAACAGTCAGCATGGATTCACCAAAGGTAAATCATGCCAGACCAACCTCATCGCCTTCTATGATGAGAGGACTGGATTTGTGGATGCGGGAAGAGCCATTGATGTGATATACCTCAACTTTAGCAAGGCTTTTGATACAGTTTCCCACAGCATTCTCATTGGCAAATTAAGGAAGTATGGGTTGGATGCGAGGACTGTAAGGTGGATAGAAAACTGGCTAGATCAACAGTTTCAACATGTAGGAATCAATGGCTCCGTGTCAAGCTGGCAACCAGTAACGAGTGGTGTGACCCAGGGGTCGGTCCTGGGGCCAGTTCTGTTCAACATCTTCCTTAATGATCTGGATGATGGGATAGATTGCACACTTAGTAAGTTTGTGGATGATATCAAACTGGGGGGAACGGTAGACACCCTGGAGGGCAGGGACAGGATTCAGGGAGACCTAGACAAATTGGAGCAGTGGGCCAATAGAAATCTCGTAAGGTTCAACAAGGACAAGTGTAAAATCCTGCACTTGGGACGAAAAAACCCCATGTACTGCTACAGGCTGGGGAGTGATCAGCTAAATAGCAGCACTGGAGTAAAGGACCTGGGAGTCATGGTGGATGGGAAGCTGGATATGAGTCAGCAGTGCACACTTGCTGCCAAAAAGGCCAATGGCATACTGGTCTGCATCAGAAGAAGTGTTGCCAGCAAATCGAGGGATGTGATCATTTCCCTCTATTCTGGTGAGGCCACATCTGGAATACTGTGTCCAGTTTTGGGCTCCCCACTACAAAAAGGACAAGGACAAATTTTAGAGAGTCCAGCAGAGGGCAACCAAAATGATCAAAGGGCTGGAGCACAAGCCCTATGAAGAAAGACTGAAGGAACTAGGCTTATTTAGCCTGCAGAAGAGAAGACTGAGGGGGGATTTGATAGCAACCTTCAGCTACTTGAAGGGTTGCTCCAAGGAGGATGGAGCTTGACTGTTCTCAGTAGTAACAGAAGACAGAACGAGGAGCAATGATTTCAAGTTATAGCTGGGGAGGTCTAGGCTGGATATTAGGAAAAACTGTTTTACTAGGCGAGTGGTGAAGCATTGGAATAAGCTACCTAGGGAGGTGGTGGAGTCTCCATCTTTGGAAGTGTTCAAGGCCCAGTTGGACAAAACCCTGGCTGGGATAATCTAGTGAAAGTGGTCCTGCTTTTTTGGCAGGGGGTTGGACTAGATGACCTCGTGGGGTCCCTTCCAACCCTATGACTCTGTGATTTTATGATCATTATATAATCCCACTCATTAATTTCTCCGACTTTCTCTTAAACTAATTAAGTTGTTTGCCCCCACAACTCGTACTGAGAGGCTGCTCCCTGAAGAGAATAAAAACAGTTTGAAGTACAATTGTGCTTTTTCTCATTTGAGACAAAGAGTGTTTGAACCTCGCTAAAATGGTTTAGGGAGTATCACTTATGTTTAAATTTAGGATGTTTTATAAAGTAGGAAACAATTAGAGTGACACTAGAGTATTTGTTAGGGTCAAAACCAATGTCACAGGGAGTGAAGAAAAAAAAGATCTACAACTTCTGAATCTGCTGAAATTGATTACACTGTCATTATGCTACTGGAGAATTAACTGAGATGCTTCATTATAATTAACAAGCCACTCACATACATAACTACCAACATTCAAGCACACTGTAAAATGCCTTATTCAATTCTTTTAAGGTACTAGAAGTTTTCAAATCCCAATTCTCTTATAAAAAGGTAGGTTCAGTCTTTTTTAAAGGAACTCTATCATTCATTGAGCTTTGCACTGTGTACAATGGAATTTCAGAGATCAAGAACACTTGCTGGTTCATTCCAGGAAGGCTCCCATGAAGCTTCTTCAGTTAATTTCAGTCCTGAACTACATTAGGGCATTACACAAAACAGTTCTGCAAATGTGTTACATCTATAGCCAGAACTAACAATCCTTTTGAGATTTATTTGTCAAAATGAAATTAAAAAAATAATGTCAACAATTCCTATCACGGCCTTCTTAAATGTTGAGACACGGTAAAACATGCAAGATGCAGTCCAGTCATGGAGCCAAGCTGAGAGAGGAAAATGGGAGCATGAAGTACCCAAATTACACCTCTGATGAAGAACTCTGGGAGCATTTCCAATTGAAATATTTCTCATTTCATCAGATTTAGTTTTTTCTTTTCAGCTGAAGTCTTCAGCTTTTCACAGAAAAGTCTGTTATCTATGGAAAATTTAGACCAAAATATATTTTTGACAAACTTTTTCAACATGAAAACAATATAAAACAAAACATTTTTATACCAGCTAGTAAACAGGTAAAAGAATCACCTCTTCCATTTTTAAACTGTGGCTATCACTATGGTAGCATATAGCATCTGAAGGGTATTATATATACAATTGAAAGTGGCAGGATAATGTAGAGAGTCAGAATGCTGTCACCCACTTTTATAAAATCATTGAAATATAGGTCTGGGAGGGACACCAAGTAGAAATCTAGTCCATCTCCCCAGCCCGAGGCACAATTATATACATCCAGATCCTCCGTGAGGGGCATTTGTCTAACTTCTTACCAAAACCTCCAATACAGGGCTTCCATGACCTCTCTAGGAACCTCTTTCAGTGCTCAAGAAGACTAAGATTCCATTATTGCAAACTAGATTACCTCTTGACCTCCTCTTGGTGAACATGGAGAATAATTGCTCACCATTCTCTTTACAGATACTCTTTAAACATTTGAAAATTGTTACTATTTCCCCCCCCCCCCCAAGGTTCTTTTCTCTAAAAGCAATATGCCCAAATGCTTTTAGCCTTTCCTCATAGGTCATGTTTTCTGCAGGCTTATCTGCTCTTAAAACACTATAGTGTCATAGGATCATAGGCTATGTCTACAATGGAGGCTTAAGTAGACTTAAGAAACTGCAGGGCCAAATTTAAAATTTATTAAATCGACTTATGCAAGACTTAATAAAACCTACCCTGCAAGTTGACTTAACCTTTTAAGTTGACTTAACAGGACAGGAGGCCCCAGGACCCGCCTCAGGTCCTGATCTGGCTTCAGGACCTAATCAAGCTCCAGGTGCCCAATCTGGCCCCGGTCACCACTGGCAAGCACCTGGATTGGCCTTTGAGCCTGAAGTCTGTATCAAGAAGGTTGGGGCTGGATCAGGCTCCATGCCCCCACCACCTGTGACAGGTAGCTCGGAGCAGGATCTGGCTCCCTGCCGCTTGCTGGTAGCGGCAGGAGCCAGATTATGTTCCTGGGGCCAGATCATGGTCCTGAAACCAGATCATGCCCTGAGGCCTGAGCCTGGGCCTGGGGTATGTCTACTAGTGCAGGCGTACCCCTAAGTCAACTTAACAAGGTTAACTTTAAGTCAATTTAAAGTTGACCTTGTTAAGTCAACTTAACTGAGCCCTCCAATGTAGACTTAGCCATACATACTACCTATGCTGATGGGAGGGGTTCTTCTTTTGGTGTAGATAACCTACCTCTAAAAAGGCAGTAGCTAGGTTGAAAGAAGACTTCTTTTGTTGACCTAGTGTTGTATGCACAGGGAAGTGGTTCGGCCTACCTTAATTGCTCATGGTGTTTGTATTTTTTACATCTGTAACTAACGTAGAAAAAAACAGCCTAAAATTCTTGTTTAGAACAGGTCTTACAATCTTGTTTTTGTTACTCTCCTATATGCTCTATCTAATTTTTTCACATCTTTCCTAAAGCATTGTGCACTAAACTGGATACAGTATTCCAGCAAAAGCCTCTCCAGCGCCAAGTAGAGCAGGACAATTATCTCACATCTTACAAATAACACTCCCATAATACATCCCAGAAAAACATTTCCTGTTTTGCAACTGCATCCCACTGTTGGCTCCTTCATTTAGTGAGCCACTATAGTTTCCAGATCCCTTTCTGCAGTACTACTCGCTAGCTAGTTATTCCCCACTTCGTAGTTCTGCATTTTGTTTTTCCTTCTTCAGTGGAGTACTTCACACCTGTACCAAATTCCATCTTGTTGAACTAACTCTTAGAATAACTGGCTAATTTGTTGACAGCTTGAATTCTAATTCTGCCCTCCAGAGTGTTTGCAATACCTCCCAGAATGATGTCATGCACAAACTTTCATAAGCACTCTCTCCACTCCATCATCCATGTCATTCCATATTTCCTAACCCAGGACAAATCTCTGTGGATCCCATTTGACATGTCCTTTGAATTTAACAGCAAATTATTAATAACTGTGTGTTGAGTACTGTTTTACAATCAGTTGTGCATTTTGTAATAATTTTGTCTAAGGCGATATTTTCCTAGTTTGGTTATGAAAACGTCAAGTGGGACTACACCAAAAGCCTTACTGAAGTCATTACTAATTTGAATTTGTTTAGAACTTTTGTTTTTCCCTAAACACTTAAAGGTTCCTGGCTTAATTCTTCAAATTCTGAGTAAAGGCTCAGATATTGTTTCCAAACCAGCAGAGTTGTGTTTAGTCTTATCCTGCTAAAATCACACACGTGTAACTGCCACTAAAGTCAGAGAGTTTTGTATGTTCACATTTGATGCCAAGGTTTTAAGTACAGATTTTGGTATGTAATAGAAATTTTTAGTTTTGATGCTATTTATATATATTTATCTTTTACACGCATGCATGTGCACGCACGCACGCACACACACACACACATTTACTTACTTCACCTTGATCACTGAAGCATGAGTTATTCTATGTTGAAGTGAAAAAATTAATACATATTTTCCATGAAACTTGTCAAGGCTGTTTCCCAACTCTGAGTGCAGAGGGCAGGGGCCTGCAACAAGCCTTAGAACCCACTGGCCCTAAAGCCTTGTCTTAAAGCTCTCTCTGATGGGGTAGCCCCACCCCGCACCCCAAAAGCCTAGCACACACTGTGGGTGGTGGAAGCCTTGTCCCCCCCCCCCGACTCTGCTGGGCATGCTCCAGATGCTGCCTCATAATAAAAGAGAGCAGCACAGCTCATTTGGGACTGGCCAGTGAAGAGGAAGGATCTGTGCTAGAGGCTCCAGACTAGGCGTGGTGTTGGCCCTTAGCTGGAAGAGAAACTAACCCTGGAGGAGGTGAGTGTGCAGTAACAGCTGCCCTGAGGTTGAATGCCAGGTGCTAACTAGGGCAGACTGAATACTGGATTCTCCAGAGAAGTGACTGGCAGCCTGTATTACAGCTCAGGAGAACTGGATGGGATTGCACCTGAGGACAACACTCCAGCTCAGGTAGGAAGTAGTGCAGCAGGCCTGGGTTGTGGAGCTGAAGATGGTTTGGCTGAAGGTCAGCCCACCACAGTCTGGATCTCTGCTAACTTGGGGCTCAGTGGAGTGAGAAGGCCTGAACCCCCCCCCCCAATCTGGCACCATCCCTCATGAGAACTCTGTGTTGCCCTGGATATAAGGGCCTGTGTACTGACTCTGAGGCCACAAGCCTATACTGCCATGCACCTGAAGGTCCTATACTGGCACCAGCCACAGGACTGTGCTACCTGGAATCTAGGAATTTTCATGGACCTAACTGCTAGGCTGGACTGTCTTGAACCAGTAGATTAAAATGGGTCATGGTGGTATCCTCCCTGCTGCCTATGCCCCCTACATATTTCCCCACCAGGGGAAACTAGAGGGGGTGTACCCTGTGACACTCTCCAAGACTCCAATTTCCTGGCCTTGGAGTAGTATTACTGCCACCACCCAAATACGAGCAAAAAAAAAACAAAACAAAACAAAAAAAAAACCTCTTGAAATCCCAGGAAGGTGCACTTGGCAATTCCTTCTGTGAGGTACCCTCAATCACTTTTATTCCTCCCTCAGGATAGTGACTGGACCCCAGCTGAGATGTCAGCTGAAACTGAGAAATAATCCCCTTTAGTAGTTGGCTGTGCAGTCTAAGGCACATACACACAAAACTTCTTGCCTTTTAGGACATAGAACCAGAGCTGGATTTAAAACAGTAAAATATTTAATTAAAAAGAACAGATAAGAACCACAGACAGTTGCTTCTCTGGGATTTAACTTAGGTAGTTACAGGGCAGTGGGAGGGGGTACATGTGCTCAGCACAGAGGAATCCAAAAGAGAACCAGAACAAAGAAATACCTTGACCATGTCTGTCTAAACTTTCCCTGTTCTACTCACACCTGGTTACTTATAAACTTCAGCTTATCTTGGGCATGGATGTTGCTGGATCTTCCAGGCATTTCTCCATAGCCTCATCTTGATCCTTCCAGGAGCTCTGCTGCCACCAAACAAGAAACAGGCAGGGCTGCTGCTCCAATTCAAAACCTTGTACTTTGTTCTATTGGCTCCCCTGGGACATGCTGACCAGGATGTTAACCTCTTCCTCCCCGAGGTTACTACTATATTACACAAAAAATATTCAAGTGTTTAATGTGATGTGGAACTTCTCTGACATTTTTTTCAAAGAAATTATATGTCATTTTAAGTGACAACAGCAGAAATTAAATGTCAAATATTGCATTTTTAGTCAATTGTTGAATAGATTCATTTTATTTTTAAAAAGTGGCCAATCACAAGTAAACTGAGCATGTGGCAAATACACACATTTTGGGGTTTATTGAAAACTACTGTTATGCTGGTGATCGAGCAAAACCTTGTTAAAGCTAGTATAGATGACAGGTGCTCTTCATATATGGTAAAGGTAAGAAACAATGAAGTTTCTTTCTGAAGTATGAGTCACCACACAAAACATACATTTTCTGCCATGCTGGTCAGAAATCAGTCTAGGTGGTTACAAGTATATCTAGAGACCAATCAGAGTAAACCTACTCACAAGCCAAGGTGATAGCAACAGAAAAACTGAAAATATAGTCTTGAGGAAAAGTGACACAACAGAGCTTTTTTGGCAGAGTGCTGACTGGAAAAAGGCTTAGAACTGTGAGTAAAGATACTGCCTCCAGTTTTGTTTTGTTTTCCTACAGTGTTCGGGAAACAGGCCTTTCTGTGCTTTCTTTGTAAATAACCAGACCTGCATTAAAAAAAGGAAAAACAAATCCTGACTCCATTATCAATCTTTCCTCCTAATGGAAACAACTCAGAAGATTCTGAATGCCTATTAACTAAAGGGGTAACACTCTTTATCCTCAAATTTTGAGTAGTTCCCTTTTTACTCTGTCTATTATGCTCTAGTTTGTCATACAATCAAAGCTTCTCTCACTGGAAAAGCTAAAATTAATAAACTACAGGAGTATCTGTAATGACTGTGTTGGAGACTTTAATGGCCATACAAGCTGAGCATTTTTTAAACCATTACAAATGTCATAAAGCCATTTTGCCTACTAGTGTATATTAAGATACCATTCTGTCTGATAGAAAGTTAATATACAAATGACCAGATTCCAACAGGCAGCACTTAATCTGCCAGTGACACAGAGATGCTGGAACTAGGGGTGTGGAGGCACACCTAGGTTGAAGTAGTAATTGCAACCAAATACTTTATAGTTTTCAGCCCCCCATCTATGAAAACTGTTCTAGTGTTCCTGTGAGAGGAATGATTTTTTTTTTAATTTAATACACTCACTAATTTTGTGTCATTGCATATCTCTAGGGGACAACTTTACATGCTCATTGGAGTTTCCCTAATATTCATACTGAGAAATCACTGTCTTCAATGCTAAGCATTGAAACATTAAGATTGTGTTACCTTCATTAATAAATCAATGTCTTTCTCAGTTCTCATCTCACTCTTCATTCTGTGTGGAAAGCGTACAGTATGACTTCAAAACAGTTAAACAAGTTTGACTTGTCTGTTCTCTAAAACAATTATGATGGGGGTAACTTTCATGAAATCTTATAATAACTATCTTTAGAAAATAATACCCTCACCCTAATTCATTAATCACTGTCTATTTTTCTAAGGGATTATGAATATGAAGACTTGATGCACAGGCACAGCCAAATGAGATGTAAATCTATAGCAACTAACTTGCCATGTGGAATCTGCTTCTGTGCAGTAAAGGTATGTGTCAACATATGTTCTACGGTATGATAACTTTCCAAACAATATGAACCCTGGCCATGTATATGATGGGAAGAGGGTGGTGGCTTTTCTTTAAAATCACATTGATATCCTTGGTTCCTCATGAGCTCCTGTGAGTGCTTGGAAGTCATATTTTTTAGGATGTGTCTTTCTTGATATGCATTTAGAGTCAGTCAGATAGTGAAAAATAACTTCTAAATGTTTTTATAAGCAGCTCTAATTCTATGATGAACTCGAAACTGACTTTCTAGGCAGCAGTTCTGTGGTAAAGGACCTGGGGGGTTACAGGGGATAAGAAACTGCCTGTGCAGTGTGCCCTTATTGCCAAGAATGCTAGGGGTATATTGGGCTGCATTAGTAGGAGCATTGCCAGCAGACTGAGGGAAGCACTTTCCAGTGCTAAACAGAGGGTATAAGGTCCACATCTGGAGTATTGTGTCCAGTTTGGGGCCCTGCTCTACAGAAAAGACATGTAGAAATTGGGAAAAGTCCAGAAGAGAGCAAAAGAGTTGAGTACATGACTTATAAAACACTGAGGGAACTATGCTTGTTTAGTCTGCCGAAGAGAAGAATGAGGGTGAATTTGACAGAAACTTTTAATTACCCCACATACCCCAGGTGTAAAACTCATTCAGTATGGGGGGCCACACCGGAAGGCAGGAAAGCTATCACAGGCCGTGTGGCTGCATGAGTTCCCCAACCCTTTCCCCCTCCATGTTCAGAGTAAGAAAGTATCATTTTGCAGTCCATCGTCTGATCATAACAAAAACAAATCCTGACCCAGCCCATGGGCTGTGAGTTTGACACCCCTGAAAAGGGGTTCAAGGGAAAATGGAGTTAGGCTGTTCTCTGTGGTAGCAGATGTCAGAACTAGGAGGAATGAACTCAAGTTGCAATGGAGAAGATTTAGGTTGGATATTAGGAGAAAAAAAATTCTCTAGGAGGTTGGTAAAGTTCAGGAATACATTTCATGGAACCCACTGGAATGAGGTGGTAGGATCTCCATCGTTAGACGTTTTTAAGGTGTGGCTTGACAAAGCCCAGGCTGGGATGATTTAGTTGTGTCTGATCCTGTTTTGAGAAGGCGTTGGATTAGACAATCTCCTGAGTCCCTTCCAACCCTTATCTTCTATGATCACATTAGTCATAAGAATTTGGCTGTCTCTGTTTGAAGGCAGAAGAACAAAATGGAAGAACAAAATGGAAACCCCCTGATGGCTAATTGGGGAATTCCACTTACTTGGGGAAAATTCTAGTTCTTTAGACTGACAGCTACTAGCAGGTGTTTGGTTCTAAGTTGATACTTCTAAAAAGTTACATTAGTTACATTAGTTACTTGTCTGGATGCAAAAATCAGGTTTTGTACTAAGAACCAATGGAATACATTTGTTTTCTGTACTAGAACCAATGATAGCATGTATGCTAATAATGGGTTTTGAAACTTAACCAATGAGACAAAAGTATGAATGTATAAAAATCCACTTGTTGATGTATTGGTTGGTTGGTTGGTCTGTTGTTTGCTGTTGAGCTGAATGTCTACCTCCAAACAAGAAGGAAGCAATAAAGATCCTCTTTGCACTCTAAGAGCTGGTCTCTGACTCCTTCAGCGCCAAGACAGGTCCCGGGCCCCCGGAATTTGGGGTTACATGTTCAGACTTTTATATGGCTTATTTCACCATAATACATGGATAATTCTCAAGTATAGAGTAACGTTTGTGAATTCTGACTTTAAGCATCAATTATTATTCACTTAAAAGTTCGTGACCAAAGTATGCTATTTTAAATATCATTTTTGTCATTCATCAATTTAAAATAATCTTCAAATCACTCAAAGAACAGAAATGCTTTCATGTGGTGTAGGTGAACAGTTACACAAGAGAAATACTGAATATTTTAAGCAAAATTTCATGAATGACTGGAAAGTGACCTGTTAAGTGTTCTGTGAATACTTACTAGCAAGACACACAAAAAGTCAACATCAGTTATGAATGAATGACTAAAAAAATGGATGAACTTAAAATAAGTATTTATAACAATCCTACCTTGTCTGTGTATGTTAAAATGAAAAGTCAGTTAAACCTCACTTTCATCTAGGGAAGAACAAGGAGAGGTGATGTTGAAGATTAGAGATGACTTTTTAGAATATGGTAATTTTCCTAACTAGTTTAGTAATAACATTTTCATTAGGAGGAAAAGACTCTGTTTCCCAGAATGATTAAAAAAGAAAATGGAATCAACTATAAATAAAGTGTGTGGTTGATTGTAAACAGATAAGGAAGTACTAGCATGATAAAGCCTGTTATTGTGTGTTCCCAGTAATTGTTAATAAAGCCTGAGCTGCAGAGACAATACTTTCTGAACTAGTATGGTAGTAGACAGGGGCATTGCTGCCCTGGGAAAAGACCCGGGCCAAGCCCCCTGGCTGTAGGCCACTCCCCCAGCCCCGATTCTGCGCTTGGGCCGACCCGGCCTTGGGCACCTGCTGCTGCCAGCCTGTCCCCAGATCCCTAGCTGGGGACAAGGCAGGGAGCATCAGCCACTGTGGCAGGCACCCTGGCCTAGGACGGGACCAGAAGCAGCCACAGCCAGGACAGGCGACCGGAAGAGGCAGGGGCTGAGTGCCAGGACTAAGGGCACTAGCCCTGGGATTTGTGGCATGAGCCCCGTGTGCCCAGTGCTAGCAACGCCCCTGGTAGTAGAGAAGGGATGTTACACATGGAGTACAATGTATAAGTCCCCTCTCATCAGTAAAGCAAAAAAAAAAAAAGGCAAGATATAGCGAAGACTGTAAAGAGAATAGAAATAATGATTTAGAGACTTCATTCTAACAAAACCAATTTAAAATCAATTATACCATTCTGAGACAAACTACTATTGCACACTTACTTGTCAGCAAATGTATTTTTATATGACATACACTAAAATATTAATTGAACATTAAGGTTGTAAAGTCCAGCACTCAAAAGTTAGAAAATGCTAGAATAAAGGTTATTTTTGTAACCTTAATTTGGCCCCCTTATGCATATACACTATGATAAGTCTTTAATGACCTAATCACATACTGTTTTTTACCAAAGAATCCTGCCTCGTTCAGTGCACTGAATCAACAGTGTTCATTTAATGAGCCACTATTCAATATTCTGTTTTCTCCTTATAGTTCAGTGAGTGGCCCTATGGCTTGTTTTTTGTAGTCTAGTCAAAGATTGTTCTGAAGACAAAATTATGAGTTTCTTCTTATGCTTGTCACTGGCACTGATCATTATAGTTTCAGAGTACTTCACAGTTAATTAATATACCCTCCTACCATTCATCTAAGGAATGGGGTGATATTATTCCCACTCTGTAGATTGGGAATAGAGACACAGGAGATTAACTTCAAAAGTATTAGTTACTGCTGGCTGCCCACTTTGAAACACCCAGGATCTGATTTTCAGAGTACTTAGCATTTCCTAATTTCTGGGTGCTGCATTTTGCATTCTTAATTGTGTTTTGTTTCAGTGTTAGGAACTGGGGGGGGGTATGTAATTTCCCATGCTTTTTTAATAAAAGCAAATGGGGGGGAGGCAGAAATTCCAGCATGGGTGCAGAAATTCCAGCATGGGGCATCATATTGACACCAACATGCCAAATTCGCAGGATTAGACGTATTATTAGACAGCCCTCTTTCACTTGAACTAACAAAGTAACTTATGTAACCATTTGCGTGAACCAGCCCTAGCGTGAGATCAGACACATTTTGTCATTGAGTTTCACAGGTATTTGCTGATGGCAGAGGAATGGTAAGATTAAGCAATCTTAAAATCCATTCCAGGCTCTGGAGGGGAGTGTGCTCTTGTGCATACAGGCTCTTCTGCTCCATCTTCTCCAACCTATATCAAGCTTGGTTCTGTCATTTCTCACCAAGGCTCTTGTCCTATTCTGATTCTACTTGCTCACGCAGTCCCAGTCCATCTCAAGAACATAGAATAGACAGGCTCTTTGCTTTTAGAAATGGTGTTTTCCCCCACCCTGGTCCAGTGCATCTGTGATAGAGCATTCTCAGTGAGAAAAAAACACATTGCAGTCTAGTTACATGTAGGAGGTAGGAGCTG
Organism: Podocnemis expansa; assembly: GCA_007922195.1. Classification (NCBI taxonomy): domain Eukaryota; kingdom Metazoa; phylum Chordata; order Testudines; family Podocnemididae; genus Podocnemis; species Podocnemis expansa. Next base: position 30,778,141 of record ML681963.1, read on the forward strand.
TGAATGGAAGTAGCATACTCACTGAAGAAACATCTTCAGAGATTTTAGTTTCTACACTGTAAAAACAGATCCTCTATGGGCAGGGGGGGGGGGGGCGACGGGGACCTCAGATTACAGTTGTTCCAAGGCTTACAACTTGACCACATTTGGGCAGATTTTTTTTTTTTTTTCAGAAACAGTAAAAGACTCTGAATACTCACTGCAAAACTTCAAGTTGTTCCATAGGTTTGGGGGTTTGAAAAAGAGTGCCTCTCTAGACAGAGCTCCTCCTTATGGCTGTTCATAGCATAAAAGCTTCTTTTCTGCCACCTCCTGGAAACAGCCACTTCAGCTCCCCCAGTTATCTCTTTCTTAGGACTCTGCCCTCCAGCATACAGTCCCCACTTTCTGGGGCAAGAGCGTGCCACCAAACAATAATCCAGTGACCTCATGCCATGCTTTCATCCTGACCCCAAGGTTCAATAATCCTAACATTTCTTGCATCAAAGGGATTTCATGCCACCTTCATCTGTGGCGAGCATGGGAACACAGGCCCTACCTCTACTGTGAGTTCCAGTCCAGGGACCTTGTAACAGGCAGCTAAACTCTGCTTTCTCAGGATCTTTGCTGTCTTCCTGGAGTACTTCCTACCTTAGTGTCCTTTTCTCCAGCCTCTTACTAGACCCTCCACACTCTTCCCTGTTTCCCAAGCTATGTCACCAAACAATATTTCCCCCAGTTTTCTCCCTAGAGCCTCAGCTCCTGTCTGCCTCTCTGAAGGCTTTCTCTTTGTCCAAGTTCCTTTACTCCAGAAATCTGAACCCAAGGTTGCTTTTCTGGGAGCTTGCTCTTTTACCACAGTTTGTGACAGAAGCTCACTCAGCTCCATGGTTTTTCAGTCTCTCTCTTGGTCTTTGCCATAGTTCCCTTCTCAGGCAAGGCTCCCAAAGCATACTGTCCTCCCACATCCTCTTCTGCTACCCTAATGTTCTTATTGCATTAATTTCCCAGCTCTGCCCCAGCTGGAACCTTCAGTGGTGGATCAGGTGCCTAAGGGCCCCTAGGCCTCCCCACTAGTCGGCCCTTGCTCACTGGAGGGCCTCTCCACCACCAGCTAGCCAGTGGTGCGGGGGTGGGCAGCTGGAGCCAAAGGCTGGCCACAGTCGGGCCAGTCAGCCCCAGGGTGGCGGGGCCAACTGGTGTGCATGGTGAGGCTTCTGGTGCAGCCCAAAGGGCTGCACTGGAGGCCATACTGCATGATTGACGGTTGCCCCCCCCTCACCTTCCCAGGTTTCACCAGCCAGGCTGTGGCCAGTATCCTCTCCTGCCACAGGGGGTGGAGTGGCTCGCCCAGGGGTGGGGTGAGAACAGCAGGACTTCGCTTGTGGGCTGGCTTACCCCAACCCCAGGGGCGTATCAGCAAGGAGTGGAGGAAGCTGACAGCCTGACTTCTGGGCCAGCTCACTCCGCTCCCCTTCTCAGTGCCAGGCCGCTGGCAAAGCGGAGTGTCCCTCACACTGTGGGAGGCCCCTTGGCATGGGCCCCATTGGCCTGTGTGGTAATCCACCCGTGCCTACCGTCCGGGTGCTACTAGAATCTTTAATCGCCCTCTGGCTCCAGTTAACCTTTTGGCTATTGGTATAAGGTTTGCATTCCATCATACAGCACTACTGCATTTCAAAGAAAAGGTCACCAGAATTTTTTTAAATTGAAAAAATGACATTTTTTTCCTATAGCCTCAGTCTCAGAAATAGCTTAGTGATTTTGGCTGAAACTTTCTAAAATACTTCAAAATGAAGCAAACATCTTGCAAGGAAAATTTCAGCCTATGCAGTTAAACTTCAGCAAAGTTATAAGTAACTGAAAACTGGGTCTTATCATGGGAAGTGTCAGGCAATAATTAGTAATAAAAGATAGTGCTCCCAGCCCCACCAGAATATTTACAAGGAAACAGAAGTTTTACAGGTACAAACAAACTATTGTTAATGAAGTGTAAGGATCTTACAGTTTTTTACTAGGAGGGTGGTAAAGCATTGGAATGGGCTATCTAGGGAGGTGGTGGAATCTCCGTCTTTGGAGATGTTTAAGGCCCGGCTGGATAAAACTCTAGCTGGAATAATTTATTGGGAATGATCCTGCTTTTTTTTTGGCAGTGGGTTGGACTAGATGACCTCATGAGATCCCTTCCAACCCTATGATTCTATGATCAGAGTTAGGGTTTGCATTCTGCCAGTAGATCTCTGGGTTCCAAGGAATGGGAATATCTACCAGATTGTGGATTAGTATTACAAGGCACCCATAATCCCTGCTCCACCATAGATACTGTTTGCACATGGCTGGAAGCTAGGTTGTAGTCTAGTGCACATGAAGAAGGCCAGCTTCCTGTTTATCCTTTTCTTTCCCCAATGTGATAGGCAAAGAATTTGTTGCTCTCAGGATAGTCGAGAACACTTTATGAGGAAGCATTTGTCTAGCCTCTAACTTAATGTTGATTTTGCAAGCTGTTAAACAGGTTGATCTATTGGTAGCAACCGACAGAAGTCTCCCTTTAAAGAGGGCGCATGATTCAGTGAAGTGGTTCTCAACTTTTTGTAGGTTGTAACACACTTGGTGGCTGACGTAGTGTGACCTACAGAACACACCAGCCTGAATCCAGCCATTTCCCCATATCTTCATGATACACTTACCACTGTGTGGTGACACAGTAATGTGTCCCGACACAGTGTTTGAGAACCACTGGTCCAGTGGATAAATTCAGAAGAATATTACTTATAATTCAACCCACAGCAAAAATTTCAGGAAGAAGAATGTAATAACATCTTGATGATTGAGTAAACCTCCTATTCTTGGGGGAAAATGCCAGGGGATTTTTAACAGCCACAGATCAGGACCTCAATTCTTTTATCATATAATAGTCAGCACTTCAGAATGGACTTAGTATTAACATAGGGCAGAATATGCTAGTTACAGAATCTCAGAAACATTTTTTCTTTGGCAACAGCTTGAGTTTCCTATGTGGACTTTTATTCACATATTAGCCAGCTGTAGCCTGCTGAGCTTTTGAGGTCAAATAAGACTCTGGTGGGATAGCAGACTTATGAGAGATGTATGCTTTAAAAGATGTTTCATAGGCTGTTCTCTCCTTCTGGTTCAGTGAGTTCAAGATGGCATTAATGATTATTCTTTTAAGTGATATGTGAGGAATATTGAACAACATTTAAGACTTGGGTTTAGGATGTTTACACAGTTTTGAGTGACTCAGAGTCAAAGGATTAGACATATTAAAAGGTTTCCTGTTGTATGACCTTTTCATCTCCACAAACCCTAATCCCTTTCTTCTGTCACATGCTAGAATATAGGTCAGCTTTAATACTTTTCATAGGACTTGTATTTTTAAATGGTGTCAGTCAACATATGCTTTCCTGACACCTAGAAGAAGGAGCCAGAAAGCATGTTTCCTGCAAACCACACATTAGATTATCTTAATTCACCCCACAGTTAACGCGATCAGCAGGGATGTGGAAAGTGCACAACAGATCATTTCCCCTTGACCTCTGAGTCCTTCAAGCACTCTACTCAGCTTCACTGTGTGTTTCCAAACTTCAAAAAACATCCAATATTTAAATTAAACAATGTTGACCCAATTGAACAAGGTTCAGAACACAAAAGTTCTGGTACAAAGAAGAAATAGCAGATTTTGTTTAAGTTGGATTTCAGTTTTTGCTTTTTGTTTCCCTTTTAGCAAAGCTTTCTCTATAATTGGCAATTAACCTTCAAAATCTCACCAGCCTGAAACCTCCAGTCCAGTGACTTTCTTTCAAAGGGTTTGTAGTAAAGCACACATGGTGGTTGAGGAGGGAGTGCTTTGCCCTATATCAGGTTACTGAAAATGTTTTCTATCTCAGCAGTTATTACCCCTGGTATAGAGTGAGTATTAGGGCTGCCTCAGTGCAACATGCTGGAGAGGCAGCAGGAGGGAGGGGATCTTTTCTTCTGAAGTGGATCCATCATTGTTTACTGGCAAAGCCCACTTGAGGCCTCTTGCTTGCTCAGTCACTCAATAGGTGGGGTGGAACCAGCTCAAGGCTGATTAAAGCTTCTGGACAGGAGCACTTTACAGCAAAGTAATTGTGAAATGAGCTAGTTGAACAAAACAAATGTATGAAGCAGGAAGGGAGAGAGACTGCAGCGTGACTAGCTTTAATGCTCTAGTGCAGGGGCTGGCAACCCAAAAGATGAGATATTTTTAAGAAAATTCCTTCAATAACCAAGTATTTTGTGGGCTGCCGTGGGTGTAGTTGCCTAGTTAAGAAACTGAATAACAGAACGAATGCATATTGATTTTTTTTTTAATAACAAAAATGATGTTTACTGATGCCAGCAAAAAATTATATATGCATGTTTACAATGTATGGTGTGTTTTAATGACAGTTTGCTTTTTAAACCAAACAGCTTTTAGATGTATACTGAAAACTAATTGGTTGATGACACAATGAAGACTTTGTTGAAGTAAGTAAATAATTAGAAGTTACTTCTAGTCAATGTTTTGCAATAAATGTTAGCTCTAATTCTTATTAGGGAACAGAGGAGAAGAGAGAAGGAACTGCCTTCAGTACTGGAAAAAATAAAAAATGTCATGGTCCAACACACAAAACACTCATTTCATTTTAGCATTATCAGCATAATTCTTAATTTAATATTCCCCATGTTGTATACACTGCATTTTCAAAGAAACTTGAGGGCCCTCTCAAACAAAAAGTAATTAAAGTATATTACTTATCAGATATAAAGAGGTCTTTGGTATACAGAGTACTGAAACAAAGCATTTGGGGGTAATGCCAGTGTCCTGTCACTGTCTTGATTGTAGAATCAGAGGTAGGAGAGAGATGTAAGCAACAGTGCAGGACACATATGTGGGATAATCTTCCGAAATAACCTCCAACAGGTACAAATTGGCTCGATTCATGAAGCATGGAGGTTGACTATCCCCTCTTTAATAAATTCTTTTAGCATCAACTATAACCTCTTTCTACATATTTCTTACCCATAAGTGTCCAATTTCATGAGAATCTTGCTAAAAAAAAAATCCTATCACTAAATTAAAATATTTGTCTGAGTCATTTATACTAAGTACTCGTCTCTTTTACAGCTTCCCTTTAATTGTTTTTTGTTTTTTAAAGTATTCAGCCGACATTGCATTTGTTTCTTCCTCTTAAGTCAGTTTCAGTTTTTTCTCTACCATAACTCTAGCATAAGCTGAGTACACTAGCAGAGCCATGTGAAACCTTACAATGAAGGTGAAGGAACACATGGCCCCAAGAATATTTTGAAGTTCAATAATAGTACAAAGAATATTAAATTAGGACTGTGTGAATAAGGATGAGCCTAAGAAATAAAATTAATCTTCATTTAAAAAAGAAAATAGGTAGTTTGGTGGCACTTTTAAAGACTAATACACTTATTTATCGCATCAACTTTTGTGGGAGACAAATCTCACGTCGTCAGCTTTGAAGATGACCAAGTCTGAAAGTGGGATTTGTCTCCCATGAAAGCTCATGCAATAAATAAGTGTATTAGTCTTTAAAAGTGTCACCAGACTCTTTGTTTGTTTGTTTGTCTTTTTTGCTGAACTAGAGTAACATGACTACACCTTTGGAACTTAAGACTAAGTGGTATGAAAATAACTGAAGCTGTTTAGTCTACTGCTTCTCTTCACTAGCAGCTCTCAGCAGGGGTGGTCTTAGGGATTCCAGGGCCCTGGGCAAAAGTCAAGGATGGGGCCTCCCATCCTTGACTTTTGACATCCCTCCAGCACCCACTGCAGTCTCCCAGTTCAGCCCTCCTCTACCGTTCCCCCCCCCCCTCCCCGCTGGTCCCCCTTCACACCTGTAGACTCCCAGCCCCTGCAGCCTCCTCCCACACATACCACCAGAGACTCCCTCTTGCTCTCCCAGCACCTGCAACCTCCTCCTCGGACTCCCTGCTACTCTCCCACCCTCCTTTGCCCCTGCAGCCTTCTCCAAGTCTCCTGAAGCCTCGCTGCCACTCCCCATCCCCTTGCTTAGCTACTGCTGGGCTGCTACCTTCTCCTCTTCTCTGCTGCTCCCTGGCTGTTGCACATGTGGAAGCTGCAGCTGTGTGGGGCCTTTTCCTCCCGGAGTCCTCCCCCCACCCCATGCAGCTGGCCTTCCAAGACCATCCTGTGTGGTTTGCCTTCCCTGCTGCCAGAGCTCCCTCCCTTGTGCAGCTGGCCCTCACCACTCCCAGTCCCCCCCATGTGCATCTGGTCTTCCTGGAGTCCCCTAGCCCCCCACAGTGGGTCCTCCTGGCACCCCTGCATGTCCCCACCTGGCTGGCACTCTTGTCTGCCAGTTTCTCTTCTCCCTGCAATTGGCCATCCCAGTGTCCAACCCCATGTGGCTGGCACTCCCAGCACCTAGCCCACCTGGCCCTGGGCAGGTGCCCTCCTGGTACCGCCCTATTCCCCCTCACACAGCTGGCCCTCCCAGTCCCCCTCACCAAGCACTGGACAGGAGTCTTCCCACTGGGCCTCAAACCCCATAGACCTGGCTCCTAACAGCCTCCCCACACCTTACACATTCAACCAAGGCCTTTCTTTGCCCCTCCAGGCCACAGCCCGCCGCTGAGGGGCTCTCCCACCCAGCACAGCACTTGCTTGTGCTTGAGCAAGAGAGTCTCCCAACTGTACCAGAGAGTGCAGCAGGGTGGGATATTTAAATAGCCCTATTGCTCCCAGCTCTCTGCTCATGGAGCTGATCCTGGTTCTAGTGCATTATGCCCCTGGAGTGGCAGCTACATCCCTCTGGAGATTTAAGATTGGTTGAAATCAAGTGGGCATATTCCATCATCTAACCTGATTCCTGTGAATGTAGGAGGGAGATAGCACCCATTTCTTTCCATCTTCTTTTATGATTCAGCAAGGGCATTCCATAATTGATCTAATTAATCCTGCAGAGCTCTTGCGCTTTGAAGTTTATTTAAAAAAGCACTGCATGTCTGCTGACTTCCTAGTGTAACTTGCATTCCATAGCTCCTCAGGCTGTATAGTCCAGGGATGGCCAAACTTATGGAACTCAAGAGCCACATAAGTCAATTACTAAACCTTCAAGAGCCGCACTGAGGCATGTAACCACAGACTTTTTACCTATTCCAAAATTATTAAGCTTAAAATGTATTGTGCACTTTAATGTTATCTTAAAAACAGGGCAAATATTGATCCTACTAATATCAGATTCTAATAATTACTTAAGGCTACCATGAAAACTAGGCATATACAGTAAAAACAGCAGTTGCTGGGTGTAGAGTACTGCAGGCTCGTGACAAGTTTTTTGGGTTTTTTTTAAATATGGGCAATAACTTGTCAATGCAATACGTAGAGATCCTCATTTGAGAGCTTTTAAGTATTGCATAATGTAGAATACAATGCCTCACAACAGTAAGTTGTGCTAGAAACTGAAAGTAATCTACATTCACTTTTAAACTTTTCTCCTTTGTATTTCCATTTCTTAGTATTCCACGTCATGTTCAGGATGTGTACAATACAGTTTTAACAAAGGAGTAAGCTGCATTAGGACCTATGAGAAAAATCTAAATATGCCACGGCTTCCCCCATCATGCCTCGCTCCCCCCTCACCCCTATTGCCACATCCCTGCCATCTATTACCATGCTGCTGCTTCTCTGCTGTCCCTGACCATTGCTCATTTCTACTGCTGTCTCCCATCATGCTGCCCTTCCCTGCAATGTTCTGTCTAAGCTGATGATGCAGCTCAGCAACTTTTCGATGCAGCTGAGCAAGTTCCCTCTGCGTTCCCCCAATCCGATGCCGGGCCCCTGCTCATTGGCTCCCAAAGTGCATCTGTAACTTGGTGAGCTGCATCATCAGCTTAGAAGGAACATTGCTCCTGTCTCCTGTGACAACTCAACTGTCCTGGGAAACACTTCCCTACTCCATACATGGCCCAACACTTGTATTTCAAAACAGGCTTGGATTTGTAGAATAGGTTTCTGCATAAAATTCTGAAGGGGGAGGATGCTATGGAAAACAGCTCATCCCTAGTCCCAATTCCTCAGGGCCTTTGAAAAGCCTCAACTGCCAAGAGCTCCAAAGAGGTAGCCACGTTAGTCTAGTTCAGCAAAACAAACAAGGAGTCCTGCAGCACTTTTAAAGATTAACACGTTTATTTATTGCATGAGCTTTCATAGGAGAAATGTGATAAATACATGGGTTAGTTTTTAAGATTTCTACAAAACTCCTTGTTTAACTGTCTAGAGCAGATGTGGCCAAACTGCGGCTCGCGAGCCGCATGCAGCTCTTTAAAGAAAAATTGCGGCTCCTGGGAGAGTGCAGGAGGGAAGGGCGGCATGGCGGGAGCCAGGGGTGAGAAATTTGCAGTGGTCAGGGACAGCAGAGAGGTGGTGGCAGGGTGAGAGCCGGCAGTGGAGAAGCAGCCTTGTGAGAGCTGCAGGAAAAGGCAGTGTGGTCAGAGCTGGGGGAGGGGCAGCCCTGGGAGAGCCCACAGGGAAAAAGCAGCCTGGTCAGAGCAGGGAAAGGAAGGGAGGGGCAGCATTGAGAGAGCCCGCAAGGGCAGGGCTGCATCGTGAGAGCTTCACCTGCAAAAAAAAGCAGCATGGTAAGAGCTGGGAGGGGAGGGGCAGCATTGTCAGAGCCTGCAGGGAAAGACAGGCACTCAGAGCAAGTAACTGCCAGATTCTACAGTTTACCCACACAAATATTAATTTCTACCCTCCTTGTCTGTGTGCATAATGATACAGTCTTTAATTACATTAGTGCATGATTTTTTAAATACTTTTCTTTTTTTATATTGTTTTTGGGTAAATATTTTTAAAACTGGCAACGTAAATTGATCAAGAACAAGCCCGCAATGAACTACAGATAAGGGATGATAATTAGCAATTGAAACCTGAAAAGCAATTGTAAATTAATTTTCTTTTTTAAAAATCACCTGGCATTTCCAGATATTGTAATATAATGCAAAATTATTTCTCTTGTATTTCTATTTTGAGAATTAAATAAAAATCATCAGAAATGACTGAAAATTGACACAAGTGTTACATCCAAAACCACTGGCTACTGTCAAAAGGTTATTAAAAAAAAACCTCTCTATTTAAAGAATGTTACAAGTACTTATTATGGATCGTGGTTCATTTTCAGCATGCAAAATGATTTAGACTTAGGATAGACCACCACTATAGAAAACTGGCTTTAGAAAAAAAAATTCCTTAAGTCCATTGAACAAGCGTGCCTGAGACATCAGTATGTCATCTGTTTGAAGAAGGAACTGCTAGCACATTTATTTTATAAGAAAATTTTAATTAATATAAGTAAGTCAATTACCAAGATAATTTACATTCACTGCAAAGTTCAATAGGAGCACTATACTTCTACTGATTAAACAGCAGTCAACGTGTATTAATTCTTTTTTGTTGTATAGTCAAAATCTACTTATATTTCAGTGCAGTCTTCATGAATGACTCTATGGGTATCTGAGTCCATTAGACGAGAGTAATTGTTGTGAAGGGCTAAGGATGGAAAATTGTGTTGTAAACTTTCTGAAAAAAATCTCACCAGTAAAGATTTTACTTTGTATTATAAAAACCAAATATTGATATTTAGAACTTATACAGGGCCTGACCCCAAACTGAATAAACGCAATGGGATTTTTTCCATAGCATCTTCGGTGCATAGACTCCAAAGCACTTACTGAAACAGGCTCTGATCTTGCACTTTCTGTCCCCATAAATTCTCATTGATCTGTTGTGATTCTGAACAGTTGAAAAGGTGTCCCTGTGTGCCTCTCTTCACAGGATTAAGATGAGAGCAGTATTTTCCCTTACTATTACTCTCATTTTAAAATTAATTGTGTCTGAGTCCTCAGACCTTTTGTCTTCACTGTCCATGAGTATTTTAATGAACAAGTTTACTGGCAGAAATATTGGCAGGGAAGTGGGGGCATGGTAGGTGCCAGGATGGGGTGGGAGGCAGAAGTGTGGCATGGTTGGGGAGAGCAGAGAAGCAGCAGCGTGACAAGAGATGGCAGGGAAGCAGCAACAGGGGGTGGGGGAGAGAAGCGTGAAATGGTCAGAGAAGCCATAGCATATTTAGATTTTTTTCATAGGCCCTAATGCAGTGTACTCGTAGTTACAATAAAATCATGTTTTACAAGTCCTAAACATGATGTGGAATACTAGGAAATAAAAATACAAAGGAGAAAAGTATAAAACTGAACATAGATTACTTTCAATTTTTGGCACAACTTACTGCTGTGAAGCATCATATTCCACAATGAAATTCAAAACATTGTGCAATACTTAGAGATCAGCATCTCAGAGCTTTTACCCACTACATTGACAAGTTACTGCCCAGATTAAATAAATAAATAAAAAAAAAAAACTTGCCACAAGCCTGTAGTGTTCTACATCTAGCAACAGCTAAAATAATTATTAGAATCTGACATTAGTGGATCAATATTTGCCCTATTTTTACAATAAAATTAAAGTGTGCAATGAATTTTAAGCTTAGTAACTTTGGAGTAGGTAAAAATATGTGGTTATATGTCTCAGTGCGGCTCTTGAAGGTTTAATAATCAACTTGTGTGGCTCTTGAGTTCCGTAAGTTTGGCCACCCCTAGTCTAGAGCTTGATTTACAGGTTTCTGTAGAGTTGGCAAGAAGGAATAGGATTCTTCACTGGTGTGGTGTTTTGTACTACCTAGGGTCATTGGGGTTGCCATAGTGATAAATGGGAGAGTCGTTTAGGTGCTAGGAAAACCTGTCTTTCTCCTCTCTCTCTCTCAGTTCTCTTTCAATAAAGACTTCTTATACAGCTCTGAATATGCTGTCCTCCTTATTGGATTATAATCTCCCTTAAAACTCTACATCTGGCGACAGAGGATGGGATATGTGATGGAGTGGCTATCCTCAACAATCCTGGCAACTCTGGAAAACCAGAATACCATGTAAGAAGCAAAACTTTATTTTACTGCTTGCATGGGGGTTGGGTTGTACTTGTGAAAGCTGATCTGTTTGCCTAAGGGCTAGCTGGTTGTTCTGAAAGCTGATCTGCCTGCTGTTAAGAGAAGAGACAAACAATAACCACAAGAGGGCATCATGGCTTTACTTACTACAACCTTTGAAGCATATGATCATTCGGCAGCTTCCTGGCAGACATATACAGCCCGATTTCAAAATTTTGTAATAGCAAACGACATAACTGATGAGAAGACGGTACCAGTTTTTCTAACGGTCATTGGAGTTAAGATTTATAATTTGCTAGGTGATTTGCTTTATCCGGAGAAGCCAGAGCAGAAACCTTACAGGGACCTAGTGGAAGTTCTGGGAGCACATTTTTCCCCAAAGCCACTAGTAACTGCCGAGAGGTATAGGTTCTACCAAAGGAACCAAGAAGAAGGTGAATCAGTTGTACAATTTGTAGCAGCTCTGCAGAAGCTGGCAGCACACTGTGACTTCAAGAACATTTTAGAGGAAATGCTGTGTGACAGGCTGGTGTGTGGCCTGCACAGTGAATCAACATGAAAACGCCTATTGACTGAAGGTCAACTCACCTTGCAGAAGGCTGTGGAAATTGCAGTCTCCATGGAACGCGTCACCCAAGACATGCAACAGATCGGGGTCAGTGTCTGTAAAGTATCCCTACAACCTGCCCCCAGGGCACCAGGGAGACAAGAATGTTACCGATGTGGGAAGCAGGACCACCTCGCATCTGAGTGCCGGTTTAAGGAACTACTGTGTCGACAATGTGGTAAGAGAGGGCGCATTGAACGTGCCTGCAAACAAAGGAAGGGTGAGCCAAACAGAAGAGGCAGACCTGAGAAAAATGGGCCATTGGTTTGGCGGACTAAGAGGGAAATTCTGCATGCAGTAGAGCAGAATACAGGTGATCATAGTGACACCCAATTGGAAGATGAAGATTCCCTCCATGTTTTGTCTATAACAGCTGGCTCACGTAAATTCTGGGTAACACCTGTGTTGGAAGGCAAACCTATACGCATGGAACTGGACACTGGCACAGCAGTTTCATTAGTTTCTAACCTTGTGTATGAGAAGGACTTTAGACATCTGCCACTTAAGCCGACAGTAGTCGTTTTGAAGAAATATACTGGAGAGACTGTTCCCCTGTTGGGTACTATTGATGTGAAAGTAGAACTCAATGGACAGACCACAAAGCTACTACTGTTTGTTGTAAAGGGGAATTACCCAGCCCTAATGGAAAGATCTTGGATCAGGAAAATCCAACTCGATTGGTCACAAGTGCATCAATTGACTAAAGAAGAAATGAATCTAGCAGCGGTACTAACGAAACATGCTGCTGTTTTCGGTGAAGACTTAGGCAGTATGAAGGGAATCACTGAAATTAAATATAAAGCCTGACTGCCAACAAAAATGTTTGAAGGCCAGGATGGTGCCATTTGCCATCAGACCCAAGGTGGAAGAAAACTTGGAGCGGTTAGTCAAAGAGGGAGTCTTGGTGCCAGTTACTCACAGCCAGTGGGCGACACCCATTGTCCCAATAGTGAAGAAGGATGGCTCCATTTGGATTTGTGGAGATTTCAAGGTCACTGTCAACCCAGTGTTATGTGCAGAACAATATCCTCTTCCCTGCGTTGAGGACATCTTTGCAGGTTTGGCTGGAGGACAAAAATTTAGCAAGATTGATTTGAGTTAAGCGTATTTACAGATGCATGTTGAAGAAGAATCTCAAGAATTGTTGACAATCGTAACACATAAGGGGTTGTACAGATACTGTCATTTACCTTTCGGCATTACTTCAGCCCCAGCTTTGTTCCAAAGGGCAATGGATCAGCTTTTGAGTGGTTTATCAGGAGTACAGTGCTATCTGGATGACATCCTGGTCACGGGCAAAAATGAGGAGGAACACCTTATGAACTTGGAAGCTACTCTGCAAAGACTGAAAGAGTATGGTCTACATGTTCACAGAGACAAATGTAAGTTTTTCCAGCCCTCAGTTGAATATTTAGGACATATAATTGATGCTGATGGTCTCCATAAGTCTCCAGCCAAGGTTAAAGCTATTGCGGATGCTCCACTATCTCAGAACGTAAGCCAACTTCGCTCTTTTTTAGGCTTGTTAAACTATTATGGCAAGTTTATTCCACAATTAGCGATGCTCCTGAAACCCCTACATGAGCTTTTGGGGCCAATAAAGGTCTGGAACTGGACTGAACCCTGTGATGTTGCATTTAATGATGCTAAACTCTCACTGGTAAACTCTAAGGTTCTGACACATTTTGACCCATCCTTGCCCCTCCAGTTGGCTTGTAATGCCTCCCCTTATGGAGTTGGGGCTATATTGTCACATATTATGCCTTCTGGTGAAGAGAGGTCGATTGCTTTTGCTTCACGCTCCTTGACTAAGGCAGAAACTAATTATGCCCAAATTGAACGCGAAGCACTGGGCATTGCGTTTGGCGTTTGGAAATTTCACCAGTACCCGTGGGGAAAGCAGTTCACACTTCTCACTGACCATCGACCCCTGACATCAATTTTGGGGCCACACACAGGCATCCCACATTTGGCTGCTAGTCAGATGCAACGATGGGCATTGATACTTTCTGGATACACATATGAAATCAAGTACAGGCAATCCTCTTTGCATTGAAATGCTGATGGACTTTCAAGGCTACCCTTACCGGCACACCGTCAGGATGTGGGCCAGGAAGGAATCTTTTACTTTGAACAAGTGGAAAACACACCCATCACGGCTTCTCAAGTGAAGAAAGCAACACGGGTTGACCCAGTACTCTCACGAGTTATGCATTTCATGATGCATGGAACGTTCTTACCTGACTCTCAGGTGTCTCCTGACCTCCGCCCCTATGTGCCTAGGAGGACAGAGTTATAGACCCAATCCAGGTGTTTGTTGTGGGGTATGCGTGTCATTATCCCACCTTCATTAAGACCACGTTTGTTGGAACAGCTCCATTCAAGTCACTGCGGCATAGTGCACATGAGAGAAATTGCACAGAGCTATTTCTGGTGATGGGCTTAGACAGGGCCATTGAAGAAACAGCTAGAGCTTGTACCTCATGCCAGAGCATCCAGAACGCACCTCAGTTGGCACCTCTTCACCCATGGGATTGGCCCGAAAGGCCATGGCAACGTATCCATGTTGATTTTACCTGCCCATTTGAAGGATGTATGTTTTTAATTGCTGTGGATGCCCATTCAAAATGTCCAGAAGTCTCAGTAATGCAATCCACTACTACGGAAGCCACTATTCAGACCCTGTGTGGCTTTTTTAGTCGTTACGGTCTTCCAGAACAGCTGGTGAGTGACAATGGACCACAATTCGTTTCTCAGGATTTTGAAGCTTTTATGAAGGCCAATGGAATATGTCACATCAGGTCAGCACCGTATCATTCTTCCACCAATGGACTTGCTGAAAGGTTTGTACAGACTATGAAGCAAGCTCTAAAATCTGCAAAGGGACGTTTCACCTCTTCATAAGCATCTGGACAACTTCTTGTTGTCCTACAGAAACACTCCACAGGCTACAACTAAGGCATCTCCAGCTTTTCTTATGATGGGACAGCAGTTGTGCTCTTGCTTTGATTCGTTGAAACCACGAGACACACGGCAAGTGATTCAATGCCAACAGCAGGACCAGGTCAGCAGACATTCACCAAGAACAAAGGGCCGCACCTTCAGTATTGGACAGCCAGTTCTTGCATGAAACTATGCTTCAGGAGCTAAATGGGTCCCAGCACCGGTCATTGCCCAGACAGGACCTGTTTCCTACAGCGAGTAGCCTAGTTTGGCGACGGCATGTAGATCAGCTGCTTCTCCATCATATCCACCCAGAAGATGCATCTCCAGCAGACATATCTGACTTCACCCTTACTGATGATACAACATCAGAGCATGAAACTACTATTTCTGTCTCTCCTGCTCCAGCCACCCCTTCAACACCTTCAGCCTTCCTGGACCAACCGGACACAACATCCTCTCTGGTTCCGGCTACTTCCCCAGTACCTGTGATCCCACCACCACCAATACCACCTTGTGGGGTGGGCACACCAGAAGTTCGCCGTAATCCACCTCGCAACAGAAGGCCTCCTAATTGGCTGGATCTTTAGCTAGTGGTGACCCCCTCTTCATGGGGCAGAATAATTCCCCGGGGGTTCGCCAGAGATGGGGCAGTCTACCCTCATCTCCTAGTTTAGTTCTTATTCTTTCTGGGGGGGGGGAGGGCTTTATTGTGGGGAGGGGTGTTCATTAAAGGGGGAGGAATATGTGGTGTGTTGGACTACCTAGGGTCATTGGGGTTGCCATAGTGATAAATGGGAGAGTCATTTAGGTGCTAGGAAAACCTGTCTGTCTCCTCTCTCTCTCTCTCTCTCGCTCTCAGTTCTCTTTCAACAAAGACTTCTTATACAGCTCTGAATATGCTGTCTTTATTGGATTATAATCTCCCTTAAAACTCTACAACTGGCTTATTCGTTCTCCCTGCTACAATGGAAGACTTTTAAACCTGTTTTCCTGACTATCATACTTGTAAAGGGAGTGCATGAGGTGCCCCTAAGTTTGTAAAGTGCTGTGGACAGGACTGAGGCTGCCATAGCATGTGGTATAAGGTAAATACAAAACAAAGAAATAAACAAACCCACTCAAACCAACCAGACCAAAAGAAAAAAAAAATTCAAGTACACAGAAATGAATGAGGCAAAATAAAATCCACACTGAAATCTATGAAACAGAAAATAATTAACAATAATCTTAGTCTTTAAATCCTTAACAGCTTGTCTCCTCCCTGATCCCCTCAGCCACTTCCCTCATTGCCTCCATTCCCTGAGTTCCCTTCTGTCCTGAGACCCCCCAAACCCCATCACTTTCCTGAGCTGCCAGCTGCTCCTCCCCCACCCTTCTCTGAGCCAAGGCTGCTGTTTCCCCCCCTCCCTTGCCGCTTCTCTGAGCTGTCAGCTGCTGCTCCGTGCTCCCTCCTCCTCAGTCTCCACCCCTCATCCGAGCTGTTGGCTGCTGAGCTACTTGACAAGCCAGAGATTTTAACTCCCCCAGCCTGAAGCAGCTACCTGCTGGAAAGCCACACTTTTTCTTTGAAGAGCCACATGCGGCTTGTGAGCCGCAGTTTGGCCACGCCTGCTATATACAAACAAATAGAATTTTTGTTTCTCCCTTCTGATGCATAAAGATAGCTGCAGGTCACGTCTGAAAAGAATCTATGAAGCAACATGGAATGACTGCATTTAGCTATGTACAGAAGTAGACTGGGAATATCTTGTGATAACATAGGAGTCATTTTGGAGGGATAGTCATACAGCAAATACAACAGTAGGGAAGAATCATGTCTCAAGTTATCATGGAACCACCTTTAGGTTACGCTAATAAAGGATTAATAATTAATCTAATTTTAAGGTTGAAACTGTGCTAGGCACTGTATATGTATATAATGAAAGATATTTTAGTTCTCATTACTGGATATAAATACCATTGAATAAATAATACCATAGGTTATGTCTACGCTGGAGCCTAAGATCGATTTAACCTTCCTTAAGTCAACCTAAGGAAAGCTCCGTCCACACTGGGAATTTATTAAATCGACTTAAGTGCTTCCTTAAATTGACTTAATAACACCACCTCTTAAGGTTGGCTTAAGCCTTAAGTCAACCTTATTAAATCGACTAAAGCCAGTGTAGATGGTACATAGTCCTTAAGTTGAATTAATAAGGTCAACTTAAGCTTTAAGTTCACCTAGAAACTGCCAGTGTGAACGTGGGCAGTCTACACAAAATTTTGAATATGGACACTAAGTTGACTTAACAGGGTCAACTTTAACTTAAAGTTGACATTGTTAAGTCAACTTAAAAGACCCTCCAGTGTAGACATGCCCATAGATTTTCGACTAAGCAAATGGTCATTCAACATAGTGAGACAAGGGAAATGCACATAAAACTCTCTAGAAATATATATGAATTTATAGCTCTTCAGATCAAATGCGATAAAAAAAAAAAAACATCACTTTTAACACACACACCCCCCCCCCAGCCCAAAGCTAAGCATTTTGAATTCTGGAAATAAAAGCTGTGGACATATTTTGCTTCCCACTCTAGGTTTACACTACTTTGAGTTTCTCTTGATTTATAGAGGCAAAAGCAAAAGAAGAATTAGGCCCAATATTTTGGACCTCTGAAACCCTCACCTTTGCATTACTTATGTCATTCAATTATTTGAGCAAAAGTTAACAATTAAAATAAATACAGTGTCCCCAACCCTGAAATTGGAGGATTGATTGTAATGATACTATGATTAGAATCGCATCCTCAACTAGTGTATTTCAATATAGCTCCACTGACTTCAGTGACGTTCTGTCAGTGTGCAACAACTGAGGATTTGGCTCACGTTCTTTACATAACCCCTGTATATGCTGCTGCTACTCCTTCTGGGAATGGGATTTGCCTTTACAGCTAACAGCAAGTAAAGTGTCATTAGTTTCATCCCTTCACCAAGATGGATTAGTCTCTCTGCACTGCACATTGGGAACTATGCATATTAATGTATTTACTGAACCCATTCGACGTACCTCCATAAACATTTGTCTGCTTTCCATTGGAAAGATAACCTCTTACAAATGATAATAGCATATCTTGAATTAATCCTCTATAGACAAACATGATTTATAATTATGCAAAACTATAATTATGCTGCTCTCTCTGCAAATTTGCACAAGGGTGAAGATTGGCTCAGGGGGTTCAATTGAGTGGAGTCCCCAATACCACTGCTGTTTGCTAATTGGGCATATGAAAAGTTCAGAGTAATGATTCTGCATGCCAGTATTAATCTGCCAAGTAACAATTATGAGTCCCAGCAGGGAGCAGAAAGGCTACCAAAAATAGCAAACACGCACACACAGCAGTAAGATAAATACTGTGAGGCAGGAGCAAGGCAGAGAATGTAACAATGACTAAAATAAGTATATAATTCACCCACGAATTATAACAAGGAGCTGAGAAAACATTGAAAGTAAGAAGAAATACTAACCGGTATCTTGAATGGCTATCTGATACTGGACCACATCATACACACCCTTCCATTGTTAGGTCAGTGGTTTCAGTACAAGATGGTTCGAACTGACCTTTGTTTTGCTCTCACATAGGTGTTCTGTAGGTGGTGTGACATGCATTTGGGGGTCTCAGTACTGCTCTTATGGATAGAGATTCACATTTCAAAACCTGCCAATTTTAGTGCATGAGCCATGTCTCAATAACATCAGTGAGGGATGGTGTGGCATGCTGTACCCTCCTCTACACCCCTGTAATGTGATCTCTGTGTGATCTTGTCCACCCTAGTAATGTAGTTGTGTGGTTTAATGCAAAGATGTCATGTGGGATGTTCTTTTTGAATGTTCATAGCATGCTCTAAATTATTGTTATGGTAGCATGCTTTCTACAACATCATTCATGTGTACATATATAAAACGTGTCCCCAAATGTATTTCACATGGCTCAAGCAGGAGGAGACAGTCAGAGATGTATCCAGTATACCCAGTGAAGGTATGCATATCAAAGACAATGAAAACTAAGGGCCTCAATGAGAGAGGGAGGGTACCTGACCACAAGAGAAGAAAGAGACATGGTGGGGGCTTTTGTTCCAAAGACCATCTTCCAGGCAGCTTCAGGGACTTGTACCTATCCACATGCAAAGAAGGCCTGGCCGCAAAACCATCAATAACCAAAGCATGTGGGTAAGCTAACAATGGACTACAATGGCCTACAATTCTATTTCACAGAAAATCAGGCTCAGGAGATCATTCAGTGTGAAAGGTGTCTTCTGGTGGAATCGCTCAGAAAGCAGATGGAAGAGTTACAGAAGGAGGTGGCTAGGCACAGCAGTATCCATGCCCTGGAGAAATTCCTTGATAGCATCATGAGGAGACATCCAAGGCTGAGAACACCATTGGAGAAGGATGAGATAGCTCCGGCACAGGGGGGACACTGGCAGCTGATTACTTCTTACAGTAGGCAGTCCTCCACCCCTGGTCCCATCCCACTCTCCTTGGTGATAAAGAACTGTTATGCAGTGCTAGAGATGAGAGATGAGGTGGAAGAGGAAAAGTCATGAACCCCTGAGTCTGGGAGGACCACAACCACCACACCCAGGAGGAAATGTAGGGTTGTGGTGGTTGGGGACACTGGTTATTTTGAAATAAAATAACACTGGTTATTTCAAAAAAAAAAAAAAAAAAAGATTAGGTCCACATGATGTTTTCTTATTTTGAAATGACGGGCTCTGTCATTTCAAAATAAGAACCGTTTTTTCAAAACAGCTTAAACCCCATTCATTTTGAAATGGCTGTTATTTCAAAATGGTTAGTTCAAATAACACCATTTGGACATGTTGTTTTGAAACAACACCATTGTTTCCAAACAACTGTTTTGAAACAACATGTCCAAACGGCCTTATTTCGAAATAACCATTTTGAAATAACAGCCATTTTGATAGCAGGCTTTCCCTTAATTCAAATTAACATTTTCTTAATTTGAATTAACTTATTTGGAAATAAGGACTTTATTTCAAAATAACTCATTTTGAAATAGCTTATTTCAAAATAACAATGTATGTGTGGACATAGCCCAAGACATTGCAGACAGATTGTTGAGAATCATCCGCCCCTCTGAGTAGCATCCTGTGCTACTCATCCATGTAGGAACCGATGATATTGTGAGAAGTGACTCTCGGCAGATAAAACATGACTACACAGCTCTACATAGCTGTGGGTGCAACAGTGAAGGAATTTGGTGCACAAGTGGTATTCTCAGTCCTTCCAGTCAAGGACAGGAGCCTGCACAAAGACAGATTAATCCTAGAGGTGAATGCCTGGTTGCGGAGATGGCATTATCAGAAGGGCTTTGGCTTTTTTGATCATGGGATGCTATTGCAAAAAGGACTGCTAGGCAGAGATGGAGTTCACCTATCAAGGAAGGGGGAGAGTGTATTTGGACACAGGCTGGCAAACCTAGTGAAGAGAGCTTTAAACTAGGTTTGAGGGGGACCAGTGACCTAAGCCCACAGATAAGTGAAAAACAGGGTGACCTTAAGGAAGGTCTAGAACTTGAGGGCAACATTCCCTTTATACTGAGCAGCCACATGGCTGTGCAGTCCCTGCAGCTGCTGGCAGCTGCAATCCTTGACCAGCCAGAAGACAGTCTTCTGACCAGCTGAGAGCTGCTCTGAGCTGGGAGTTTTTAAAACTACCACTTGGAGTAAGCTTTCACTGAGCATGCACAGAGCCTCTGTGCATGCTCAATGAGAGCTTCCTCTGGCTGGAGGAGCAGCCAGTGGCCAGGCTGCGCTGCTCTAACGGCCAGGTAAGGGGGCAGTGAAGGATGACTGGGGAGAGGGCAGAGGCAGCCAGCCATGAAAGGGGTTGGAGGGAAGATGGGGTCAGGCCAGCTGGGGGGGGGTGAGTTAAGGGTGACTGAGGGTGTGACCAGGATAGTGGGGGGGACAGGATTGGCCTCACACAGGGAGGGGGAGCGAGCAACATAAGCTGTTCAGCTGCCTTAGAGCCTTAGGGTGTGTTCACACAGGCTTCTTATTTCAAAACAACAGAGGTTGTTTCGAAATAAAAAACAGCATGTCCACACGATGTATTCCCATTTTGAAACAAGGTGTTCCCTTGTTTCGAAATGGGAGCCGTGTTTTGAAATGGCTTAAACCTACTTCTGTTTTGAAACAGCATTGTTTCAAAATGGCCCCATCAGGACATGCCGTTTCGAAACAGTTGTTTCGAAACAAGTCGTTTAGAAACAACTGTTGTTTCGAAATAACTGTCTGACCTTTCTCCCAGGGTGCACAGCATCCTGGGGAACAGGAAGTTCCTGCCAGGGTGTGCCTGTCAGGCAGCGTGGCCTGAGCACTTATCAGCCATGGCTGCGCAGGCAGGCACTGCTGCTGGGGGGCGCCGAAGGGCCCCTGTCTGGACCCTGGTGGACATCAGCTGCCTCCTGGGGATCTGGCAGCACCCAGATATTATGTCCCGGTTCCAAGCTAGTCACCGGAACATATATTTGGACATTGCGGCCGCAATGTCCGAGCAGGGGAACCCTCGCACAACCAAGCAGGTGTGCAGCAATGTCAAGTCCCTGTGCCAAGACCATGCACGCACCTGGGATGCCCGAGAGCTGCAGGGGCCATGAAGGTCTGTGACATGCCCCTATTACAAGGAGCTCCATGCCTTCCTGGGGCCACAGCCCAGCAGTCTCCTCAGTGAGGCTGTGGAAACCTCAGGAGGGCATCGGAGCCCCTTGTTGGGCCCGGAGGCACCGGGCTCTGACATCTCCATCGGGGGGCCTCCAGCTGCCTAACCACCAGCAGCGGCGGAGGCAAGCCCCAGCAGCCCAGAGCTCTTAGTCGGCGGTGAGGCGGGGACCAGCCCAGAGGACTAGGGGCCCACCACTGCCCCTGGGTACGAGTTGGAGCTTGGGACATCTCGCCGGACCTCAGGAGCCCTCGTGGGTAAATATTCCCCTCCCATGGAGGCACACAGGGCTGGGCCTGTCCAGCAGGTCACAGGAAATGAGGGGGCCAGGGCCGGGCACCGGGGGAGGTAGGGCCCAGGGTTGGCGGGCACAGAGGCCCCCCCTCAGCCACGGGTCGCACAGAGACAGGTGGCACCAGGGTCACAGGCCCCTGTGTGCCTGGGGCTGGTGAAAAGGGACTGGCTGGTAAAGATGCAGCAGCATCCTGGGTGGGATGGAGAGCATGCAGGGCATGCCACTGGCAAGTGGCCTTGGGAGACCCCCTAGAGCAAGGTGTGGCTAAGTCCAGCTCACCCTCATGGGCACCACTAGCATGTGTGCCTCCAGGGCACAGTTCCCGGATGTCTGGCAAAAGGAGAACATGGTTCCCTTTTTACTGTCCTGTTCTTCTCTTTAGCCCCACATTCTCTGGCTGGCAGGCAGTTTAAAATACAGGGGTTTGTCAGGATTTTTACTTTAGGGTTTGAAGGATCCTGGAATGCCATAGAATACTGATTTGTGCAGGCAAGTGTTCTAGGGCCCCCTAAACCTTTACAACTACCACAGCCAGACAACATTTTTGCCCAGGGCCCTCCAGGGTCCTCCATCGGGTACTGTCCTGGCCTCCTTGCGAGGCTTTGGGGCCCGGGAGCCCTACCCCAGGGCAATGTCCCACGGAATCCTGGAACTTGCTGACAGTCAGGGCAGAGCTGTGTGCTGCAGACAGGTGCACACAGACAGGGCCAGCAGGCAGCAGGGGCCAACTGTGTTTTCTGCTTCCCTGCAGCACGTCACAGAGCTCCTCCTCGGGAGCTGCCACCCCCACTGGCACCCCAACGCCAGAGCCCCAGGGTACCCCGGCGGTGGATGAGGGCCCCCCGGACACACAACAATCTCCTGGAGAGCCTGGAGGAGCTCAGGCAGGAGATGAACGCAGCCACCCAGGCCTGGTGGAGGGAGCAGGCCCGGTGGAGGGAGCAGGCCCAGTGGCAGGTGGCCAGTCTCCGTGCCCTCGAGCAGCTTGCGACGTCCGAAGACAGGGTCGCGACGGCGCTGGAGGCCCTGGCTGAACAGCTGCTAACAGCGATAGCTGAGCAAGCTGTGGCTATATCAGAACAAGCTGCAGCTTTATCTGAGCAAGCTGCTGCCATCCGGGAGCTGGCACAGAGGCTGGCCCCATGACGCCGTGACGAGGCTTTGCTGCCTGGAGCTCCGCAGAGGCGAAGATGGGAATAGGGTGGGCGTGGGCGTGGGCGTGGGCGTGGGCGGGTTATGCCACCCAATGTTCCCTGAAAGGGGAGAGGGCAGCTGATCAACTCCTGTTGCTCGCTGTGCATCCCCTCCCTGCTCCTGGCAGCACGCTGCCCCGCTCCTGCTAGGCCCCCTGCCCACTCCCAGCATCACCCCCCGCCCGCTCCTGGCGTCACCCCCCCGCTCCCACTAGCCCCCCCGCTCCTGCTCCCGCTAGCCCCCCCGCTCCTTGCATCATCCCCCCTGCTCCCACGCGACCCCCCGCTCCTGGCAGCATGCCTCTCTGCTGCCGCTCGCTCCCTCCCCACTCCTGGTGGCCCCCCCAGCCCCTACAAACTTACCTTGGGGCTGGACTGGAGCGGGACAGCCCAGCCCTAACTCCTGGGCCAGAGAAGCACTACGGAGCATGCTCAGACTTTCTGGGCATGCTGCATTAGAGCTTCTCTGGGCAGGAGTTTTCAAAACTCCGTGCTCCACAGGAGCTCTATTGAAGGACTCTGGCTGCCGGCAGTGCGCTGCCAGCTGCCTTCTCTGTGCTGGCGGCTGCGGCGGGCTGCGCTGCAGCACGCCAGTGCAGCTTACAGGGAACATTGATGCCACCCCCCCAACCCTCCTGCAGGCCATGCCTAAACTCTCCCCTGCCCCTTGGACTCTTTCACCCCTTTCCCCTCCCAAGTTGCTTCCCCCTCCCCCGGACCGCCCGCACAATGCTTCATCCCATAACACCCCCCCCCGAGCCCTTCCCTGCCCTAGCCCCTGTATTGTACAATAAATAGATAGTTTGCACCTTATTTGTGGTTTTCAGTGGTTTTATTGGGAGGAGTTGACAGTGCAGGTGGATGGGTGGGGGCTGGCTGTGGGTGAACGAGGGAGAGGGTGGTGTGGTGCAAGACAGGCCTGGCCCTCACAGTTCCTCCTCGGCAAAGGCAACCTGGAGGGCGTCGCGCACAGACAGGGCTCACTGGGATGGCTGCTTGCTTGTGGCCACAGGTCCAGGCTCTTCATAGTCCCTGCCAAGGAATCAGGCCTTGGCCTCCAATGCCAGTGGAATGGGTTCATCCTGCTGCTCACAGTAATTGTGGAGGGCCACAAATGCCGCAATGACTTGGGGCAGTCTCCTCTCTACAAGGTGGAGGCAGGTTAGGAGGCACCACCACCGGGTCTTGAGGTGGCCGAACGCCCACTCCACCACCTGGTGGCAGTGGGCCAGGCAGCGGTTGAAGAGCTGCCAGCTGGGGTCGAGTGGCCCTGCCTATGGCTGCATGAGCCAGGGCCGCAGGGGGTAGGCTGCGTCTGCCAGAATGAGGATGGGCACCTCTACTCCCCCCCGACTGATGTTGTGAGGGGAGAAGTAGGTGCCCGCCTCCATGCCCCAGTACAGGGCAGAGTTCCGGAGGACTCTGGCGTCACAGGCCCTCCCTGGCCATCCCACATAACAGTCCTGGAACAGGCCCTGGTGGTCCACAAGGGCCTGCATGACGACGGTATGGTACCACTTGCAGTTTCGGTACTCGGCAGCCCTGTGCTCTGGGGCTCACACGGGCATGTGCGTGGTGTCTAGGATCCCTGCACAGATGGGGAAGCTGAGGGTGGCTATGCCTGGGATGGTGATCTGCAGCTCCCTAGGTCTCACCAAGCATTGCAGCAGGATCCAATTGATGGCCCTGGTGACCTCGATGAAGATGGTGCCAGTGGTGGACCTCCTGATGCCAAAGAGGTTCGCCACTGCCCTTTAGGACTCTGGAGTGGCCATTTTCCAGAGGGCAATGGCCACTCTTTTGTCCACAGGGATGGCAGGCCTCATTGGGGTGTTTCTGCGGTGCAGGTGCGGGGCGAGTTCTGTGACCAGGCAGGTGAAGCTGGCCCTGGTCATCCAGAAGTCCTGCCTCCACTGGTCGTCTCCACAGGAGCGCAGGATGACCTGATCCCACCAATCTGGGCTGGTCTTCCAAGCCCAGATGTAGCAAGGCACAGAGGGGGGCAGGGGCAGTAGCTCACCCCTGTGGACTAGCTGGATGAAAGCCTCGGGCAGAGGCTGCTAATCCTCTGGCTCCTCAAACTGAGTGTCCCACATGTGCAGGAGACCCTGCAGGTGGTCTGAGAGCCTGGGTGCTGCACGGCACTGTCTAGGCACCCGTGCGAAGTCCATCGCTTGCAGTGTGCTGCTAGCCTGAGTGGACAAGGAAGTGAGGTCGGAGCCAGCTTTTATGGGATTGGTTAGCAACATGGCTGCCAACATGGCCCAGGGAGACAGCCATGTTGCCACACCTCCCATGGTGCCCTGCCCCAGAACCGAAATAGCAAGCACACAGTGTGGACATGCTATTTCAATTCCTGCTTTTTTGTTATTTCGAGGACATTTTTTTAATTTTGAAATAACTTGTTTTGAAATAATGCGTTATTTTGAAACACCTTGTTTCGAAACAAGCACTTTGTGTGTGAACATAGCCTTAGAGGGAACATTGCTTGAGGGGCGTTTGGATGTTAATGGCAGAGACAAAAGAATGACTAATGAGAACTGGAGGGAGAAGAAAAGCAGACGGGTATCTTAAATGTCTGTATACAAATGCAAGGAGTTTGGGGAATAAGCAGGAAGAACTTGAAATCAATCAATGCTTATAACCAAACACAACTATAACATAGCTGGCATCACAGACACTTGGTGGGGTAACGCATATGATTGGAATATTAATATAGAGTACAGCTTGCTTAGAAAGGGAAGTGGAGTTTCATTGTTTATCAAAAATACATATATCTGGACTGAGGTTAGGACGGAATAGAAGATAGACAGGTTGAAATTCTCTGGCTAAAAGGAGCCAAAAACATGGGGTAGTGGTCTATTATAGACCACCCAACCAGGAAGAAGAGGTTGATGAGGCTTTTTTTTTTTTTAAGCAATTAACAAAATGATCCAAGGCACAGGACTTGGTGGTGATGGGGCACTTCAATTACCCAGACATCAGTTGGGTAAACAACATGGCAAGGCACAGATTATCCAATTAGTTCTTGAAATGCACTGAAGACAGTTTTTTATTTTAAAAAGTAGAGAAAGCTACTGCGGAGAGGCTATTCTTAATTTGGTTTTGACAAACAGAGAGGAAGTGGCTGAGAATTTGAAAGTGGAACGTAATTAAGGAGTCGATTTGCAAACATCTATAAGAGAGTCAGTGGCACTGCTGTGGGTACGTGCATGGTCCCACAATATGCCAAAATTTTTATGGGTGACTTAGAACAATGTTTCCTCAAATATCATCCAAAAGCACCTCTCCTCTACTTACGCTATGCTGATGACATCTTTAAAATCTGGACCCATGGCAAGGATGCTCTTGAAGATTTCCACAGAGATTTTGACAGTTTTCACTCCACAATCAAACTTAGCCTGAAACACTCCACACAGGAGATCCACTTTCTGGACACTACAGTACAAATTAGGGATGGACATCAACACCACCCTATACCGAAAATCTACTGATAGGTATAGTTATCTACATCCCTTGAGCTTCCATCCAAAACACAACACACAAGCCATTGTCTACAGCCAAGCTCTAAGATACAACTGCATTTGCTCTGATCCCTCAGGCAGAGACAGACATCTTTAGGATCTCGATCAAGCATTCTTAAAACTACATTACCCACCTAGGGATGTAAAGAAACAGATTGACAGAGCCAAACAGGTGCCCTGCAGTCAACTACTACAGGAGAGGCCCAAAAAAGAAAACCACTGGTCACCACATACAACCTCCATGTCAGACCTCTACAACAAGATCATTAAGGATCTACAGTCTATTTTAAAAGATGACCCCTCACTCTCTCAAGCCTTGGGAGACAGACCTCTCCTCCCCTATAGACAGCCACCTGATCTTAAACTGACACTCACCAGCAACTACAGACCTAACAACAGAAACATTAAAGCAGGCACAGACCCCTGCAACAAACCACCCTGCCAACTTTGTCCAAATATTGGCACAAGAGATACCACTATAGGACCTAATCAAGCCAGCTTCTCCACCAAAGGCTCATTCACCTGCTCATCCACTAATGTGATTTATGCCGTCATGTGCCAGAAATGCCCCTGCACTTTATACATTAGACAAATAGGACAGTCCCTACCCAGAAGAATAAATGGGCACCAAACTGACATCAAAAATCACAACACACACACACACACACACACACACACACACACACACACACACACACAAAACAGTTGCTGAGCTTTGCCATCTTTCTAGTCACTCCACTGATGATTTGTTAATGACTGTCCTCAAGAAAGTCAGTGGGACATCAAGACTTCAAAGAGAAACAGCTGAAATTTTATTAATATGCAAATTATATGGTGTGAAAGCAGGATTGAATCTTGACTATGGCTTCTTTTCCGATTACAACAGGTAATTAGACTTCACCGTCGTCTACGTGCTGTTTCCCAGGCTTTGAATCTTAACAACTGCTCTGATTTGCTGTTACTGTATGACCTGACCCAATGTCTTACACTCCCTTGCATTTATTTTCATCCTATTTTATAAATTACCCCTCTTCAATGGGTTTGACAAAGTGAGATTTTCTCCCATGAAATCTCATGCGATAAATAAATCTGTTAGTTTTTAAGTGCCACAGGACTCCTTGCTTTTTTTTTTTGCTTTACTAACCTAACACGGCTGCCCCTTTGGAACTGGGGAATTGTAGACCAGTCAGTTTAACCTTCGTACTGGGAAAAATAATGGAACAAATAATTAAGGAGGTGATTTGCAAACATCTAGAAGAGACTAAGGTGCTTAGGGCTAATCAGCATGGATTTGTCAGAAACAAATCATGTCAAACCAACTTGATAGCTTTCAATGATAAAGTGTTAGATGTGTTATATCTAGAGTTTAGTAAGGCATTTGATATGTGTCACATCACATTCTTATTAATAAACTGGTGTGAGATATTAAGCGCAGCAGGCCCCCTAAAAGTCAGCCTATTTGGCTTTCCGGGAAGTGGGCAGATGCAAGCCTGCCCACTGCTAAAACCCTTCCACCAGCTCAAGGGGAGGTGGCATTGGACCCGGGACCAACTAAATGTTTGGGACAACTAATGCAGAAACAGCAACGGGTGTGAGGGTCAAAGGTTCAAAATTAGGGATTCTGAGGGGGTCACCGAGCAGAGAACCTCGGACAGCACCTACTGCTCCTGGAAGGTGTCAAGGGAGCCAGCAGACACCGCCCAGAGGAACTCTGCCTGGACACGTGAATGCACAAGGGACCAGAAATATGCCCCACAGTCACAGAGAACCCCCTCAGCCAACCTGCTCTCCCTCGTCTTATAGATGGCAGTTTTAGCGAGAGCTAGGAAGAGGTTGACGAGGAGGTCCTGTGACTTTGTGAGGCTGCGAATGGGGTGTGCATAAAGAAACAAATGAAAGGAAAAGCGCAGCCAGAACCTCAACAAGAGGTTCTAAAGGAGCTGGAAAAGGGGCTGCAACCTGGTGCACTCCAGGTATGTTTGCGCCAGGGTCTCCCTCATACCGCAAAAGCGACAGGTGTCCAGGTATTGGGTGAACCGCACCAAGTACATGCCCATGCTGACAGCTCCATGAAGGAGCCGCCAACTGATTTCCCCGGCGGGCCATGGGGTTAAGGTGGAATAGTGGCTGGCCCACCGGGGGTCCTTGCCCTCCATAGATGGCATCAGGTCCAGCCATTTGGTATCTGGGCAGGACATGAGAGCAAGGAAGTGGATGGTATGGACACAAGCATTTACAGATAGTCCCAAGGCATGGTTCGAAAGGGGACTAGCTACAACTCTAGCAGCTGGCTCAGGGCGTGGGGTGGGAGCAGCTGGGGAGGCTCACAGGGCCAGGGCCTGATCAAAAGCTCCAGAGGGCCAGGACTGAGAGGGGGGTGGAGAGTACCCTCTCACAGAACTCACTCGAGGTACACCCAAGCAGCGGGGAACAAGGCTGCCTTCACCTCCTGAAGTAGGCGACAAGGTGTGCGGGAGATGGACACCCCTGTGCACTGAGCCAGTGCAAGGGGATCCACCCAGTCCCCTCATACATAGTCCAAGACGTCTCCGATCCTGGTAATGCCTACCAGGGCCAACCTCCGCCACATGGAGAGGGCCTCCACCACCTGCACGCAGAAATGGAGATTATGTAGCAGAGGCTCCATGAGGAGGTCTACCCCCTTGGTGGGCACAACGGTCCTGGAGGCCGAAACGAGCCTCCAGGTCCGGAGGAGGTCATGGTAGAAGGCTGGCAGCTCAGAGAGGACTCGCAGAAATCCCCTCAGATGGAGATAAAAGAGCTGCTGGTCATATCGGAGCCCTGGGGGTGGCAGAGGAAGGTGAGCACCAGATGGCTCCATGCCAGATTACCTGCACTATAAAGGAGTCTCTGCAGGGCCTGGAGGTGGAAGGCGTGGACCTGGCTGCAGATGCAGCACTGTCCCTGCCCTCCCTCCTCCAGGGGAAGGCTGAGAATCCCTGCAGAGACCCAGTGCAGTCCTGTCCAAACGAACTCCAGAATTGTGTTCTGGAGGTTTTTCCAGGAACTCTGGGGGTGGGATCAAGATGTTGAGCCGGTGCCAGAGCATGGACAGGACAAGCTGATTGATAACCAGTGCTCTTTCCCGAAGGGAGAAGCACCACAGCAGTCCTGTTCATTTCCAGAGCCGCCCAACAACCCTGCCCTCCAAATCATGCCAGTTGTCATCCAGCGAGGGATGGGTGGCAGAAAGGTAAACGCCCAGATAGAGCAGCGGACCCATGCTCCACCTTGATGGCTTGAAGCGCGGGTGGGAGGGAGTTCACTGGCCACCTGGCCCCTACCATGAGGCCAGAGCTCTTGACCCAGTTGACCCGGGTGGAGGAGACTGCTAAGTAGATGGCTGCACCAAGTCGCCCGGATCCTGGACCATGAGAAGTACATCATTGGCGTACGCCGACAGGACCAGCCTCAGCCCCGGCTCATGGAGCACCAACCCCATCAACCTTCGGCGGAGGAGACAGATGAAGGGCTCAATGGGCACGTCTACACACAGGTTTATTTCGAAATCGGTCCTTCCGAAAGGG
Source organism: Podocnemis expansa (assembly GCA_007922195.1). Lineage (NCBI taxonomy): Eukaryota > Metazoa > Chordata > Testudines > Podocnemididae > Podocnemis > Podocnemis expansa. The sequence continues at coordinate 30,807,975 of ML681963.1, forward strand.
CTCCTTTCGAAATAAGGGAAACCGCGGGATCGAAACAACCATTATTTCGAAACAGATGTTTCGAAATAATGCCAATGGGTCCGATGTTTCGAACTGTTGTTTCAAAACAATGGTGTTGTTTTGAAACAACGGGTCTAAAGGCGTTATTTCAAAACATCCGTTTTGAAATAACGGTCGTTTCGGGGGGGGGGGGGGGGGAGTATGTTTTACTTTTCCGAAAGGACGATCCTTATTTTGAAAGGATGACGTCTGTCCTTTCGAAATAAGGGAACGTCATGTAGACTGAATTTTTTTTATTTCAAAATAACGGGTGTTATTTCGAAATAAAAGGGTCGTGTAGACGTGCCCAGTGGCTAGGGTGTACAGCTGGCCTGACAACGGGCAGCCTTGACATACTCCTCACCCGAAGCTGACTGGTTCGGTCAGGGTCCTGTTGAGCTTGACCAGACACTCCACAGAGGTGTACAGCACCCAGAGAAACCCCACAAAGCAGGGTCCAAAGCCAAATGCCCACAGGATGCCCAGGAGATACCCATGGTCCATCCTGTCGAACGCTTTCTCCTTCTCCAGGGCCAGGAGGGCAAATGACAAACCGTCCCTACACCCGAGTTCCAAGAGAGATCCCAGACCAGGTCCGAATTACTAAAGATAGACTGGCCCGGGACGGTGTAGGTCTGGTCGGGATGAATCATGTCCTGCAGCACAGACCCAAGCCACAGTGAAATGGCTTTGGCTACTATTTTGTAGTCTGTGCTGAGGAGTGAGACAAGATGTCAGTTCTGAAGGTAGCGGAGGTCCCCCTTCTTGGGCAGCAGGGCCAGCACTGCCCACTGGCAAGAGAGGAGGAGCTCCCTGCTCCCCTCGGACTCGGCCCAGACAACAGCCAGATCCGGGCCAAGGACATCGCAGAATGCACGGTAGAACTCCACTGTCAGCCCGTTGATGCCCGGAGATTTGTTGGTGGGCGTACAATGGAGGACTTCCGTGAACTCAGCCAGAGTGAGAGGAAGCTCCCGCCGGTCCCGGTCGTCTGTGCTGAGCATGGGGAGTTCGTTCCAGAGCACCCTGTGGGCGTTGGCATTGGTTGGATCTGGGAAGAAAAGACTAGGGTAGAAGGCCCTGGCATTTCCACGCATCTCCTCCAGATCTGGAGGGGGGTGCCGTCTTCCTCCAAGAGGCAGGTGACATAATTTTTGCCCCCCTCCATTCCTCCAGGGCATAGATGAAGCGGGAGCTGTGATTCATCTCCCGATGGAGCCGAATGTGGGATCAAACAAAGGCTCCCCGGGGCCCGAAGATCCTCGAGGGCCCGGAGTTCCTCCCACTTCTCCCGGCATGCTCCGCAGAGGGACGGATCCTCAGGGCTGGTGGCCAGGCACCTCTCCAACTCTAAGACCTCCCGCTCCAGCTGCTCTATCTCCGCATCCCTCCACCGGCTGGCCCCCCAAGCATAGTCACAGCAGAAGAGCCGGGCGCGGACCTTCCCCACGTCCCACCATCGCCACGCTGAGGGAAAGGTGGGCCTCTGTTCCCGCCAGGCCAGCCAAAATTCCCAGAAGGATGCCACGAAGCCCACGTCCTCCAGCAGGCTATTATTCAAGTGCCAGTAGGCTGGCCCCGGCCCCTCTGCCAAGAGAGAGGCTGTCATGGTCACCAGATGATGATCCGAGAACGGGGCTGGCTGAACGCTGGAGGAGGGGGCCTGTGCAAGATGACGATGGGACAGATAGATGCGGTCCAACCGGGAGTGGCGCGACCGGCCTTCCTCCACCCAGACAAACGTAAAGGTGACCTGATCATCCAGGTGGTGGTCACGCCAGATGTACACCAGGGATTGACGAGCTCCCGGAGGATGTCCATGGTGGCCTGGCACCTCTTGGTCCCTGTGCGGTCCCATTCCTCGAGGGTGGTGTTGAAATCCCCGCCCAGGACCAAGCATTCCTGAGGATCCAAGGTGCCAAGGAAGGCTGCCACCTGCCAATAAAAATGTACCCGCTCTGGGGCCGATGTTGGGGCATAGACGTTGAGTAGAGTCAATGCCAGCCCCTCCATATGGACCCGGAGGTGCAGCAGGCAGCCCGGCACAACCTCAGCGACCCCCAGCACCTCGGGCTGTAGGTCAGGGAAGAACAGGGTGGCCACCCCACCGGAGAAGGTGGACAAATGACTAAGAAACACCCTGTTCCCTCACTCCAGCCACCAGCTGGCCTCAGCGGCTGGATTCAAATCAAATCAAATCAAATCAAAGGGCTGGAAGGGACCTTGTGAGATCAGGAAAACCACAGAGTAACCCCCCTCTCGAAGAAAGGAGATCACCTGGGTCCTGCAGAGACCCATCCTACAGCCTCTGGTGTTTAATGTTGCAAAGGTTGTTGGGGCCATGAGGAGGGCTGGGGAGGATCCTCAGGAGCGACAGGGATACCCGCAGCCCCCGTCAGGCCACACAAGAGTCCGTCTCCCATCCCGAAGGCCATGAGTGAGTCACAGAACTTGCGGGCCCTTTGGTAGGCCACGGCATCCTGCTTCCCGGTCCCTTTGCCCTCCTTCAGAATGGCCCTGATGGCCCGGAGGACAAGGTAGAAGTCCCCCCAGCACTGCAGGGTGAGCTGCACTTGATTCCTGGACCCACGAGTATTGTCCAGGAACACGCGCAGGTCATCCCGCAGTGTCAGGAGGTCCAGGGCGGAAGGCTCCGGGCCATCCCCCAGTCGGGTCCCCATAACGGCCCCGCAGCCAGCTGGGACAGACAGGGTGCAGAGCCCTGTCGCGGCGTCAATGCAGTGGACGCCGTGTTGCCCAGCTCAGCCCCCAGCATGAGGGAGAGTGGCAGTGGAGGGAGAACAGCAGCCCCAGAGGTCAAGGGAGCTACAAATGCTGCCCCCTGGGGAACGGTGAGTGACGTGGGTGCAGACACGACCCCTGGGGCAGCAATAACACTGGACAGGGTTAGGGATTGAAGGGACATCCTGTGAGGGGAGGGGGTTGGGAGTAACGAGGTGGATGGCATGGCTAGGAGTGGGGGCCCCGGTGATCGAACCACCGGGGTGCAGCTCCCCTTGAGGGGAGGGATCAGGGGTTGGGTCCCTGTCAATGCTGGGCATAGGAACGGAGGTATGCTGGATTTCCATTGCCACAGCATCAGACAGGGTGGAGGGTTGGGACCTTTCTCCCAGGGCTGGCCCGCTAACGCCCGGCTGCTCAGGATCGGCTGTTGCCTCTAGAGGCTTGGCAGCTGAAACTGAGAGTCCCATCGTAGCTGGGCAGATGGAACATTCCGGGGGCCTCCCTGGGGTGGAGACAAGGACATCAGGGAAGGGCTGAACTTGTGGAGAGGGAGGAGGCGGCAAAGACAAGTCACCACCCAGATTGAGGCCCTGTGGCAGAGGGTTGTCCTCCCCCGCTGTAACTGGGGTCAGACCCAGGGCCTCGATCTCTGCATAGATGGGGCCTAAGTCTCCACCTGCCTCAGTTGATGGTAGGGAGGCAGGCTCAAGGGGGACATGGGCAGCTTCATTGGCAGCCTCCCCAGGGGCTAGATCTAAGAGGCCCTCTAGGAGGGGCACAGTGCTACCCCCCTGTGCCACTACTTCAACCTCCTCAGGCGGAACTTCCTGCTGGCTTTTGTCAGGAGGCGCAGCAGCATGCATATCATTTTCAGACCTTTTGGCTTCCTCAGCCCCCCGCGATCCTTTCCAGGGGGCCTCCTCCCCATCCAACATGGTGGGGAGGACCAGTGACTTCCTTCGCTTGCCGCGCTTCCCCATCACAACCACCCAGCCCTCCAAGGTGGCAGGGGAGGGCTGAGCAGCAGGAGCAGAATCAGACGGCAAAGGCATCTGGGTGGATGGGAACAAGGGTGGAACAACAGGGGGATGGGAACCCTCCCCCTGGGGTAAGCCCTCTCCCTGCCTGGCTCCAGCCACCTTTTCCCCTCTCTCCTCCAAGGGCCCAGTTGTTTTTGGGGTTGCAGGAGGAGGAGGAGGAGGAGCCGCTCTGGTGGCTGGAAGACTGGGGTCAGTGGTGATGTTGCGGCCGGTGCCCTTTGCTGCCTTGGGGGGTCGGGTTGCCTCCTCTTCATGGTGGGCCAGGGGCCAGTCCCTCCGGACATGCCCCATGGCCTTACAGAGGAAGCAGCGAGCCTCCCCTGAGCAGTGATGGATTTGATATTGGGCCCCTTGATTGGGCACCAAAAAGGACCCCTCAAGCGCCACTCCATCACGGGCCCTCACCCTGCATCAGCTGCATTTGCACCTGCCGGCGAAATGACAACACGTGACAGAGGGTGGGGTCCTTGCAGCCCAAGGGGAGAGGGCTGATCACTGATATTGGCTTCCCCAGGGTGGAGAGGAGGGGAAGCAAGGCAGCACTGGGGAGAAAGGGAGGAACGGAGGTTAACACCACCCGCACGCCCAGGTCCTCCAGAGGCTCCAAGGGGACGTAGATGTCTCCCACCACCAGGCCGTTTTCCACTGCCGCCTGTGCAACGGCCTCTGACGACAGGAAGAAAACAATCTTCTCATACATCTTAGAGGCTGCCACAATGGCCGAGGGCCCCACCACCCTTGCCAATGCCCGCACTTAGGTTTCCACGTGGGGCAAGGCTGCTACGAGAAGGCAACAGAGCACGTGCCTCCTGGTCAGGGTGGGAAAGGGGCCCCAACCTCCAGAGGAGGCGGCACGGGCAGATGGTACAGCGGTGGGTGGAGGGGTGGCAGCTACTTGGGCGCATGATCAGGGGGCGGAGGTTCCCCCAGAGCTGGTGGAGCGAATGGCAGGGGAAGAAGGGACCGCAGCTGATGATGCAGCTGCGGTGACAGCCTGGCCCTTGCTCACCTCCTTCCGCCGGCTTTTACAGCCGGCCGAGGAAGCTGGAGAAGCAGCAGAGGTGGAGGCCCCTCCCATGCCTGCCGCTGCTGGTGATGCCCCAATGGGGGCATCCTTGATGGTAGAGGCAGTGGCCGTGGTCAGAAGGGGAGCCACAGAGGTAGACGGGGAAGCAGGCTCACGGGGAGGGTCAGGGGCAATTAGGGAGGTCTCCATATCCCTACAATAGGGATGGTCAAAGAAAAGGAGACTTATTGGGAAAGGAGGGGGAGGTACTGGGGGCGGGGAGACAGGGACAAGCAGTAAAGAGGAAGGGATTAGGGAAGCCACTCCTCCCCACTTAGCTGCCAGCTGGGGAGGAGGGCAGCAGCAGGGGTGGGTAAAGGGAAGGGGGCACTGAGGCAGGGCAGGGGCCTATGTAGGGAAGCAGGGGCAGCCAAACCACTCCTCCCTGCTAGGCTGCAGGCAGGGGAGGAGGGCACCCAGGGAAAAAAGGTAGGCAACTTGTGTAGGGCAAAAGGGGCTGGCTCCTCCGGCTGCACTGGGTGGGGTGTGGTCACTGGGGCATCAGGGGGTGCAGTGAATGGGGGGAAACAGAAAAATTAAAAGTTGTAGGGGTCCACTAGAACTAGTGAAGCCTGGGCACTGTGGGGGTTGTGATGGGGCAGGAAAGGGGTAGCCAAGCGAGGGAGGGGAGGGGAATGGGTAAAGCAGGGAGGCCGTGAAGGCTAAAGGGTGGGGGCAGGGAAGGTAATTCAAACAAACAAACTATAGGGACTGGGGCAGGGAAGAAACCAAAAACGAATGCAGGGAGAAACCTAAAGGGAAGGGCCTAAGGTGGAGTGGGGGTTCTGTGAGCGCTAGGAAGGGCACTGAACCAGCTGGAGGGCTGAGCAGAGGCTGGGGAGCCCTCCAGCCAAGGGAGCTGGGGCAGGGGGAGCTAGGTGATGAGGAAAGAGGGATGCTGTCCCTGGGAGGCTAAAAGTATCTACTGCTGCAAAAGTCCCAGATGGTAAAGGGTCCCCACTGCTGTCTGGAGGGCAGGCAGGTGGTGGCTGGGGGTATTGGTGGAGGGGCTGGTAGAGATGGCAAAGTCCTTCAGTTTGTAGAAAAAAACAGCCCCTCCACAGCGCCAGTGATGCTTATGAGTCCTCCCCCAGCCACAAACAGCACAAACACAGTCAGTCAGTTTACCTGCCGTCAGAGATGGTACCAGTCAAATCCAGTGATGGCAGCAGGAGGGACAGGCTTCCAGGAAGGGTCCTCTTCTCCCAAAGGTGGTGGTGGAGATGGTGGTGGTAGAGTTGTTTTGGTGGGTCTTCCTTCCTGGAGCTCCCCCCACTCCCCACAGGGCAAGGGAGTGGGAGGGAGAGAAGCCAGCAACAGCAGTAGCAGAAACAGCAGGGCCTCCCAGGAGCAGCAGCAGGAAAAGCAGCAGTGCCCAGGTGAGTGGATGTAGTTCCAGTGGGCAGAAGAGCAGTAGCAAAAGTGGACTCAGCAGCAAGCCCGCCCACACACCCCTTACCTTCCCCTTCTCCTTCTTCAGACTAAGAGTGAGGGAAGGGAGGGATATAAGCTGTAGAATGTTAAGAGCTTGTTTCCCTAGTGGCTAGCTTGGGTTACTGCAGGGCAATCAGAGGCACTGGAGATCAATTAAGGCCTAGCCAGGTGCCTGATAAAAGCCACCCCACCCCAAACAAAAGTTGCACAAGCTGGAGAAGGAGCAGGAGGTCAGTGCAGTGCTACATTTAGAAAGTATTGAAGAAAAGAAGGAGAGAGACACAAACAGAGGTAAAGGCAGAGAGCTGGAGAAGAAACCAAGCAGAAAAGGAGAATGGGTGAACTTTATTAAGCTGGTTTAGCATTTCCACACTCAAAATGCCAGGAGACTTCCCATGTCCACATTGGCAGCTGCTAGGTTGCCCTAGGAGTGGTGCATTGTGAGTACCTGGCCCACAGTGCACCACAGCAGAGGTGCCACTCCTTTACTACAAGAAGTGAGTGACCACACCACCCTCCATAGTGTGTGGGGCAACAGGGAGCTCAGGAAGGTCAGGGAACCTGACATAGCCCAGCAACGTGCCAGTGCAGCACTCCACATCCTCCCTGTGTTGCCCAGACTCCTCTGGCTCTGGAACGTGTGCTGCAGGGCAACTGCCAGTGCAGGGGCAGGGCCCAGCAGTAGTTAAGACTTAAACACCAGGAAACAGCACATAAAGGAAGGTGAAGTCAAATCACCTGTTATAATGGGGGAAAAAAAAATCCATGGTCAGGATTTAATCCTCCTTTTACACAATCTAATCTAAAAGAAATAGCAACTTTCTTTCTTTCCATGTGCTATTTCCCAGTGTTTGAAACTTAACAACTGCTTTGATTTGCTGTTAGAATGTGACCTGACCCTATGTCTTACACTCCCCTGCATTTATTTCCTACCATTCTTTAAATTCCCCTATCTTCAAACTATCTGATGAAGTGGAATTTTTCTCCTGTGAAAGCTCATCCAATAAATAAATTTGTTAGTCTTAAACAGTGCCTCTGGACTCCTTGTTTGTTTTACAACATTATCAGGGGTGTCCTTTGAGAAGGGGAGGCACAGAGGGTTGGTCAGAGACAGGGAGAGACAGGCAGGGTCAGGCTGAAACGGGCAAGGGGGAGACTGGTTTGGGCAGAGATGGGGGAGACACTGAGGATTGGGAAGAGAAGGGCAGGGGGGAGACACACAAGTTTGGGCAAAGAAGGAGCGAGACAGGCAGGGTTGGGCTGAGAATGGGGGAGACATGCGGGGTCAGGCAAAGAACAGAGGAGACATGCAAAGAGGGCTGAGAACGGGGGAAATGCCGGGTCTGGCTTAGAATGGAGGAGATCAGTCAAGGAACATGGGGAGTTTGGCTGTGGTCCACACAGCTGGGAATGCTCCCAACTGTGTTGTGCCATCTAGCTAGCCTCCATTGCCATGTTTTCTGTGGTTGGGAGGCCAATTAAGTCGTCTTAAGGCAACTTCCCCTCTACATTGCCTTAAGTCGACTAAAGTCGACTTAACTGTAAAGTTGACCTTGTAAATGGAAGTAATAAAGTCGACTTTACCTGATGCTAAAGTTGACTTTATTGCCCTGCAATGTAGACAGGGCTTTGTTTAAGTCGACTTAAGGGCCCTTGAGTTGACTTAAACACACAGTGTAGACATACTCAGAGTGATTAACCACTGGAATAAGCTGCCTTGGCTGGTTGTGGAATCTTCTACATTGGACATTTTTAAGAGCAGGTTAGACAAACACCTGTCAGAGATGGTTTAATGAGGGTACTTTGTCCTGCCATGAATGCAGGGAACTAGACTCGATGACCTATCATAGTCTGTTCCAGTTTCTATGATTCTTTCTGTTCTAATAGTTATCTTAGTTTAGAATGCATATTATCTTTTGTTTGGTACTAATTGTCTCCTTGATTTATCAGCTATCTGATTTTGCATTGATTTGATATAGATTGACTTAAGATCTAGTTTTAATCAATAAACTAATGTTGTTTTAGCTAGACCAGTATGGATTTTGGAAAAAGAATGTAAGTGTGAATGCTTGACTTAAAGGCTTACTGTGTATCATTTTCTTTGTTAAAATGATAGACCAGAGTAAATGAGCTGAAGCAATAAAGAAGGATCCTGATCCCTGTAAGATAGAAATTCCCAGTGTTACATCTCTGTTCTGAGGGTGTGTACTGGGGAACTATCCCATGAGCTGCTAATGAGAGCACTTCCACTGCCTAGGAAATCGCTTACATGTAGGAAGCTGACATGAACTGACCCAGGAGTGGGGTTCTCCCAGTGAAATGGAGTAAGTCAGGGCCCAGGACCTGGGAACCAGAAGGCACAGTGGCACACAATCCAGATTGCATGAGGTGAAAGTTACAGTTGGGTTAGGCAGTATTAGCAGACAAGACAAGACTTGCCCTTTAACCAGGTCAGGTTTGAAGGTCTTTTAACTCAACTCTCCTATTTTGAACATCATCTAGTCATGTAACTTTTCTTTTGGTTTGAGTTTCTTCTTTTATACTGGCCCATATTAAATCTAACTTCAATTTAATTTGCCATTTCTCAAGGTGATTCATCTCCCACATTTGAAGATGATTATTTCTGTAACTTTGTTTGGTATTTCATTATGGTTGAAATCCTTCCTAGTCAGGCACAGAATTTTATGATGGTAATATGTAACATTTAGGCCTAAATCCCACAAAGAACTAAAGTACATGCATACATTTAAGCACTTAAAAACCTCTCCTGGACTTCCATAGGTCTAATCACATGCATAAAGTTGTGTATATGACTACATGATATGATATATGAGGACTTTAACATCTTTCAACAGAGGATCTCAAGGTGCTTTGCAAGTACTAACTTAGAATCACAACAACCCGGCGGGATAAATTTGATCTCATCCATTTTGTAGGTGAGCAAACTCAATTCAAAGAAAAGGTAAGTGACTTATCCCATATATCACACTGCAAGCCAGGAGTAAATTTCAATGGGTATGTCTACACTAAAACCTTAGGTTGACTTAACCTGATTTAAGTTGACCAAAGTTACTCCAAGGCTATATTTAGAATTTATTAAGTTGACTTAAGCATTTGCTTAAATCAGCTCAATAACTGTTGCCCTGCAAGTTGACTTAAGCTTTTAAGTCAACATTACAGGGCAGGAAGTCCCAGGCCCCACTCCTGGTCCCACAACATATTCCAACCTGGGTTCTGATCCAGCCTTGGTACCCGATCCAGCCACAGCCACCCAAGCAAGTGACTGGGAGATTGATGCAGCTCCCACCCGCTTGCCTCAGGCAGTGGTGGCTAGGATCCAGCTCCTGCCATACATGCAAGGAGCTGGGAGCCGGTGGCAGGAGCCAGTGGGAAGGGACTGTGAGCCTAATTGGGCCCCCAGCCCCTCTCTGCCAGCCCCCAATACCTGCGGAGAGGGGCTGGGAGTGCCATCACACTCCCAGCCCCAATCCACAGGTGGTGAGGCTAGCAGAAAGGGGCTGAGAGCTCTCTGCATGAGCAACAGGGGCTTCAATCCAGCTCCTGCCACTAGCAGCAAATGACTCGGGGCCAAATTTGGCTCCAGGTCACTTGTCACTGCTGGCAGGAGGCTCCGCAGCCTGGTCAGTTTCACAGGTGTTTCATGTCTATGAAATTGACCAAGCTGTGGAACTCCTGTGAAACTGACAGGCTGCAGAGCCTCCTGCCAATGGTGTCAAGCAGCTCAGGGCTGAATTGAGCCCCCAATTGCTTGCCACTGGCAACAGGACCCAGCTCCAAGCCCTCTCCATGGGTTGCAGGCGTGGCAGAGAAAGTCTGAGAGCCCAATTTTACTCCCAGTCCCTCTCCGTAGATGGCAGGGGCCAGCTCCAAGCACCCACCACCTGCCCTATGGGGCTGGGAGCATGATGGTTCTCCTAGCCCTTTGCTCCCTGCCACCAATGCCTGCTGCAAGGGACTGGTAGCCATATTAGTTTCCCAGCCCCTTGCTGCAGGTATCTGAGGCTGGCTCCCAGATCCAGCTCAGGCTTCCAGCCACTTGCCTGAAGCACGTGGAGTCAGATCAGGCTCTGGGGAAGCCCATTCGGGTCGGGGGGTGAAGTAGGGGGCAGTGCTGACATACCCTAAAGTCGACTTTAAAAAGTTGACTTTAAGTTGTCCTTGTTAAGTCAGCTTCCAGGCCCCACTCCCATGTAGACATAGCCAATGTGCCCTCATCTAAACCCCCAGTTTAGACGAAGTAACTCTGTCAGATCTATTCACTTTTTAGTTGCATAATGGTGCCTACATTGTAAATCAGTGCTAATGTCAAAGAAAAGAGAGGTTCCTCCTTGCCCTGTGTTCAATGCAGTGTTGTTTCACCAGACTGTAACATGAAAGAAAGAAAGAAAGAAAGATTCTTTGCTTCTTACTATTGTTGACTTTTGACTTTTTCTCCCCCTCCTTATCCTATGATCCTGAGGTTAGTGATACTGTGCTGATATCTTCCTTGATATCATTGGGTCCTCTATGCTGTGCAGTTCCTGCTAGGAATGCCAGTATGTGTGTACTAATATATTCACTTGTCTATAATCAGAGATATTTTTACTTGACACAAGCAAATGTGGAGTTGCCCACATCTGAGCTAGAAATGTAGAAGATTAAGATGCAGTTTGTTGTCCCTAATCACCACAGTTTTAGCATCAGCCAAAGTAAAGCAGATCTTCTGAGAGGTGGTGTATATCAAGCTCCTAAACAGGGGTTAAAGTAAGGGGGAATGCACCAGAATGCTGTTCTGAGGCCCCTATTTTTAGGTTGGCAGCATTCTGGGCCTCTAAAAATAGAGGAACACACAAGAACGCAGTTCCGGGACCCCCTGTTTTTAGACTGTGTACTGGGGCCCCGCTAATTATAGCACGAGCAGCCGGAACGCAGCAATCTGGGTGGCTCCACCTTAAACCTTTTTCTGCCTTAAGCCCTTTTCCACCTTAAGCCCAGCCAACAGAGAGCTGTGGCAGGGTGGGAGTTTATGAATCTGCCACTGCAGGGTGGACCAGCTGGGGATGGCTGTGTGGGGGGAGGGGGTTTGGGGACAGGTATTGAGGGGCCCACCCATGCCGGAGGGTTCCAGGGCCCACCAAATTTTACTTTAACCCCTGCTCCTAATGAAGACCATTTTAAAGCAAAAATCTTTTTGCAGTTATCTGGAATTATATTAGTCAAAGAATCTCTTGGTGAGCAAAAATTGCATTCTTAATGCCCAAAGTGGAAAGCCTGATTCTCCTGTACTCTTCTAAAATGATTCATTCTGCAATCTTTATTGTTACATTCATGGTCTGAAGATTGGTCACCTTACTGATGGCCAGTTGAACGGAAAAGTCTTAAGAGTTATAAAATTCCCTGCCATCTGGCTAGTGACATTTATATCATATAGAAGCAGCTGAAGTTAAAAATGTAAAAATACATCCTCCCCCCATTACAGTTTTTATATACTTTTCAAAAGCATCACACTCACACATACTTCTGCTGAAGAGGTTCAACTCTTCAGTAGAGAAGGCAGGGCAAAATCCTGGAGTATCTGTGCTAGCCAAATACCTAGATTTACAAGGTTCAATATTTTTATACGAATCACACTCCATGGGAATTATTTATATCTTTTTAGTGCAATTAAGGGCAAAAAAGGAAGATTCTCTGTTTCTTGCCTTTGTTAATGACCCACTTAGGAGGACAAGGAATTGGCTTTTGCCTGTTTGCAAGAGTAGAATACTCTAGCATTGACTATATGCCAAGCCTGGATGGATGTCTGTAATTCTGTGAGGGTTACAGTGGTTTAAAATCTTGAGTATCAGAAGAAAGCAGAACTGTTTTCTGTCACTGCCAAGAAAATTTGTTGTGGGCAGTGTGGGGGAAAAAAGTGAGAAAAGAACAGTAATATAGCAGTGAATACAGAAAACAAATGTGTGACAAAACTACAACCAAAATACTGAAGGGAAAAGAGAGTAGACAAAGAAATGAATTAATGATGAGAGAAGGGATGAAAAATAGCAACCCAACCTAGTCACAGACAAGTTTCTTAAGCATAAACCTTCCAGTTCACTGAATTTGATCACAGGACAGTGTTGAAACTTGTCCTGTTTTCTTTTCTTGTCTGAATCACCTGCATCTTTGGAGAATGCATGTAGAAATTATTCATCTTCCACCCTTCTTTTTGTCTTCCTTCTCTCCATCTGAGATGTTATGATAAGCAAGAGTATGTATAGTTATTTGGAAACCCTATCAATTCACACAGCAGTGGATAAGGAACACTTTTAAAATGATGAAACTCTAATGAGATTGAAATTTTTCAAAGGGTGGTGATGGTGAAAAAAACAACTTAAATATTTGCCACCTTGGGTATCCTAGATCCTTGCTGTGTAAAAATACCCAGTGGAGGGAATGCATATACTATATTTATAAAGGAAAATACATTAAGAGAAAGTTAAAGATGCATCACTCAGAAATCAGGAAATGACAGGGTTACAATCACACAGAAACCTTTAACTCAGCCCCTTTTTGTATATGCATACTTATTGCACTTAAATGATATCTTACAAAACATCTGTTTCACCATGTGTGACAGGCTGTTCCCCAGATCCAGTCTGGTGTACTGCTATGACCCCCCCCATTCCCACTCCTGAACCCTGATTCACCCTGCTTTGCTAAGTGACCATTCACTCCTGAGTCAGTCTGCTCTGGCCTCTGGCATGCAACCACTTCCAAGCAGTGCCCTAGGGCTACTCATGGGACAATCCCCAAACAAGCACGCCCAGCACCAGATGCCATTGTGGGCAGGGCTATCCCGTGGGGGGAGCAGGACCCGGGGCCAAATGGCCTTGGCAAGGCCCCACCCCCCATGCTAGAGGAGAGCATGAGGGCCGTCCACTCTGCCCCCCCATGAATCCCATGAACCATAGGGGAACAGAGGGCCAGCGGAAATTACCCGCTGGAAAGAGAGGCTGCCCACCAGAGGGGACTTGCCCCAGCTGTGGCTGCCACAGCTGGCACCCCCAGCTGCTGCTGCCGGTGCCCCAGCCAGGGACCTGAGGCTGCTGCGGGGAGCCAATCCCCAGTCCTCATATGGTGGCCAGGATTCCTGGGGGGGGAGGGGGCAGAGCCGGGTAGCCCACCACACTCCTCTCCAAAGAAGCTGCATGACCCCACACACCTGCCCCACACATGGGCCTGCCTCTTCTGCCCTGGGGGCTGGGAATGGTAAAGCACTCCTGTCCTGGCCACCTCCCCTGCCTTCGGTTCACCACTAAAGGCAGAGAAGCAAACAGCAGGGTGAAATGCAGCAGTGGGGGAGAACCTTGGTGCAAGTTCCATGCTGCCCCACTTGGAGCAGGACAGCGCGGGGCCCATGTAACCATATGGCCCAGAGCAATGACTCCATTCACCCCCCTCCCCCCAAGGATGGTCCAGACAATGGGAGCCACTTTCTGCAGAGACTGGGGCACACTTCCAACCACCATGCACTCAAGTCTGTCTATTTAACAAAGAAATGGATTGTGCTCAGCCTTCTTCACTCACACCCTCTAAAGATCATACAGCTTTAAATAAAATAACTGCTAGTTTATTGATCAGATTATAACTCTAAGTGACGATATTGCCAAACATGGCAGAATCACAATATAAATGAATCGGGGAGACTACAAGGAAATAAATGGTAAAACACTCATACTACACTAATATCTCAAACTGACCTCATAGTCCAAGTTCATGCTCAAAATGTTCAGCTGCCAGAGAAGGCTTTAAAAGCCAGTGGCTGAGCGACCAGAGGGAGCTTGCGAACAGGGGACAGCAAACAGGGGAGTTTGAGAGGGAAGGAGTTTGTGAAGCCCCGAGAAGGAGGTGAAGGCGATCCCCTAGCTGAAAGCAGCAAGGGACAGAGTGTGCTTGGGTGAGGGTTTGCTAACTGTGTGTGTTTGTCTGTTTGACTTTTCCCTTACAGCTGACTTCTGTTAGTTGTTTCTTACTGTGGGTGGGGGCTGCTTGCACCATTGTTCCCTGATCACCTTTGTGCACCAGCCTCAATCAGCCTTGTGATCAGCCTTCCCCTGTGTGTTTAACAAGGGGCCAGGCCTGACCTAGGCAGAGAAGCCTTTAAAAGCCAGTGGCTGAGCGACCAGAGGGAGCTTGTGAACAGGGGACAGCAAACAGGGGAGTTTGAGAGGGAGTTTGGGGAGGAGTTTGTGACACCACGATGGTGAAGAGGAGCCGCACTGCTGCCAGCACCCCTTCTGTCTCTTCTACCTGTGCCTGTAGCCAGACAGACATCCTGACCATAGATATCTCTACCCAGACCCTGGTGTGGACTTGCAGGGACTGCAGCCTGCAGTTCCCTGTCTCCAACGATCAGGCTGGGGAGATGAATCGATGTGACAGGTGCCTGCTGGTGGAATCTCTCAGGAGGCAGGTGGGAGAGTTACAGGAGGAGGTGTCTCGGCTTAGGAGTATCCACACCCTGGAGAAGTTCCTCGACAGCATCCACGAGGAGAAGTACAAGAAGGAGGGCACTGACCAGGTACCAGAGACTACTGCCACAACACTGGAGCTGGATGGGGAGCCTGTGGCAGGGGGAGGACACTGGCAGCTGGTTACCTCTGGCGGTAGGCAGTGCTCCACCCCTGCCCACAACCCACCCTCTGTTGTGGTGAAGAATCGTTATGCGGTGCTAGAGACGGTGAAGGAGGTGGAAGAGGAGAGGCCATGCACCCCCGAGGCTGGGAGGATCACAGCCACCACAGCTAGGAGGAAACGTAGAGTTGTGGTGGTTGGGGACTCACTTCTGAGGGGGACGGAGGCACCCATCTGTCACCCTGACAAGATCTCTCGAGAGGTATGCTGCCTGCCAGGTGCCCGCATCCGAGACGTTACGGAGGGATTGTCGAGAATCATCCGCCCCTCTGACTACTACCCCATGCTTCTCATCCATGTAGGAACCAATGATACTGCGAGAGGTGATCCTCGGCAGATCAAAGGTGACTTCAGGGCTCTGGGAGCGCGGGTGAACGAGTTTGGAGCACAGGTGGTGTTCTCCTCGATTCTTCCGGTCAAGGGTAGAGGCCTGAGCAGAGACAGATGCATCCTGGAGATGAACGTTTGGCTGCGAAGATGGTGTCGTCAGGAGGGCTTTGGCTTCCTCGACCATGGGTTGCTGTTTCAGGAAGAAGGACTGCTAGGCAGAGATGGACTCCATCTTTCGAGGAAGGGGAAGAGCGTATTTGGACGCAGACTGGCTGACCTAGTGAGGAGGGCTTTAAACTAGGTCTGAAGGGGGAAGGAGACCAAAGCCCACAGGTAAGTGACTATGTGGGAGACCAGGGGGAAGGGATGGAACTTGGGAGGTGTTGGGACTGTAACTACAGGGATAGAAGAGAGGATAATTGGAACATGCGGGGGGAATCAAATAACTTTCTTAGATGCTCTAATGAAGCCCTAATGCCTGAGGCAGGTGGGGGAGGTCAACACCAAAAGAAAATCCAGGGAGGTAGATACAATAGAGTTGAATGTCAAAATGGGAAAGTAGGGCAATCAGCTGGGTATCTTAGGTGCCTATACACAAATGCAAGGAGCCTGGGAAACAAGCAGGAGGAATTGGTAGCACTAGCGCAGACAAAGAACTATGACATGATTGGGATAACAGAGACGTGGTGAATAGTTTGCATGACTGGAGCTCTGCAATAGATGGGTATAAACTGTTCAGGAAGGACAGGCAGGGAAGGAAAGGGGGAGGAGTAGCACTATATGTAAAGGAGCTCTATGACTGCTCAGAGCTTCATTATGAAAGTGGAAACAAGCCAGTTGAAAGTCTGTGGGTTAAGTTTAGAGGGGAGAGCAACAAGGGGGATGTTGTGGTAGGTGTCTGCTACAGACCACCAGATCAGAAGGAGGAAGTGGATGAGGCATTCTGTGTACAACTAACAGAAGTTACTAGAGCACAGGCCCTGGTTCTCATGGGCGACTTCAATTACCCTGACATCTGCTGGAAGGCCAATACAGCAGTGCACAGGCAATCCAGGAAGTTTCTGGAGAGTGTTGAGGACAACTTCCTGGTACAAATGCTGGAGCAACCAACGAGGGGCCTTGCGCCTCTCGATCTGCTGCTCACAAATAGAGAAGAATTTATCAGGGAAGTAGAAGTGAATGGCAGCCTGGGTAGCAGTGACCATGAAATGATTGACTTCAAGTTGATGATTAAAGGAAAGAAGGAAAGAAGCAAAACACAGACCCTGGACTTCAGAAAAGCAGATTTTGTCTCCCTCAGGGAACTGATGGGCAGGATCCCTTGGGAGGCTGATCTGAAGGGGAAAGGTGTCCAAGAGAGTTGGGTGCATTTTAAAGAAACCCTGCTAAGGGCACAGGAAGATACAATTCCAATAAGGAGAAAGCACAGCAAATGTGGAAGGCGCCCACTGTGGCTTAACAGAGAGCTCTGCACTGAGCTGAAGCATAAAAAGGACGCTTACAGGAAGTGGAAGCTAGGACAGATGACTAAGGAGGCATATAAAGACATTGCTCGGGACTGCAGGGATAAAATCAGAAAGGCCAAAGGACAAATGGAGTTGCGACTAGCAAGGGATGTGAAGGATAACAGGAAGGGGTTCTACAAGTATATCAATAACAAGAAGAGGATCAGGGATGGTGTAGGTCCCTTACTGAATGGGGCAGGCATCCTCGTGACAGAGGATGAGGAAAAAGCTGAAGTGCTCAATGCTTTTTTTACTTCTGTTTTCACAAGCAGGGTCAGCTCCCAGCCCACTACACTAGGTACGGGGGACTGGGGAGAAGAAGAGAGGCCCTTGGTGACAGAAGGTCAGGTTAGGGACTGCTTAAAGAAACTAGATGTGCACAAGTCCATGGGGCCGGATGAACTGCATCCGAGGGTGCTGAGGGAGCTGGCTGATGGGATAGCAGTACCGTTGGCCATTATCTTTGAAAACTCGTGGCGAACGGGGGAGGTGCCAGAGGACTGGAAAAAAGCAAATATAGTACCTATCTTCAAGAAAGGCAAAAAGGACGATCCAGGGAATTACAGACCTGTCAGCCTCACCTCAATCCCTGGAAAAATCATGGAGCAGCTTCTCAAAGAATCCATTCTGAAACACTTGGAGGAACGTAGAGTAATCAGGAACAGTCAGCATGGATTTACCAAGGGTAAATCATGCCTGACCAACCTCATCGCCTTCTATGATGAGATGACTGGATTTGTGGATGCGGGAAGAGCCGTTGATGTGATATACCTTGACTTTAGCAAGGCTTTTGATACGGTTTCCGACAGCATTCTCATTGGCAAATTAAGGAAGTATGGGTTAGATGCATGGACTGTAAGGTGGATAGAAAACTGGCTAAAACAACGGTTTCAGCGCGTAGGAATCAATGGCTCCATGTCAAGTTGGCAGGCAGTAACAAGTGGTGTGCCCCAGGGGTCGGTCCTGGGGCCAGTTCTGTTCAATGTTTTCATTAATGATCTGGATGATGGGATTGATTGCACACTTAGTAAGTTTGCAGATGATACCAAACTGGGGGGAACGGTAGACACCCTAGAGGGCAGGGACAGGATTCAGGGAGACCTAGACAAACTGGAGCAGTGGGCCAAGAGGAATCTCATGAGGTTCAACAAGGATAAGTGTAAAATCCTGCACTTGGGACGAAAAAACCCCATGTACTGCTACAGGCTGGGGAGTGATCAGCTAAATAGCAGCACTGGAGAAAAGGACCTGGGAGTCGTGGTGGATGGGAAGCTGGATATGAGTCAGCAGTGTGCTCTTGCTGCCAAAAAGGCCAATGGCATACTGGGCTGCATCAGAAGAAGTGTTGCCAGCAGATCAAGGGATGTGATCATTCCCCTCTATTCTGCACTAGTGAGGCCACATCTGGAATACTGTGTCCAGTTTTGGGCTCCCCACTACAAAAAGGACATGGACAAATTAGAGAGAGTCCAGAGGAGGGCAACCAAAATGATCAAAGGGCTGGAGCACAAGCCCTATGAAGAAAGACTGAAGGAACTAGGCTTATTTAGCCTGCAGAAGAGAAGACTGAGGGGGGATTTGATAGCAACCTTCAACTACTTGAAGGGTTGCTCCAAGGAGGAGGGAGCTCGACTGTTCTCGGTAGTAACAGAGGGCAGAACGAGAAGCAATGG
>ML681963.1:30826489-30862715 GCA_007922195.1 Podocnemis expansa
TGGGATGATCTAATGGGAGTGGTCCTGCTTTTTTTGGCAGGGGGTTGGACTAGATGACCTCGTGGGGTCCCTTCCAACCCTATGATTCTATGATTCTATGTCTGCATAGCCAGTATCTGCCTGAGAACAGGCAGGGCCCATATGTTGCTTAGAGTTCTTTCCAGATAGAGAGTTGTAGAATCATAGGCCTGGAAAGGAACTCATGAGGTCAACTAGTCCAACTCCCAGCCAGAAAAGCAGGACCATTCCCACTAAATTATCCCAGCCAGGGTTGTGTCCAGCTGGGCCTTAAACATCTCCAAAGATAGAGATTCCACCACCTTGCTAGGTAGCCCAATCCAATGCTTCACTACTCACCTAGCAAAAAAGTTTTTCCTAATATCCAGCCTCGATCTCCCCAGCTGCAACTTGAAACCATTGCTCCTTGTTCTGTCCTTTGTTACTACTGAGAAAAGCTGAGCTCCGTCCTCCTTGGAGCATCTCTTCTAGTAGTTGAAGGTTGCTATCAAATCCCCGCTCAGTCTTCTCTTCTGCAGGCTAAATAAGCCTAGTTCCTTCAGTCTCTCTTAATAGGCCTTGTGCTCCAGCCTCTTGATCATTTTTGTTGTCCTCCACTGGATTCTTTCTAATTTGTCAACATCCCTTCTGTAGTGGGGACCACAAAACTGGACACAGTATTCCAGAGGCGGCCTCAACAATGACAAATAGAGGGGAATGATCGCATCCCTCAATCTGCTGGCAAAACTTCTTTTGAGGCAGCCCAGTATGCCATTGGCCTTTTTGGCAGCAAGAGCACACTGCTGACTCATATCCAGCTTCCCATCCACCATGTCTACAGTGCTGCTACTTAGCTGATCGTTCCCCAGCCTGTAGCAGTGCATGGGGTTTTTCCATCCCAAGAGCAGGATTTTGCACTTGTCCTTGTTGAACCTCATGAGATTTCTATTGGCCCACTGCTCCAATTTGTTAAGGTCTCCCTGAATCCTGTTCCTGCCCTCCAGCATGTCTACCATTCCCCCCAGCTTTGTGTCATCCACAAACTTACAGAGTGTGCAATCTATCCCATCATCCAGATCATTAATGAAAATATTGAACAGAACTGGCCCCAGGACCAACCCCTGGGGCACACCATTTGTTACAGTTTGCCAACTACACATGGATCCATTGATTCCTACACACTGAAACTATTAATCTAGTCAGTTCTCTATCCATCTTACAGTCAACACATGCAACCCCTACTTCCTTAACTTGCCGACGAGAATGCTATGGGAAGCCATATAAAAAGCCTTGCTAAAGTCGAGGTGTATCCCCTCAACGGCTCTTCCTGCATCCACAAATCCAGTCATCTCATCATAGACAGCAATGAGGTTTGTCAGGCACGATTTACCCCTGGTGAATCCATGCTGACTATTCCTGATCACTCTATTTTCCTCCAAGTATTTCAACATGGATTCTTTGAGAAGCTGCTCCATGATTTTTCCAGGGATTGAGGTGAGGCTGACAGGTCTGTAATTCCCTGGATCCTCCTTTTTGCCTTTCTTGAAGATACGCACTATATTTGCTTTTTTCCAGTCCTTTGGCACCTCCCCCGTTCACCACGAGTTTTCAGAAATAACGGCCAGAGGTACTGCTATCTCATCAGCCAACTCCCTCGGCACCCTCGGATGCAGTTCATCCAGCCCCATGGACTTGTGCACATCAAGTTTCTCTAAGTAGTTCCTAACCTGACCTTCCATCACCAAGGGCCACTCTTCTTCTTTCTGATCTGCCATATCCAGTGCAGTGGGCCAGGAGCTAGCCCTACCTGTGAAAACTGAAGTAAAAAAAAGCATTGAGCACTTCAGCTTTTTCCTCATCCTCCATCACGAGGATACCTGCCATTTCAGTAAGGGACCTACACTATCCCTGATCCTCTTTTTGTTATTGACATACTTGTAGAACCCCTTCCTGTTATCCTTCACATCCCTTGCTAGCCGCAACTCCAATTATCCTTTGGCCTTTCTGATTTTATCCCTGCAGTCCTAAACAATATCTTCATATGCTTCCTTAGTCATCTGTCCAAGCATCCACTTCCTGTAAGCTTCCTTTTTATGCTTTAGTTCAGTGCAGAGTTCTCTGTTAAGCCACACTGGGTGCGTTCCACATTTGCTGTTCTTCCTGCTCATCGGAATGGCATCTTCTTGTGCCCTTAGCATGGTTTCTTTAAAATGCAGCCAGCTCTCTTGGACACTTTTCCCCTTCAGATCAGCCTCCCAAGGGATTCTGCCCATCAGTTCCCGGCGGGAGCCAAAATCTGCTTTTCTGAAGTCCAAGGTATGCGTTTTGCTTCTTTCCTTTTTTCCATTCATCAGTATCTTGAACTCTATTATATCATGGTCACTGCTGCCGAGGTTGCCATTCACTTCTACATCCCCAATGATTTCTTCTCTGTTTGTGAGCAGCAGCTTGAGAGGTGCAAGGCCCCTAGTTGGCTCCTCCAGCATTTGTACCAGGAAGTTGTCCTCAACACTCTCCAAAAACTTCCCTGGATTGCCTGTGTACTGCTGTATTGGTCTCCCAGCAGATGTCAGGGTAATTGAAGTCCCCCATGAGAACCAGGGCCTGTGATATAGAAACTTCTGCCAGTTGTCCGTAGAATGTCTTGTCTACCTCCTCCTTCTGGTCTGCAGGTCTATAGCAGACACACACCACAACATCCCCCTTTTTGCACTTTCCTCTAAACTTAACCCACAGACTTTCAACTGGCTCGTTTCCACTTCCATAATGGAGCTCTGAGCAGTCATAGAGCTCTTTTACATATAATGCTACTCCTCCCCCTTTTCTTCCCTGCCTGTCCTCCCTGAACAGTTTATACCCATTCATGGCAGAGCTCCAGTCATGCAAGCTGTCCCACCATGTCTCTGTTATTCCAATTATATTACAGTTCCTTGTCTGAGATAGTACTACCATTTCTTCCTGCTTGTTTCTCAGGCTCCTCACGCTCCTCACATTCGTGTATAGGCACCTAAGATACCAGGCTGATAGCCCTACTTTCCCGAGTTGATTTTCAATTCTGTTGCATCTACCTCCTTGCATTTTCTCCCAGCGTTGTCCTCCCACACTTGCCTCAGGCATTGAAGTTTCATTAGAACATATAACACAATTATTTGATTCCCCTGCCACGTTCCAACTACCCTCTCTTTTATCCCTGGTGTTACAGTCCCAGCACCCCCCCCTGCAAGTTCCATCTCTTCCCCCAGGTCTCCCACATTGTCATTTACCTGTGGACTTTGGTCTCCTTCCCCTTTCAAACCTAATTTAAAGCCCTTCTCATTAGGTCAGCCAGTTGATGTCCAAATATGCTCTTCCCCTTCCTCGACAGATGGAGTCCATCTCTGCCTAGCAGTCCTTCTTCGTGGAACAGCACTCCATGGTCAAGGAAGCTAAAGCCCTCCTGATGACACCATCTTCGCAGCCAGGCATTCACTTCCAGGTTGCATCTGTCACTGCTAAGGCCCCTACCCTTGACCGGAAGGATCGTGGAGAACACCACCTGTGCTCCAAACTCCTTCACCCACCCTCCCAGAGCACTGTAGTCATCTTTGATCTGCCAAGGATCACCTCTTGCAGTATCATTGGTTCCCACATGGATGAGTAGCACGGGGTAGTTGTCAGAGGGGTTGATGATTCTAGACAATCCCTCCGTAATGCCTTGGATGCAGACACCCGTCAGGCAGCATACCTCCCAAGAGGCCTTGTCAGGGCAACAGATGGGTACCTCCATCCCCCTCAGAAGTGAATCCCCAACCACCACAACCCTACATTTCCTCCTAGTTCTGGTGGCTGTGATCCCAGGCTGAAAGCGCCAAACCTTTCCAAGTATTTTTCTTTCTCTACAAAAACCCTCACTGACCCCTCCCTTTCTGGGCAGAGGTGATCTCTTTGGCTATGTCTACACCTGTTTTTTTAATTCAGACTTGCTAGTCTGAACTAAAAGAGCCCAAGGTTAGTCTGAACTAGCCTCGGGCTAGTTGAATCTAACCACAGCTTTTTAGTTAGAACTAGCCACATGTCTTAATTCAAACTAACTTTTTAGTTCGAAGTAGTAAGCATGGCTAGTTCAAACTAATGGTTTAGTTTGAACTTTTTTTCGTTTGTGTTGGTTCCCAAGTGTGATGGGAGAAGGAGACACTGGACTCAGTAGTTCTAACTGAGAAATGGGTTTGTTTATTTAGCGCGACAACAGGGAAAATTTTTCAGTTGATAATCACAGTGACAATTGAGGTAGCAATCAACAACTGAAACAGTAATCTTACAAGACCAATGGAGGTAGAAGATCTATATAAGTAACACAGTAAAACTGCAAAGCAAAACTGCAGATCTATATAAGTAACACAGCAAAACCGCAAGTCTATATAAGTAACACAGCAAAACTGCAAAGCAAAACTGCAAGGTATTTGCAACAAAGTAAAACTGCTAGGTATTCACAATGAAACAAAATTGCAAGGTAAAACAAACTGCAATGTACTCATAGGGGATTTTTATATACGTACCACACCCCAGGCACCACTGACCAGCAGCATGAACACAAGGGGCATGGTAAGGGACACGACACGAGCTAGCTTTCCTCGGGAGATCCAACCGTCAGAGTGACCAGTTCCAGCGGGTAACACGTGAACCTCCATAACTTCTGCCAGTTGGCATCTCCTTTTTATAGGATTTTTACCTCAGTGTTTTTCTGGTTCCAACACTAGGCGAGGGTTTGTCATATTAGTGGTTCCCACAATTGAGTTAGTAATTTTCCAGCTAAGTTTTAAATTCCTAAGTGGGACTTAAATTTCTAGGTGGGCCATAAATTCCCAGGTGGTCATAAATTCCTAGGTGGATCATAAATTCCTAGGTGGGACCCAAACTTCCAGGTGGTCATAAATTCCTAGGTGAGTTTCAATTCCCATGAAGTTAGTCCCTTTGAGTTATGCTAGTCTGTAGCCTCCCAGATTCCAGGCCAGAGCCTCTTACGCTGTCCATAAGGGGTTTTTTAGAGTGCACTTGGTGGCGAATGGGGTGCCCGGGCAAGCGGCCCCCTATTATTACATCGGGCATGAACAGTTCGAACTAATCATTAGTCCATGTCTACATCACGCTAGTTTGAACTTTAAGTTAGAACTAAGGCTATCTCCACACATACATCGTTATTTTGAAATAACTCATTTCAAAATGAGTTATTTCGAAATAAGTTAATTCGAATTAACAGTTTGTTAATTCGAATTAAGGGAAAACCTGCTTTTGAAATAGCCGTTGTTTCAAAATGGTTATTTTGAAACAAGGCCGTTTGGACATGTTGTTTCAAAACAGTTGTTTCAAAACAATGATGTTGTTCTGAAACAACGTGTCCGAATGCCATTGTTTCAAAACAACCATTTTGAAACAACGGCTATTTTGATTAGATGCGAGGTTTAACGGTTTTGAAATAATGGTGCGTCATGTGGATATGCAGCTTCTTATTTCGAAAGAACCACTGTTGTTTCGAAATAAGAAGCCTGTGTGGACATACCCTAAGTGTTTAATCCAAACTAACCAGTCTAACTTATTAGTTCAGACTGAGCTTTGCCTAGTTTGAACTAAGAAATTTCTTAGTTCGAACTAGCCAAAAGCTAGTATAGACATGGCCTAAATTAATTCGGAATAAGCTTGCTTAGTCTAGACTAATTGTCTAGTGTAGACATAGCCTTAGTCTCATCCAAGCCAGTGCACTTTATTAACATATCTCTGTCTCCTCCAGGTGCTTGTTGCTGGGAGAGATCCTTGTCTGTTCCCCACCCCTCTGAGCCATGCTAAACATACTACTCATCTGCACCCATGTATGAAGTTGTAAGAAACACAATATCATACTACTCATGTAGACTAGCTTATGAGCATCCATAAAGAAATCTTGTATGGTGGAACTGACATAAAAACATACAATCCCAGTGTATAAGGGAACAGAAAAATCATACAGATCACAACCCAGGGTCTATAGATGTGCATCCTGTGACACCATGTTTTTAGCAGTGACACTCTGAGTACCTTTCCCAGACTTGAAGATGAGCTCTATGTAAATGCAAAAGCTTGTCTCTCTCATCAACACCAGTTCGCTAAAGAAAGATATTATCTCACCCATCTTGTCTTTCTAACATTCTGGGACTGATACAGCTACAACAGCACTGCAAACTTGAAACATTTGTCATATGTTGTCTTATAGCAGAGCATATTTTTGTACAGACTTCAATATATCTTCTGCTACTTTACCCCCATATGTAGCACAGTCAGAGTCTATGAAAGTTATTTAGATGAGATATGCAATTAATAAGGCAGAGATTTTGTGTAATGAAAAGATGACCTTCTGGCTGATAGACTGCACATGTATTCAGGTGGTCTGATTTAATTCCCAGGTCTGCCACAGAGAGGTGGATCACCCATTGCCAACAGAGCCCGGGCCCAGGGACCCACCACAGTGTGGGAGCCCCTCTGTCCTGCCAGCAGCCTGGCACTGGGAAGGGGAGTGGAGCATGCAGGCCTCTGGCTGGGCTTTGAGCTCCTGTGCTGCCCGTGGGATGGCCAAGACACCCCCATTGTCACAGTGAAGCAGCTCACAAGCCAAACTCTACCATTCTCACTCTGCCCCCAGGGTTGGGGCAGACCAGCTGGATCCTGGCTGATCAGCCCAGGGGGAGGCACAGCTGACTGTTGCTCAAGGAGTATGGGCACCGGTGTGGCCCAAAGCCGCACTGGAAGCTGCATCACGCATGGCATTCAGCCTCACCTCCCCTCAAGACCACCCAGCCGGGTAACGGCTGGCCTCTGGCCCCAACCGCCCTCCCAGCACTGGCCCACTGGCGGGACAGAAGGCCCTTCAATGGGCAGGGGTCGCCCACTGGTGGGGAGGCCCAGAGGCCTTGCAGCCCCTGATCCACCAGTGCTGCCACAAGCTTTCTTTGTGACCATGAGCAAGTCATATAAGCACATTTCCTCAAAATGATTTAGATGCTTAATTTCTGGCACCTAAAAGTCAATTGGTTTTAGGTACTCAAGCACCTTTTAGAACTTGGGCTTTAATCACTCTGTACTTCAGTTCTCCATTGGAAAAAAATGTGGATGATACTTCCTTTATCCTTTTGTTTCTCTACTCTATTTAGATTGCAAACTCTGCACATACCACCTTAGCTTGGGCATTTTGTAAATATGACAAAATTAATTGAAACAAGTAAGGAGTCCTGTGGCACTTCAAGACTAACAAACTTATTTGTTGCATGAGCATTCAAGGGAGAAAATTCCACTTTTTCAAATGCTTCGAAGATGGGGAACTTACAGAATGTGATGAAGGGAAATGTAAGTCATAGGCTCAGGTCACACTACAACAGTACATCAATAGTTGTCTTTTAAGGATTAAATAGTGACTTTGGATTTTTTTTCTCATTACAACAGGTTACTTGACTTCATCATCCTCTATCTGTTGTTCCCCAGGATTTGAATCATAACAATTGCTTTGATTTTCTGTTACAGTGTGATCTCAGCCTATGACTTATCTTTCCCTCCATTTATTTTCTTCCCATTGTGTAAGGCTGTGTTCAGACAAGA
Organism: Podocnemis expansa; assembly: GCA_007922195.1. Lineage (NCBI taxonomy): Eukaryota > Metazoa > Chordata > Testudines > Podocnemididae > Podocnemis > Podocnemis expansa. The sequence continues at coordinate 30,834,086 of ML681963.1, forward strand.
GTTTTATTTCAAAACAACAGCTGTTGTTTCGAAAAAAAAATTTCTTATGTCCAGACTACGTTCCATTATTTCGAAACAATGGGACCCCATTGTTTTGAAATAACAGCCGTTGTTTTGAAACAGTAAAACCTCACATGAAATTGAAAAAGCCGTTGTTTCAAAATGGTTATTTCGAAACAACAGCATTCGGATGTGTTATTTCGAAATAACCATTATTTTGAAATAACACTTTTGCCCTTCTCCTTCCCAGAGTGCCTTCCTTTTAGCCTTTATTGGGTGGGGGCATGGTCCAGGGAGGGGGCCATGTTGCCATACTTCCATGGTGCCTCTCTCCTAAAGCGAAATAGCAAGTCCTGTCTTTGGACATGCTATTTTGCTTTGAGCTTTTTCTTTAATTTAAATTAACTTATTTTGAAATAAGGACTTTATTTCAGAATACCTCATTTTGAAATAACTTATTTCAAAATAACGATGTACGTGTGGACATAGCCTAAGTTCTCCCATTGTCAAAGCATCCAACGAAGTGGGAGTTTCTCCCATGAAAGCTCATGTGATAAACAAATTTGTTACTTTTTAAGTGCCACAAAAGACTCCTTGGTTGTTTTGCTGAACTAGACTAACATGGATGCGCCTTTGGAACTTTTCACTTGAGAGAAAGTGGTCAGTTTTTTCTCTCTTTTAATTATACTTGAGGCCAGGAGTGCCCCGGCCCAGAAAAAGACTCCTTGTTTGTTTTGCTGAACTAGACTAACACAGCTACCCCTTTGATAACTAACTGAATAACCCTAATGTTTTCTTAATGCTTTCTGGCCCTCCTCCCATTGAATTCCATAGGTATTTTAAAGGGAAAAAAATAGAAAAAGGAATTTCTATAATGGGAAACGTTTTGCTTAGGTGCTAGAAGAACACATTGTCCTACACAAAGTTGATATTCCATGAGGCAAAGACTTAAAAAGCATCAGTCTCATCAAGAACTCACCTTACTCACTGAGGAAAGAGCCAGCGGTCCTGCCTCATTGAGTCAGCACTTTTGTATACTGTATGACATATGGTTCCTAAAAACCTGCTGGTTTTGAATCCACTGGATCCCAGATTTACATCCCAACATATTAGTTCCTTCATAACTCCATTCCCCAGAACAAATAACAGATTTTGGTGGATATATGAACAGAGAGTCAGAAGTAAGTGTTTACTAGAATTCCCACTACTTTTCTAATATTTATTTCTTGATGCTTGTCTAACAGTCAGCAGGATCTATATAACTGAATGTTCACCTTTCAGATATGTTTCCATAAAGAAAAGTAGTTGTGTTAAAGAACAACATTTTAGAATAACCAACCATAGCAAGTACACCAGGGTGCTTTCATGAATGGGTAAGAGCTGAAACAGCCACACCAATCAGTAGGTTAGTGCTTGCATATCTGCTTGAATTTTTAAACACTTCCATCAATTGGGTAAAGCAGAAGTAAAAGAACAAGAAGAATAGAATTGAGAGGACAGATAACAGCAAGTACCTCAGCATGCTTGAGAGAATAGATGATAGTAATTCAGAATGCATTGAATCTGTTAGGAGCTAAGCAAGGAGTTGTTCTTTAAGTGCTGTGGGACTCTTTGCTTCAGTTACGGGATGTGTGTACATGTGCACATATACACGAAGTAGCACTGTTATAATAGCCTGATATTACATGCCTCTAGTAATACTCATTTTCCTAGTTATATTAGTTTAAGGTTTAGATGCTTTCTTTCATTTAATCTCTTCAGAGCCAAGTAATAAGCCCTCATGCATCAAGGACTGAGTTTAGTGCTGCCTAGTGTGATCCTCTGAAGTTCGAACAGGCCTTGTTCTGTTTTCTCTTACACCTATGTGATCCCTTTGAAAATAGCTGGTTTACGTGCATGTGACTGCAGAATTTGGCCCAGACACATTAGCATTACGTAACGCATCAGGTACTTTCCTTTAAATTGCTGCATCACCCAGTGTACCCAGCCCATTATCTTTTAGAAGGGTGTCACCCAACTCAGTTGCAATTGATCGAAAAGACATAGCAGGTTGTGGTGTAAGTTGTCACACTATCTGGCATGGAATAAAAAGCCAGGCGCTATTAGCCAGCTATAGAGTGGGAGGTCCCATTCATGAGGACTAACTCTCAAGACAAGTCTCTTGGTTTGAAAACAAAAATGTAGCTTAAAAGAAAAGTATTGCTTTAAACAGTGTTTTCACAAGGGGTAATCCATTAACTCCACAAGGATCAGCTCGTTTCAGAACATGCTAGAGTCCATGCAGCACCAATCTTTCCATAGCATCAGGCAAGGGATGTGTCCAACTGTTTCATCTTTCCTGAGCCCTAGTCTACACGTGGGCAAAATTTGGTGGCAGTCAACTGCCGTTTATGCAAAGAGCGTAAAATTCCTTGAGTAAACGGTGTCAACTTTTTAAGATGCTGTTATACACTAGGGGAAAGCTGACCACAAATTGCTTGCAGACAGCTTTCCCCTACGCCCCTGGCCCCCCAGAACTTCCAGGGTTAGCTTCCACGAGCGGTGCGGTGAGTTCACTCACCGTGATCCACTCTTGGAAGCCTGAACTGATGGCCGCGAATCTGCCACTGTCAGTATAAACATATCCTCAGACAAACGTTTAATATGGTTAGTGCATGGACTATTTCACTCAATATTTGTGGCTCTCCTTCATCATCCTGGGATATTGATATAGTAGAGGATCTCTTTTACAAATGTGTCACATTGCAGGGATCCTTCTTCAGATCACAAAATAGATAGTGATGCTTTTTTCCCTAAAATGATCCCCTTTAATGCAGTGGGAAGCTGGTTCTCTTCCCTTTGCTATAAGACAATCTAGCGCAGCATGCCTGGTTTCTCTTTTCCCTCCTTATACAACATTGAATGCTCTTGTCCAGTAGCAGAGGGCACCCACATAGCACCTTTTAAAGCAACAAAAGGGAAAGTGGTGGGAGAACTGATCTGAGCAGACCTACAAGAATCAGCTACTTTCCTGTTCCTAATGTAGCCTAGTGTAGCAAGGTGCAACCCAGGCCTGAGCTCTTGCACTCCCCCTACTGGCCAGGGAAAGGCACAGACCCAGTGTGGGCTGGGAACCAAAGGGGCTGGGGTGGAGGAAGGGAGGCTTATTTAAGAGGCCAGACCAAGCAGCCACAGGGGAGAAGGAGAAGGAGCCACACCAGATGGAAGGTAGATCTCCCTGACTGGGAGGAGTGAGTGTGTGACCAGAGCCTCGATGACCCCACCAACACCAGCGAGGGCGAGGACCTGGAGGAGTTACCTTTGGCGGAAGAGCTGCCAGGGGGAGGAGACAAGAGGGGCCTGCAGGACCTGGATGAGCTGCCCCCTGCAGAGGACATGGCTGACCCAGGGCCACCCAATACCTGCGACCTGAAGGAACTGCCGCTGGCTGAAGATACAGTGGGAGGTCCAGACCCACCCACAGCGAAGGCTGAAGGCCTGACAGGCATACCGCTGGGAAAGTACCTGGGGGTTTGGTAGGGAAGATGGAGGAAGTAGCCCAGGGGAGGGGCGTGGACTAGCCCCGCAGGGCTAGTGTGTTTTGGCAGGCGCACCACTAGCTATCAGGTGGCCTGTGACCACCCATTAGGGCCCTGGACTGAGACGCAGTGGAGTGGGCAGGCCTGTGTCTCCCTCCCCTCGACCCTTACTGCTACAAACCCCAACACTGAACCTTGCCCCGTGAAGACCTGATTGCCCTAGCTGCCTCACCCTGCTGTGGGCTGGAAGGCAGGGACTTTTGTAACTGTGCTTGCCCTGCGAGAGGGCTGAAGCCCTGATTGCCTTGGCTGCCTCGCCCTGCAGTGGGCTAGAAGGCAGGGACCTTTTGTGACTGTGCTTGCCCTGTAAGGGCGCTGAAGCCTCGTCTACCTTGGCTGCCTCACCCTGCAGTGGGCTAGAAGGCAGGGTTCGGGTGTGCTGCATGTGCCCTGTGGCCATGACCGCGGATGGCCACCCTCAAACGGCCAAAGCGGTCCACCCAGTAGGCTACCTGATTTACGCCTACCAGAAGCAATGTGTCATGTGACACTCTACTTATGTTATCACTTTTGAACAATGCTGCTACTTCCCATTGTCAAAAGAAGACTGAGTCCCACATCCTGCACTTAGAATTCGCATTCAGTTACATAATCATTATCCATGTGCCATTTGTTAGCATATAGCTACATCTTTTCAAACAGTGAGGTCAGTTAATCCTGATTATCTGGTTGCTTTCTAGAATATTTCTAATGCTTCCAAACCAATGGGGGTAAACCAAGATTCACCATAGCTATTTGTAAACTCAATTATCTGAGGATAAAAACTGGCCAAACCTACTAATCAGCATAGCCCATTATACCTCTCATTCCTCTTGCTTGCTACCTACCAATGTTCCCTCTAAGGGGAGAGAGCAGCTGAGCAACTCGTGTTGCTTGCTGCGCTCCCCTCCCCCCACGGGGGCCCACTGCGCAGCCCCCCCCCCCGCTCCCGCTCGCCCCCCCCGGTACCGGCATCACCCCCCCACTCCCAGCATCGCGCCCCCGCTCCCACTCACACTGCGGTCCCAGCATCGCCCCCCCGCTCCTGTTCACCCCCCGTGGTCCCAGCATCACCCCCCCTGCTCCTGCTAGCCCCCTGCCCCGGTCCCGGCATCGCCCCCCAGTCCCGGCATCACCCCCCCACTCCCACTCACTCCCCCTCCTGCTACCCCCCCGCTCCCAGCAACACGCCCCCCTGCTCCTGCTCGCCCCCCCTCCCAGCCCCCTCAAACTTACCTCGGGGCTGGACTCGAGGCAGGCCCAGCCCTAACTCCTGGGCCAGAGAAGCTCTATGGAGCATGCCCAGAATTTCTGGGCATGCTCTGTTAGAGCTTTTCTGGGCGGGAGTTTTCAAAACTCCCTGCTCCACAGGAGCTCCCTCGAAGCAGTCTGGCTGCCGGCAGTGCGCTGCCGGCTGCCTTCCCTGCGCTGGCGGCTGCAGCGGGGTGCGCTGCAGCGCTCCAGTGCAGCTTAGAGGGAACATTGCTACCTACCTACAGCAATTACCTTCAAATACTCTTCTCATTTAATATACCAACCTATACAATTTACCATTCTTACCTTCTGTCATCCTTTCAGTTCAGCTCTAGGAAGATGTTCAGCGATCTTTTACAATCATCCAGAATCTTCTGTACCCCACTTATATTGTTGCTTATTTTAGCTATGTATTTTCCTCCTCTCTGATGATTAAAAATGCTTACTGTTGGACAACCTTCTCTTGAATGTTCCCCATCCACATATTCTTCCGGAGTTTATTGTCTGGTTTTTTTGTTTGTTTTTTTTTATTTATTTTATTTTTATTCAAAATATCAGGTTAACAAGGGAACTTTTCTGTCTGAGTCTGAAGAGAATGAAAAATTAGGACTTTCTAATATAAAAATATGAACAATGATCTGTACGGCTTTTGATTCAAGAGTCACAATTTGTTACAAATTAAGCCAAGAGCTAAGTCAAAAGAAAGTTAACTGTAGATCTGGAGGTTTTTTGTTTTTGTTTTTAAAGAAGTGTGCATATGGTGGGGAGGTCATTGTTCCATGGAGAATGTTATCATTTTATCAAAAAATCAAGCACCGAAAATGTTCAGTCAAAACCTGAAAATATTTTATTTTTTAGTTTTTTGACAAAAAGTCAAAGTTTGTTCACGAAAATTAGATACTCAAAAAAGGTATTTTACCAAAAGGTCAATTTTGTATCAAGAAACACTTGCAGTGAAAAGATTTTGAACATCCCTCATTAACTGACCAGGAATTAACATCAGAGTTAAGAAAAGACTCTAGAAGTTTTTATTTCCACAAATACAAAACTCTTGAATTATTTATTTTCATCTCAAATAGACATTGGGTTGTTTACAAATGACACTACAAAACTGCAAAGGGGTGGAAGGTTCAAGTCCTTGTGGGAATAGCATTTTGGTTCCAAGAGCACTTCTGCCATCTTGAAACTGTGCAAAAGGGAATGTCATACCACTCTGAGCAAAGGCCAGACCCTATTTTAGTCCATAGCAAAACTCCCATTTACATCATTGGGGCCAGGAGTTCAGCCTTTATATTTAGTGACACTGCAAATTTAGCCTCCCAGCAGGAGTCTCAAAAGCCCAGGTCCATCTACCTGGCCTTTGACTTGCTCCTGTAGTTTTGTTTAGTTTTTGTTTGTTTTCTTTTCATTTGTTTGTTTTGGTTTTGCTTTGTAGATGTACCTTAAGTGTAAATGTAACATTCAGGTGAGCTAGAATTCATTTAATTGCCCTTCTCCAGTGCCTAAAAAGGATATAAACCCTAACACCTATGGAGAAGCAGCTGGAGATCCAGGATTTGGTCTTTAAAGAACTCAAGAGCAAAGCTTGTTTAGAGTTACCCTCCCCACACTCGAATACTGCTAAGAACAAAAGTAATAATGAAGTGTACTAACTACTAACTTTATGGCTATGTCTACATCTGCCGCAGTAAATTCAGATTTGTTAGTCTGAACTAAGAAGTTTGAGATTAGTTTGAACTAACCTTGAACCAACCATGAAGTGTTTAGTTTGAACTAATGGTGCATTCTAGTTTGAACTAATGCTTAGTTTGAACTAAAATGCATGGTTAGTTCGAAATAACTGACTTGGTTTGAATTTAGTAAGTTTGAATTAAGCCTTAGTCCAGGTCTTGGCTGGACTTAGTTTGAACTAATGTTTGAACTAAGGCAGTTAGTTCAGACTAAGTGCCGGTACTAACTAATTTAAACTAAGCTTTCCATAGTTCAAACTAAGAAAATTCTTAGTTCAAACCAGGGAAAGCCTAGTGTGGTCATGGGCTAAATTAGTCCAGACTAAGCCTCCTTCATGTGGAATAATTTGCCAGTGTAGATATAGCCTACATATTGTAAGATGACAGAGACAATAACACAATGTGGCTATGTTATAAACCCACATTCACCATTTCACAAGTTTCTTTCCACAACACAAACAAGAAAACAATTTGAATTTAAACAGAGCAGTCCCCACAGAAATACTGTCAGATGCAACTTAAGTTTCGGTGAAGTCACCTGAGTCTCAGTTATAGTCTCTGTTCACCAAGCCCAAAGGCTTGAGTTGAAAGAAGCAGTAATCCTCTTCTTTAGTTGCATGGATCTTCAGTGGAAATCCCTGTATGTTCTTTTTTTTCTTCTGCTGGGACTAACATCTAGTCATCTTATTGATTAACTAGCACTCAGTTGCATACATATATGAAGAAACTCTGCTGCAAAATGCTCCAGAATCATGAGAAAACATCTTGCTGTCCACTCCTGCCTCACCTTCTCCCAGTCACATACTGAGCACAATGAATATGGGCACTTCTCACTGCAATTTCCCTGACTGCTGCTCATATGGCATTTGACCACCACAGCAGCAAGAAACCTTATGGAGCATGTTCAATGCTACCATACACAATTTCCAGAAACTTTTGATTCTGGACCACTAAATGTGCCCAGTAACAGTAACCCAGCATCAAGAGATCCTCTCAATAAGGCATATGGGTTACAATAACTCTGGGGGCTGATGGAGCTCCATTCTTGATCTTTAAGGCAGCTTCTCCAGGTCATGACTGAGGCATATTGGCGGAAGGTAGTGAGAGAAGCTTGCATTGGCAGCTCTGTCTGAACTCATAGTGCTGTTGTTCTGTAACTAACTAGGAGACTTCAGGTTCTCAGATTCACACTCTATATCTGTTTTTTTTTCAACAGTACTAAATTTACTTTAACCATTTGAAAAAATAAGAGGGCAGTGGAAGGTAAATGCAGCAATTTAGCTTGATTGATGCCAAATCACTGTTGTTCAGGATTTATTTCATGGCTTTCACTGCCCTCCTTACACTTGCATAAATGTACCTAAAATAGGCAGTTATAGCAGATGTGCATAAATCAGAGGATCCCACATGCTATATGATTTCATTTCAAAGGTAAGTAAATGACCGTGGGTTTAGATCAGATCCTTTCCACAGCCAAAAAAAAAAGTATTGATGCTCCAGAAAATGCATATAGAAAGCAATATAGTTGTCACCATATATAAACAGATGCATCATCAAAGTGAAAAGGAAAGGGCTGTGGCTGTTCATTCTAAAGGAAAGTCCACAAAAAAGGAAAGTGTTTCATAGTCAATTCAAGCCTACTCTGCATCTCATAGTTTGTAATTGATGGACCCAATCATTAAGTCCTTGCTAAAGTCAATGGCAGTTTGTCAGAGTCAGACTCAGTCTCAGTGACTATGTCTACACTACAGGGCTCAATTAAGTCGACTTAATAAGGGTGACGTAAAGATGACTTTATTAAACTAACTTAGAGAGGACCCTTTCTTTAAGTCACTTTTCATATTAATCCATTTCTTTTCTAATTTGATTAATAATTCCCTGTGTGGAGTTCTATCAAATGCCTTCTTGAAATGTAAGTAAATTAGGTCCATCACATTCCCTTTGTCCAAAAAAATCTGTTTTATTCTCAAAAAAGAAGATTAAGTTGTTCTGGCACAATCTACCAAGGTTATTGACCAACATTATAATCACCTCCAGTTGTTGGATGTCTTCTGTGAAAGCAATTAGTGAGTTTCAGAAAGGTCAAAGTATGTAGGTCTATTAAAGGTCTACTATGAATACCTGGGACCCAAATTACTTTCACTGTGATACATGAGGCTTTTCCAGGTTAAGGCATGAGGTATATTAGAGTGGTTCCCACTATCCCTGTCTGTGATACATAAGCTCACATTTAGTCTATGTATCACAGTCAATCCTGCACTTTTTGAAAGAACAAATAGCCTGCTTTTCAAAGCTATTGAATTCCTGCAGACTCTGACTTCAACATTGTTAAGAACTCATCATTCTTGAAAATCAGGCCATAAATTCATTATAAAATACTTTCAGCATTTCAAGATAATCATATCTGTATATTATGGCTATTGGTGAAAATTTGTTTTGACATATTTTCTTGCAAAAATGATAATTTCTTAAAATACCTACCAATTGCAACACCTCCTATTATTTTTCCTGTTGTGATAAATAAATTCTTAAGGACAAATTCTGAACAATGTCATTTAGTGAACAGCAATACAAGTAATCCCTAAAGCTATGTCTACAATGGCAATCTACATTGAATTAAGAAGCCTTGATTCAAACTAATTACTCCCTGTCTGCACTGGACTTTCCTTAAATTGAAATTCCTTAATTTGACTTAATAAAATCTTAATTCAGATTAAAAAGTACCACCTGTTAGTTTGACCTAAACCTTAATTCAACTCCTTAGGTTGAACTAAGGATGGTATAGACCAGGACTGACCCTTAATTCAATTTTATTAAAGTCAAATTAAGGGCAGTTACGTCAAATTAACAAAATGAACCAAGTCAACTTAACTTTAAGTCAGCTAGTCCACTTTGTTAATTTAACTTAATAAAGTTGAGTTTAATTTGAATTAAAGTCAAAGTTATTAGTTGAAATTAACAGATTCAACCTAACTTTTTCTAGTATAGACACAGCCCTAAGACATAAGTTTTAATGTGGTGATTATAGAAAACAATTGCATCACTTGATCACAATTACACATATAACAATAATACTCTTAGTACTTTTCAATCTTTGATTTCAGACCACTTTACAAAGAACTAAGTATCGTTATCTACAGTTTACAGATGAGAAACCCAAGCCACAGAGCAGTGATGTGACTTTCCCAAAGTCATCCCACAGACAGGAATAGGTTTCCTGAGTTTCAATCCCACATGCTATGGATTAGGCTACATTTCTTCCTTTATGGACAGATGATTCTGTATGTACCCAAGTACTATTTATATAGAAAGAAAAATAGCCCTTATGAAATTCTGGCTCTCCTTTAGGTTTATTGCTTTTAATACAGCGCCGTTTTGTTGTTTTTGAGATTAGAATTATTCATGTTAGAAATTATAAGAATAGGAAGAGATGTTGTGAAGGCATATGAAGTTATTATGAAGGCCATGATGAAAATGGATCTAACCCTTGCCCTTTAATCCTGTTGCTGTGTAGGAACAGGAGGACACAAGTTGAAGTTAGCAGAGGGTAAATTTAAAACAAGTGAAAAGGAAATGTATCTTTACTTGACCTTTCGAATTCAGTGTTGAAAGAGCTCTTCAGCACAAATAATTTTGTCCAGCTTTGAAGAGGGACTGTCTAATTTAATGGCCAGCAGTAAAGTTTACGATAACTATATGGAAAGCAGAGGGGCCAATGTGAATGAAGAGTAATTTCAGGTAAATCTACGGATTCTAAGGACTGGCATCAATATATGTCAAATCATAACCCAATCAATATATTCAAAACTCACAAGTCAAATCATAACCCAATCAATATACTCAAAACTCACAACTGGGCATCAGCTGATCCTACACGGATCTTAGAAAAAAAATCTCGGAGTAGAGCACTTCACAAATTGCCAGTATGTGTAATTTGTTGGGGGGGGGGGGAAAGAATTGTTCATCACCCTCTGAAATATCAAATAACAGTCATTGCTGGAGGCAAGGTGCTATGATGCATAAAACTATAGTCTACTGCCAAATGTTATGTGGTTAAGTTCTTACCAGTGCAGTGCACTATTAATTGTACATCTAGCTGTTCTAACAAAATATTTTTCACATTTTCTTATTTGTATTCAGCAGAAATAAGCTGCTGAAGTTTATAAGAGGGAAAACACATAAAAATTAACTGAACTAATGCATGTTGGACAGCCTCAGGTTATTAAGAAATGTTACTGTATTGTCTGTTTCTAACTGATGAGATTTTATAAAACTTGGGTTCTGGGCTTTCTCAATCTTTCTTCCTCCCTCTGCTTGAATGTCAATTTGCAAAACATTACATATGCATAAGATGAAGTGAAGATAAATTGGATATATACATGACACCAAACTAAAACTGAAAAGACAAGAAGAATAAAAGTCTTTGCTAGCAACCCTATTGGGAAATAATATGACAGATCTTTAGTGAGCAAAATCTTGTCCATTGACATTGATTTGTCCTTCACTGAAGATGTACTTCCTGAAAAATTCATGTGTCTCATGTTTTCTCTGTGCTCTTGTGACTAGTTGATGTGTCACTGGCAAATATGTACCTATGCTGATGGGCTCTGTACTCATGGGAACCTTTTAGAAAACAGACTTACACAGGAGTCATTATGGATACCTCAGTGGAGACATCTGTCCGCTGTGAAGTCGAAATTGAAAAAAACTGATGGGATGTGTATGAAAAGGGAACTATAGGAAATATTGCTATGAAGATGAGTTTATGCAATAGCTCTCCTGGTCACGTCACCTTAAAAGCGAGTGGTCTAGAGAACAGCAATAAAGATGGCTATAGACTTTACATATATAGGGTAAGACTTTGATTTCGTGGAACCATCCTAAAAAGAATCCTGGAAAGGAAATGTGTTTTTGAGGGACACATTTCCTCATCTGGTTCTCCCCTTGCTTCAAAGGAGGCAGAATTTGCCCTAGGTCCATAACAGTAGCAAGCTTTTCCCTCATGGTTCTGCGGGCTATATAGACTACCATACTAGAAGGGCTGGAGCCAAGACACTGCCCATTCATTCCCTCTGTGGCTCTGTTCATTGCTTGTCTATCTGCCAAGAGTGGCACAAGACAGTCCCCATTCAGATTCTCTTTCTCCCAAATGACCTAGGAGTTCCACACAGACATTCCGGAGCTGCACTTCTATATAACGTAAGTCACAAGGGTTATCCTCCAGAAGGGGATTCATACACATCAGCTATGTCCACACACAGACTGTAAAATCAATTCAAGTTGAATCGATTTAAGCTGAGTTGATATAACAGTCATTAAATTGATTTAAGCTAAATCAATTTAACTGTTCCACAGCAAAAAAAACAAATCGAAATAGCATGTCGGGACACGGGACTTGCTATTTCGATTCAGGAGAGGGGTACCATGGGAGGTGTGGCAACATGGCCTTCTGGCAGGGCCATGTTCCCAGCCAATCCCATAAAAGCAGGAACTGATCTCAGCCCCTTGTCCATTGCGGCTGGGAGGGGGCTGTGAGACACAGAGGCATGAATACTCCCCGGCTCCCATACCATTGTCACACAGCAGCTAAGCCCCCTTCTACCATGCAGGATGCCCTCCTGATTTGGGACATGCTGTTCCCAGAGCACAATGGCCCCAAGCCTGAGGCCATTAACATTGTCATGCTGGGCCTCAGAGCAGACTTGGTTCCCCTCCACCCCTCTGTGCCCCAGCACATCTGGGCACAGGAGACCAGCAAGGAGTGGTGGGAGCAGGTTGTGCTGGCAATCTGGAGCACTAAACAGTGGTGGAGGAACTTTAGGATGAGCAGGAAGACCTTTGTCCACCTGGTCACAGAGCTCGCCCTGTTCCTGAGCTGAAGGAACACAGTAATGAAACCTGTAGTCCCTGTGGACAAGAAAGTCACCTTCGCTCTCTGGAAGATGGCCACTCCCAAGTCCTACAGGTCCATGGAACACCTATTCAGCACCAGGAGGTTCACCGTCAGGGAAGTACTGCTACAGGTTTCCAGTGCCATCAATGCCATGCCTCATCACCCCAGGTCAGCTGCAGGACACCATGGCTGGCATTGCCACCCTTGGATTCCCGAACTGCACAGGGATACTCAATGCCACCCACATCTCCATGCGAGCTCCGAAGAACCATGCATCTGAATATTGCAACCGGAAGGGCTGTCCCTTGGTCATCCTGCAGGCCCTGGTGGACCACTGGGGTATGTTCCAGAACAGCTATGTTGGATGGTCGGGGAGTGCACATGATTGCAGGGTCCTCCAGAACTCTGCCCTGTACTGGGGCATGGAGGCGGGAATTTTTCCTCCCCACCCCATAACATCACCATCAGGGAAATGGAGGTGCCTGTCCTCATCGTCGCTGACACGGCCTACCCCCTCCGCCTGTGGCTAAAGATCCTGTATGTGAGAACCCTTGATGGTGGTCACCAGCTGTTCAACTGCTGCCTGACCTGCTGCTGCTGGTGGAGTGGGCATTTGGCAGACTGAAAGCCCACTGGAGGTTCTTCCTCACACACCTGCACATTGCAGAGGACACCACTGCAGATGTCATCAATGTATGTGTGGCTCTGCACAACCTCTGTGAGCTCTGAGGGGAGACAGTAGCTGCCACCTGGGAGGTGCACTGGTGGCCGGTTCCCACAACCAGACCTTCTGGCCCCAAGGGACCAAGTGGCGCAGATAGCGGCTAGTGTCCACGAGGCACTAATGAACCCATTCCTGAATGAGGACTTGTGAGGGCCAGGCTTGCTGCCACACACCCACCATTCCTCCAGCCAGCCACAACCAGCCCCCACCCATACACAGAACCCCACCCAATAAAGCACAAATTGAACCTTTTACAGTTTTATTATTTTTATTTATAATGGGGGGTTGGGGCAAAGAAGGGCTTGGGAGGCAGGTAGGGGATGTTGAACTTTGGGGGGAGAACTGGGGTTGGGTGGGGCATGAACTGGGAGATAGGGAGTGGGTAGGGGGAGAACTGGGTGTTAAAGTGTGAACTGGGAGATGGGAAGTTGGTGGGGGTTCAGGGATTTTGAAATTTGGGGGAGAGTTAGGGGCATGCTGTCCTAGGCCCGTGGCCCGCGGCCCGCAGCCCACTGTGCTGCAGCCTTCTCCAAGTCTGCACTGGGTCTGGGGGCACCGGCAGTGAGGAACAGCTGCCTGTCTGAGAGGCACTGCCTCAGGTGCTGGGGGGCACTAGGTGCCACAGAATGTACTGCAGGCTCAAGGCGACATCCTGGATGGTACCACCAAGGACCTGCAGAGAGTTGGCGTGCTGCTCCGAAGCTGCAGCCTGCCACTCCAGAGCCGCAGCCTGCTGCCCCATAGCCACAACGACACAGTTGTCAGAGTCAGCCGTGCACTGGACCTGGTGGATAGTGGCCTCCTGGTGCCTTTCTTGCTGCTCTCTCCAGGTCTGGACTGACTTCTTGGCTTGGTGGCCCTGCTCAAGGAGGCTGCAGAGGATTTCATCCCAGGTCCAGCGGGCTTTCCTCCTCTGTCATGTGGTGGTCCGTGAACTACCTGGAGCAGGATGGTGGGTGCCTCTGAAAGCTGCTGGGGAGAAATAGGAAAAGGGTTAGCGCCCCTCTGCCTGACAGCCTTGGCAGTGTGCAGCCTGTCAGCAACAAACCCCTCCACCCAGATTCAGCAGTATTCCCCATCTATGTCCTGTGGGACACTGCACTGAGGTCAGACATGGCCTCATGGTGTCCCCAGTGGTGAGCGGTACTCAGCAGGATATGGCCTGGGAAGTTTCCCAAGGCCACGTGCCAGAGGTGTGGCTTGCACACTCTCTGAGCTGGATGCTGCCATGTCTGCCTAGTGGCATCCCCCTGATGAGCAACCCCCACCCCTCTTGGTCCTGGGATCCTGGTGAACATGTCCCTCTACCACCTGTGCCTATGGGAGGACCCCCATGCCCCCTGGCCTGGTGCTGTGCCTGTCCGAGGGCTGTGCCCCCTAGGTACCCATGCCATCGGCAGGCTTGGTCCTGCCTGCCTAGAGGGGGGAGGAACACTCATCAACATGCACTCCAGATGTTCCCCTGGAGGTCCCCTCCTCTGGCTCTGACATGGGTGATGCTTCCTCCATCTCCCCCTTCTGCTCTTCCTCCTCAAGGGCTGGTGGCCCCCTCCACCCAGGCAGGGAAGAGCTCGGGACTGACCAGTCGGGCTTCAGGTGGTGGGGCATGTAACCCGGGCCTCCTGGGATATCCTTTTGAATGTGCCGAGATCAGGGCAAACTGCAAAACCAGGGCCCAAACTCTCAAACCACAGATGGGTGATACTTAAACCAATCTCCCAGTCAGTAACAAAACATGCTCCCGATTCCCCCACTCGGTGGCTGGTCATCACCGAGCATAACAAAGCAGAAACAGCCTGCTTACTGCACATCAGTTCCCATGGTCCCCTTTAGCCACTGGGTCTCTTAAAGAAATAGGTTCTCCTGACCCCAAAGGGCCAGCCACATCACCCAGAACAATATAGGCTTGGATCTTACCCAAAATACCACGCTGCCAGCCAATTCTCTAGTAGCTACAACTAAAGGTTTAATATAAAAGGAAAACAAAATATGAGAGATGTTAAAGGGTGAAAGTGAATCACATACATACAAATGATTTAGAGTTCATAGAAAGCAAATCCTTGAAGATCCTGTAGTTTGAAGGGTAGTCCCACTCCTCTGGTGTGCACCCAGCAGCAGCAGCAGGAGCAGCAGCAGCAGCAGCATTTGGGTGGGTCTCACTCCTTTGTTCAGTCCCCAGAGAATAGTTCCGGAAGAGGGTATTGGTTGCAGACAGACTGAAGACTAAAGACAAAATGGAGAATGGGCTATAGCCTTTTATCTCAGAGTCCTTGCCAGATGCAAATGGAGGTGGGCCACCTGGTCAGTCTGGGTAACTGGTCAAACTGGTTTCCTCTTGGGTCCATTGCAGCTGGGAGGCCCCCTAATAGAAGCCATTAAAGGGAACAATAGTTTTGCAGACATCCAGTCTGGGATTGCCTTAAAAACAAATCACTTGGAACATATATAAAAACAAATAGATTTCTAATTTCTAATACAGGCATGATACCTGCATATAAACCATATAATCATTCTTGGCAGATTATAACCTTTCTATTGATACCAAACATGGTATATCATACGGATTATTGCAAATATGAAATATTAATAGGAAAAATAATAATAAACAGTCCCCTAGATCCAGACAGCATCACAGGGCACTTCTGAGCCAGCTGATGTTGCCCACGTCAACTGATGCCTCCCTGTCCGAGAGGCCTGCCTTGGGGGATGTGGCCCCAGGGGAGGACTCCCCAGAATTGACAGTCCGGGTTGGGAGACCACTGGACTCCTCCCTCAGGAAGGCATCAAGCTCCTCATAAAAGGGACACTTGGTGGTGCTAGCTGCCCCCCAAAGCTGCCTCACCTCCATGGCCCGGGCATAGTCCTGGCACTGGACTTTCACTTTTGAACATACCTGCTCTGTGGTGCATTTGTGCCCATATGCAGTTAGTGCCTCCACAATGTCTGCATAGACATTGCAGTTGTGGCGCCTAGTGCAGAACCGGGCACAGATATCCTCTCTGCCCTATATCTCAAGGAGGCAGAGGACCGCCTCCCGAGACCACACAGGTGCCCAGCATCACCCCTGTGCTGTAGCAGCACGTGCCTCTGCCATGCTGCAACCAGCCTCCAGGCACACGATACCACGGGAGCTGGGCACTTCTTCCTTCCTGGTGCCAGGCACTCTGGGAGGAGGAAGGGTGATCTGCGCTAGAATCAAAATATCCACTGTTTCGAAAAAAATTCTTCCAAACAGTGTTGCTTCAAAACAGTCATTTTGATTCAACGGCTATTTCAATTAGCCACCAGGGTTTTGTTGTTTCAATTTCAGTTTTGTTGTTTCGAAATGATGGAGCTCATCATATCAAAACAACGGAACATCATGTGGAGCTAATTTTTTTTAAAGCAAACCAGCCAGTGTTGTTTTGCTTTAAAAACTACGTGTGGACACACCCATCTTCTTCTTCAACCTGAAGTGTCCATGGTTCCGCCTTGGTGCCAGAATTTATTTTACCTGAGGCAGAAAGTCATATAAAAGTTTATTTCTGGGTAAAACCTTTATTTTGATTATGATTGATTATGATTCCTTGGGGGGGGGTGTTTAATTTGTTTGTTTGTTTGCTTGCTTGTTTTTATTTTGTTTTGTTTTTGTTTTCTTGCTTCAATCTATCCCCATCCCTTGCTCATTTCTTGCTTTGGTTTTAACTATACAGATACTTCTCCAGCAAGGATCTGCAACCAGATGAAGAAGGAGCTATTTGAAATGCATAGAAAGAAAAATGGCTGCCAAATTGTCTTTTATAGACAGGATACAAAGATTGTTTTATTATGGCTACACTAAAGCTTATGTTGGCAGAAATTACATTGCTCAAGGATGTGAATAAACCAACTCCTTGAGCAGTTTAAGTTATATCAACATAAGTGACTGAGGGACAGCACTATATCATCAGCAGAGCTTCTCCTGCTGACATAGCAGTTGCCCTTCTCCGAGCTAGTTTTGTTAGGCCAGTGGGAGAGCTTTCTCCCATCAGCATAGAGAGTTTTTGCCAGATGTGCTACAGCAGTGCAGCTGAATTGGTACAGCTGTGCTGATGCAGCATGGTATGTGCAGTCAAGACACTTTGATCGAGTTGGTTTCTGAGGGGGGTGGGGATTGAGAAGAAAGAAGAAGAAGGAGCTTAAAGGTACAAATCTCAGTTTGTAGAAGTTCTTTCATAATATTTTGCAAATTATATGATGCATTTTACCCAACCTTCAATTCTCCCTCACCACTCTCTAAAACACATCATTCAGCAAGAAATTTTCCTCAAGTTAGCCTTGATTGAAATACTGTCTCATTAGGTTTCCTAAGTAGTGGGTGCTATTCACAAAAACAGTCAGGCCTTTGGATAACGAAAGGCAAATGATTCTTCTGCTTTCTAATCACCCCTCCCAAATCAAAATATTCATTGCTGTTTTTAAACTACTGGGGTGATGGGAGAGGATGAGGGGAGAGTCGCTTTATGAGTAACACTTACATGGCTTTTGAGACAACAAAAAGCAATAATAATAGTGGTGATAATACCACAGAAATCCTCATTCAGACATCCCATTATACAGGAAGCACAATTTTTGTTAAAGTATGTAGCTATGAACTGCCATTCTAAACTATTAACCATTCAATATGTTGTACACCTTATTAACTATAATAATCTGAAGATAATATTGTACTATTTAAGCTTTGTAAAGCAGGTGGAGTATTAGTATTTTATTTAAATTGCATAGATACATAATAGAAGACCAATAATGTCCTTATATATTTTAAAATGTTTTACGTTAATTTAGTGCTTATGAAAGATATTAGACTGACAGTGATGGGGAATGGAGTCCTTGTTCACTCACAGAAACCACTGGAAATAGGTGGTAGTATCAGCACAATATGCCTTACTCCCCCAACTACGTTCTAGAGACTATGACTATGTCCACACGCAGGGCGTTGTTTCAAAATAAGTTATTTTGAAACAAGTCATTTTGAAATAAAGCCCTTATTTCAAAACAACTTAATTTGAAATAACCAAAAAAACAAATCGAAATAAGGAAAAGCGGGAATCAAAATAGCATGTCCACACAGTGGACTTGCTATTTTGCTTTAGGGGAAGGGCACCATGGGAGGTGTGGCAACATGGCTGCCTCCCTGGGCCATGTTGGCGGCCATGTTGCCAGCCAATCCTATAAAAGCTGGCCCCGACCTCACTTCCCTGTCCATTCTGGCTAGCAGGACTCTGCAAGCAACAGGCATGGACACTGCCTGGCTGCCCACCCAGCGCCATGCAACAAACAGACCCTCTGCCCACCTGCAGAGTGTCCTGCTGATGTGGGACACTCTGCTTGCAGACTCAGATGGTGCCCAACCTGTGCCTGAGGCTGTCATCCAGCTGGGCTGCAGATCAGAGCTACTGCTCCTGCCCTCTTCTGTGCCTCGTGAGGTCTGGGCCCGGGAGACCAGCCCAGACTTGTGGGAGCAGGTAATTCTGCAAACCTGGGGGGATGACCAGTGGTGGAGGAACTTCCACATGAGCAGGGCCAGCTTCAACCTGCTGGTCGCAGAACTCGCCCCACTGCTGCGCCAAAGGGACACCACCATGAGGCCTGCCATCCCTGTTGACAAAAGAGTGGCCATCGCCCTGTGGAAGATGGCCACTCTGGAGTTGCACAGGTCTGTGGTGCACCTGTTTGGCTTCGGGAGGTCCACCACTGGCAACATTCTCTTGGAGGTCACCAGGGTCATCAACCGGATCCTGCTGTGACACCTGGTCACCCAAGGGGAGCTGCAGGACACCATTCCCGGCACGGCCACACTGGGCTTTCCCAATTGTGCGGGGAGCCTGGATGTGACACACATCCCCATGCAAGCCCCAGAGCACAGAGCCACGGAGTACAGAAACTGCAAGGGGTACAATTCCATTATTTTGCAGGCCCTTGTGGACCACCGGGGCCTTTTCCAGAACTGCTACGTGGGATGGCCAGGGAGGGCCCATGATGCCAGGGTCCTCCGTAACTCTGCCTTGTACTAGGGCATGCAGGCGGGCACCTTCTTCCCCCCACATAACATCAATGTTGGGGGAGTAGAGGTGCCCGTCTTTATTGCGACAGACGCGGCCTATCCCCTGCGTCCACGGGTCATGTGGCCGTACGCAGGGCCCCTCAATCCCCGATGGCAGATCTTCAACCGCCGCCTGAGCCGCTGCCGCCAGGTGGTCGAGTGGGCATTTGGCTGCCTCAAGGCACGCTGGAGGTGCCTCCTGACATGCCTCCACCTTGCAGAGAGGACAATGCTGCAGGTGATCAGGGTGTGCATAGCCCTGCACAACTTCTGCGAGCAGCGGGGTGAGCCCATTGCAGCTGCCTGGGAAGCTGAGGCACAACTCCTCACCAGGGACTACGAGGAACCCAGACCTGTGCCCGCACGGGAGCAGCCATCACAGAGAGCTGTGACAATGCGGGACATACTGATGGACACCTTTGCCATGGAGGAACTCTGAGGGCCAGGCCTGCCCTACCCCATACCACCCTTTCCCCCATTCGCCTGCAGCCAGCCCCCACCCATCCACCCACACTGTTAACTACCCCCAATAAAACCACTCAAAACCAAAAATAAGTTTCAAACATTTATTAACAAAATGGGGATTGGGGCAGGGAAGGGTTATGGGATGGGGCAATGTGGGGGAGTTGGGGGAGGCAGCAGCTTGGAAGGGGGAGAACTTAGGCAGGGCCTGTGGGAGGGTTCTGGGGGTGCTGGTGTTCCCCATCCCTGCCCATGGCCGCCCTGGGTCTGGGGTCACCTTCAGGGAGGGCCAGGCGGCGGACCCCCTGCAGCTGCTGGAGGGGCTGTCTGCTCCACCAGCTAGCGGAGGCTGGTGGCAATTGCTTCCATGCGGTAGGTAAGCGGTCGCAGAGGCGCTTGATGGCCTGTGCCTTGCCCTCGCTGGCCTCCGCCTGGCACTCGATGGCCTGCGCCTGGTGCTCCAGGGCAGCAACCACCCGGTCATCTCCCATGGCCTCCTGCTACAGTAGGCGGAGGGCCGAGTCCTGCCACCTGGCTTGTTCCTGCCGCCAGGCCTGGGTGGACACCTCAGTCCATTCCCCCAGCTCCTTGAGGCTCTGGAGGATCTCTCCTCCTCGCATCTGGGGGGCCCTACTCCTCTGGTGTGGTGGCCTGGGGCTGAGGCGTCAGGCAGGTGGTGCGGCACAGCAAGCGGCTGGGTGACCTGCTGAAGGAAAGCAAAAAACACAGGTGGCCCCTGCTGCCTGCTGGCTTTGTCTGTGTGCAGCTTGTCTGCAGCACACACCTCTGCCCTAACTGTCAGCAGGACTCAGGATCCCATGGGACATTGCCCTGGGGTAGGGCTATCGGATCCCAAAGCCTCAAAAGGAGTCCAGGAAAGTACAAAAAGGAGGACATTGGAGGACACATGGGAGAAAATGTAGTATGGATGTGATATTCTTCGGTGTTTAGGGAGCCCTGGAACATTTTCCTGTACAAATAAGTATTCTATGGCATTCCAGGATACTTCAACCCCTACAGTAAAAAGCCTGACAAAATTCTGTATTTTAAACTGCCTGCCAGACAGAGAATGTGAGGATAAAAAGAAGAACAGGACAGTAAAAAGGGGACCACGTTCTCCTTTTGCCTGACATCTGGTAACCGTACCCTGGAGGCACACATGCTAGTGGTGCCCACAGTAGTGAGCTGGACTCAGCCACGCCTTGCTCTAGGGGGTCTCCCAAGGCCACTTGCCAGTGGCGAGGCGTGCATGCTCTCCACCCCGCCCAAGATGTGGCTGCATCTTTCACACCCAGCCCCTGTTAACCACCCCCAGGCACACAGGGGCCTGTGACCCTGGTGCCACCTGTCTCTCAGGTACCCGTGGCCATGGGAGGGCCTATGCACCTGGTGACCCTGTGTCCTACCTGCCCCAGTGCCTGGCCCTGTACCCCCTCGCTGCCCGTGACCTGGACAGGCCCAGCCCTGTGTGCCTCTGTGGGAGGGGAATACTCACGCACAGGGGCTCAAGAGATCCAGCACAATGTCCGTCTCTGAGTCTGGGATGGTGTCAGGCCCCTGCTCCTCTGTGCTGCTCCCTCCGTCGGGGCCAGGGAACAGCTCCAGGGTCCAGGTGTAGCCTCCACCGCTGGTGGTGGTGCGGCGGGAGGCTCCCCGATGGAGACTTCAGACCCCGTCTTCACAGCCTCCCGGCCAAAGGATGGGCTCTGGCACGCCCCAGTGTCCACGGCCTCGGAGGGTAGGCCATTGGGCTCTGGCCCCAGGAACTCATGGAGCTCATTGTAATAGGGGCAAGTAGCAGTGCTACCTGCCCCCTGGAGCTCCTGGGCCTCCCTGGTCCTAGCATGGTCCTGACGCAGGCCCTTGATTTTACTGTGGACCTGCTCTGTGGTCTGCTCATGACCTTCTGCGAACATGGCTGCGGCGATGACCGCATATATGTCCCGGTTCCAGTGGCTCGCCCGGAACTGGGACATGATGTCTTCCATCCTCCAGATGGACAGCAGACAACGGACCTCGTCTGCTGTCCAGATGGGGGCACGGCGTCACCCCCCTGGGGTGTTGCTGCCACATGCTGCCATGGTCTGACAGGCCTCTGGCCACGCTGGCAGGCACACGCAGGAAGGGACTCCCTGCTTCCTTTGGGTGCTGTGCACCCTGGGAAGAAGGTCAGACTGTTATTTTAAAACAACGCTTGTTTCAAAACAGCATGTCCCAATGGCGTTATTTCGAAATGAGTCATTTCGAAATAACTGTCATTTTGAAATGGAAGGGGTTTAAGCCTTTTCGAAATGACGGCTGTTGTTTTGAAATAAAAACCTCGTGTGGACATACCCTATGTCTACACTGGGAATTTAGTTTGAATTATGGAGGCTTAATTCAAACTAAATTAGTCCACGGCCACACTGGCTTTCCTTAGTTCAAACTTATTAGTTCAAACTAACCCAATGGAGCAGCGTTAGTTTGAACTAACCATTAGTTTGAACTAAAGGCAGCTTAACGTTCTTTCTCCCAGGGTGCCTTCCTCTTTTTATGGATTGGGTGGGGACATGGCTCTTCTTGGGTGCCATGTTGCCATACTTCCCATGCTGCCCTCCCCACAAGCTGAACTAGGAAGTCCTGGACATGGATATGCAAGTTTGATTTAGGTTTCTAGTGTAGACATGCTAATTCAAACTAAGTTAGTTCAAATTAATCACAATTAATTTTAATTAATTAATTCAAACCAACTTAGTTTGAATGAGCATTCTTAAGTATAGATATAGTCAATTTGAATTAATTAATTTGAACTAACTTAGTTTGAACTAGCATTCTTAAGTGTAGACATAGCCATCAGGACTACCTCTAGGAGAAGGAAAATTATTCAGTCACCATAACCATCGTCTCTTTAGTGTCTCTACAGAAATTTTCAATGGTATCAATTAGTGAGTTTATAGCTAGAGCACTGGACTAGGACTCAAGGCCTTTTTCCCTGCTCCGCCACTAATCTGCCATGTTGTCTTGGCCAAGTCACTTTATCTCTTTCCCCTTCCACCTTTATTTTTTGCAGAGATAGTCAGAAAATGATACATTTTTACGCAGCAAATCTTCACTAAAACAATTTTTTTTGTTTTATTGTCAAGCAAAACTTCTGAATTTTCATTGGAAAACTGAAAACCAAGTATTTGCAGCCAAAAAATTGTTAAAAACTGGGGGAAAAAATGCATACCAGTTGAACATTTGGGGATTGAAATTTTTGCAGAATGAAAAATCTGACATTTCTGAGAAAGGCAGACTTTTTCCAGAAAAAAATATTCAATTATTTAAAAACCCACCTTTCCAATTAAAAAAAACAAGGCAGAAAAATTTCAAACAATCCTATTTGTCTTGTCTTTTTAGACTGCAAAATCTTTGGAGCAAGATCCATCCCTTGCTGTGCATTTGTACAGTGCCTAGCATCAATGCTACAGTCATGGTTTGGATGAACTCAGTGCTATTGTCATACAAATAACAAAAATCAGGCCTAACAGATTCATGTGGAGGTCAGAAATGCATAAGGATTCACAATTTGAATCATTAGGCAGAAAGGAATCTTTTAAGTCTATTTTGCACCACAAATAACACGCAAACATACTTATTGTGGCTGTGAATCTAGTCCATTAGAATTGCTCTGGTGTGAAATAATGTAAGTGAGAGGAGCAGGGCTGTCCATAGGGTTGGGAAACCAGAGCAGCCGCCAAGGTCCCCATGCTTGGGGGGGGAGGGGCTTTGGGACTTGCACTGCTGCCTCCTCCATGCCAGGGACTGGGCAAGCCAGCCAAAAGGGTGGCCTGGTTCAGCACTGCTGGTCTGGCCACCCCACTCCCCGCCATATGAGCAGCCAATATGGAGCCGATATCGCTGTCCCCCTGGCTGCACTGCCTCCCGCCCCCTCCTTGCTGCTCTGGCACAGAGCCAAGAGCAGCGTGCGTGACTAGGAGGGGAGGCAGACCAGCAGCGCTGAACTGGGCCGCCGCTTTTGGCTGGCTTGTCACAGGGGCCTGCCCCTCCCCTGGAACAGCCAGCCTCACTCCCCAGTGCTGGGGGCGTGACTGGGGGCCCTGCAGAGAGCAGTTGGCCCAGGACCACGCACCCCCTAGGGACGGCCCTGGGGAGGAGAATCTAATCACTAGTGGGTTGTTGATTAAAAATTTGTTTAGAAAATATACTGTACACAATGATCATGCAGTAACTAAAGGTTGCCTTCCATTTCTCGTTTCTGAAGTAATCTTATTCCTTTCTCCATATCATTAGCAAATTTGTGTTTGGGGTGGACAATAATACTGATTAAATTCCATTTCTCTGGATATGACCTTGTTTTAAGAGAGTTTAAGATGCACAGGAAGAATGACTTTGTGATAGGTCTAGTGTCTGTATGTCACGGGTCCCATCTGGGAACTCAGGTAGCTCATAACATGTATGAAATTGAATCTGTTAATTTAAATTAGCTTTGGAGAAAATTCTCCTGCATGATGATATTTCTCATTTGCACAAGACAATGTGCAATCCAGGATATTGTTATTTTTGTTACTTTGTATTTTTAACCACTGGAATGGAAAGTGACTTTTTTACCAATATCATTTCACTGCTACTAAAGCAGTGATTTCAAAGATGAGCTGGGGAATAATGTTTGCAAATTGTTTCCTAAATCACCCAAAAATAGAACCAATAGTGAGAAAACACTTGTATGGAATTAACTATCATTTGTTATACTTACATACAGTATATAATTCCTGTTACCTTAAAGAAAGAGAATAATCCAACAATCACTTCCACTTGCCACCCCCATTGCAGGTTTTTTTGTTTTTGTTTTTTTTTTTTGCTGGAGCATTATTGACTTTCCTTTTCTATGTTAATGTGTTTGTCTAATCTACTTTATAAGCAAGCAGTGATCCGAAGGATATGGCTCATGCAGTGAGAGGTTAATGAAAGCCTCTTACAAGGATTGAAGAGTTCACCTGCTTCTGTTCCTGACACACAAAACCCAGGCTGGTCACTTCTCAGACCAGTGAGCCCTGTGGGAAGAGGAAATGACATTTCTCTTTGTTGTGCTAAAATGATGCATGCTATTGGCCAAGCAGCCAATGATCACTAATGCTCATTCATGAGCTTCACTGTGTCTTCATTCTAAGATCCATCTATATTCCTCCATTTCTCCTAGCTATCTATCCAGTTAGGCACTTGTGCCAAAGAACATTCAAAAGTTGTTTGAAATGTCTTGGGGCCTATTATGTAGACTAGACTTTTACTGCTGTTCAAGTAAATGCCAAACAATATTAAGGGAAAGGATTTTACAGGATAGGTAATTGTATAATATCACAAAACGACTTCCCAAGAGCAAACACTTCAGTAATGTACGCATAGAATATGATTCAAGCTCAAACATTATTGGCTTCATGTTCCACTAAGGAAAGAGACTGAGATGAAAGTAGCAGAGAAAAAGAAAGAGAGAATCTGTGTACATGGGGAAAAACAGAACAAAAAAAAAACAAAAACCTTTCAGTGAAAAATGAAGTGGTTAACAGAGAAAATGAAAAATAAATGCAAAGAGGCAGAAAAAGGGAGTCTAGAGGAAAATTGGATTTGAAAAATTAGTATATGGTTTCAGACCCACTGACAAGGCGGTGACAAAAGATGATATTGCCCAGAGGCCCAGCAATTTAAAGGGAGCCAGGGGCCATGGGTAACAGGATGAAAATTTCCCTTTGGGGACACTGGCTCCCAGTTCCAGCTCTTCTGCTTCTGGACTCTGCCCACAGTTCACCTCCAGGCTTTGACCAACTCAGCCCTCTCATTGATGTGTCCCTCCCCACCAGGCTACCTCCCAGCTTAGTTGTCCCCTGCTCATCTTCCCTCTACCCCTCTCCTCGCTGTCGCTTACCACCTGGGGAAAGGGAGAGTGCATAAGACAGGAAGGGGGACTGAGTGATGTTGGGAAGGACATGGAAGTACGTTGGCTGAATGTGGGGAGACCTGGGGTGGACTGGGGATGGGCCACTGGCAGAAGTGATATAATGAAACTTTTCTGCCCTCGGACCTGGAATTCCTGTTAGTGGGCCTGCATAGCCATATTTAGTGATGACAGAAAATGGGATAGCAGTTCCACTCTGGGTATGAGCCAGAAATTGATACATATGGTAAATACATGTAACTTTCATAGATCTGGATTGCAGATAACAATTTGCACATACATGATGGGGGACAAAAAGAAAATGATATGTCAGGAAAGTATAATCTGTGGTGCAAGATCTCTCCTCCAGCCCACCTAGCTTGTAAATGACACTCATTTTGCCCACATATTGAATAGCAAATTGGTGAGATTTACTCTGCTTCATCACAGCTGCCCCACATGAATAACTTATCCTTCTATCTTTCCCAGTACTGAATTTAGCCCACTCCATTACCTCAACATGTATGTAACACACTTTTGGGTAAGCTTCGGGATTTATCCTATCCCTACAATATGCCACAGTCTTCTCTTAACCTAGGAAAACATTACTTTCTTTTTTTTAAACTTTCAGTACCTGAAACAAAGCATAAGTTTAAATGAAAAGAACAAATTTTCATGATCTTGGACTATTTTTGTGAAATCACTGTCTAATTTGAGAAGTTCATAGTACCTTGAATATATGCAGTTTGCCAGTGGCTAGTGAAAAATTTCAACAGTACTTCACTGGCTGGACAGATGACTGTGAGGAATGACTTAAAAATTAACTAGTAAATTCCTTAAGACACTTGAATAATAGGGGTTGCAAAAACCTATAAGAAGAGCAATCATTGATGTTGCTTACTGTTGTTTGTTTATTAAGAGATTTTATATGAACAGTCATATTTTTCTTAAAGTATGTCACTGCTCCAATTACTTCCTTCAGCAACTAATTCCAAATTCTAATAACTTTTGAGGGAAATATGACCCTGGTCTCTTATTCACCAATGACATAGTGATACACTTTCTCAAGTGCTGACTAGGATTTTCCCTGAATCCTTTTGATTAAAGTCATCAGTAAAGCTTGGTTTGTTGCCAGCAAATTCAATCCCTATGTGATCTTCACTAACTCTTATTCTGTTTCCCCCTCTACAAGATAGGGATCATTATCCAGGAGTGGTTCAGATTCTAATGATACACTAAAACTAAACACTTGTGTTACAAATAGAGATTGGACTCCTGTGATCACATGTGTTGTTATAACTTAAACCAACTCTTACCACTGCTTGCTTCAAGCCACTATTACCTCAGTCTTGTCTGGACTAAGCCATGGACAGCCAGTAACTTCAAAACCCCAAACTCATGTAGACACTGACTTCTTTCACTCACTGCTCTAAATGATGACATGTTCTAGAGGGGTAGCCATGATTGCCTATATACAGCAAAAACAATGAGAGTCCTTTGGCACCTTGAAGACCAAAACATTTCTTTGGGCATAAGCTTTCATGGGCTGCAATGTCAGATGCATGAAGTGGAAAATACAGTGAAAAGGTATATATACACTTGCAATGATGGGTGAGAAACATTAAAATTGTTAGGGTAAATCCTAAAAAAGTCAGTTCTAAAGTGGTAGCCATGTTAGTTGAGTTCAGCAAAACCAACAATGAGTCTGGTGGCACTTTTAAAGACTAACAAATTTATTTATTGCATGAGCTTTAGTGGGAGAAAATCCAACTTCATGAGATGCTTGAAGATAAGGAACTTACAGAATGGGAGCAAAATAAATGTAGGAGAATGCAAGTCACAGGTAATTGTGCTCCTCCCCCTTAATTGCTGTACTCCATTGTTTGAATTCTAAACAACTGCTTTGATTTGTTATAACAGTGTGACCTGATCCTATGACTTAAACTCCCCTACATTTATTTTGCTCCCATTCTGTAATTTCATCTTCAAATGTCTGATGAAATGGAATTTTCTCCCATGAAAGCTTATGTAATAAATAAATATATTAGTCTTTAAAAGTGCCACCAGACTCCTTGTTTGAAATCAATTCCGTTACAGTAGATGAGGCCCATTCATAACAGTTGATTAGAAAAATGAGACTGTGTAAGGAGGGACAGTTATTTTTTGCAATGAACTAGACATTCCAAGTCCCTGTTCAAACCCAATCTGATTTTATCAAGTTTGTATATGAGTTCTAGCTCTGTAGTTTCACTTTGAAGTCTTTAAAGTTTTTTGTTGAAGTATGGCAATTTTCAAGTCTGCCACTGAATGCCCAGGGAGATTGAAGTGTTCTCATTCTGGTTTATGGATGTAACCATTTTTGATGTCTGATTTGAATCCATTTACTCTTTTGTTTAGGGACAGTCTGGTTTGGCCAATGTACATGGCAGAGGGGCATTGCTGGTACATGATTTCATGTATCACATTAGTAGATGTGCAGCTGAATGAGCTCCTGATACGGCTGATGTGGTTAGGACCTGTAATTGTGTCACAAAGGTCAATGTGTGGCAGAGTTGGCAGTGGGGTGTGTTGCAAGGCTAGGTTCCTGGGTTAGTGTTCTCAGTATGGCGGCTGGTTACTGGTGAGTATTTGCTTCAAGTAGGCTGGGGGTGGGGTGTCTGCATGCAAGCACAGGCCTGCTTCATAAGACTTCAGAGAGTGAACGATCGTTTTCCAGGATAGTTTGTAGATACTTCATGATGTGTTGGAAAGATTTTAGCTGGGGTCTGTATATGAAGGACAGTAGTGTTCTGTTGTTCTCTTTGTTGTGTATGTCCTGTAGTAGGTGACTTCTGGGTATCTTTCTGCTCTGTCAATCTGTTTTTATTCCACCCCACCGCCCCCCAGTTCCCAATATGGGTATTGTAGCTTTAAGAATGTATGACACAGATCCTGTAGGTGTTTGTCTCTGCCTGAGGGATCAGAGCAAACGTCACTGCGTCTTAGAACTTAACTGTAGACAATGGATCATTTAGGCTGTGTTCACACAGCACTCTTATTTC
>ML681963.1:30863115-31120238 GCA_007922195.1 Podocnemis expansa
GACAAAGTTTTTTGTCCTCGAAATAAGTTGTTTCGAAATAAAGAGTTATTTCGAAACAGCTTGTTTCGAAACCTCTTGTTTCGAAACAAGCCCTCCCCGTGTGAACATAGCCTTAATGTGTTCATGGTGGAAGCTGGAAGCATGTAGGTACATACTGCGATCAGCCGTTTTTTAGTAGAGGGTGATGTTAATGTGACCGTCCCTTATTTGTATTGCAGTGTCCAAGAAGTGGATCAAGCCACATAAGAAATCCAAGCTAAGGTTGATAGTGGGGTGTAAATTGTTGAAATCCTGGTGGAATTCCTTAAGGGACTCTTTCCCATAACCCCAGATGATGCAAATATCCTCAAAGTAGCATAGGAAGAGGAGATGTATGTAGGTTGTAAGCCAGAAGGGTCAGGAACCATCTTTCTAATTCTGTGTTGGTACAGTGCCCAGCACAGTGAAGTCCTGCCCAATGACTAGGACTCCAAAGGTGCTACAATAATAATAATAATAATAATAATAATAATAATAATAATAATTGCAGAATCAGGAATAAAATCCAGGTTTCTTAACTTCCTGTCTCCTCCCCTCAGATTGTCACATAGAAAATACTGCCAATTCTGTAAACAGTCCTTTTGAATAGCATCTAAATTCAAGAAATTAGACAGAAGTCAAATGGTATAGATTGGAAAGGCTGCCTTTGTCACACTGCTATTAGAACTATCTGACCCATTGAACTGTGGTATTAAAAATACTCTAGACAACACAACAAAGAAGACAATGAACAGAGAACTGTGCAGGTTTAGAGAATAAAGAGCTCTAAACTCCCCTTTTGACCAGTGCAATGAATGAAGAGACCAATTATTTTAATACTCAACATCAAAATGAAAATCTGGAGGCAGCAGAAAACTAAAAGCAGATAGCACACCGTACAAGGTGCATCACTGTGCAACAAAGAAAGCTGCAGCTTACAAACTGATAGGATTGCACAGTAAACCAGATACTGTATATTTTAAGTGACGTTTAAACTCTTAACTCCTTCATGAAGGTGTTTTTTTTTTATGTTCTTAAGAGATGCAAGATGTTATATTTTATTTCATGCTTGGGACTGTGTGCAAATCAAAAAAGAATCCAGTCTATGATAAAGCTTCAATTCCAATCACATAATAATTTCCTCTGTGTAGGAGTTATTGCCTCACCATTCGCTTTATTGCTTACAAGCAAACATTAACACATTATGAAACCAGATTATTGGTTTGAAACCCACATAAATAAGGCAAAACCCACATCTTTTATGGTGAAAGAGTTGTTATTATGTGTCAATCACATGAATGATGGCACTGCACACTCACTGGCAATAAAATACAAGTGTTCCACTTCTGGGTTATTCCTCACATACTGTTATTTTTCTGGCTCCCAGGCTCAGACATTTGAGAAAAGGCAAAACTGTGAGAAATTCAAGCCGTTCGGTTGACGCTGGGTGTAAAGAGTAGGAGCTAGTTCATGTGGGGTTTGTATGCATTGAATTTTATGCTGTAGTCCAAGGCTAAAGTAAAACTCTCACTTGGGCCTTAGCTTGTTTGAAATTCACCTTCTGGGTTAACTTGAAACCCCTTTCTGCACTAACCTGAAACTCACCTTCTGGACTCAGATTAACTTTGACCCATGAGCATCCATAATTTGATCTACACTCACCTTAAAACTTAGTCCCTGGGATCTGTCTGTGTATCTGAGTTTCCATGGCTATGTCTACGCTGGCAAATTAGTTCAGACTAAGGCGGCTTAGTCTGGACTAATTTAGCCCACGGCCAGTGTAGGCTTTCCCTAGTTCGAACTAAGAAATTTCTTAGTTCAAACTAAGGAACACTTAGTTTGAATTAGTTAGTACCCTGATTAGCAAAGTCATACCTACGGCTTCCAGCGCCTGGGGCAGACAGCCCCAAGGGCATCTCCAGGCCCTGATCTAGCTAGGGGCCTGATCAGTCCCGGCGGCTGGGGGGTGCCTCCCCCACGACCGGCTGAGAGTGGCCAGAGACCTGGCAGGGGGTGCCTCACTTTCCGCTGGGAGAGTGGCCAGAGACCTGGCTGAGGGGTGCCTCCCCCACTGGAGAGCAGGCCAGCATGTTTAGGGGCAGGGTGAGAAAAACTCTCCCAGCCCCTGCCTGGCTCCAAGAGGAATGTGCCTTTGCCAAAGGCACATTTCTCTTTGGGGCCAGGTAGGGTCTGACGGCACCTTTTAAAATTCAACGCCTGGAGCTTTGCCCCATTCTCCCTGCCCTAGTTATGGCCCTGTTATGTGCTTACTTCGAAATTTAGTTTGAACTATGCATGATGTAACTGCAGACTAATGCTTAGTACGGACTTATGAAGTCCAAACTAAGCTGGTTAGTTCAAGCTAACCACATGTTCTAGTTTGAACTAAGTGTTAGTTTGAACTAGAATGTGTGGTTAGTTTGAATTTAGAAGCATGATGTTAGTTCGAACTAACCACTAAGCTCGAACTTCTTGGTTCATCTGAACTAAGTTTGGCTGATGTAAACATAGCCCATGAAACCCAGCCCATGGGCTCACCCATAATCAAGTCCCAGGTTCCCAGGACAATCTCTTAAGGCTCTGTCAGAATACAGGCCAGGCTCAGTGAAATGTTGATGAAATCAGCAAACCTTTCAGAGGAATGTATCCTAAGGGTTTTGACTTACAAAAATCCCTCAAAGCAGGTGAATGAAAGGAATGCCCTTGCATCTATAGTAGAGAGTCACCATCTTGGCCTCCTCTCAGAGACTCTTGAAAGCAGCAGCGCTCTCACCAGTATGCAAATATGAACTCAGTGTTTAAATTACCCACACAGTCTTCAGCAAAGAGTGCATAAAATCTGCTAATTATATTGTATTGATATGCACACTCAAAAAGCAAGAGTTATTTTCAAAGGTTAATTATTTATGTAACCCCTCTCTTTCTATCTCTCAGACTCACATGTACTCAATCTCTGTAAAGATTTTACAGAATCAAGTTTTGTCTTGGTTTGGTTTGGCTCTGTTTTTTTTTCCCCCCTTGCTTTTGTCTAGTGCTGTTGATATTCCCCATGTGAGCCAAACAGGTGAATTCTACACAATGGGGGGTGGCAATTCATGAGTGAGCAATGCACACACACACAAAATACCCCAGACTACACTTGCATGACAGAAGTCCAGTCCGCACATAAGATAATAGTACATACAAATAATTCATTTGACATTTAACTAGCCAATCATGCCTTCACATTGTGTGTAAATATACATACAATTGTGCGTTCACTTTCATGATGTGTACAAAAGTGTCCAAGTGTTCTCTGTTTACTTCAGATATGCACTAACGATAAGCAAACTATGACATGGGGAGATATGGAATTCAGATATGGTTTATATAAACAAGCATCAAAAGTTTTCTTCCACAAGTGATGTTTACTTTGATTGTCCATGTTTCTTAAGTCTGCACGCTAGTGGAATTCTCCTGAGATCTGTCTTCCTTAAAAGATTTCAGGTACCTCTCTGGAACTTTTCTGCCCCAAATTGCTTTCATGTCATCAGAAGATATTACTTGATAAGTGTGAAGGGGCAATCTGATGCCTGTTGCAGAAATGGTGGGTAATACAATCTCTATAGTAAGATTTCAGACTAGATTCTCAAAGGCACGATCCAAAGGGGTAGCAGTGTTAGTCTGGTTCAGTAAAAACAAACAAGGAGTTCTGTGGCACTTAAAGACTGACAAATTTATTTAGTGCATGAGCTTTTGTGGGAAAAATTCCTTCTTCATCAGATGCCGTGAAGTCTTCAAAGCATATGACAAAGTGGGATTTTCTCCCAAGAAAGCTCAAAGGCACGAGTGGCACTCATTCCCAATTAGGTGCCTTATTACCTGCCATTTGTGCCTTTGAGAATCTACCCTGAAATCTTACTATAGAGTCTGTATTGCATAATACCTTCCCACACATCATGCTTTCATGAATCACCTTGCTTCCTACTAGCCATAGAATAAAACCCCTAAAGATAAGTATGAGATCTACTAAAAACAAAATAAACAAACAAACCAAGCAAAGGAATGGTTTTCTGGGGAAAAAAAATATATCTTCTTTTTCTCCTCACTACAATTCACACTTTAAAATTTTCATCTAGTCCTAGAAGTAAAAGCAAAAGATAAAAATGTTGCATGGAAACACACTATTTGTCATTCCTGAAGCTCTATCTCTTTTGGACTGCCTATGTAAACTTACTGTCCATTTCACTCATAAGTAACTCAGGTATAATTCACATGCCCTTCATTGAATATTGTACTTTTACTAAAATAACTTTAAATATGTTGTACACCCTTTCCCTCCTATCCTCTTCTTTTCATTCATCTTTAGATTATCAGCTCCCTGGGGCAGGGGTGATCCATGAATTTCTGTCTGGAAGATGTCAAGCACATCATGAACACCAATAAACATACACAGCAATCATCTTAAGAAAGCATCTGATGATCACAAGGAGAGGTGAGGACTCTGGGACCAGCCAGCTTTTTCCTAATCACCAACAGTTCTACCTACACAGCACAGTTGAAGAACTTCTGAATTAGCTAATGTGCATGAAGTACATGGAAGATACAAGGTGCTAAGTGGTGCTGTTATTTGAATGAATGTGGTTAGCTGAGTTCTCCTACATCAGGGGTGGCCAAACTTGTGGAACTCAAGAGCCACACAAGTTGATTATTAAACCTTCCAGAGCTGCGCTGAGGCCTATAGCGATATACTTTTACCTACTCCAGAATTACTAAGTTTAAAATTCATTGCACACTAATTTTATCATAAAAAGAGGACAAATATCAATCCTACTAATGTCAGATTCTAATGATTACTTAAGGTTACCATGAAAATTAGGCCTATACAGTAAAAACAGCTGCTGCTCAATGTGGAAAACTGCAGGCTAGTGGTGAGTTTTTTAGAATCCTGACCATGCCACACTTCTCCCTGCCATCCCCAACCATGCTGCACTTCTCCCCACCGTCCCGACCGCCTCCTGAACTCTTAGGCTGGGGCTGCTTTCCTAAACTGATTTGCTAATATTCTTCCAGGTGCCACAATTTTTCATTCAAGAGCAACATGTGGCTCCTAAGCCACAGTTTGGCCACGCCTGTCCTACATGAACTCAGTCTGGTTGGTCAGAGGAAGTCCTTCTGCCCATCCAGAAGTGTCAAAAAAATGGTTCTGTCACAACAGGATGAGCTAGACCTTCAAGAGCCCATGCTCTCCTCAATACCTGGGCCCTTCTACATCATGTGACTGTAAGCTAGAGCAAAGTCTGCTAGGGAAGGTGGCCAGGCTGTAAAGAGCACCCATTTGTGTAGGGAGAGAGCTGAAAAACAGTTGTTTTTTGGAGAAGATTTCCACTAAAATAGGAATTTGGGCCAATACTGGTAGGGCTCCCTTACTGAGAGAGATTTAGGGAATAGCTGCTGAAGGGGTTTGTCTACAGAAACCCTGAAAAGGGCTCAGGAGAAGGTCGAATAGGAAACAGACAGTCATAGGGAATGGTGAATTGGGATAGTTTTGACTTTGGGGCAGGAGCCTCATGATTTAGTGCTTCAGGGCCAGAGTCTTAGCTGAACAGACCAAAGATTCAACCTATGACGACACCTAAAAGTAGTGAGGCAACTCCTGTAGCCAAGGTGATGGCCCTTAAAAATTTAGGGCTAGGAAGACTAAAGAAGTGTCTCAGCTCATCACAAAGAGAAAAGCTTGCTCTGGCATTTGCAGGAGGACTATAGCCTAATGAGGGGAAAAGATTTGTTTTTCAAAAGTCTTTTTTTGTGTTGTTGGACTCAGATGATATGGTATGATGGAGTTCTGATCCAGGACTGAGCAGTACAATATATAACAATAGTAATTACAAAATAATAATAATAATAATAATAATAATAATAGCCAACCACAAGCACTACATGACCCACTTTATCTTTCTCATATTCAATAAAACCTCAACATTAAAACACTGAAATACTTTTTTTATAAAATAAATCTTGAAGCTTTTAATAACTGACAAAAATAATTTTTGTCTTCTGTTGTTATAGACTTTACAGGTTACATTTTCAAAAGTCTCTCCATAACCATGAGGACTACAAACTAGCTTTAAAAAAAAAAAAAAAAGGAATCTCAGATTCTCAGGTAATGACGAACAAGGTGTCCTGTTCCAAAGGGGTAGCCATATTAGTCTAGTTTAGCAAAACAAACAAGGCATAGTCCTTTGGCACTTTTAAAGACCAACAAATTTATTCACATGAGCTTTTGTGGCAGAAAATCCAGCTTCAAAGGTAATTGCATGACTTCAGGAACTGAGATTTTAAGGAAAGCACCACATACTTGTGATGACATAGTGATGACATTGTGATGGCTTATGATGACAATGGCAGCAACACCAGATGTGAAGGGTCAATCTCTCAAGACTGTCAGCTGGAGG
Organism: Podocnemis expansa; assembly: GCA_007922195.1. NCBI lineage: Eukaryota > Metazoa > Chordata > Testudines > Podocnemididae > Podocnemis > Podocnemis expansa. Next base: position 30,869,568 of record ML681963.1, read on the forward strand.
GAAATAGAGGCACACCCATGCTAAGAAGCAAGCAATATTCACAACTCTTTCAGATTTCTCCATCTCTCCCAGGATAAGAAATGAGCCACAATGAAAAACTAGATCAGCAAATCAGGAGTTGCAGGATGCCTCCAACTAATATGAAACAAGCAATAGGGAGGAATGTTTCCAGCGGGAAAGGATGGCCAAGTGATTAGCGAGTTTCCCTGAGGTGCCCAGTGATATATGGGAAGCTTATGGTTACCAGGCTAGGGCTGGCCCTGCATCCTGAATATTGATCCTCTTGCCTAAGAATTAAGTGTGCCATAAATCCACTGCTTCCCCTTTTTTCTGCAGGCTCAGCATAGACTGGGGGGGGGGGACTGGGAGGGGTGGAGCAGCGGAAAGGGGAGTGAGAGGAGAAGCATCTGAATGCAAAGGTTTGCCTGGAAATCATTCCCAAGCTGCTTACCCATCCTCCCCTCCAAACACGTAAAGTATATTAATGTGGTAATTAATGGCAGAGAAGCAGAATAATGCTCCCAAGGCACATAAGACAGAGCATTTGCATTAAAGAAGAGTTGGGGAAGGTAAAGATGCTGTGCTATGCATTTAAATGGACTTTGTTTACTTATTGTCTAATTCTTCTGTCCCCTCTCCCCCATTAAAGCTGCTTCGATGGTGTGGCCAATATTTATTCTGGACAGCAGCCTTGACAGCTGCTGATTCTACTCACCCCTGCCAACAGGTTTCAGAACAGACAAGTTTATTTCACCACAATGGAATTGGACACTGACTTTTTTGGTAGGCACGAACTATTGCTTGAGAACCTTTAATATGACACATCTAGGCTTTTCACCTGCTGTTGATGGAATTCACTGTTATGACCATATCACATTTTCTTCAGGTGCAAGTGAAAACAGTTTGGAAAAGTTAGGTCATCCAATCAGGAAACAGAAATAGGACCCTGTGTCTTAGATGTTCAGTCACACAGCTGGCATATCAAATAACTGAAAGACCAGGTGCTACAGACAATTTCAAACAATTCATTGGCTAAAAATTGTTTATACGAAGCATTCATTAGCTAATTTTTCATGACATGAAATTCATAAAACTGTTATCTGATCATAATTTGTAAACACATACAAAAACTACAACAGCTGAATGTATACTTCACTTTTAATAATCCCAGTTGGACTCTTAGCTTCACACCAGGGCATGATTTCACGTGCTGAATTTGCTGCACTTCTTCCTGCATTGAAAACTACCAGCCTTCATTTCACTTTGGGTCCTCCAGACTGAAACCTATTTATCCAATCAGCTGAAGTCAGAGATCTATCACCAGTCTTCAGAGAATCCTAGGGCCAGATTTTTAAAGGCACTTAAGCATCCCAAGATGCAGATAGACCTCTAGTGTGATTTTCAAATACTCTAATGCACTTAACTCTCTCTGAAATGAGAAGCCAAGCAGCCTCTAAATAGTTCCACTCACCACTATAGCACCCTCTTGTGTCTGAGCATGGTGTTGTAGAGGAACCGTTATGCGGTGCTGGACACGATGCAGGAGGTAGAGGAGATGCCATCCACCCCAAAGGCTGGTCAGATCACAGCTACCTCACCTAAGAGAAAGCGTAGGGTTGTGGTGATTGGGGACTCCCTCCTGAGAGGAACGGAGGCACCCATCTGTCGCCCTGACAAGGCCTCTAGAGGTGCTCATGGGAGACTTCAATTTCCCTGACATCTGCTGGGAGGCCAATACAGCAGTGCATGGGCAATCCAGGAGATTTTTAGAGAGTGTTGGGGACAACTTTCTAGTACAAATGCTAGAGGAACCAACTAGGGGCCTTGCACTGCTCGACTTGCTGCTCACAAACAGGGAAGAATTGATCAGGGAGGTAGAGGTAAATGGCAAGCTAGGCAGTAGTGACCATGACATCGTTGAGTTCAGGATGCTGATTAATGGAAGGAAGGAAAGAAGCAAAACAAAAACCCTGGACTTCAAAGGAGCAGATTTTGGGTCCCTCAGGGAACTGATGGGCAGGATCCCTTGGGAAGCTAATCTGAAGGGGAAAGGAGTCCAAGAGAGTTGGCTATATTTTAAAAAAAAACTCTGCTAAGGGCACAGGAAGTTGCCATTCCAATTAGGAGAAAGAACAAACATGTGAGGCAGCCAGAATGGCTTAGCAGAGAACTCTGCTCTGAGCTTAAACATAAAAAGGAAGCTTATAGGAAGTGGAAGCTTGGTCAGATGACCAAGGAGGCATATAAAGATATTGCTAGGGACTGCAGGGATAAAATCAGAAAGGCCAAAGGACAAATGGAGTTGCGGCTAGCGAGGGATGTAAAAGATAACAAGAAGGGGTTCTACAAGTATATTAGTAATAAAAAGAGGATCAGGGATGGTGTAGGCCCCTTGCTGAATAGGGCAGGCATCCTTGTGACAGAGGATGAGGAAAAAGCTGAAGTGCTCAATGCATTTTTTGCTTCAGTTTTCACAGGCAGGGTCAGCTCCCAGCCCACTACCATGGGTGTGGCAGATGGGAGAGAAGAAGACAGGCCCTTGGTGACGGAAGGTCAGGTTAAAGAAGCTGCAAGTGCACAAGTCCATGGGGCCGGACGAACTGCATCCAAGGGTGCTAAGGGAATTGGCCGACGAAATAGCCGCACCGCTGGCCGTTATCTTTCAAAACTCATGGAGAACAGGGGAGGTGCCAGAGGACTGGAAAAAAGCAAATGTAGTGCCTATTTTCAAGAAAGGGAAAAAGGAGGATCCGGGAAATTACAGACCAGTCAGCCTCACCTCAATCCCTGGACAAATTATGGAGCAGATTCTCAAAGAATCCATCCTCACACACTTAGAGGAAAATAAAGTGATCAGGAACAGTCAGCATGGATTTACCAAGGGTAAATCATGCCTGACCAATCTCATTTCCTTCTATGAGCAGATGACTGGTTTTCTGGATGCGGGAAGCACCGTTGATGTGCTATACCTTGATTTTAGCAAGGCTTTTGATACAGTTTCCCACAGCATTCTCATTGGCAAATTAAGGAATTATGGTTTGGATAGGTGGACTATAAGGTGGATAGAGAACTGGCTAGATCAACGGTTTCAGCGTGTAGGAATCAATGGTTCCATGTCTAGCTGGCAACCGGTCACGAGTGGTGTGCCCCAGGGGTCGGTCCTGGCACCGGTTCTGTTCAACATTTTCATCAATGATCTGGATGATGGAATAGACTGCATTCTCAGTAAGTTTGTGGATGACACCAAGCTGGGGGGACCAGTAGACAAGTTAGAGGGCAAGGACAGGATTCAGGGAGACCTAGATAAATTGGAACAGTGGGCCAATAGAAATCTTATGAAGTTCAATAAGGATAAGTGTAAAATCCTGCATTTGGGACAAAAAAACCCTATGCACTGCTACAGGCTGGGAAACATTCAGCTAAGTAGCAGCAGTGTAGAAAAGGACCTGTGGGTGGGATGCTAGATATGAGTCAGCAGTGTGCTCTTGCTGCCAAAAAGGCCAATGGCATACTGGGCTGCATCAAAAGAAGTGTTACGAGCAGATCAAGGGATGTGATCATTCCTCTCTATTCTGCACTGGTGAGGCCACATCTAGAATACTGTGTTCAGTTTTGGGCTCCCCACTACAAAAAGGCCAGGGACATGCTAGAGAGAGTTCAGCGGAGGGCAACCAAAATGATTAAAGGGCTGGAGCACAAGCGCTATGTGGAAAGACTGAAAGCATTAGGCTTATTTAGTCTGCAGAAGAGAAGATTGAGGGGGGATTTGATAGCAACCTTCAACTACTTGAAGGGATGCTCTAAGGAAGATGGAGCTCGACTGTTCTCGGTAATAACAGAGGACAGAACGAGGAGCAATGGTCTCAAGTTGTGGTTAGGGAGGTCTAGGCTGGATATTAGAAAAAACTTTTTTACCAGGAGAGTGGTGAAGTCTTGGAATGAGCTGCCGAGGGAGGTGGTGGAGTCTCCATCTTTGGAGGTGTTTAAGGCCCGGCTGGACAAAACCCTGACTGGGATGGTTTAAGTGGGAGTGGTCTAGATGACCTATAAGGTCCCTTCCAACCCTATGGTTCTATGATTCTATGATTTTCATTCTGATACAGGGGTTTTCAGACTTAGGGTCAGGATGCAATATTGTGTCACAGACCCTCAGGCACTGGGTCATGGCACCTCCTCCTGCTGCTGCTGCTGCTGCTGCTGCCAAAAGACTGGAATGCATTGCTCAGTGAGGTAACTGTTGGGTCATAAACATAAATGATTTTTTTCAACTGGGTCCCAAGTAAAAGGGTCTGAAAACCACTGCTCTAATACACTCTGGTAATTGCCTCCTTGCATCTGTGATGACCTATTTCTCTCCACAACTTCCATGCCCCAGCTCTCCAGTTAAGTCACTCTCTTCCAGTTCTGTCAGTTTCTAGGGGTAATGAAAGTCCAGGTAAAGAATTCAAATACAACCAAAAGACCTTTTTTCCCCCTCTCCAGCTATGTCAAATTTTCCATTCTTTACCTCTGCTCCCAGGAACTGCAGAATTTCTTCTTTATGTCTTAGGCTGAGTTTTGCCTCCCCAGATTTTTTATTTTTTTTAACCCAGAAGCCCTTCTTCATAACGGTTTTCCCACTGCTTTCTGTCCATGGTGATTGGCAGCTTCATCTGAGACTTCCTACTTCTTCCAGGCTTATCTCTAAGCCCCCAAAGGATCCTAAGCTGCTCCCTGTGGTTCTGTCCAGCCTGCCTTTACCTTCTGCGAGAAAAGAAAAATTCCTTGCTCCTGAGTCTCCTACCTCATTAACTTCTATCCCCCCCAACACACTTTGTATCATCCTCCCTGAGCCTTTCACAGATGGGATCACTAATCGGAATTGAGTTCCAATCAAAATCAGCTGGTGGTTAACTCCTAGGTCACAGGCAACGCTGTGCTTGACACCACTTAGACACTAGCCAGTTTGTGATACAGCCAAAGCAAGGACATTTTGACTCTAGACATTTTGAGAACTTTCTACAGTTTTTATTGGACTTCCTCCCTGTACGCTTCAGCTCTCCCCCTTCCTCACTCCATACCTGCCCCTTTACTCAATTGTCCATTGCCCTGCCCACTTCACTCCTCTTCCCTTCCCTTTTCCTTCTGTTTAGGTGACCCCTCCAAATTAACAGCTCCCCCCCGCCACCACAAAAGTTGTGAAACTACCATACTGATTGTTGTCATCCAATTGTTCACTGTCCTTGTGTGTTTTACCTTTACTCCCATCCTGTGTCTGTCTTCTCTAATTAGATTGTAAACTCTTTGAGAAAGGGACCTTTTACTATTCTGTGTTTCTACAGCTCCTAACACAATTGTGTCCTATTCTTGGGCAGCCCTTAGGCACTAGCACAATAAACATATTAATAATATCCCAGGTGAGTGCAACAACCACCAAGCTATTGGGTAATGTGAGGTAGTTTCTCTCTTTCACTCTCTTGCTGGTTTGGGCCAGAGATTTCACCCTAGACAGGAAACTTCACTGACTAAAGTTTAGTTAAAAACACAACATTTCCACAAAATGCTTTGGTTTAAATGATTCAGCACTTTCAGACAAAAAATACATTTTGCTGAAAAGTTTCCAACCAGCTTTAGGTCAGAGTGCCTAAGTGGTGTGGCTGCAGTTATGAAGAAATATGACAAAGAAGATATAGGAAATTGTGCAACTTCTTGGCCTCATAATAGCATATTGTGCTACCATGCCTGAAACCAGCACTCTAGAAACTCCATATTCTTCAATGTCATGTAAATATGGTGTGGTGTGTACAAAATTGCCTTGTAAGGCGTTATTTTAAAAGTCTTGATACACTAAATATTGATATGTTATTGCATTGTATGTGCTACCATAGTATGTAAAATGATAAAATATTAATGCAAATGCTAGTATAACGTGTTGTGAGATAGGAACCACCTAAACCAGCTCTTCAGGCACAACAGCGAACTGCCCAGAATTGGTAATAGCTCATAAAGGAAAGATGAAGCTACTGGGAATTGCTTACAGTGAGTTTCACTGTAGGACCCAGGTTTCCAATGTGTGATTTGATCAGTGGGACCAGTTGTCCATGTCACATGCATAGCTTGTTCTAGCAAGCTGAAACAGACTGAAAAAGGGCATGTGCAACATCATGACTTGTCTCTACTGCCCATTCCCATTCAGCTGACTACCTGAAGAGTCGTCTGGAAGATAAGAGGACTTGGAAAAGGGAGATGGAGATTCCCAACAGGGAAGATTACTCCCCCTGTGTTTAAGAAACTGCTTGTGCCAGTGAACAGGGGTGACTGACATTGATAGGCTTTGTTAGTGTGTAGAACTTAGAGAGTGCAATCTTAGGTTTATTTCATTTAATAACTTGTTTTAATCTTTTTATATTTGCTACTTATCATTCACAGTCTATTTGTCTGTAGTGAATGAACTTGTTTAATATTTTATTCTAACCTGTGCATCTTTGGCATCTTTGAATGAGAGGATTAGACAAATTGCTCAGTAACAAAAGCTGGTGCATGTCTTTTGCACTTTGAGGGAAAAGGGCACACTGGATAATCCCCACTGGTCAGGGCTGTTGACCAGGGTAGATGGTGTGATCCTGGGCTGAGAGCCAGCTGGAGTTTTTTATTGGTTTGTGAGTGACTGGCGAGTACAATGAAGTAAGCTGGGTGTGGTCCCTGACTATGGAGGGCTGCATAAATGGAAAAGATGCAAGATACTTGTGGCCTTTCACAGCATCAATGTGAAAGGGAGAGGGAGCCTAAGATGGTGAGACGGAGGTCTTGGTGGTATCTCAGCTACCATGTGGTACACTAAGAGTTCTGTACCATCATACATACTTTTTGAAAAGATGAAGAAACCGGTAACTTTGATATGAAAGAAAATCCAAAATGGTCTACAATTTTACATACTTCAATACCCAACTGGCAGCGCAATCTTGTTTAACATTACTGCACTGAAAAAAGAAGGAGGACAGATGCCCCCCATCGCTTCATTTTCCAAATCACTGGGATTTTTCAATTAATGAACTTGGGCTATGTCTACATTGAGAGGGGGCCATTTGAAGTTAACTTAACAAGGTCAAATTTAAGTCAACCTCATTAAGTTGAAGACATAACCTAGGCCCAAGCCCAGGCCCTTCCCCCCACCTTGCCCCAGCTCCCGATCTGGCCACAAGGACCTGATCCAGCTCTGGGAGCCCAATCCAGCCCAAACTGCTTCTGGCAAGTAACTAGGAACTGGCTCCTGGTGGGGGCTTGGAGCCGGCCTCTGCTGCTGCCAGCAAGGGGTATGGAGCTAGAGCCAGCCTCACGCCACTTGCTGGTTGTGGCATGAGCTGGCCCTGAGACCCTTGCCCCTTGCAGCAAGGGGCTCAGGGCAGTTTGGGCCCCAAACTGTTTGCTGGTGGTGGCAGGAGACTCATAGCCCAGTCTGGCCCTGAGTCACTTGCCGCCACTGGCAGGTGGCTGGGCGGTCTGGTCAATATGATAGGTTACTCATGATCTCAGGAGTAGTCTGTGAAATTGACCAGGCTCCATCAGTGGGCTGTCCTACCAGTGGCAGAAAGGCTGCCATTGGGAGATAGCCTAGCGACTTAGCCTGGTCAATTTCACAGACTACTTCTGATCTCAGGAATAACCTGTGAAATTGACCAGGCTTCCCAGTGACCTGATGGTGGCGGCAAGCAGTTTGGTGGCAGATCAGGCCCCAAGCCTCTTTCTCCCACTCCAAGTGGCTCAGAGCCTGATCCTCCCTGAGCTCCTTGCTGCAAGGGGGAGAGGGCTCGAGGCCTGCTCCTGCCACCACTGGCAAGTGACACAGGGCTGGCTCTGGCTCTGTGCCACTTGCTGGCAACAGCAGGTGCTGACTCCTAGCTCCTACCACCTGCAGCAAGGGGCTCAGAACCAGATTGGACTCTGTGCCACATTCATCTGAGACCAGATTGGGCTCACGGAGGGAGGGCCCAGGACTTCCTGCCCTGTAGTCAACTTAAAAGCTTAAGTTGACTTGCAGGGTAAGAGTTATTAAGTTGACTTAAGCAAGTGCTTAAGTCAACTTAATAAATTCTAAATATAGCCCTTGTTTTGCTTAAGTTGACTTAACCTTTCTTAAGTTGACTTTGGCCTCCTCTCCAGTGTAGGAGGCATGAAGAAAGCAGATTTATTTTTCCAAAATACCTTGCCCCAGAATTCACTGGGAAAAAACAGATGAGATCTTTAGATTCTCCACTTGAGCGATCCCAAAACCCTAGTTAGGCTCATGGAAACTGTTTTACCTTGACGGTAAACTCATCAAATTTCATCCCCAAAATACACACTAATATCTCCAGACCTGATTTTCTTTCCATATTATAAATGGCTAATCAAAGGTGCTTTTATTTTATTTTATTTTTTAATGCAGAAAGAACTGAATCATTCTAGGACAATGTACGGATAGTGCATTACAGTGAAAATGCCGAAGTTTTCATTTCTAAAGCACCAGAGACTGGCACACTGTTTTGTTTGTGTATTATAGCCTTTAATATATTCATTGGTGTGTTCTCTGGAAATCCTCCAGGCCCTCTAAACTTTTAAAAGATGTTACTTCTTATTGATTTCCTGAAGTCATCTAAGAGACAAATTCTGTGATTCCTAATAAGATACACACACAGAAAATTTGGGCAATAAAAGTGTGTATTATGCTGTAACATGAGGAATGAGTGTAAAAAGATCTCAATTTAATCATAACTGTATTCCCAACTGAACTGCTATGGTAAATCTGGAGATGAAAGGGAAGATTAATTCACAATAGCAGTTTGGCAGCAGCATGGTACTGTCACCTTGTGATTCTTGCAATAATATTATTTTCTGTATGCATTTTTATGCATGCTCACATTTGCATTGGACACTTACCTAGAAAATGGACCTTACATTCTTCAACTTGCTGACTAATGGGAGGCTCTCACTCATTCAGAATAATAAATAAGTAAATAAATAAATAATATACCTAAGAGACCAAGTAGGTGAGTTTGTATCTCTTACTGGATCATCCTTTTTTTAAAAAGAGTTCTGTGTAATGGCACAAAGCTTGTCTTTCTCACCAACAGAAGTTGGTTCTATAAAAGTTATTACCTCACCCACATTGTTGCACTAATATCGAGGGACCAACACAGCTGCAGCTACCCTGCATACAAAAATACACCTTACAGATATATTGTACCTTTTATCCTGAGTGATCCCAAGACACATTTAAGAAAAAGTCCAGTAAGGAATCAGTTTAAAAATTAATATACCTTATAACAGGCAGTGCATAACCTGTCTGCTCAAGGATATGAACTTGATGTTATAATAATTCTTTTCCTTATCTAATCATTGAGATTATAAAATATATTGTCCTGAGCGCCCTCCAGTTGTACTGGTGAAGGGAAAGTGAACTATGAAAAACTGGCAATGAAGGATAGAGCAGTGGTTCTTTCGTATGTTACCTCTTCCCCAAATCAACTGTAACCCATCTTCTTTAAAGTCCTGATTCTACCATCATTAATCACATTAAAAATTATCTGACCCATGGACATTCTATTAAATACAGTGGAACCAATTTGGATATGTCTACACACAGGCAGTTAAATTGCTTTAACTTAAATCAATTTAATGAAATCGATATAAAATCATTAAATCAATTTAGGTTTAATCGATTTAACAGGTCCACACTGGAAAACAGAAATTGAACTACCATGTCAAGGGACAGGACTTGCTAGTTCTATTCAGGAGAGGTGAAACATGGGAGGTGTGGCAACATGGCCCCCTGGCAGGGCCCTGCCCCCAGCCAATCCCATAAAAACAGGAATTGACCTCATCTCTCTGTCTCTTCTGGCTGGCAGAAGACAGTCATGTACGCTCCTCTGCTCTCATTTCACCGCTGAACAGCAGCTAGGCAACCCGCTAGCCTCCAGGGTGCCCTCTTGCACTGACACTCTGTTTCCTGACCCTGCCAGTGCCGAGTCTGAGGCCATTAACATCACATTGCTGCCCCTCAGAGTGGCCGTGGTTTCCCACCCCCCTTCTGTGCCCCATCTCATCCGGGCACACGAGACCAGCATGGACTGTTGGGAGCAGGTAGTGAAGGGAACCTGGGGCAACAAACAGTGGCAGAGGAACCTGAGGCTGAATAGGCAGACCTTTGCCCTCCTGGTTGCAGAGCCTGATCCATTCCTGCACTGGAGGGACACCTTAATGAGACCTGCCATCTCAGCAGACAAGAGAGTGGCCATCGCTCTCTGGAAGATGGCCACTTCCAAGTCCTACAGGTCAATGGAACACCTCCTTGGTGTGGGAGGTCCACCATCAGCACAGTTCTGCAGGAGGTTGCCAGCGCCATCAACGTGGCACTGCTACCATGCCTCGTGACCCCAGGAGAGCTGAGGGACACCATCACCGGCCTCACCACCCTTAGGTTCCCCAACTGTGCCGGGATACTCGATGTCACACACATCACCATGTGAGCCCCAGAGCATTGTGCAGCTGGGTATAGAAACCACAAAGGCTACCACTCAGTCATATTTCAGGCCCTTTTGGACCACCAGAGCATGTTTCTGAACAGCCACCTGGGCTGGCTGGGGAGAGCGCATGATGCCAGAGTCCTGAAGCACTCTACCCTGTACCAGAGCATGGAGGTGGGCACCTTCTTTCCCTCCCACCCCGCATAACATCACCGTCAGGGAAGTGGAGGTGCCCGTCCTCATCATTGCCAATGCCACTTACCTGTTCTGGCCATAGTTAATGTACCCCTACACGGGACCCCCCGATACCAGGCAGGAGCTTTTTAATCATCACCTGAACTGCTGCTGCCAGGTGGTGGAGTGGGCTTTTGGCCCATTGGAGGTGTCTACTAACATACCTCCACCTCACAGAGGATACCACCACAGAGGTTGTCAGCGCCTGCAAGGCTCTGCAAAATCTATGTGAGCTCCAGGGGGGGGGAGACAGTAGCCCCCATATGGGAGGCTGAAGCTGAGCTCCTCACTGGCTGTTTCCAACAGTCGGAACCCATGGTGCTGAAGGACCTTTTCCTCAGAGAGAAACTATGAGGGTCAGGCCCATCACAAAACACCCCTTCCTCCCCCATCCTGCCCCTGCCAGCTGCCCACCCACCCACCGCCTCTCTGAACCCCACTCAATAAATGCACAAGCACAACAGTTTGCAGTTTAACATGTTTTATTTAGAAGAAGGAGGGGGGTTGGGCAGTGATGGGCTTGGGAGATGGTAAGGGGGTTTGGGACTTTATGGGGAGAACTGGGGGAGTGGGAATCCAACTGGAATATGGGGATGTGGGTGAGGGGAGAACTGAGGGATGGGCATCCAACTGAGAGACTGGGATGTGGGTGGGAGCTGGGGACTTTGGAGGGTCAGGGGGTAACCGGGGGGGGGGCTGTCCCTGGGCTGTGGACCAGCATCCCACAGCCTTCCCCATGGGCACCCCAGGTCCAGGGGCACCTACAGCGAGGCACAACAGGCTTCCTCTGGGGAGCTCTCTTGGCTGCCGGGGGAGCCAGGTGACCTGTAATGCACCGCAGGCTAGAGGCTAAGTCCTGAACGGCGATGCTCAGGGCCTGCAGCGTGTTGCTTTGCCGCTCCAGCACTGGATTCTGTTGCTCCAGCGTGGTGACAACACAGTCTTTGGTATCAGCTGTCTGCTGGAGCTGCTAGATGGTGGCATCCTGGCACCTGGCTAGTTGGTCCCTCCAGGCCGATGTGCATTCCTCCGATCCCTGGTCCAGCTCGAGGATGCTCAAGAGGAGCTCGTCCCACCTTTGGTGGGCCCTCCTCCTCCATCCACTGGTGGCTGGGCTGGAAGGCTCCCTGGAGTGGCACGGCGGGTGGCTCTGTGAGCTGCTGGAGGGAAGAGGAAAACAGGGTTAGCCCCTTCTGCCAGCTACCTTTGGCTGTGTGAGGCCTGTCAGCAGCAAACACCTTTGCCCTGATTGTCCCCCATACTTCCTGATCTGTGTCCTGTGGTATATTGCCCTCAAGGCACACATGGCTGTATCATGCCCGCAGTGGTGAGTGGCAGTCAGCCCTAGACTTGGCCCAGGGAGTCTCCTAAGGCCACATACCAGCGGTGTGGGCTGTATGCTGTCAGCCATTGTGGCTGCTAATTCTGGTTTCCACTGCCCCCCTGCTAAGAGGTCCCCACCTCATGTGCCCAGGGCCCAGGAGCCACATAGCCCCCAACCCCCAGGGCCCATGGGAGGGCCTCTGCGTGCCCCCTAGCCCCGGTACCCTGCCTGTCCACGAGCCATATCCCCACTTAGTGCCCATGCCGCAGGCAGGCTCAGCCCTGCCCACACGAGGGGGGAACACTCACTGACAGGTGCTCCTGATGTTCTTCACGATGTCCCCTCATCAGGATCTTGCTCCATGGAGGGCTTCTCCTCCATCTCCCCCTCTTCCTCCTCCTCGTGGGGGGTGGAAGCTCCCTCCTCCCAGGTAGGGAAGAGCTCTGGACTGACTGGCGGGGCTGTAGGTGTTGTTGTGCCACCAGGCTGGCTGGTGTCACCCACATCCAGGGATGCCTCTGTGCCCAAGGAGCCTTCTTCTGGGGGAGTAGCCATTGGGGGGGTTTCCATGGAGTCAAGGGTCCTGGCAGGGAGTCTGCTGGGCCCATCCCTGAGGAAAGTGTGGAGCTCCTCATAAAAGGGGCAGATGGTGGTAACTGCTGTCCCCTGGAGCTGCCTTGCCTCCCTCACCTGGGCACAGTCCTGCCACAGGACTTTCACCTTGGCACACACCTGCTCGGTGGTGTGGTGGTGCCCCCAGGCTGACATTGCTGTGGCAATGTCTGCGTAGATGTCAGGGTTCCAGTGCCTAGCCTCTCTGCCACAAATGCCTATGAGGCAGAGAACCTCGTTGAGGATCCATACTGGAGCCCTCCAATGCTGCTGGGTGGCGCTGGCAGTACGAGGCTCTGCCATGCCTGCCGGCACTGCCCGTGGCACTCTGCGATCCGCGCACAAGGGGCTTCCTTCTTCCTAGCCAAGGCAGTGCACCGTGGGAGGAAGAAGGTCAAAACTGCGTTAAATCAAAATAACAGTTAAATAGAAATAACGTGTCCACACAGTGTTATGTCGATTTAATTATTTCAATTTGACTATCATATTGATATAAAACTTGGTTTTATTATATCAATATGACGTCCCTTATAGCGAAATGATGGAGCTCATCACTTCGGTATAAGAAAATGTCATGTGGACCTAAGAGCTGTTAAATTGAAATAACCAGTGTTATTTTGATTTAACCACTGTGTGTGGACATATCATTTCAGAGTTAGATATTACTTCATGCACATTAAGAGAGGTGGAAGGAATCTAGATCTAAAGGCTTTGCTTAGGATATGCATGACTTCAACTTACTGCATCATCCACTAGGACTTAGCAGTGTGAGATAAAGTTACCTCTGTCAGCATTATTTTATGCTGCTTTGCATGTCATTATCTGATGATGTACACCAAGAAGCTGTGAATCACCTGAAGAGGATGGGAGAGCTATGCTGTCATGAGAAGAACAGAGGGACTGCAGAGTCAGACAGAAGCATTGATTTTACACCAAAAGCTCCCATGGATGTATAGTTCTAAGATCTACAAGTCTGGGAAACCAAATTCCAAATCATCCTCTGAAGACAGAAAACCAAGGCTGTCTTTTGAGGACATTAGAGGAAACTCAGCAACTTTCTCCCCTTCAGATTACTTAGTCTCTGGGGGGGGGGGGTTCCTGCATAGGGGACACATTATGGCCTAACCTAGGTATGTTTTAGATGTAACTGTTTGCATATTGTTAGAATTACTGAGCAAGCAAGCATTCAACTACAAGGAACTTGTGAAATGAGCCAAAACAGATAGACTTCCTTGCACTCTTAAAATGTCCTTTTCTCAAAATGGCTTTGCAAGCCTCCAAGAGCATTTGTCTGCATCAGAGGATGTGTGGAGCTGATAAACAGCTAAAGGTAAAAGCGTAATTAGAATATGAGAGTTAAAGGTTACAGATACGTGCTTTTTGAATTCCTGCTGGCTGAGGAGATTACTAACATCATATGTAGCATTTCAAAAGTTTTTGAGGAGGCAGATTAGCTGAGGTACTCGTTTTCTTTCTTGCAAATTATTTAGCTGCACAAAAGAATGGTTCTGTCTCTCAAGTGCTGCTGTTGCTGTCAGGGAAACCCAATTCATCCACAGTATTCAGCAGTCCTTGGTTTCTTAATCAGGAACATATGTCAGTGGTTTTGATTTTTATTTTTTTTTTTATTTATATATATTTTTTGCATTCTTTCTAGAAGCATGGTTTGAGAATTCTTTTACGCTTCAGCCTCCTCACCTTCTGAGAGAAACACAGGGCAGAGATTCAAGGGAAGTTCTTTCTCCCTTTTTTGGAGCCCTTCTTTGTGTTCCCTACACATCAGACAAAGGCGACAGGTTCTGTGACTAAAACAGTACGGGATAAATCTTGAAAGTGTTGAAGTTAGCAGAGCAAAATTAGCCATTTTCCTGACAGCTATGTGTTAGTCAATGACTATTGGCCTATTTACTGAATCACAGAGAGTAAATTATTCTACATTTTGCAAAATTTAATAATGGAATCCTCATACTTGTTTGCCAAGTCAAGTGGGAAATAGAAATAACTGATTTAAAATATTAAAACCACAAAAAAGGGCCTTTTAAATGCACACAACACTGTGAGATATCAGAATTCCCTCCACTTCCCTTTGCGGATGCCTGACTTATCGTTGCCAAGTGGAGCATTTTTGTTGGGATGGTGCTGTCTTTTACAAAGTCCTTAATTTGTTTCCCAGACTTGTTGACAAAACTGCATTTAGAATATGATGCATGTAAAATCTACCCATAGAACTGGTGCAGTCAACAATACTGCAGGATTTGCAATGTACAGACTTGTTTTCATGTCCACTACTAGTCCCTACTGGAAGAAGTCAGAGCTGATCATTTGTACAATTGTTCCTACACTACTAAATGCCAGGGAGGTTTCTCTTTAGTTCACTGTGTAGTGAGCCCTCTGGTTTAGCTGCAGAAGGATCAGAGTTCTTTAACTGTTACCTTGCAAGTGCCCTGACATTTTAAACAGCCATCACATGCAGCATAAAGACAAGAAAACATCCCCTTAGTGGTCACAGAGATCCAGTATGTTTTGAGCCACAGGCTTAGATCACTATTCCCATTTTCTGTGGTGTAAGAATTTAAAGGGATACTGTCAGATTAAACAGTGTACATTAAAAACAATCACTTGACTATCTTGTTAATCACATCTCTGCTGTTAGTTAGAAGAATAAATTTTCCATTTCTTTGGGCCACCTTTCCTCATCACTGAAGATGGAATAATACTTCCTTGAATCCCATGTGCTAGATTACTATTATTTGTGCCACGGAAGCATGCAGGAGCCCCAGCCAAGAATGGGAACCCCTGCGGGCTGAGGTACAAACACATAGGAAGTGAAACTTCCTTGCCAAGGAGCTAAAGAGTGGAAGTAGACCATCTGAGAGAGTGGAATCCAAGGTACACAGTAGTAAGGCCATTTGCTCAAAGTCACACAGCATATCAGTGGCAGAGCCAGGAGTCAACCCCTGGTCTCCTATCTCCCAATACAGTTTTGACTTGACCACGCTGCTAGTGGGGTAAGGTTTGGAGATGAGAATCCACATAAAAGTACATAGCTAGGCAAAGGCCCCACTCAAAATTGGGCCATGTTGTACAAGCCACTGTAAAAACACACATCCCTGCCCCATCCTATTAGTGCTGTTAGTTTATTCTTTGCACTTCTCTCCTTTCAGAGAATGGCAATAGGCCATCTGCCTTTTGTTTATAAACAGTTTCCAGTTAGTGTTATTTCCAGCATCCCCTGTGCTAATGTAGTGCTGTACAATGCTTGCATTGCACACACTGCACAGGAATTTCTTCTTGATTGAACAAACAACTAATTCATTTGGTGTTTTTGTTTTTCTTTAAATATCAGGGAAGCAACATCCAGGGGTGAGTTCTCCAATGAGTCTACTATTAAAACTAATCTAGTGAACTATACTGGTCTGGTCTGAAGTTCTATAAATCTTGCATGTACACCACCTACATTGGGGTGTAATTGCTCTTTTCATTAAAATTATTGGTTTCAGTCAACAGTTTTAGGATTCATTGTAGATTTTCTTCCAACTTTTATAGCCTCATGACAATAATACTCAGTATATGTATAGTGCTTTATATTTTCAAATCTCTGTGTACACAATAATTATTTCACCTCTGCAAGGTGAAATGCCTAAATATAATTCTTCCCCACTTTAAAGCACAGGCTCAAGCACAGATGATTTGCCTAAGATCATACAGCATGCGTACAGTGCAGTCAGGGTTAGAACTGAGAATAGTCCAGCTCTCAGGTGTATGTTCAATCTACTGATAAAGACTTCAGAGAAAACAAAGGACTCACTTGGGAAGAAGAAGTCTACAAGGTGTACCATAGATGAAGCTTGGGTATTTTATGCAGAGTTTTCAGTCATGATGAATTTGGGACATTTTTATCAATTTGGTTCAGATAAGTGTCAAAAAGTAGACTGTTTCTCTGAATATGTTTCACCTAAATGTTAGGCTGGAGCAGGTTTTCTGGAAGGATTTTATTTTCAGTCTCTACTGAAACTAAAACCCTCAAAGGCATGTGAGACAGTTCAAGGAAGTCAGTGGTTTCACTGGACTTCTCTCAGGCATGAAAGAGATTAGGCTTCCTTGCAAGTTTTTGGTGAACCAGTTCGTTTTTTTTTTTTTTTTTTTAATATTGGTATTGGTTTATGTGTCTTAGATGGAGAAAACATCAGAATATAAGTTTTTTCCGTATTGAATCAGATCATCCATCTTGTTTTGGTCCAATTTAGAGGCTGGAGTAGCTGACAAGACTTGATGCATCAGAGGAAATTGCAGGAAAATATATATAAACTCACCCAGCTAATTTTGCAATATTGCCCATGAAAAGGACAGTTCCAGCCCCCCCTCAATCCTGTAAAGGTCACTTCTACTGATACATGAATGGCTTCCAGTAAAATAAGAGTCCATCTGCCCAAACATGTGACAGTCTTGTAGAAATACAGTGAACCAGAACTTTTACTTCAAGCACTGCTCATATCCATTCTAACTCAGGTATGTATGTTCTGCAGTGCACAGTCATCTTTGAAGGTTTTTGCCCTAGCCTGCCTCCTTAGGGTTAGTCACCAACACCCCTTTGGTCCTATGCTCTGGCTGTGGTATATAGGTGGTGATGACCATACCTCCCCTTCAGTTCCTTCTTTCCACCCAAGTGATGTTCTTGGAACTACTTACCTGCCGTTGCAGTTCTGCAAGCGCCTGTTTCCCATCGTTTCTTCAACTGAGCTAGTTGTTAGCAGACCGTTTTTTTGTATAGTTCACTAGATTAGTTTTAATAGTAGACTCATTGGAGAACTCACCCCTGGATGTTGCACCGGAACACACATGGCGCCCATCACCATCTTTGGTCATGCCAGGGTTCAAACCTTGTGCCTCCTGCGAGAAGGCTTTCCTGATCAACGACCCCCATGACAGGTGCCTAAAATGCCTGGGTGAGGGTCACAGGGACATGTGCTGTGTTGGTCAGTCCTTCAAGCACAGAAGGAGAGGGAGAGTTGTATCCGGGCCATTGCAACGGAAGCACCCCTCCACCTGGCATTGGCTCCAGTCCGTCCACTTTCTGCACCAGTGATCTCGATGCAGAGAGCCCACTCGGCACTACCCAGACACCGATCCCCATCAGGAAAAGGAAAGAAGACCGATGCAGGTTAGGAGGAAACTACTCTGAAAAACGTATGTGCCAGGAGAAAAGAGCCAAGCCTGGCACCGGTTCATCTCCCGTGCACAGGGACAGAAGCCATCTTTACAAGGATGCCCAATGTTTCGGGCTATGCCAGAGCCATCCATGCTAGAAGCCTTCAAGGAGGCAAGAACGCCGTTACAGATGCTGACATCCCCTCCAACACCAAGACCGGTTGCATCAAGAGGGAAACGTCTGATGTCATTGAAGTCCTGTCTTGAACTTCAGCATGGGCACAGTCCCCCAGCACCACAACAACCAGTGCAGGGACCAGAGTGGCAGTGGTTGAGCATATCCTGGGACTTGACCTCTACTCCCTCGTCCCTGATTGCATGGTCCAAGGAAACCCAGTACCACTGTTCCCCATCACCAGTTCAGATAGACTTGCCCACCTTGGGCTCAAAGTCAGAGGCAGGGGAAGAGCTCCAGTCACTGGCTTGCTTCTCACCCTGTGACTCTTCCCTGGAGAGATCATCTGCACCATTGCTGCAGTCATTCTGTCATTGATCCTGCTCCCAGTCCTTGGGAGAGGCTGATGCCTGGCATCGGCATAAATGATTGTTCTCCTCTTCAGCACCAGTAGAAACATGCCTAGCTGGCAAATGCCGCTCGACATTGGCACCCCAGCATCAGTCAAGGGAGTACAGGTCCCAGGTCTCTGCCTCTCCTCCATCGATCCAAAGGTCACCCGACAGTGAAGCCCCAGCACTGGGGCATCGTAGGGGTCACTCCCCACACTGGGATCATTCCTGAAAGGAGGACTGCCCTCTGGCACAGAGCAGTAAGGTATCCCTGGCTCCAGCTTCTCCACCGACCTTCCAGAACTGGACATCTCCATGGGCTGACTGGGGACCTTGGACTGCATCTCGGAAAGGGTCCCTGTCCTGGGCATCATCAAAGGCACCACTGTCCAGGTATGGCCAGGACCCAGAGGGGTCAGACATTGACTCTGATCCTCGAGAGGGAATGTCTGGCCTGGGCTGGGGTGACTCCAGGGCTCATTCCTCCTCATTGCCAGAGATGGCAACCTATCAGAGGTCCATCTCCCTCCTGGAGGACCCAACGGCACATCAAGATCTGCTAAAATGGCTAGCCTCTAACCTCAACCTCCCCACTGAGGTGGTGAGGGAGGACTTCGACCCACTTTTTGATGTGGATGAATCCACACTACCAGCCAGTGTGGCCCTCTCTCTGCATGAGGGGATCCTAAAGATTGTCCAAGCCTGGTGGCAAACTCCATCCTCCGTCCTGCTGATGTCCAAAGGGACTGAGAGAAAATACCACATGCTCACTGACAAATCTGGGTACCTATTCAACCGGACTACTCCAGACTCGCTGGTGGTCAATGGCATTAATTAGAGGAAGAGGTAGAATTAACCCACATCCACCCCACAAAATAAGGAGGCTAAACATTTGGACTTGTTCGGCTGAAAGATTTATTCTATCATGGCATTACATCTATGCATCACAAACCGGCAGGTCTTAATAGGGTGTTACAACTTCAACCTGTTGAAGTCTGTGCAGAGGTTGTGGGAACACATCTCCTCGAACCATGCAGAAACTTCAAAATGGTGATGGAGGAAGATCTGTTGGTGGCATGTGCGATGCTCCTGGCATCCTGAGACACCATGGACACAGACAGCAGGCGAGTGGCCTCAGCAGTGGCCATGATAAGAGCCTCCAAACACTACAAGAAGAAATATTCTTCATGGACTCCCCAGGAAGGCCGAAATGAGAGACTTGACTTCTACATTGATTGTTTCCACCACCGTGCCAAGGCTGAAATCGTGGACAAACAACATCCTTTACATCATAACCTCAGCCCTGCAGAATGCAATTCCATCCACAGCCTCAGAAACAACTCTGACATTATCATTAAGGAGGCTGACAAAGGAGGTGCAGTTGTCATCATGAATAAATTGGATTATGACCAGGAGGCTTATAAACAGCTCTCCAACACAACCTTCTACAGACCACTTTCCTCTGACTCTACTGAGGCATACCAAAAGGAATTACAATACCTACTCAAGAAACTCCCTAAGACAGCACAAGAACATATAGAGACAGAAACACCACCAGAACCATGGCCAGGGATGTTCTATCTACTACCTAAAATCCATAAAAAAGGAAACCCTGGACACCACATTTTCTAATGCATTGGCACTCTTACTGCCGGCCTATCCATCTGGCTATGTGGACTCCCTCCTCAGACCCTATGTTATCAACATCCCCATCTATCTTCAAGACACCACAGACTTCCTGAGGAAAATACAGTCCATTGGAGAACTTCCTGAAAACACCATTCTGGCCACTATGGATGTAGAAGCTCTTTACACCAATATCCCACACAAGGATGGATTACAAGCTATTAGAAGAACCATCCCAGATGATGCCACAGCGCAGCTTGTGACTGAACTTTGCGATTTTGTACTCACCCACAACTACTTCAGATTTGAGGATCATTTATATCTCCAAATCAGTGGCACTGCTATGGGCACCCGCATGGCCCCACAATATGCCAACATCTTTATGGGCGACTTTGAACAACATTTCCTCAAGTCTCATCCCAAAACACCTCTTCTTTACCTGTGCTACATTGATGACATCTTTATCATCTGGACACATGGCAGGGATGCTCTTGAAGATTTTCACATAGATTTCAATAATTTCCACGACACCATCAAATTGAGCTTGGAACACTCCACACAGGAGATCCACTTTCTCGACACTACAGTACAAATCAGGGATAGACGCATCATCACCACCCTATACCGAACACCTACTGATCAGTATAGTTACCTACGTCCGTCAAGCTTCCATCCTAAACACATACACGATCCATTGTCTACAGCCAAGCCCTAAGGTATAACTGTATCTGCTCTGATCCCTCAGACAGAGACAGACATCTTGAGGATCTCTATCAAGCATTCTTGAAACTACAGTACCCACCTGGGGAAGTAAGAAAACAAACTGACAGAGCTAGATGGGCTCCCTGAAATCATCTACTACAGGAGACACCCAAGAAAGAATGCAACAGAACACCACTAGTCACCACATACAACCCCCAAGTCAGACCTCTGCAGCAGATCATTAAGGACCTACAGCCTATTCTAAAAAATGATCCCTCTCTCTCTCAAGCGTTAGGAGACAGACCACTCCTTGCTTATAGGCAGCCCCCTAATCTTAAACAGATTCTCACCAGCAACCACAGATCTAACAACAGAAACATTGAAGCAGGCACACACCCCTGCAACAAACCACGCTGCCAAGTTGGCCCACATATCTGCACAACAGATACCATCATAGGTCCTAATCAAGCCTGCTACTCCATCAAAGGCTCATTTACCTGCTCATCTACTAATGTGGTCTATGCCATCATGTGCAAGAAATGCCCCAACACCTTATATATTGGACAAACAGGAAGATCACTGCGTAAGAGGCTGAATGAGCACAGAGCTGATATCAGAAATCAAAGAACAAAGAAACCAGTTGCTGACCACTTCCATCTTCCTAATCACTTGATGACTGATTTGTTAACGACCAGGGCTGTCCTTAAGGGGAGGCAGAAGGGGCAACCGCACAAGGCCCCGTGTTTTGGGGGGGCCTTGCGCTTTTAGGGGATCCCATGCAGCCGGCTGGAGTAAGGAAGCAGGGAGCTTCTTCAGGCTGTGGGACTAGGGAGCAGCTCTGGCTGGTCAGGGAAGGGGGAAGGGAATTCAGACAGGCAGCATTTGGTTACAGTAACTCTTAAGTAGCCACCTTCCCACAACTGCTCCCTGAGGGGAAGAGAAAGGGCAAGTGTTGAGATAAAACTTATGAAGCCAGCCTCAGTCAAGCAAATGGGGACAAAGTCAGGCAAATGTCACACCCCCAACCTTTACAAAACAGGACCTTTTCTTTGAATTTACATCAGCATCTCCAGAAAGTGTACGAGATATTAAAGAACTTTTTCCTTCTACATATAACAAGAGTTTTCAGTCTTCAGGGATGTCTTTTTGAGCAAACTCCTCTGTTCAGATAATGATCTATTATACCGGAGAGAGAAGACCCCCAGGCTAGCACTCATATGGAAATACTGGGTTTTTAGGGTTAATGGCCATCAATCAACACATTAAAGAAGTTTTTTGTCCTTCCTTCTGCATTATAAATATGCCCCATTGTCATTGATTGCAGTCAGAGCACCAGTTCCAAAGCATGGCAAAGAGGAAAGCAGCTATTACAGATACACAGCATGTTGAAAAGTTCCAAAGGGGTGGCCGTATGGGTTTAGTGTAGTGAAACAAACAAGGAATCTTGTGGCACTTTTAAAAGCTAACAAATAAATAAATTTGTTAGTCTTTAAAAGTGCCACAGGACTCCTTGTTTGTTTTACATCAGGGTATTTGAGAGGAGGCCAAAGGTCCCTTGTTTCTTCCTCTCATCCTCAAACAGTACCTGATGTTCGTTACTTAGGTCACCTGCAAAGCAATGAGGAATGTATGAATACATATATTAAAATAAGATGGAAAAGGAGAGAGTCAGGAGGGATAAAGGAAATAACATGCATTAGACAACTGGAATCTAGTGCTTTAAGGTGAGAGAGGACCTGGATTTATTTCTTGATATCATCCAAAAATAGCATCTCTCTCTCTCTGAATTTTCAATTTAATAAAAACTTGATCTAAGAAAAAATATTAAACTTGTAAAATTGTGTGCTAGTCTTGAACAGAAAACCAGACCCACAAAGAAGAGTACCTCCAGATGCTCCTATCCATTTGGCTGTGAGGTTGATGAAACATCACCATGACACATTCAGTATTGCCTACCCCAAACATCAAAAAATAGTCTGGCTTAAATATATCATTATAACTCACTTAAAAATAAAGAGCTGTTTAAAGCAATAATAAATGGGAGGGAGCTATTTTCTCTGACTTCTGGGTTTTGAACCTTTAGGATAAAGTCAAGTCATGCTTTTCTGCCTCCCTCTGCAACATTTTAGCCTGCGGACTAGAAATTTATGATTTTATTAAAGAAAAATTATGACACTGCCCAGTGTTCCCTCTAAGCTGATGATGCAGCTGAACAAGTTATGGGTGCAGTTGGGGAGCCAGTGGGCAGCAGGGAAGAAGGCTGTTGGGGACTGGAGAACCAGCTGGGAACTTGCTCAGCTGTATCATCAGCTTAGAGGGAACACTGTCAAAGTTTAAAATGGGGGGGAGGCACACAAACTGATTTGCCCTGGGCCCCGCTCCCCCCTAGAGACGGCCCTGGTAACGACTGTCATTAGAGATGTAGCTGGGACATCAAGACTTCAAAGAGAAACAGCTGAAGTCGAATTAATATGCAAGCTAAATTCTGTGAAAGCAGGACATAATTGAGACTATGGGTTCTTTTCCCATTACAAAAGGTAATTTG
The DNA here is from genome assembly GCA_007922195.1 of Podocnemis expansa. Lineage (NCBI taxonomy): Eukaryota > Metazoa > Chordata > Testudines > Podocnemididae > Podocnemis > Podocnemis expansa. The sequence goes on from ML681963.1 coordinate 30,892,807, forward strand.
ACTTCAGGCTTCCCATGGTTTGAACCTAACAACTACTCTGATTTGCTGTTACTGTATGACCTGATCCTATGTTTTACACCCCCTTCCATTTAGTTTCATTCCTTTCTGTAAGTTCTCCCATCTTCAAAGCATCTGAGGAAGTGAGATCTTCTCCCACGAGAGCTCATGCAAAAAATAAATCTGTTAGTCTTAAAGTGCCACACAACTCCTTGTTGTTTTTTAATGGCTACAAGGGTCAGGCCCTTCATCTCAAATGCAGCAGGTGATCCAAGATTCCCCTCTTCAAAAGCTGAACGCTCTTGCTTGTCTTCGATAACAAGTTGCGTCAAATACAGCTACTGCTGGGAGAAAGTTCCCCTTCTGGGAATGATTAAAGCACATTCGACTAGGGCACAAACCTCCTCAAAGCCATTCCTGGCTTAAATGCCCATCCAGGAGATCTTCAAGGTAGCCATCTAGTCTTCAGTACAGACCTTCACCTCACACTATGACATCGTCGAACAGACGAGGGATGATGTGGCCTTTGGCAGAGCGATACTGCAGGAAGGGAAACCATAACTCTACCCACCATCCTATGCAAGGTTTGTAAATCACCTGAGTCAGAATGGATGTGAGCAGAGCTCAAAGAAGAATGGAGGATTACTCACCTGTAAATGTCCTTCTTTGAGATGGGCTGCTCACATACATTCCATAGCCTCCCTCCATCCCCACTTTTCAGAGTTAACAGGAAGAAGAAACTGAAGGAGGGGCAGGGTCAGCACCACCTATATACCACGGACAAAGTGCAGGACCAAAGGGGCATTGGTGACTGACCCTACAGGGATAGGCTAGGGGAAAAAGGATCCAAGACGACCATGTACTGAGGCACAGACACACCTGAGTCAGAATGTATGTCAGCAGCCCATCTCAAAGAAGGATGTTTACAGTTAAGTAACCATCCATTCATACAGATGCCCAGTGAACTAGCCAGTAAACCTGGACTGCTTAAAAAATAATAGTGCAAATAGAATTTACAGTTTCCAGACCCATCTTTCCCAGCACAAGGCAAGAAGGTGACTGAAGGAAAGGAGCCTCCATCGACTAGACAAACTCTGAGAGTAAGGAACCTTAGCCTTGGAGAGAGGAGTCCTCTTCCCACCTGCAGCCCAAACAAGGATCAGTCTGAGGCATGTAAGCAGTTGAGGTCTCCTGCGGGCCGGGAGGGCACCTCCTACTGGCATGCAGGGAGGATTAGCCTCAGGTGGCATCCCTTCTGGCACCCAGGCATTACTTAAAGCCACGGCCCCCAGGCAGGGCAGGCAGACACACAGTCTTTAGGCCCAGCCCCCAGGCAGGGCAGGCAAACACACAGACACCACAACTGCTCTAGACCAGTTCTGGCACAGCAGTTGGTCACTCGGGTGGTTTGGGTAAGGAGGGAGGGAGGGGCACACAGGCCCACCCGCTCCAATGCATCCCAGCCCAGGGCCCTGTCCAGTGGCAGAGTGGTCCACCAATGGGTCAGCAGGGCTTCAGCTGAAATGCGCTGACACCAGCCAGTGTTTGTCACTTCACTCTCCCTGGGCTACTTCCTTCCATCACAGCCCTAGTACCTATGTCCATAGGGGGTAGCAGTCCTCAGGGTTGCTTTCATAGGTGGCTCGGGGAATCCCCATGAAACCCTTGGCATCCATGGACGGTAGCTCTGGGAACAGCCCTGGCCCCTCAGCAAGGGGTAGCTGCTCTAGGTTGCAAGGTCCATATGTCACCGGGGGCTCCTCCTCTGCCAATGGGAGCTCCTCTAGCTCACAGGGAGTGTAGGGGTCTACATCCATCTCTTCATCTAGGAGGGGTTAGCCTCATCACTGAGCAGCTGGTTTGGGCCCCAATGGGTCCTGGGGTGTCCTCCTCAGTTGGCAGCCTCAGGCTTCCCTTCCCAATCACTAGGTCCAGGGAGACTGCGTGGGCTGTAGAGTTGTTCTGCTGGGGTAGACCGGGTTTGCAGCCTGACCTGGGCTGGGCCTCTTCCTGCCAGTGGCCTCCCTGGAGACACATCCTTTTCCTTCAGCAGCTCAGCCCCTACTGAGCTGCTAGCTGGGGTTTTTATATTTCCTGGCTTGGCCCCGCCCTTCTGCTTCTGGGCCCTGGGGCTGCAGTTCCCCAGTCTGACCGGGGAGAGGGGTGTCCAGGCCTTTCCTCTGACCCTGGCTCTGAGTGAGGCCACAGTGCCCAGTTATAGGCAAGTCCCACGAAACAATCATGAGCAGAAAATCTGGGATAATTGCCTCCCCTTCTCCATAAAGAAGGAACATGTAAAACCTATGCACTTGGGCTTTGGGTGAGCGAAAAAGGAAAATGCAGGCCTACAAGCATTGTTTCATTATCCCCATTTCTCAAGATATTTTATACATCATTCTGCTAATTATTAAATTTTAAATCCTTCAGAAAAAGCATTACATCTTATCTGAGTTTGTGCAGCGCTCTGCACAATGGAGATGTCAGCCTGTGAATACTGCTATATTACCGGTATTGAACTACAACAATTAATGTTCATTGTGACCTGGGCCTCCTGGGATAACCTTCTGAATGTGCCAAAATCAGGGCAAGCTGCAAAACCAGGGGCCAGACCCCCAAACCACTGATAAATGGTACTTAAACCAGTCTCCCAGTCAGTGACAACACATGCTTCTGATTCTTTACTCTGGTCATCACCAACCATAACAAAACAGAAACAGCCCCCTTAGAGCACATCAGTTCCTATGGACTCCTCTAGCCACTGGGTCTGTTTAAGAAATAGGTTCTCCTGACCCCAAAGGGCCAGCCACATCACCCAGCACAGTATAGGCTTGGATTTACCCAAAATATCACGCTGCCAGCCAATCCTTTAGTAACTACAACTAAAGGTTTAATATAAAAAGAAAACAATCAAAACATGAGGTGTTAAGGGTCAAAGTGAAGCACATACATACACATGGTTTAGAGTCCATAGAAAACAAATCCTTGAAGAATATGTAGTTTACAGGTTAGTCCCATTCCTCTGACATGCACCCAGCACCTGGGTGGGTCTCAGTCCTTTGTTCAGTCCCAGAAGAATAGTTCTAGAGGAGGGTGTTGGTTGCAGTCAGGCTAAAGAATGAAGACTAAAGACAAAATGGAGATGGGTCCCATGCCTTTTATCTCAGATTCCTTGCCAGATCAAAGTGGAGTTGGGCCACATGGTCAGTGTGGGTAACTGGTCAAATTGGTTTCTTCTTGGGCCCACTGCAACTCAGAGCCCCCCTCATGGGGGCCATCAAGAGGAACAATAGTTTTGCAGACACCCATTCTTGGATTTCCTTAAAAACAAATCACTTGGAATATACATAAAAACAAATAGATTTCTAATTTCTAATAGAGGCATGATACCTACATACAAACCATATAATCATTCTTAGCAGATTATAGCAGGGGCCTCAAACACAAAGCCTGTGGGCCGCAGGCAGCCTCTATAGCTATTTCCTGCGGCCCATGACAACACAATAATTCCTGATATTAGCAATATCATTGTATGAAAAGGTTTCAATTGTGCGGCCCTCAGGCTAATATACTAGTCTTCATGCAGCCCTCTACTACTCCTCATGCGGCCCTCATGGTGATTTGAGTTTGAGACTCCTGGATTATAGCCTTTCTATTGACAACAAACGTGATATATTACATATAGATTACTGCAAATATGAAATATTAATATGAAAGATAACCACAAACAGTCCCCTAGACCCAGACAGCATCACATCCATAAAACACATTACTCAGAAAACAGCTCCACTGATTGCAAAGACTCAGTGCTGCTGTAAGGAAAGAAAAAAAAACAAAAACAAAAACAAAACAAAAAACCTTTGTGCTATAGTAGAATAAATAACTTCATTGCTCTGCTAGATTTCAGCTATTCAAGAAACCAAGCCTCTGATTTTGTGAACAATGCCTATGGCTGATCTCTTTGAATGACTGCATGTCAACACCACCGCTCATTTCACTTGGCAACTTTTCATTGCCAGTTTGGAGGCCAGGCAAAATACTTCAAGTGTCAGCAGCTCAAATGTAAGTTTGATTATCCAGTCTTGGTTCCTGCAAAGTAATGTATATTGTGTATATAAATATGCATTCGTTACATAACCAATAATGCATCCACATTACAGAAATACCCAGAGGGCTCAAGAATGAGAATGTATTAGTCCGATAGCTGTATTGAGGAAAGAAAGAAACAAAACTGTAAAATGTTAAGAAAGACATGTTCCCCTGAACTCTCACTTTGGCCATGGTATCATGTATACTTATACATAAGTATTCACTGAATTGTTTGGATAATCAGTTTTCAGCTGTGAGTTGCTTATGAACTGCAGCCATTGGCTATACTCACAGTATTGGATTGGTCACCTAGTCATATGTCAGTGTATCTGCTCCCTGCCTGGATGAGTTAAACTAACAAACAAACAATGAATACTCACGTTCACTGGTCAATACAGAAATTAATGCTAGTTTCCAAACACAGGTGTGAACAAATACCCATTTGGTGAATGTTCCTAATTATCAGAGCTAAAAGCAAGTGAGCATGGTTGAACTAAACAGCACTTTGGATCAGAATGGGGGTCTGAGATTGCATGTCACACACAATATCTCTGCCTCCCACTGAAAATATGATCCCTGCAAACTTTTGAGTGACCGTCTGTAGAATTTCATTGAAAAAATACACAAAGGAAGTAGAATTATCAGTATATGTTGAATTTTCAGTTCAGTACAGTTCTGCATCTACAGAATTCACAGAAGCATTTGTCTCTCTTTCCTTTATTAGTGCAATCCCTTAGGTTCCCTAACACTGAAGACAATTCTAAATAAAATGAGCAGCACAATGGGCACTGGATAGTTTCAATAACAAAGATTCAAAGGCTTGAGATTTGAAGGCCTCTGTGGTGATCCAGTTTGCAGTCCTAAATCAGGTGTTGGGTCTCAGCTCAGCTTCTGATGGAGTGCCATGTATTTCACAAAATAGTTACTATACCATTTGAGACATAACTGGGAATCTCTGCAAAGGGGAAGGGACTGAAAACTGAAATTAACTTGCCAACCTGGAGAAATCTGTCAACTGAGAAAATACACATTTCCTGTCTCCATAGCCCTTTACCCTCTGACAGAGGGATTGTCAGACCACCTGAGATGTCACTAGACTGAAAGCTTTCCAAGAGCGGAATGAACTAAATCTCTCTGAAGAAGTGGGTTGCATTTTCAGCAAGGAAAATACCAACTGCAGAGAGCCAGCCTGGTACTCAGAAAGGATTTTATGAATGGGTGGTTGACTACCTTCCTGGAAACCAGACCATCTAACCTGGATGGGCCCCACACAAGTACCATGCAGACAGGTGCTTCTCAAGAAGATTAACCCCACATAGGCTCAATTTGGCTTATTCTTTCCCTCTCCAAACTACCCAGCACATCAACACCCATCAGTAGATTGTGCTGGTTCAGTGGTTCTTTATGTGTGCCTCATGGTGAATGTCCTGAGTTTTACTGGGCTCTGATGATGGTGACTCTTAATGAGGTCAGAAGGGAGAGAGGTGCTTCCAGTGGGAGCTAGATAGCTCCAGTTAGTTGTTGTCATAGTAGATTCCCCACCACCAGACAGACGGACAGGAAGTTATGCTGGCTGCAGCCATTTGATGGTTCTATCAGGGCAGAAACCAGCAACAGCAGCTCTTAGTCAAAGCTGAGGCATATCCTGAGCTCAACTGGCAGTCCCTGGGAGAAGGGGTGCATTATTCCCTCTCATCCTGCAGCCATAGTCCTTTATTGGACAGCCTCCCCCCCCTAGAAAAAAAGAGAAAAAGCCCTGCTGAGAGGGAACAGACACCTTGCCCCCTCCTCCTCAAAGAAAGAGAGAAAAAACTACTTTGTAGCTTCATGAAGAACGGTAGTTCTGAAAGCCAGGCACTGATTCAGGGAGAGGCTGTGGGGAATGGGCTGGAGGAAGCAAAGCCATCTGGCTGTGACAAAGCTATTTGTGTGTGATTCTTCTCCCCAGAGAGGTGCACAACTGGCAGAAACTCAAACTCAGGTGAAATTGAGGTGGATTTGCCATTCAGTGCAAATGATGTTAGCTAGGATCCTCTCAACCCAAAGCTCCTGGTAACTTTACTCTGGGCAAGGTAATGCCAGGACATAAATCAACAGGGACAGACATCAGACCAATAGATGGCTGACACAAATTGTACAGCACGAGTGTTCTCGCTTAAACAGTACTTTACTTAGTCTCAAGCACCTACGCACATCTGCAACTGGATAGTAAAACACCCCCAGGCCTCAATTATTATCAAAGTTTAGATAAGTGGCTCTTGAGTGATACAATTGTAGCATCCAACTGACCTTTTAGCAGCCCTTGGGGACCCTAAATGGTGTCCATGAAGAGAACCCTGAAGAGTCCATCAACCCCATACTTTCTCCCCTTGTTTATTGGGTTAATATAACAATAATATGTCAGTTAAAAATAATAATAATAAAAAAAAAACCTTGTTAAGCAACAACTTCAAAGTTTAAACAAGAAGTTTCCCGAAATCGTTAATTAGACAGATGTGTTTTTGCAGACTCCACATGTCTTGAGGGCTCTGATAGACACATTTCAAACACAGATGGATAAGCTTCCTGTTTTCCCAAATCATGTTCATCAATTTCAACAGAGATCTTATCAGGAAGGACAGCAGGTTAACGAACCCCCTTAACCCTCCTACCTTCTCTCTTCAAGGTTTCTTGCTTAGATACGCTAAGGCCATTTCAGCAGAATGGGCTTTTTACTGAGTCACCAAGATAACTCTGTACAATTTTACACAGTAACGCATATCTCCTCCTTCAGTTATCACTGCCTCACCCTACACATGTGCTTTTTGCCTCAGAGGAAAGGTGAGATAGAGGATAAAAGTGAAGTATGATCCCCATAGGATGGTGACTGTCTCACACTGCACCTGTTCTGTCATTTTTCTGGAACTGCGTGGGGTAGGAAAATGGTAAGCAGCCACTTTCTGTACAGCCTTTCCATTTCCCTTTATAATCTGTTTCCCCCTTTTTTTATGAATGAAGATTTTTATTTGTCAAAGCTCCCTCCTGTAAAAATGTAAAATACAATAACTTAGCCTATTCCTTTTGTCAGCTTAGCAATAACCTTCTTTGTATTTCATGTAGAAGCTCTCAGCCCTTTATGATAGGGAAAAGAATCAGAATAATGAAAAATATAAATCAAGCTGCATCTCCATTTTATTTCATTTCCTCTTCCCGTTAACTTTGTGTTGACAAATATTTCTCAAATGAGAGAATTTAAAGATTACTGAGCATCAATTTTTACAGCGTTCAGTGAGGTTCTGTGGGAAAAGACACCACTTTCCCATGAAAAGTCATAAATGTCACCCCAGCTACTTGCCCTGAGGTCAGTCTGGAAAGGTGGACTCCTACAAAAGCAGCCATACCTTTCCCTTGCTACCCCCAGTGAAATGACAGGAAAAGACCAGGCCATAGATTAAGACACTGTGTTTTCTAGTTCTGCTTCTAGCTGCTAAGATACTCTGTGATCTGGGAAAAAATAGATGCCCAAAGAAAGACACAATGAGTGAGCAGCAGGTCAGAAGAAGCATCCTGCCTGCAAATGGAAAGTGAAAGTAGTGATCAGCGTAGGAACTGAGTCTGAACAGTTCAGGGAAGAGCAGGAGAATAATCTGATGTCGGCAGAAGGGCATCAATAGCAGGAGCAAGGGGAGTAACTTGTACGGCTAGATGACAATATGAGGGGGTCCAAACACTACTATAAACACCATCACTGATATATGGATGGAATGCTAGCAGGTGGGAACCAAAGGCCATTGCTTTGTTAAACATTTTAAAATGGATGGGCTAGAACGGGTATACCATATACTGGGCCTGAGGAATCCCAAGAGACACATTTATCTTTATATCCTTCCACTGGATGGCACTTAGAGACTGTGGGAGGAACCCAGATTTTCTACTGTAGCTGATCAAGTTATTGTGGGGAAAGCAAGGCAAACATAAGTTACATAACTTGTCCAAGAGAAGCAGGAATCTGACATTTAATTAGTTTGTTATGCACAGTGCTATCAGTGAGGAAGTGGTTCTAGACCTCATCACTTTCTGTAGACCACTACACCAAACGGCTAGAGGCACCTAAGGAGAGGCTATATTCTGCCTATGTGGATGACTGATTTAGCTGCACAGTCAACATGTAGGGATGGCACTATGCTGGTTGAGTCTGTGTGATTGACATATTCATGGAGGGGTGGGCAAACTTTTTGACTTGAAGGCCACATCTGCAGAGCACTGCAGATTCATAGGTACCCACTGCAGATCCACAAATGTGAGTGTGGATAATCACAGAGCCATTGCTATGGATTAATGTGTGGATGCGGATGCTATTTTTATCTGCCCTGGGTGTGATCCATCACGGCAGCTGCTGCTATGATCTGTGTCAGCAGCATGCAGGAGAACAAGGAGTGCTCCAGCCAATCCTAGCTCAGCTTTGATTGTGACCTGCCAGCAATCAGACTCAGTCACAGCAGGCTGGGGCTTGGAGAGTCACAGCTCACTGTCAATCAGTCACTATGCTGGTTTTTGATTGGCTCATTCCCCATGACTTCCCTTCCCACTTCTTCCTTTTCTTGTTTTCAGTTCGCATGCTATGCTGTCAGTCAGAGATTTCATTGGTGGCCAAGAAAATCTGACAGCACAGCATGAAAGCCGCAAACAAGAAAAGGAAAAAGTGGGTGCAAGCCATGTGGGAAATGAGCCAATGAAAGGCTAAAATGCTGACTCTGAGCTCGAGCTCAGTTGTGGATGTGGCTATAGATATAAATAAAACATGGCATGCAGATCATGGACCAGATAGACACCCTCACTGAGGAGATGTGGATCAGATGCGAATCCACATTTTTGAATCCACAAAGCACTCTACACATCTGTGATATGGCAGACCATAAACAGTGGGACGGGGCAGGGAAAAGGCAGGTTTGGGAAGGTGGAGCGGCCACTGTGCTAGCTGGGCCCAAGTGATGGTGGGAGAGAGTGACAGTCTTAGTCTGGCCAAGGTGCCACAGCTGGGCCCACGTGATGTGGAAGAGATGGAGTTGGAAGGGGGGAGCAGCCACTGCACTCCTGGCAGGAGGACACCTCCGGACCCATGTTATAGGAGAGGGGCAAAGAAAGGGGTGAAGCCTGGAGAGTTTGCCTATATCTGCCCTAAAGGGCCTAGCTTCTCCGGGATGGGAATGACCCTGTCTCAATAATAAGCAGATATTGTTCTCTTGTTAAACAGTTTTTCCTGGTGGCATTATTCCAGGGATGTTGCATAGCTGTGTTAACCCACCAGTAAGGAGTCCGTGAGGAGACTGTACATCATGAGTAGGCCAGGTTTTACCTGGGGATGGTGGCGTCCACTTAAATGAGTGCAAATCAAATACAACTATATTTTTAATGTTTTGCCAAGAAAGAACAAAAGGAGAAAAAAAATCTTTCTTGGTGGAATTTACTGGGTTGCTGCACTCTATCTTGTCCTTCCCAATTAAAATGGGGCCATTGTTTCATTGCAGACAGATGACTTGGAACAAGCAGCTGAATTTATTTTTAACAATATTCCCCAGAAGCCAAGATCCCTACATAAGAATGAATTAAAATATAGGTAACAAATTGTTGTGGTTTTAGCCAAATCTAACACATACAAAACCTAGTTGCTGTTAGTCAGTCCAATAATATTGTCCACAGCAACAACTGAAAAATCTCTTTAATGAGAATGAGAGGGAAGAAAACACAACAAATCCCCCTGCTACCTTTGGACAACATTTCTGTCTGATGAAAGGCTACCTAATAATCATATCAATCTGCCTAGGTTTTCTCACCCATGATCTTGAGACAAGCTCTGCTCACTTTATTTGCACAACTAGTAGTAGGAGAAGCCTCGAGTACAGCATGACCTGCTGAATCGAGGTAAAAGGCAATGTAGTGTGCCCACATGAGGACAATGGCTGTGGTTAGTTGAGAACAGTTAATGCACCTTCTCATCTCAGACTCTTCTTCTAGTGTTCACAAGTCTTACACATTTCCCCTAGCAAAAAAAGCAAAGCAAAATATACCAATTAAATGTGTCATATAAAGGGGTAATTTCAAGGTGGCGGGGGTACAGATTCTGGGGTGCCCTGGCTTCCCCCACCAGGGATTGCAGGGATTGCAGGATGCCCCATCTTCCCCCACCACTTCCTGGGTGGTGGGAGTGGAGATCTCTAGGTGCCCCACTTTCCTCACTGCTTCCTGGGCAGCGAGCATGGAGAAGTGGCAGGGGATTCGGGGCACCCCCAGCATCTCTGCCCCTGCCACCCAGGAAGCGGCAGGGGAAGCAGGAGTGTCCCTGATCCCTGTCTCTGCCACTGGGGGAAGCGACGGGGGAAGCTGGGATGCCCCTTGATGCCTGTCCCCACTGCTGGGGAAGCAGCAGGGTTGTAGGGCACCCCCGGTCCCTTCCCCGCCACCAGGGAAGCAGTGGGGAAGAGGGGCACCCCCATCCCTGACCTAGGGGCTTTTTTTTTCCTGTCACTGGCTCTGGACAGCCAGTGGCAGTGGATTGGGTGGCAACATGTCCCTGCCAGGGGGCCATGTTGCCACACCTCCCACATTACCCCTCTCCTAAATTGAACTAGCGAGTCCTGTGTACGGACATGCTAGTTCAATTTGGAGGGGTGGGGTTGTGTGGACCTATTAAATCAATGTAACTGAATTTGATTTAACAAGTTTTATTTTGCTTTGGTTAAATCAATTTAACCACTTAGGTGTGGACATAGCCTCTGTGTCTTGTGTAAGGGTTTTAAGCACTATGTTAAAGATTATTTGGGGGAGACCATCGCTTCCTCCAGTGATTTAATGCAGTTTTAAGGATGCTCAGAGTTTGTCTACCCCACAGGCAAGAGAAGAGGGAGAAGACTTAACCTGTGAATAGTGCCAGGGCTTAGACATGAGTAGCCATTGAACTGCATGGCAGTATCAGGAGTTAAGCTGCAGTATGGGGAGAAATGGCAAATATCTGGTGGCACCCAAATGTTTGATTTAGAAGCCTATAGTGGTAGTTAGGAATGAATGTCTGTAGTAACCTTGGGGGAAAAGGGTTAACACCATAGACAGTCCTACAGAAATCCCAGGAGAGCCAATAGAAACAGAGTAAAGGTCTTTGAATTGGAGCGGCAGCGCTTCCTGTTTCCTCTTTGGTGGCAGCGTAGTCCCTGGAGAGACTAGGAAGAGGCCAGAGAGCCAAGCATGGAAGATCCAGCATCATCTATGTCTAAGAAGGGATTAAATCTGTTATCGAGCGTGTGTGAGTAGAACAGAGAATGTTAGCTACATGTGTTCAGGTTATTTCTTTTTTTTTTTTTCCTGGATTCCTACATGTACACCCCCCCACACACACTAACTATCCTGTAACTACTCGAGTTAATTCCCAGAGAAGCAGCTCTCTGTGTTTCTTAACTATCCCTCTTAATTATAGAAAATTTATCTTTTTAAAAAGCTCTGGTTTTGTGTCCTACAAGGCAAGAGGTTCTGTGTGCATGTGCCTGCAAGTCAACTACTAAGAGGGCATTCGGTCCCAGTTTCAGCTGATCTCAGAGCTGGGATTCAGCTGCTCTCCTGACGGAAGAATAAAAGCAATTGAGGGTACCTCCCAGGAAGGAATTCCCAGCTTCACTTTCCTGGGTTCTCAAAGGGGTTTTGCATTTGGGGGATGGCAGCAATACCACTCCAAGGCCTGGAACTTGATATCTTTGGAGAGCTTTAAGACAAGGCTTTAGGCCCGTGGTTGGTTGGTTGGTTGGTTTTTAAAGCCTTTTGTAGTCCTCACCTTCTGCACTCAAAGTGCCATAGTAGGGAACCAGTCTTGACAACATCCCCCTTGTGAATCCCACCTCAAATGTCTCCGGTGCACTGTACAGCACCCTAACATCAATGGCTATTACAGATGTTTAGCATGTTACTGGATCAGCTCTCTAATCAAACAGATAAACATTATGTCCATTTTAAATTAGGAAAGCTGAGGTACAGGGAGCTAAAGGAATTTGCCCATGACCACACTGTGACTCAATGGCAGAAGCAACAGTCACCATGCCCAGTCCTGTGCTTTGACTTCTTAATATCATGCTTCAGCTTTTGCTCAGGGAGGGAGGGTTAATTAATAGCAAACTTGGAACATGCAGTCGACACAGTAACCACACCACATTCCCTTACCACCTGATACAGCTGATGCAACTAAATATTTGCAATTAAATGTCCCTCTTCATCTGTAATAACTTTCCTTTCTCCTTAATTGTTTTTGATCAGCATGTTCTTTCCAAATGCACATGAGTCAATTCTGTCCAGGATGGGAGAGGTTCCCCTCTGGCCCAAGCAACTCTGTGACTGGCATAAACACTAATACAAAAAAGAAATGACCTCCTAATTATGAATGATTTGCTCTCTCGTCCCCAGGTGATAGAGGAATAATTTTGATGAAGAATTGAAAGTCAGGGATCATCAAGTGATTTCACTCCAGATTAATTTCCCTTGGCAAAAGTGCAAAATGGTTGCTGTCTGATCATGGAGCTGCATTTTATCTGTCCAATTCAGTCTGGAATAAGAAGACCATCTTATTTGCTAGTCATTTTAATTCAGTCTCTGCAATTTAATTATGCTTCCATGCAAAACCACCTGTGACCTTCCGTATGGTAATAAAATTCTAACCCCCCTCCCCACACATCTCCAGGCAAAGGACAACATATTCCTGGAGGACATTGAGAAATAAGGACCATGACACTTACAGCAGGAGGCATCTGCTCACACTCCTTCTCTCTCCAGATAGCTTGCAGCTAAAGGCTTGCCGCCTGGGTTGCCTTGTAAGTGTACAGAAGTATAGCAGATTCTGTTGTGCTGAGAGCCATCCCCTTGGAACAAATTAGAAGCACCTTGGTGGGCTGGCTGCTGGAAGGCAAAATGATAGATATATTGCATTTGCTGTAATACAGGAACACAAAGGCGTTTGGTGTGGCAACAGGGAACTATCACATTTTTTTTCTCCTTCTTTAGAGTCTCTGGAACAAAGTAAGAGAAAGGAAATCTGATTATTTCCTTGTTGAAAAAGGAGGGGAAAACACGAAAGGACAGTGAGATGCATTAGATACCCTTGTCATTCAAATCTGTGTCGCTTTCATGTTAAGGGATATTTTTATGTTCTATATGATATGCACCCCTGTTCTGTGGTTTTGGTCACCAGGACCACTAACTGATGGTCATTTCTAGATTAAACCAATGGAAAGTATTTTATTAAACAGGTTCCTAACAGGATCCTCCAAGGAATGAGAATGAGGGACCCAGCTATCTTAACTCACGTTAACTCAAAGGCAAACTGCCCCCCCCCAAAGTACTTGTTTTCCATCTCTTTCCTTTGCTGTAGTTGTGGTGGCGTACAACAAATCTTATTATTTAGCACCAAAACTGCCAGAGAAACAGAACTTTCCAACTATGTGAAAGTTCAGCATTTCCAAACTTTCCATGCCAAACTGGATTAAATCAGAATATTGAAAAATGTTGTGCAATAAAAAGTACTAAGTTTCTTATCAGAAATGTTGAATTGGAAACCATTGGTATTTTTCATCAAAACAATTGGACATTTCAACTTGAAGAATTTAATCATCAACCTTTTCCAGTTTCTTATTTTAATAAAACCATGTTTCCTGATGGGAAAATCTTTTTGTCAAAACATTTCAACCTGCTTTGTGTGGTGCCTTTTTTCAAAGGATTAAAAAGTTCTTGACAAAGGGGAGCAAATGGGGTATGTCTACACTGGAGCCTTAGGTCAACTTAACCTCCTTTAAATCAACCTAAGGAACTCCAGGTCCTAATTGGGCTTGTATTAAGTCGACTTAAGCTCTTGCTTGGGAAGAGCTCCTAAGGTCAACTTAAGAGTAAAGTCAACCTAGGAGCTGAGTCCCACCTCCTGTCCCACCCACGTCCCTGATCTAGCTCCTACTGCTGCAAGCAGGTGGCACAGAGCCAGATCCGGCCCCCCTGCTGCCTTTCACAAGCAGCAGGGGCTCAAGGCTGGCACCTGTTGCAACCAGCACAGAGATGGATCCAGCCCTGATCTGACTGCTGCAGGTGGCATGGGGATTGGAGGTGACTCCTGCAGGTGGTTTAGAGCCAGCTCCTGCTATGGGCAGCAGCCCTGAGTGGCCTGGTGCAAGTGCCAGGGGCTCGGAGCCCGATCCAGCCCTGAGTCATCTGCTGTAGGTGGCAGGGGGTTCAGAGCTGGTTTCTGCTACTGCCAGCAAGTGGCAGAGCCCAATCTGGCACAAAGCCAGATGTCGCATGTGGCAGGAGCCAGCTCAGGGACAGATCAGACTCTGCACCTCTTGCTAGCAGAGTCAGGAGCTGAACCTGAGTCCCCTGCTGCCTGAGGTAGGTGGCTGAGGGCCAGACTGGGCTCCACACTGCTTGCCACTTGCCTGCAGCTTGAGCTGGCTCAGAGACCCGTGCCACCTGCCCATCCCAAATTCTAGCTTGAGTTTAATATTAATCACAATTCAAGCCCTGTCTCTAAGAATATTTGTCTTCAATTTGCAGTCAGCTTCTGGGCTTGCTATGAGGAAGCATCGAATGTGCCCTGATCTACAACTGAAGTCAGTGGGAGATAGCAGCACCTCATCTCAGTGGGCCTTTTGAGCTCTTCAGGTCCCAGCCTAGATATTAAAGATGTGCTCATTTTTTGCTGAGATCATTGCCTAGCAACTATTTTTTTTTCCAATTGCCTCCTTTCAAAATACATTAGTAAGTGTGTTGCACATATCACTGATAATTAGAGAGCAGCCCCAAATTCTGTAGCACCCTCTTGCATACTCAAGATTTATATCATTTTGTGTTACACATTTAGCGTAACACTAGTGCTTGTTTTTTTGGGTTTTTTTTTTGTTTGTTTTTGGTTTGGTTTTTTGTGTGTGTGGTTTTTTGTGTGTGGTTTTTGTTTGTTTGTTTTGTGTTTTAAATTAAATACTGCCCTATCTCCAGTAGCTGCTGTCCATGGACACTCTTGTGTTTTGATTGGAAAGCCTACACTCATGAAAAATAACAAAAAAAAAAAAGAGTTCATCTTCACTAGTAATATCTATAGCCCCAGATCTCACTCCATTGGGAATATCACAGTTCTTGATGTCAAAGCCATAGTTAATCCAAGTGCCCAAATTAAGTGAATGTTCAGGATGGGCTTCTCTACTAAAGACTTTAAGTGCCACAGGACTCCTTACTTTTTCTGCTAAACCACTGACTCTTAGAGACCAGGTAACATACCATCACAATGAAATGTAGTGATGTATCTGTGCACCACTCTCCTCTGTTGGATGGAATGGGACTTGCTCAGCAGTCTTGAGTCCAACAGTATATTGATTAATTATTATTACTGTTAATTTGGACTGTGGTGGTTCCTAAATTGTAACGAGGGATCAGAGACTCCTGTGTGAGTACTGTAGGAACACAAAACATTGAAGAACTTACAATCCAAGTAAAAGAGGAGACAAAACAAGTGGAAACAACAAAGACATAAGGGGGCACTAGGTACCAATGAGACGATTATGGACCCTAAACTGACAACTATCAATTGAAAGCCAGCTCTTGAGCAGGATGATATTCATTCTGTCCCTAGTGTCATATGAGATTGTGACTAGACACAGTAAACAGAAGATGGCCACAGATTTATCAGTCAGTATCACCTACTGGTAATGGACTGGGTTGTAATCTAGATCCACTACAAAACACGTATAATAAAAAGAAAAAAAAAAGTTGTATTGCAACTGAAGACAAAAGGCACCTTTTTTCACTGAAATTTGGCTAGCTCACCTGAACTGATTTCTCAAATTGTGTGGGGGAATTTTATTGTCACAGTAGTATCATAATGCCAGAGCACTGGCAGCACAATGGTTTATTTTAGGAATTTTGGGTAGGTTAAGAATTTGTCTGTATCAAGCATAC
The DNA here is from genome assembly GCA_007922195.1 of Podocnemis expansa. Taxonomy (NCBI): domain Eukaryota; kingdom Metazoa; phylum Chordata; order Testudines; family Podocnemididae; genus Podocnemis; species Podocnemis expansa. Next base: position 30,908,839 of record ML681963.1, read on the forward strand.
CTAAAAAATCTTTGCAGCTAAAATAGTCCCATAACAATTTAGACTTCAACAAAGAGGATTTAAAACAGTAATGAATATTCAAAAAGAGTTTTGTCAGAAGAATTCTTAAGCCTGTCTGGATCATTTTTCCTATTGTGATATTAATAATCCTCTAATTATTCCACCTATGAAATATGCATATATTAATTAAGCAGAAGATTACAGCTCACTATATATGCTATTGTGTTCTTAATAAGCAAGCTTATTGGTTGAGCTGAATTCACTGGAAAATAATTAAGTTTGTAGACTCTGGTTATGACAAAAATCAGTTGAGGCAGAGGGAGCTTAACAGCTCATGAAGGTGATGTATTGCAACACTAGTCAGGAAAATTAATACCATGGAGAATGAAAGGGTCGGTTGTTTTGATACTAGGAAACCTTGGGGGAAGCAAGAAATAGAAAGGAGGATTCACCACTAGTAGGCCACCTCATGTCTGGACTTGGCACAGCAGCTCTTTTATCTCTAGAATTCCCTTCCCTTTGTTCTCACCATGATTTATCTTTATCTACTCTGACCTTCTGGGAACCAAGGAGAACAGCATCCTAGGGCACAAACCTGAAGGGCCGTAAAAACTCTGTGTGTGTGTGTGTGTGTGTGTGAGAAATTCACCCACTCTGGAATACAGCCCACTGTAGAGTAGAACAAAGCAGGCATACTGTACCACCAATGGAAATGGCTGCATTCTTTATTTTGAATAATAGTTTTTGCAGACTTACTGGAAACCTTGAAATTTTGAATTAAGAAAATAATAACCATCAAATAACTAATCATAAATAGAAACTGTGGAATACTTAATATGGCTGTTCACACAGAAAATGTCCTTGTTTGCAATAAGGGTATTTTATATATATAAAAGTCTATTCAGGGCAATGTTAGTGGAAGGGCAAATGACAAGGACACAAATCACACAGAAGTCTGTAATATGAACAATGCTCAAGATCACTGATTTGGCATCAGTCTTACTAGTAGAAATACACAGTAGGATTGCTCAATGGGAGTGTGTTTGTTCTTATATTTAAGAAAGGAAAGGAAGAAAAGTGTCTGCAATTTAAATTGCTGGTGGAATGTAAGTATAATTAAGTTGGAATTTGCCCAATACTCCAAGCCAAATACCTCTGTTCTCTTGGGACACATCATGTGTCCAGGGCCTGTTTCATGGCTCATAAAAAAAAGTCCCAAGTGTTCTATGGCCACTAGTACCTGCTGCAGCAGTGGCTCAACAGTGATTCAAGGAGATGAACCCGCTATCTATCTCTGAACATTTATAGAGTGCCCATCAATATCAATGCAGGTTATGTTTTCCTTGGTTTTCCCCTAGTCCTACAGTCATTTTGAGGACCTGATAAGATGCAATATGAGTACTGTTTTCCGCATTTTCTTTTTGTTCACTGAGGAGTGGCATCTCAGAATTTATCATCCCTTTTTCTTTGTTTTCTTTATTGCTACAGCAGGGATCATAGAATCATAGAATCATAGGGTTGGAAGGGACCTCATAGGTCATCTAGTCCAACCCCCTGCCAGAGGCAGGACCACTCCCACTTAAACCATCCCAGTCAGGGTTTTGTCCAGCTGGGCCTTAAACACCTCCAAAGATGGAGACTCCACCACCTCCCTCAGCAGCTCATTCCAAGACTTCACCACTCTCCTGGTAAAAAAGTTTTTCCTAATATACAGCCTCGACCTCCCTAACCGCAACTTGAGACCATTGCTCCTCGTTCTGTCCTCCATTACTACCGAGAACAGTCGAGCTCCATCTTCCTTAGAGCATCCCTTCAAGTAGTTGAAGGTTGCTATCAAATCCCCCCCTCAATCTTCTCTTCTGCAGACTAAATAAGCCTAATCCTTCCAGTCTTTCCTCATAGGGCTTGTGCTCCAGCCCTTTAATCATTTTGGTTGCCCTCCTCTGAACTCTTTCTAGCATGTCCCTGTCCTTTTTGTAGTGGGGAGCCCAAAACTGAACACAGTATTCTAGATGTGGCCTCACAAGTGCAGAATAGAGGGGAAGGATCACATCCCTTGATCTGCTGCTAATACTTCTTTTGATGCAGCCCAGTATGCCATTGGCCTTTTTGGCAGCAAGAGCACACTGCTGACTCATATCCAGCTTCCCATCCACCATGACCCCCAGGTCCTTTTCTACACTGCTGCTACTTAGCTGAATGTTTCCCAGCCTGTAGCAGTGCATAGGGTTTTTTGGTCCCAAATGCAGGATTTTACACTTATCCTTATTGAACTTCATAAGATTTCTATTGGCCCACTGTTCCAATTTATCTAGGTCTCCCTGAATCCTGTCCTTGCCCTCCAACGTGTCTACTGGTCCTCCCAGCTTGGTGTCATCCGCAAACTTACTGAGAATGCAGTCTATTCCATCATCCAGATCATTGATGAAAATGTTGAACAGAACCGGTGCCAGGACCGACCCCTGGGGCACACCACTCGTGACCGGTTGCCAGCTAGACATGGAACCATTGATTCCTACACGCTGAAACCGTTGATCTAGCCAGTTCTCTATCCACCTTATAGTCCACCTATCCAAACTATAATTCCTTAATTTGCCAATGAGAATGCTGTGGGAAACTGTATCAAAAGCCTTGCTAAAATCAAGGTATAGCACATCAACGGTGCTTCCCGCATCCAGAAAACCAGTCATCTGCTCATAGAAGGAAATGAGATTGGTCAGGCATGATTTAACCTTGGTAAATCCATGCTGACTGTTCCTGATCACTTTATTTTCCTCTAAGTGTGTGAGGATGGATTCTTTGAGAATCTGCTCCATAATTTTTCCAGGGATTGAGGTGAGGCTGACTGGTCTGTAATTCCCTGGATCCTCCTTTTTCCCTTTCTTGAAAATAGGCACTACATTTGCTTTTTTCCAGTCCTCTGGCACCTCCCCCGTTCTCCATGAGTTTTGAAAGATAACGGCCAGCGGTGCGGCTATTTCGTCGGCCAATTCCCTTAGCACCCTTGGATGCAGTTCGTCCGGCCCCATGGACTTGTGCACTTGCAGCTTCTTTAAGTGGTCCCTAACCTGACCTTCCGTCACCAAGGGCCTGTCTTCTTCTCTCCCATCTGCCACACCCATGGTAGTGAGCTGGGAGCTGACCCTGCCTGTGAAAACTGAAGAAAAAAATGCATTGAGCACTTCAGCTTTTTCCTCATCCTCTGTCACAAGGATGCCTGCCCTATTCAGCAAGGGGCCTACACCATCCCTGATCCTCTTTTTGTTACTAATATGCTTGTAGAACCCCTTCTTGTTATCTTTTACATCCCTATTTTTATCTTCATGCTCTTTTTTTTTTTGTCTCTCATCCCTTCTTTTCTCTCTCTGTGTTCACTCAGGGCCCCATGATTTCTTTTCTACAAGACCCCATCTCTCTTTCTCATAGGGCTTCATTAGGACATCTTAACACAGCTGAGGAGGTGAGATATCTGAGACAATGTTGACTGGAACTGACAGGTCAGTGTAGACAAAGATAAATTTTGGTCAAGTTAGCTGACTTGATGCTAATTTCTTTCAATCATATGTAAAGATAATGGGGTATATCCAGAACTGATGTTTTATATCAGGTGAGGATCTGTTTCAATAACATCTTCTAGGGAACAACACTCCCCCCCCCATATACTCACTCATTTGATTTCTCTCTCTCTTGTTCTAGAACCATTCTGTTCTGCCTCACACTTCTTCCCTGATACTCCAGGAATCTCCCTTCCAAGCCTCTTCCACACTGCTCTAATTTTCCTTCCAACAGTCACAATTTTTCTTTGCCCATCCTTTTTTCTCTTGCTGCATCATCTTTATTATGAGCCCCTACCTTGCCAAAATAACATTTGCTTCCATAGCTTTCTCTTCTCTTGGACTTCTTAGCATGTTCTTCCCCTGCTATTGATTCTATGATATATGTGATGGGTGGCAGGAACACTACAAAATGAAATGATTGTTTAAGCTGCTCCCACTTTGCCCGTGGAACAAGTTGCATATTTTCTTTCTCCACTGATCATTGTTTTCCATGACTGACTTTCAGTTCTACAAAGGTTTGATATTTACTTCCACAATGTCTCTTGCCCTTTTGAGTTGTCTCAATCTTTTTTTTTTTTTTTTTGATGTTTTATTCCTGGCACCAACTAATTCTGTCTAGCCTTCAGGGATTTCGGTTTGCTGCCGGTTCTGAAGAGAGGAAAGAGAGAGAGGAGTTTAAGAATGCATATGCTGTCCTTCTTATTCCATAACAACATTTGCATGGTACCAATGACGTTTGAATCTCTCTCTTAGGATGACTAAGATAGTTCAACCAGCTGTATTCAAATTGCATTGAAAATGGATACTTTGCAAATGCTCCCCCTAAATGAAAGTTTAAATTACAGAAAGATGTCTGACCGGTTATCTCTTACTAAAGTGCTTTACAATTTGCATATAAACTTCATTTCTTTTTCTAATTACACAGAATGAAATGCATTCATTTTCCCTTTGATTATGAGCTGGTCTTGCCAAACACCTGTGACTGCCACAAATTCTAATTTGTTATTTATTTACTTCAAAGCAATCTTATTATCTAAATGATTCAAAGCACCAAAGGCCTTAATTATTGATAGTCAATTCGATAGGGTTACGCTTTCTATGTCCTTGGGCATGAAGGCACCTCTCTGCTTTCTTCTCATCAAGTACACACTTGGCTGAGCAAGAGGACATACGATTCTGCTATTAAGCGTATTGGAAATCACATTTCTGCTTAATTGCAACTAGATTTAGACAATATCAAAGAGCCAAGATTGACAACTGCAATCTGCTGGCTAATGGGATTTTTTTTTACCCTTGTTTCTATTTATGCAGTCCAAACAAATATTCTCTGTACAGTGTGCATGTATTCTGCAGCATTCCATGGGCATCACTCCATTTAATTCAGTACAGTTATTCCTGATCTATACTATTGAAACCCTTAAATGCATATAACATCCATTTTATGGTCCCAATTCTTATTTATACTAAGATCTCTTTATACTATTTTGTCACTGGAAAGATGCCATAAAACTGGGATGCAAATATCAACTATAAAACCCCTTTACACTGCCAGATCAGTGAAAAGATGCTATAGTGTAAATGAGAATCAAGTCCTGTGCATTTCATTTAATATTTGTGTGTTTAGTGCATATACACACTTACTATGGATACACATTGTATTATGAGTGCTTCTTAGCACTTCTGCTTAGTATCAGGCATAAGGTGAGTACATTAAAGGATGAAAAGCATTATATACATGCACAATGCAAATGAATGTTGTGCACACATAGATAAAATGTACTTACATAAATAATATATTCATGCACAGGTATGTGTATACATTGCATACCCACGAAGGTATAATGAGTACTATTCCTGTAGGGTGAGAGACCTGCAGCAGGCTGATTAGTTCCACTCGCTGCACATAAGAAAGAAATGGAATGGCTGACCCCTGTAAAAATGGCAGCAGGAGTTGGTGGAAGGAGACTTTTGGTATCTCTATTCTGCAATTATAAACTCAGGGCTGGCTCATGCCAACTCACTAAGGTTCAGTGGTCTTGGACTGTGGGACTATTTAACTACAATGTAAACTTCCAGGCTTGGGTTGAAGTCCAGGTTCTAGGACAGAAGTTTTCAAACTTTGAGACATGCTTCCCTTGAGGAGCAGGAGATTAATATTTGGGGGGGAATGAGGGCCAAAGCCAGGCAGCTTGGGTGTTAGCCTGGCAGAGCAGGGGTTAGGGAGGGAGTCGCACCCACATTCCCTGACTCTCTTCTTTTTGTCTGGGTTGGGGGGCGGGGAGTACAACCACAAATTGTAACTCAAAGGGTTATTGTAACTCAGAGGTCAGCTCAGAAAAGCTTGAAAACTGCTGCTCTAGGATCTTGTAAAATAGGAGGCTCCTAGAAAGTCTATATTTCAGTTAAACAGGCCTAAAGCCCACCCTGAGTCAGCTAGTCCCCACAGCTGCAGTTTTTTAAATGCACACTAGCCACACCCTACACCCACCCACTCTCCCCCCTAAAAGCCAAAAGGGCTGTGTACCTCGTGGACTGCTACTAGAGCTATTGCAGAGAGGAATGGGTCCAGAAACAAGAGTCAGATGGGAGATTATGTGAAGTCCATTTCTGAGGTGCAGTAGTTAAGAGCCTGGAGATTTTGGACTGCTGGAGTTACTGATGTGAGAGGAAGAACCTATTTGGCCTGCATGGTATTTTGAGAGAAATGTCTGCAAAATTTTGATTTATTTGTTAGAGAGGCTTAACATAAAACTACTAACCCAGCTGGAAACTGCTTCCCTGAATTCCTTGACAGCACTCAGATAGACTTATGCAGAGAGCAAGCTGACTCAGCAAGACCAAAATCTACTCTGCTAAGAGGATGGTGCTGTAAGATAGGCCCCCATCCTTTTACAACATCCAACCACAGACTGAGCCAGATTCTCAGCTGTTGTAACTCAGTGGTTCCATTGACTAAGGATTTGTATCAATATATAGATGCATGTGCAATGTATGTGTTACTAAATGCTAACAATGGGTATGTCTACACTGAAAAGATTTTTCGAATGAACTTTTCCGTGTCCATGCAAGCATTTAGTTATTTCAAAATTAGTGCTTTGGTTTTTCTAAAAAAACAAAATGTGTGGTTTTTGGTTTTTTGTTTTTTTTATATCAGTAAACCTGTGTTTATTTCAAAATAGCTATTTTGAAAAAAGCCATTCCAGGCTGTGGAATTGGCTTTTTTCAAAATAATTATCAGGGATTCCCCCAGGAAGGGCTCCATTGTGCTGGCAGAAGGATAACCCTGGCAGGGCAGGATTACCCTCCACAGAGATGCCCTTGAGCTATGTCTACATTGTGAAAGCTAAGTCGATTTTATTAAGTTGACTTAATAAAGTCTACTTAAAGTCGACTTTAAGTCGACTTAGTGAGTCCACACTACATTAAGTCAACTTTATAAACTCGACTTTAAATGGGTGTCCTGACTTAATTTGACTTAATAAAGTCGACTTAGTGGCCCCACTGCACTAAATCGACCTTATAAAGTCGACTTTACTGGACCCTAAAGTCGACTTTATTGCTCTGCAGTCTAGACAGGGGTCTGTTTAAGTTGACTTAGGGGCCCTTAAGTCAACTTAAACACATAGTGTAGACATACCCTTGGGCAGGCTCTGTTTCCTGCGAGAAACCTGTCTGTGGGGGATCTATTTCGAATTAGAGAGTCTAATGCAGACTCTCTAACTCAAAATACTAATTCCTACTTTATTTTGAAAAAGGAGTTGCATAACAACTCACTTTTTCAAAATTATTATTTCGAGTTAATATCAACACAGTTATTTCAAAATAGCTATTTCAAAATAACTTTGGCAGTGTAGACATAGCCAAGGAGTCTGGTGGCACTTTTAAAGACTAACAGGTGTTTTTTTTTTTTTAATTGCATATGCTTTCATGGGAGAAAATCCCACTTCATCAGACACTTGAAGATTTGTTTGGCTTGCAGGACTAGACTAACATAACTACTTGTTTGGAACTTTACATAATGCTGTATCTATTCATAAGTGCTATATCTTTGTGTACAAAATGTGTGTGTGTATTCGTGTTGGCATGTGTATGTTATATGTATATCACATATTTACTCCTTCATTTAGTCTCTGATCCCTGAGTTCAAGAATCTTTTTCCTGTAATACATAATGCCTTATAAATGTTTTCCCACTTTGCTGTCATTGCTTCTTGTGATGCCTTTAGCTGTTTCAGGAGAAACAGAGCTACTAGCTTGGGCCTTGGCAAATTCAAGGTAGCAGACTTTTCAGATATTTTGATATTTTTTAAGATAAATTTTTTTGCACTTACTCTAGATATGTACCTTATCATCCAGTAACCATCTGCAATATTAGTATCTCAGTTATTTAGTTTCTGAATGCATTTGAATTTATAGAGCATTTAGTTTAATTTGAAGGTATTTGAATTTATAACTTTAAAATCCCAACAGGGGGTACTGAAAACAAGGATCCCTCACATCAAGAATCCATCTGGGATCAGGCCACAGGCAATTGCCAGAGAGACATGAAAGCAATAGAGGGGGGATTCTGAACAGGTGATATGTGAATCTCCCCAATGCTAATGGAAAGAGATTGGAAATGACCTTGACATTGTAATGGACTACAATGTTCCACAAAGAAGGCTTGCCAAATGACTGCACTTATTAGGCAGTAGCATTTTAACATTACTAATGATTTATACTAATCTTACACATTTTAAGGATGTGACAACATAAAGCATATATCAATATTTTTTTTTAAAAAAGCACCTTACTAGAGAATAGTGTTTAAAATTTCTGATGTTTCATAGCCCGTAAGAAACCAACATACTAATTTCTGGAGGCAAAAAGCAAAATAGTAAGTAATGTAGCAACCACTATTTATATACCTGATAGATGGACAATACAAGAAATAAGGAGTCAGGTGGCACTTTAAGACTAACAGATTTATTTTTCTCATGAGCTTTCATGGGAGAAAATCCCACTTCCTCAGATGCTTTGAAGATGGGTGAACTTACAAAATGGAATTCCATTCTGTAAGTTCACCCATCTTCAAAGCATCTGACGAAGTGGGATTTTCTCCCATGAAAGTTCATGCAAAAAATAAATCTGTTAGTCTTAAAGTGCCACCTGACTCCTTGGTTTTTTTGCTGGACTAGACTAACATGGCTATCCCTTTGGAAATTGACAAGAAATAAGGACAGTGACACTCGAATCTTCAAACTAAATGTGATCTATCAATCAAAAGTCCATAAAACACACACTGACAATGAATATGGGTAACTCTTTTTAGGTCCAAAATGTAAAGTTTTGCTCAATTAAAAACAATATATTGCAAAAACTAAGAGGACTAAAAATATTTCCAAGATTTTAAAGTTTTAAATGTATATATATTTTTAAAAATTATACTTTTCTCTTCTCTGTTTTGAAGTAACTGAAGATGTTCAGTGGTGCAGAGAATACTTACTGGAAATAGATTAGTCAGGTTTTGCTCATGAAACTGAGTGAAAGACAAAAGAAAATAGCCTAAATAACAAGAAGTGTATTAGATTTATGTGGTTTTAATTTTAATAATGCCATATATTATTAACTGAAGGAAATAAAATTATTTAACTGTAATTCTTGCCACTTCTTCAGATTGTTGGTTAATTGAATTATTGGATTCCCTAGGTAATTGGTAAAAGCATAGTCCCTCTCAGCTCGCTTCTCTCATTACCCATCAATGACTTGTCAATACTTTTTCAGCAACATTTTTAACTGATAAGAAGTTAAGTACCTGATCCAAAGCCCATTGCAGTCAATGAAAAGATTCCCATTGACTGCAGTGGGCTTTATGTCATGCTATAAGTTGTGTTCTATCTCTAGCTTTAGAGCTATTATAGGTCAGCACAAGAAGCAAGAGAAACTCCTCCATCAGTCATCAGATACTGTGTCCATTTTTGTAACACCTCTTATCTTCAATACCTTGCATGTTGCCACATTCCAAAGGGGTAGCTGTGTTAGTCTAGTTCAGCATTTATTGCATCATGTGCCAGAAATACCCCCACAACTTATACATTGGATGAACAGGAGAGTCTCTATGTAAAAAAATAAAAGGACACAAATCTGACATAAGAAATAACAATTTTCAAAAACCAGCAGGGGAGTGTTTCAATCTCCCTTTTCACTTCACTGACGATTTGTTAATAGCTGTGCTCAAGCAAGTGGGTAATACATCAAAACTTCAAAGAGAAACTGCAATATTGGAATTGATATGCAAATTTGATTGTGTGAAAGCAGGGTTAAATTATGACTATGGATTCTTTTCCCATTACAACAAGTGGTTTGACCTCACTCTCCTCTATGTGCTGTTTCCCAGTGTTTGAATCTTAACAACTACTTTGATTTGCTGTTACAATGTGAGCTGAACCCATGACTTACATTTAGTTTCCTCCCATTACCTGCATTTATTTTCCTCCCATTCTGTAAATTGCCCCATCCTCAAAGCATCTTATGAAGTGTGATTTTCTCCAATGAAAGCTCATGTGATAAATAAATTTGTTAGTCTTTAAGTGTCTCAGGATTCCTTGCTTCTATTATCTTCAATACAGATCTTTGTACCATTCTGCTATGGGTTTTTAAAATCTATGTTACAGTTAATATAATTAACTTTTTATCTCTCTATTATGGTCGCATTTAGGATTGTTGTGTGGACCCACATGTCCCACAATAACATACAATCACTGCCTCGAAGAACTTACAGTCTAATTCAGATTACCTCATACTTTCAGCTATCATTATTATAAAGCTATTCTCTCCTCTGATCAATGTGCAAAAAACAAACCGTGGCCATAATTCATGTCTGAAGGAAAATACTATGTGGATGATAAATATAAATTAAGCAAGTACTTGAATCTTGTTATTCTACAATGATCAGAAAGGGTCAAGGCCAAATTGTCTTCTGATTTCCTGTATAGCCGTGCAATCTCTGAAAACTTCAAAGAAAATATGCAAAGTGGATTTGCAAACTGGAAGTCAGGAGCTATGTCTACACTTGGCCTGTCAATTTGAATAACTGAATTTGAATTGGTCAATTTGAATTAATAATTATTAATTCAAATTGAGTGAATTCAAATTGACATGGCCACATGACAAACTCCAGTTTGAATTGGCATGTCCATGGGCTGGACTTGCCCATTCGAATTGGAGTGGGCCACCATGTTTGGTGTGGCAAGATGGCTGTGTAAAACAGCCATTGCCACAGCCAATCCTCTGCCAGGCTCTGGCAGTCTGAGCTGGGCACAGGGAAAAGCATCCCCTGCCCAGCTCCAGCAGCACTGCGGCTAGAGCTGGGGAGGGGATGCTTTACCCCATGCCAGGCTCAGACTGCCAGAGCCTGGCAGGGGAAGTTTCCCCTGCAGGGGGCAGGCAGCCTTCTTCATAGGGAGCTGCCCACTGGGAAGAGACCCCGGCGGGCGACTTCTGCCCGGCTGGCCTCCCGCTAGCAAAGCACCCTGGCGGGCAGCTTCTCCTCCTCAGACACCCACCGGGAGAGCGCACCCTGGTGGGCGGCTTGTCCCGGGCTGGTCACCCACTGGCAGAGCACCCTGGTGGGTGGCTTCTGCCAGGCTGGCTGCCCGCAGGCAAGGCACCCAGTGGACAGCTTCTCCAGCACTGGCCACCACTGGGAACGCAGCCCCGCAGGTGCCGTGGGGCTGTGTTCCCGGCAGGTGGCCAACGTTGAAGAAGCCGCCCGCCAGGTGCCTTGCCCGCAAGTGGCCAGCCAAGCAGAAGCTGCCCACCGGGGTCTCTTCCCAGAGGGCGGCCAGCCACGCAGCAGCTGCTCAGGGATGCTTTTCCCCCACATGGCTGCGGGCAGAAGCAGTGCGGGGGAGAAGCACGCCCCCCTTACAGCAAGCCCCGCACCTGCCGCGCATGGGGATGCTTTCCCCCACACACACGGCAGCGGGGGAGAAGCCACATAGGGAGTTGCTTCTCCCCCGCGTTCCCTGCTCAAGGCGCGTGGGGATGCTTTTCCCCCATGCAGCTTCGGGGCAGCAGCAGCGTGGGGAGAAGCAAGTCCCTGCATGGCCAGTCCTGCACCTGCGGTGCACAGGGATGATTTTCCTCCCACGTGTGGTTGTGGGGGGAGAAGCCGCGTGGGGGTTGCTTCTTCCCCACACGGCCAGCCCCGCACAAGCCACGTGGGGGGATGCTTTCTCTCCTGCCCGGCTGTCAGGAGTCCCTGTCCCCAGCCAGGGGACAGGAACCCCATTCCCCCCCCAGCCAGATCTGGATGGGGGCATGAAGACAGCTTTGGCACTGCTGGGCCCAGATGCCAAAGGGCTGATCACCCTCCCAGGGTGCATGGCACCCTGGGAGGAATTTCAAGCCTTGTCACTTCTAACTCAGTGAGTTTGAATTCACATGGCCACACTGGTTCAATTCGAACTCCTGGGTTCGAATTGACCCTGGCTTCGATGTTAAACGAGGTTTGATGAATTCGAAGTCAGCTTTCATCAATTTGAAGTGAGGAGTGCCTCACTTTAAATTAATGAAAGCAGGCATGTCCAGGGTCCTAATAGAATTTGAATGGATAGTCATCAATCAAATTCTGCTGTAAGTGTAACACCCAGGGTTAGTTCTGTTCTGGGTGCAGGATTTGTTAGTTTGAGACAGTCAAGAGTAAGCTCTTTGGTCCTTCTGTAAGACCTTGTATTTCTTCTCATTGTATCAGCCCTCATACTAGAAAAGAGAAAGCTCTTAGTCATAGTGAATATAAAGGGGATTCTTTACTTGGTGTCCCTGGCCACAGACAGGGCCCTATAATTTGTGAGCTAGACAATAAATGGGAACTATCAAAACATAGCTTGTGATTAGCATTGGCCTGGACCAGGTAATCATCTGAAAGATTGCTGCCCAATCTACTCTTGCCAGCACATGCACAAAAGCACTTCACACTGAAGCAATGTTCAGAGAAAGCTGTCAAAGGACACTCCTCTAGTCTAGCTTGAGTGATCAGGCTAGCTATAAAAATTGCATCACACCCCTGTCCAACAGGGGACTGGGAAAGTATGCCTCCACCACAGTAAAAGACAGCCAAAGAAGTGGAGGGAGCACTGCCTTTAAACCCACACCTTCCCCCACTTGAGTTCTTCAGGTGCATGAGTACTAAAATCATATCAGATGCAATTGTGAGTGGCAGAGAAATGGATTACACTGCTGCTATGCTTCACAATGCCTTGTGGCTGATCTCCCACAGGTTCCACCCACAGCCCTTCCAGGATCAATGAAACACTTTATTTATGCTCACTCACTGCTATTACTTGTCAGTGGTGATCTCTTGTTGCACACCTCAGAACACAGATAGCATGAACACAGTGTGGCAGTCAATTAACCACACATGTCAATCAAGAAATTCCAGTGAACAGCATTTTGTCAGCTGCACAACTCTCAGTCCTCAACAGAGGCCTTTTGTTAAAGCTGTTTACACTATTTTTGCCAGTCTCGAGCATCCCTCAGACTGATCCCACAAATGCAAAGGAACCATGGCTAGATGAGAAAATATAGGCCTCATTGACCCCCATCCCAGGTCCAGAGGGTTTGTGTTTTTCAGGTCCATGTCAAGTCATAAAGTCTGTCCCCCCACCATCTAGCCTATTCCAGTAAATGAAATGTATCAGGTCTTTTCCTCTAGTTCAAAGTGGGCAGGTGTGTAAACATCACAGCACTGACTGGCCCCCTTGCAGAAAGTCTAAGGAGGTAGGCCAAGGATTGACTAGACCATGGAAATAAAGGATGGGAAATTAGTTGAGGCAGCACCTCCATGTCAGAACTGTGGCATGTTGACTGGGCATTATGGGGGACACTTGCTTTGCCATTGTTCATTATGTATCTGTTTCAGAGATCCATGCAGGATTTTAGTCTCCAGGGCTATCTGGCTATTGCCTGTCACCTGCATCAACTGCACACAAAACACTTGCTAATGAAGGAATGACAAAGATTTAGCATAATTTTATCAACATGTCCTTTAAAATCAGTTCCACATTATCACAGAATGCATATCCATGAATCCCTAGGGTATGATCTGTGTAATTTTTCTGATCACTTTTGCAAGGTAACTGTGTGATTTGATGCCAGATGTGCCCAATAGGATTCCTTTAAGAACACTGGTAGCATACTCTACATAATTACCATGGTGCCATGTTTTCTGCAGCATCATTTATGTGTGCCCATGTGAAGCAGGTTACAAGGCTCAGACGAGGAAGGGGACAAACAGAGTTGTTTCCCAGTGCCATGTAAATAGTGAGAGCTGGGAGCAAACACAGAGATTGGAGAGGTAGATAACAAAAGAATAACGTCAGCAAGGAAGGAGGGGATGGGGGGGAAATTAAAAGAAATGCAGACACTTTGAGAAGAAAAGCTGGGGGCATGCACCAGAGAAACACCATCTTAGAAGGACCGCAAGATATTCAGCCTTGCCACATGGCCAGAAGGGCCTAGGCTGGTTAAACTCCACCAAACAGCCAGTCTCATGGGCTATGTCTACACTTAAGATGTTAGTTCAAATTAACTTAGTTCAAATTAATTAATTTGAGTTAATAATGGTCAATTTGAACTAAATTAATCCAGACTAACTTGTCCCCACTAGAAACCCAGATTGAACTAGCATGTCCATGGACAGGACTTGCTAGTTCAATTTAGGAGGGGGCCACCATGGGAAGTATGGCAACATGGCCCTGAGAAGGGCCATGGCCCCACCCAATACATCAAAAGAGGAAAGGACCCTGGGACAAAGAAGGTCAAACCATGTTAACTCAAACTAACAGTTAGTCTGAATAAACGTGGCTCCATTGGGTTAGTTTGAACAACTAAGTTTGAATTAACTGTTACTTAAAGTTAAGCGAGATTTTACAACTTTGAAGTAAGAGTTCATTACTTTGAAATAAGGAATTCCTTTGTTCGAAGTAATGAAAGCCAGTGTAGTCTTGGGTTAATTTACTTTGAATTAACCCTTGTTAATTCAAACTAAATTGTAAATGTAGATGCACCCATGGGTAGGAACAATGAAAATAACCTAAAGTGTGATCCTATATAGTGTCATTAGATTAGTATGTGGTTTATAACTTTTATTTAATAGTAGCCACTTCTGACTCCTTTTTTAAGTGATTGTGCATTGGGTTACAATATACTAGCTTAAAATTACATTCTAATTAATAAACTAGAGTTTGTTTTACCTACAGCTGTATGGCGTTTAGTGGGAGTGAATGTGTGAGGCTGGAGCTATTCCATTTCTTTGTCAAATGGATGGATGTGAGTTGATGGTGATTGGGGGTAGGTCCCAATCTCTGTAGGATGGGAGTTCCTGGTATGGTGTCTGGGGAGTGAGGATGCTCACTTGGGGACCATGGCCAGAGGGTGCACACCCATTGCCTAGGACCAATTACAAGCAGAAGGCTGGTGTGACTGACTCAGGAATGAGAGGTCACCTAGCAAAACAGGGTAAGTCAGGGTTCAAGAGTGGAGACTGAGGATCACAGCAGCAGACCAGACCAGATTCACGGAGCAACCTGTCATACAGATGCACTATGACATTCTCCTAAGGAACATAAAACTCAATGTGAGCACCTAAAACCATGGTAATGGCAATATACCTCATATTACATAATTAATGTTCAGAAATTGGGGTCTTAACTTCATGCAACAGTCAAAGCTATTAAAGTACTGTTGTGATTGGGACAACTAATATACATTTTGAAATGTTTATAACTTCTGCCTATTGGGGGCCTCAGGCAGTCACCTCTAGGTAAATGCAACACAGAGGTAAGGAAGTGAGGAAGAAACAAGGGATCTTCAAGAGAGGAAAGGAAAAGCCAATGGCTATGTCTACACTGTCCAAGTTATTTCAAAACAGTTATTTCAGAATAACTATTTTGAATGTATTTTGAAATAATTATTTCAAAATAGCATTATTTTGAATTTATTATTTTGAAATAGGAATCTAGTAAAGACTCTATTTCAGAATAAGGCGGGAGTTCTTCTTTTGAAATAGAGAGTCTTCACTAGACTCTTTTGAAATAGGGGAAGGCAGTGAAAAGTATAGGGCCATTATGTTGAAAAATGCCAACTCCGTGGCTTTAGAATGGCTTTTATTGAGATAACTATTTTGAAAGAATTGCTCTTTTGACATAATGCAGGTTTAGTTATTTTGAAATAGCACTTTGTTATTTTGAAATAACAAAGCACTTATTCTGAAATACCAAAATACCTGATTTTTTCGAAATAAGCCTTCTTATTTTGAAAACATATTTCAGGGTAGACATACCCAATATGTTGTGGAAGCTACTTCTGTTGAGCTAAATCTTCTTCCCTGTACAAAGATCAGGTATTTTAGTTATGTGATCTGGGATTGGGAGATGTTTTTTGTGCTGCCCCAGTTGCCTGAAACACAGGCAGACATAGGAGTTGGAAACAAATAAGGTAGATGTTGGAAGAGCAGAGGTTTCAGGGTGAGTGAGGGATGGAAACACCACAAGAAGAGACAAATTACAAGTAAAGTTGGTTGGAAACTTTCCAGCAGAAGAAGAGTCTTCAAAGCATCTGACAAACTGGGATTTTTCTCCCACTAAAGATCACATGACAAATAAATTTGTCAGCCTTTAAGGCCACGTCTACATTAGCAAGCTTAGTTCAAACTTGCTTAGTCTGAACTAAGCTGTACCCAGTTAGTTCAAACTAACAGTGGATTTTTAGTTCAAACTAATTTTTTTAGTTTGAACTAGCCATGCTCTTTTTAGTTTGAAGTAACTTTTTAGTTCAAACTTAAAAAAAGACAGCCAGTTTGAACTAACCGCTCAGTTCAAATTTATTTACCATATATATGTGTGTATAAGCCGATCCAGGCATAAACCGACCCCCCAGTTCTGATCCCAAAAAGGAGCTAAAATTGGTGACCTGGGTATAAGCCGAGGTCCCATTTTGGCCTTGGCCCCTAACCCTCCACCCACTGCTGCTGGCTTATTCTGGAGTTTCTGACAGCTCCCCTACCCCAAAATCTCTACTGCTGCTTTTCCCTTGCCCCCCTGCTGTCCATTCTTCACTCCTGCCCTCCTGCTCTGCCCTTTCCTCACTTCCGTCACCCCTGCTGCCCCCCTGCTTTGACCTTTCCTCACGTCCCAGTTTTCTGCTGTTGCCCCCCTGCACCGCCCTTTCCTCACTGTTGACCTCCTGCTCCCACCTGCTCTGCCCTTTCCTCACTGCTGCCCCCTGCTCACTTCTCATTTACCTCACTGCTGCCCCCTGCTCACTTCTCAGTTTTCTGCTGTTGCCCCCCCTGTGCTGCCCTTTCCTCACTGTAGCCCCCCCGCTCACTTCTCAGTTACCTCACTGTTGCCCCCTGCTCTGCCCTTTCCTCCCTGCTCCCCCCTGCTCACTTCTCAGTTTCGTGCTGTTGCCCCCCTGCTCCTCATGCTGCCCACTACTCCCCTCTTTTCTCACTGCTCCCCCCTGCTCATTTCTCAGTTTCCTGCTGTTGCCCCTTGCTCCTCCTGCTGCCCCCTACTCCCTCCTTTTCTCACTGCTGCCCCCTGCTCCTCCTGCTGCCCCCCTGCTCTGCCCCTTTCTCACTGCTGCTCTCTGCTCCTCCTACTGCCCCCTCCTCACTCCTATCTCCTACTGTCGTCTGCTCTGCCCCTTCCTCACTGCTGCCCCCCACTCTGCCTCTTCCCTCACTGCTGCCCCCCTGCTCTGCCCTTTCCTCACTGCTGCTCCCCTGGCTCTTCACTGCTGTCTCTTGCTCTGCCCCTACCCCACTGCTGCCCTGCTGGCTCATCACTGCCACCACCCTGCTCCCTTCTCAGTTCTGTGCTGTTGCTCCCATTCCCCAACACCCTTTCCGCCCCTTTCCCCCTCACCCCTCCAACCCCTGCTGCTGCTCTTCCCAGTCTGCCAGCCCCCCCCCAAATCCCCAGTCCCTGTCACTGCTTCCCTGGGCTCCCCAAAAGCCCTGGGTCCTCCTGCCGTTCCCCAGACTCACCAACTCCCCTCAAATGCCCGAGCCCTGCCTCCCCTTCCCTGTCCTCCCTGAACCCTCCCGGCCATCCCATCACTTTCCCCAACTCCCAGAACCCCTCCCCAACCCCCAGTCCCTGCTGCCCCTTCCCTGGCTTCCCTGAATCCCTCCCTCAATGTCCAGGCCAACCCCCCCCCCCCCCAGAACCCCCTTACTTGGCTGTGCCAGATGCTAGGGTCCCTTCCTTCCTTCCTCCAGCCCCAGCCCTGGCTGACTGCCCAAGACTGCAGCCTGGCAACACTGGGGCTCCAGCCTGTCGCATGGTCAGGGAAAGGGCTGGCTGGGGCTGTCTACCGTATTCTCCCGAGTATAAGCCGAGTGCCTGTTTTGAAGCCAATTTTCAGGCACAAAATTCTCGTCTTATACACAATGATATATGGTAGTTTGAAATAGCATGGCTACATCATGCTAGTTCAAACTAAAGTTCGAAATAAGTACAAACAAAGTGGTTAGTTCAAACTAGGCAAAGCCTAGTATAGACAGGGAGTGAATTAGTCCAGATTAAGCCTCCTTAATCCAGACTAATTTGCTAGTGTAGACATAGCCTAAAAGCATCACAGGTCTCTTTGTTTGTTGTGCTGAACTATAGTAACATGGCTACTCCTTTGGAAGTTCCCAACAGAAGGGTTTTCTGTGGGAGAATGTGGATTTGATTACCTGAAAACATTTACAGGGAATTTATTGATTCTGTCAAAATTCTGTGGGAAATTTTCTAAGAGTTTTGTAAGACTGAAATTAGCCATTATTTAGACTAGTATAATATAGGAAAAATGATATAGTCAAAAGAACATGTATACAAAACACTTCAACTTTGTCAAAGTAAAAACTCAGTAAGGTCAAAATGATTTTTTTTGAAAATTTCAATTTAAAAAAAGAAAAATCTCAGATTTCATCTTTTCATCCCAATTTGAGATGGAGCCAAATGTCAGACATCTCAGAATTTCTTGGGGTGTGTCTATGCTTACAGCAGAATTTGAATTGATGACTATCAATTCGAATTCTGTTAGGACCCTGGACATGCCCGCTTTCATCAATTCAAAGTGAGGCACTCCTCACTTCAAATTGATGAAAGCTGCCTTCGAATTCGTCAAACCTCATTCAACATCAAAGTCAGCGTCAATTCAAACTGAGGAGTTCGAATTGACCCAGTGTGGCCATGTCAATTCGAACTCACTGAGTTCGAACTGACAAGGCTTGACCTTCCTCCCAGGGTGCCATGCACCCTGGAAGGAAGAATAGCCCTTTGGCACTTGGGGCAAGCAGCCCCAAAGATGTCTTCACCCCCCCCAGGCAAATCTGGCTGGGGGAGGGATGGGATTCCCGTCCCCTGGCTGGGGACAGGGACCCCTGACAGCCGGGCAGGGGGGAAAGCATTCCCCTGCTGGACTTGTGTGGGGCTGGCCCCACGGGGGGAGAAGCAACACCACGCCCAGCTTGTCCCCCACAGCCGCACATGGTGGGGGAAGCATCCCTGCATGTGGCAGGTATGGGGCTGGCTGCGTGGGGGCTTCCTTCTCCCCCGCAGCCGCGCGGGGGGGAAAGCATCCCTGTGCAGCTTGTGCTGGGCACACAGGGGAGAAGTAACCCCCTGCGTGGCTTCTCCCCCACAGCCATCTGGGGAGAAAAGCATCCCCACGTGCAGCATGTGCGGGGCTGGCCACGCAGGGGCTTGCTTCTCCCCCACGCCGCTTCTGCCCTGCAGTGGTGTGGGGGAAAAGCATCCCTGCGTGGCTTCTGTGGGGCTGGCCACCCACCGGGAAGGGACCCCGGCGGGCGGCTGTTCCCAGGCTGGCTGCCCACCTGCAAAGCAGCCTCGGCGGGCAGCTTCTCCTCCACAGATGCCCACCCAGAGAGTGCACCCCGATGGGGGGCTTCTGCCCAGCTGGCAGCCCCGGGCAAGGCACTCGGTGGGTGGCCTGTGTTGGCATGGGTTTAAGCATCACCTCCCCAGCTCTAGCCTCACTGCAGCTGGAACTAGGCAGGGGATGCTTTTCCCCTGTGCCCAGCTCAGACCACCAGAGCCTGGCAGGGGATTGGCTATGGCAATGGCCATTTTACATGGCCATCGTGCCACACCAAACCTGGTGGCCTGCTCCAATTTGAATTGGCAAGTCCAGCCCATGGACATGCCAATCAAATTGGAGTTTGTGATGTGGTCATGTCAATTCGAATTCACTCAATTCAAATTAATAATTATTAATTTGAATTGATCAATTCAAATTCAGGAATTCAAATTGACAGGCCAAGTGTAGACATAGCCTTGCAGAATGAATATTCTGAACTTCAACCAGCTCTAGTTGCAATGTAGTGGTCCATCACTTTCTTAAGTCCTACCACTTTTTTTCCCTTCTCTTCATTCTCTCAGTTTATCCCTTCACCTGTCAGTCTTCTAGATGAATCACTACAGCAATGCTATTTTCATAAGCCATATTTCTCTATCAGTTGGCAGCTAGGTGAGGTGAGGGTAGTGCTGGTTTGATTCTAATAAGTAGGGGATGATCAAAGGATGAAAGTTAATTACTTTGTATTGTGTCAAAATCTTGATCAGCTCAAAAGAAAGAGGCAAAAGGAGGAAATAAGAATGGCTGCAGAGGGCTGTGGGTGCAGGCAATCCAATCCTGTATTGTTGGAGGGGCAGAGCAGCAATAAATGGAGGAACATCTGGAAACAGAGAAGCAGGGATTTTCTGCAGTGGGTGATGTGTGCATATCTTACTCTGTAGACAGAAAAGGCTCATGGACAAAGGAGAACCAGCTGCAAGACACTTTGGCTGTTTGATGGGACAAAAGAGATGTATCGTCCAAAGCCAGGCAATAAAAAGTGCTCTGCAAAACTTGATCAATCAAGAGGCAAGCCAGCCTCTCTTCCTCCTCTGATGGAAGGAAGGTGAACTATGAAGAACGTTCAATGATAAGAACGTGTGACAGTGTCTTTATTTTCCTTTGTTTTAAGAATTCTGACAGCATTTTCTTTCTTCTTTGTGCATCTGTTTTCAATACTACAAAGCTCACATATCACAGGTCACAGAGACTTTTGCTTCTCTCTTTCACAGGAAGCTTGTGGTTTGTTTAATGATATAAATGGTGAGAGATACATGTTTCTCTTGTCCCAAATGTCCAGCAGCTGGGACATCATGTGCTAGTCTGAGTACCACCCTATCGTGGCAGAAGGGGACGACCAACTGAGAATGTGGCTCCTTCGTTGCTGGGTCCCGGGTAACTTGGTAAAGTTGTTCTCAGATCATCTCAAAATAGGGCCTTTTGAACACACAATGGGAACCCATCTGTTTCCCATCTACAGCAGTTATCTGATCATAGGCCCTGCTTAGAGTGGGGTCTTCCTTCTGGGGATGGCTGAAGTCTCATAGGCTATGTCCACACATACACTGTTATTTCGAAATAAGTTATTTAGAAATGAGTTATTTTGAAATAAAGTCCTTATTTTGAAATAAGTTAATTCAAAATAAGAATATGTTAATTCAAATTAAGGGAAAGTCTGCTATCAAAACAGCTATTATTTCAAAACAATTATTTCGAAATAACGCTGTTTGGACATGTTGTTTTGAAACAGTTATTTTGAAACAATGGTGTTGTTTCAAAATAACATGTCCAAACGGCATTATTTTGAAATAACCATTTCAAAATAACAGCCGTTTCGAAATGAATGGGCTTCCCCTTGTTTCGAAACAACTGTGCGTCGTGTGAACAGCTGAAACCTTATTTCGAAACAACCTCTGTTGTTTCGAAATAAGGAGGCTGTGTGAACACAGCTTCTCTCTTCCTTCCATCTTTCTTGTTTTCTCTTTCCTTTCTTCTTTTTTTCCTTCTTTTTTCTTCTTTCCTTCCTTCTTTTTCCTTTTTCCTTTCTTTCTCTCCTTCTCCTCCTTCCTTCTCTTTCTCTTCTCACTTGCCTTCCTTTTCTTTTTCTTTTTTCTTTCTCTTTCTTCCTTTCTTGTTTCTTCCTTCTTTCGTCTCTTTTCCTTCCTTCTTTTTTCTCTTTTTTCTTCCTTCCTTCCCTCTTTCTCTTCTCACTTCTCTTCCTTCTTTTTTTCTTCTTTCTTTCTCTTCCTTTCTTGTTTCCTTCCTTCTTTCTTTTTCTCTTTCTTCTTTTCTCTCTCTCTTTTCCTTCTTTCTATATTTTTCCTATGTTTTTTTCTCTTGGTTCCTTCTCTTTCTCTTCCTTTCTCTTTCTTCTCTCTTCCCTTTCTTCTTTCTTTTTCTTTCTTTCTCATCCTCCTCCTTTCTTTCCTTCTCTCTGTTTGAAAAAAAAAACTTAAAAAATTAGTTTAATTAAAAAGCTTTCTCAAAATTAAATTTCAAATAAAAATTCACACAAGTTCAACTAATTAAACCCAATTAATTAATTCTATTTACAATAAACATATTTTCAAACATAGTCATTTTAATAAACACATTTTAAAACATAGGCCTATTTTGTACAAAAGAATCAAGGAGTCTTGTGGCACTTAAAGACTAACAGATTTATTTATCACATGAGCTTTCATTGGAGAAATCCCACTTTGTAAAATGCTTTGAAGATGGGGGAATTTACAGAATGGGATGAAAATAAATGCAAGGGAGTGTAAGGCATGGGATCAAGTCATACAGTAACAGCAAATCAGAGTGGTTGTTAAGAGTCAAACACTGAGAAACAGCAGGTAGAGATAGGTGAAGTCAATTCACCTGTTGTAATGGGAAAAGAAACCATAGTCACAATTTAATCCTGCTTTCCACACAATCAAATCTGCATATCAATTCTAATTCAGCTGTTTTCTCTTTGAAGTCTTGATGTCTCATTCACTATCAAGCCAGCTACTCCATCAAGGGTGCATTTACCTGCTCATCCACTAATGTGAGTTATGCCATCATGTGCCAGAAATGCCCCCACACCTTATACATTGGACAAACAGGACAATCTTTGTGCAAAAGAATAAATGGGCACAAAACTGACATCAGATATCACAACACTAAAAAAACCAGTTTCAGAGCACTTTCATCTTTCTAGTTACTCTGTGAACAACATGTCAACAACTGTGCTCAGGAAAGTCAATGGGCCATGAAGACTTTAAGGAGAAAAAGCTGAATTAGAATTGATATGCAGATTTGATTGTGTGAAAGCAGGATTAAATTGAGATTATGACTTCTTTTCCCATTACAACAGATGATCTGACTTCACATTCCTCTACGAGTTGTTTCCCAGTGTTTGAATCTTAACAACTGCTCTGCTGCTGTTACTGTA
Organism: Podocnemis expansa; assembly: GCA_007922195.1. NCBI lineage: Eukaryota > Metazoa > Chordata > Testudines > Podocnemididae > Podocnemis > Podocnemis expansa. The sequence continues at coordinate 30,931,701 of ML681963.1, forward strand.
TGACTCGATCCCATGTCTTACACTCCATTGCATTTATTTCCTACCATTCTCTAAATTCCCCCATCTTCAAAGTGTCTGATGAAGTAGGATTTACTCCCATGAAAGCTCATGTGATAAATAAATCTGTTAGGCCATGTCTACGCACACATCGTTATTTTGAAATAAGGATTTCAAAATGAGTTATTTCGAAATAAAGTCCTTATTTCAAAATAAGTTAATTCTAATTAACAAAATGTTAATTCAAATTAAAGGAAAGCCTGCTATTGAAATGGCTGTTATTTTGAAATGGTTATTTCAAAATAAGGCCGTTTGGACATGTTGTTTCAAAACAGTTGTTTCGAAGCAATGGTGTTCTTTCGAAACAACATGTCCAAACAGCCTTATTTCGAAATAACCTTTTCAAAATAACAGCCATTTCAAAACAATCAGGGTTTAACCTGTTTTGAAACAGCAGTTCTTATTTCAAAAAGATGGGATCTGTCCTTTCGAAATAAGAAAACGTCATGTAGACCAAATATCTTTTATTTCAAAATAAACAGTGTTATTTCGAAATAAAAGTGCTGTGTAGACACACCCTTAGTCTTTAAGCACCACAGGACTCCTTCCTTCTTTTGCTGATCTATACTAACAGAACTGCCACTTTGGAACTCTTTTGTACAGTATGCAACTCTAGCTTTGGCAAAAATTGATAATAATGCAAAACTGTAAAGTTGGACTCACAAGTTACCATAAGGCAAAATTTCTGTTCACAAACTAAAATTTTTGCTCACAACAGCCCAATCCTTAGAGGGAACATTGCATTACCAGTGCCTTGTACAGCAGCACTAACAGCCCCCCCATCTCTACTTGAAATACCTCTCCTGATACATCCTAGAACCACATTTGCTTTTTTTTACTGCCACATCACATCAGCAGTTCATTGTCATTCTGCAATCAACTAGTCCTCCCATATCCTACTCCTCCTCAGTCTGTTCCAACTGATGCACCCAGGGGCATAGCTGGGACGGGGAGGGACCTGGGGCACAGGCCCAGGCCCTGCCCCCAGCCATCAGGCCCTGCCCTCAGCCATCAGGCCCCGCCCCCTGGCCAAGGATAGGGCCAGATGGGGCCATGCCACTGTGGGAGGCTAGGCCGTGATGGGGCTGGGTCAGAAGTGGCTGCAGGAGGCTGGGCCCGCGCCCGTCCCGCTGCAGCCATGGCTGCGGGTGGCCAGGCCCCTGATCCCTGGCCAGGGCCAGGGCCTCTGTGGCTGCGGGCGGCTGGGTCCTGGATCCCCTTCCCCAGCCGGGGGATCTGGGGGCCTGGCTACCCGCGGCCGCGGTGGCGCGGGGCCCAGCCTCCTGCAGCTGCTTCTGGCCCAGCCCGGCTACAGCTTAGCCACCCGTGGTGGCGCGCTCCCACCCGGCCCTATCCCTGGCCAGGAGGCAGGGCCGGCCAGGTAGCCAGCCAAGCCCCGGATCCCCAGCCAGGGATGGGGCCGCTGCGGGTGGTCGGCGGGCCTCAGATCCCCGGCCCGATTGCACCGGAGATCCAGGGCACTGCTACTGGGACTTGGGGCACATGCCCTGGGGTGCCCAGCACCAGCAATGCCCCTGGATGCACCCCCCCAACTTACAGGGAAAAAAAAAAACTTGTTGTTTGTCCTTAAATGCATGACCTTGCACTTCCCATTATGAAATTTCATTCTATTCCTGATACTCCAGTTTACCAGGTCACCCAGATCTTTTTGTATGTTACAGAGTCCCATGGTTGGGGAAAGGATGGCCTTGGTGTTGGGAAGGCCTACTGGGCCTTCTGTCCTTCCCTCGTTGTGTTGTATCCTTTGAGGGATGCTCAACTGGGGTCTGGCAGGTTTGCCTTCCAGGGCTATTTGCACACCTGTCCCAGTCCAGTTGACCACCTGCAGGACCTGTGCAAAAGTAGGCCAGTCCTGCCCAAGGATCATGGGGTATGGGAACTTCAAAGCCACTGCTACAAGAAGTTCTCAGGTTATATCATCCACTGTGAGGGTCATGGGTATGCTGTGGTATGACTGGACATCTCCATGGATGCAGCACAGAGAGATGGGGGTTACACGAGTGGTTGTCCTTAGCGTCTGGCATCACGCACCAATGTTTGGCCACATCCCATGTCCACCAACAGGGAGAGCCGTTCTCCCCCCGAGAAGGATGGGTACTGTCAAGCAGTGTCCTGCCAGTGCCCTGCCAAGATCTCCCCAGAGCTGACCTGTCTGTAGGAACACAGCACCTGGAGGGACATTGGTGATGTAGATGGCCAAACTGCCCACAAATGAAACAAGGTCCCACACTGGTGGTCCTTGATGGGGTGGGCCCCTCATGTCTAGGTCCAGCCTCCAGCTGGATTTGCTCTGATTGCAGCTCACTCTGATGCCCTACCAACCCTGTTTGGGGTCTTCAGGTAAGTCAGTATGGGCCTATGGCCCACCAAGCCCCCTCCATTATGGCAGCCAGGCCAGGGGATGCTGCAGGGGGGTTGGGGCTCCGCTCTTTGCTGAGGCCTGGGCAGCTGTGCCAGGGTGGCCCAAAGGGGGCTTCAGCAACTAAAAAGTGTTCCACCAAGTCCACCACATCCTGCAGGGCGCTTGGTCGATGCTGTAGGAGCCAGGCCCTCCCTCAGAGTGGGAAGATATGAATGTATTGTTTCATGGCCACCTGCTAACCATCTCAACAGTGGTACAGTGTTCAGGGTGAAGTTACCTTGTGCAGAGTTTTTTTACGTCCTGGAGCACTGTCTGTGGTTGGGCTCCAGTTGGATAGGTCTTCCCACAAAGTCAGTGGCAAAAGGTCTCTGGGCTGACATTGAGAACATCTAAGATGGCTGTCTTCACTCTCTTGTAGCTTCAGGTGTCCTGATCTGAGAGTCAGGTATGGGGCCAGCAGGGTGGCCCATTGCTCAGGGGCCCATCCTGCAGCGGAGGCCACCCATTCAAAGGTAACTAGGAAAGTTTCAGGCTCACCTTCGGGTCCCATCTTGGCAAGTTATTGGGGCATTGCCAGGGCTGGCGGAGTCAATGGAACCACTAGGCTGAACTCCCATTAGCGGGTTATCATAGCCACTACCTGTTCCAGGCTTTGCTGCTGCTGAGCTCCCAGCTGTTGTTGCTGGGCTGCCATCTGCTGAAATAGCTTCTGTTGTTACTCGAGCAATGCCACCTGCTGTTGCATCTGGGCCAACTGTAGTTACTGCTGGGCCTTTGCCCACCATTTTATCAGCTGCTCAATATCCATTATAGGATCAAATGGGTCTTTGTCCCGGGCCTCTGACAGTCCCTTTGGTCTCAGGAGGAGGTGCTGGATCCTGTCAACTATGCCACATGTAATGAGGTGATCTGGTCCCTCATGGGGCTGGTCCTCCTTTACCCTCCCCTTCCCTGGGTTCCTAAGGGTCAGGTGCAGCACAGATCTCAGGCCCACAGGCAGACTGACAAACAGAAGTCTTTGGCCCTCAGGTGGGTCAAACAGCCAGTACCCCTTGGCCCTCAGGTGGGGCAAACAGCCAGAGAAGTCTTGGGCCTTCAGGCAGGACAGACAAGCAAAGTAGTCCTGGGCCCTTCAGTGGGGCGAACAAGCACAGCAAGTCTGTTGCCCCTCAGGCAGTACCACCAACCAAACACAGAGTCTCTAGGTGAGGGGGAGAAAGCAGTTGCAGGGATCAGGTGGATTGACTGTTTCAGGAGTGAGGCTACAGCTGGTGGCATCTCCCACAAGGAGGAGAGAGCAGGAGGGGGACACAAGCCCAACTGTTTCCACTGTGTCCCAGCCCAGGGCCATAGTCAGGATTGCTGAGTTGGCCGAAGTGTCAGTGGGGTTCCACCCACAACACACTGACCCCAAGATTGGACTCAGGACAGAGGATCTGGAGTGTAGCTCCCCTGGGCTGCTTCCTATCCCCTCTCCTAGCAGTACCTGCTCAGTCTCACAGGTGGGCTTCTCAGGATAGTCGCCCAGAGGCAAGGAGCAGAAGCCCTGCATGTCACCTGAGGGGGTAGATACAGCAACTCCACCTGGTCCTCCACGAGTGGCAGCTGCTCCAGATCGCAGCTTGCAGGGGTATTATCCTCTCCTCCAGCAAGCAGAAGCTCCTCCAGGTCACAGGAGGATGTTTGCAAGCTTGGGTCACAGGGGCCTGGAACTCAGGGAAGGGCTCAAGGCCCCATGGTGCCTGCAAGTCCAGGGCAATCCCAGCACCCCTGGGATCTGATCCCTCCTCCAGGTCAGTGGCCATGGAAGGCCCTGGCCAGGCTTCCCAGCACCAGGGTGAAGGTCTACCCTTACCCTACCTGAGGGAGAGTTGGAGCTCTGCAGCAAGCATGCAGCCATTCTTCCCCCTTCAGCAGCCAGGGCTGAACTGAGCTCCCCTGCACCACTTGTATACTTCCTGTCCTGCCCGCCTGCTTCTGGTTTGACAGACAGGTGCCTTCAGGATCCACCTGGGGGCAGCCTGGTGCTCCCTGTTAATCTCTGGAGGCAGCCTTGCCTCCTCTCTACACTTGGGCATACAGACATTTTCCCTTACAGTCTCTTCAGTCTTCCAGCTTTTCAAACATCCTGTTTTCATACAGAGATGACATATATGCAAACTTCCCTTCACTTCCTAAAAGGAAACTTTCTTTTCCCGTCTCTCTCATTATGTACCAAATAAGAAAATTCATAGCTCTGATCACTCTTCCCCCTCAGGATCTGTATTCTTTACCATTTAACTTTTCTTGACATCTTTCTCCCCCCTCTTTTATATTACAAGTTTCCTCTAAGCAATGCAAACCCGTATTTGCATCTTTGACAGCAAAGGAGAGACTGACTGATGGAAGCAATGCTCTGTTTGAATAATGCAGCATGTTGTGACACTGACAGTAATAAAGAGTCCTAAATAATAGGTCCTCCTTGATACAATTTAAAATTATGCAGCCTATTGTCTTAGCCACCAGCGTACCACTTGTGCCTCACCAATACAGCTGACTTCCATCCATCTCAATGACAGCTGACAACAGGAGACTAATTTTTCTTAAAAATACTTCCCAATCACTTTTTGCTGTAATTAAATCAACACAGTAAAGAGTTCAGCTGAACACAAGGTACAGAAAAAGGCCTTCCTGTTTTATAACATATCAGAGGAAACAATATACTCATGTTTTTCTCATCACTCCCCTCTAGGACTTCACTGCCAGTTGAATTGCAAGGGTCACCTGCTCCAAGACAGGATGTGATCTCTTCCATATTGTAATAATTTGTTTCTGATAGGGTCACAAATATTAATAAACAGGAAAGAAAATGTTTTAGAATAATAAAACCTTCTGGGCAAAACTCCTCAGCACTTGTAATCCCTGAAAATTTTAATCAAAGTCTTACTAGATGTCTTCTTTTATTCATATGGAACTTGGAAGATGTCTCAGTAGTATTTTTTATTATAAGGAAGAAAGATGATCCAATCTAGGGGTAAGAGGTACAGCACAGAACTTGTAGCCCAATGGAATATTGGTCAAAAGTTGGCTCTAAGTATCCTTGCACCTTCTCAATCCCGATCTGTTCCATATTCACTGCCTGTGACACACTGTACCTCTGTGTACACCCTAATGGTGTGGTTGTGTATCAAAGCATGCCATTTGAAATGTCTTTGGAATGCTCATGGGATACTAAACGTTATTGTTACAGTAGGGCATTTGTTGCAATGTCATGTATATAGTTATGAGCTTTACTATGTAATTTTTCCTCATGTGTGCCTCATGGCTTGAGGCAGATCTACACACAATCCTTCAAAAGCATAGAGGTAGTTCACTAAGGTATACATAAATGAACCAATTCTTCTGAGAACAGCGGAATACCCAGCCAAAGCACAGACAAGGGGATAGTCATGTGACTCAGAACATAGAGGGATCCATGTTCATCACCTGGCTCTGAAGGGGTGGAGGGGGAATGTTAAGAGGAAGGACACTTTGGCAGCTCGTTCTCTCTCTCTCTTTTCTACTTCCACCTACAAACAACCTCAAGCAACAGAAGGACCATCCACAGGGAGATGGTGTGACTAAAGGAGATCAGCCAGCCTGTGGTGAGCATTTTTAAGGTTACTGCAAGTGTTAAGTTTAATTTAGAATATGATTTGCTTTTATTTCATTCTGATCAAATCTGACATTCTCCTCTGACTTTTAATCACTTAAAATCTTTTTGTACTTAATAAATTGTTTGTTTGTTTCATCTAAAGCAGTGGTTTTCAAACTTAGGATTGGGACCCACTGCTGGGTCACAGATCCTTAGGTACTGGATCGTGACATCCCCTGCTGCTGCTGCCAAAAGAATGGAATGCATTGCTCAGAGATGTAATCGTTGGGTCATGAGCATAAATGATTGTTTTCAACTGGGTCCTGAGAAAAGAAGCTTGAAAACCACTGATCTAAAGCAGTGTATTTTGGTTTAAGCTGTGTCAGAGACTTTTTCTGAAGTGACAAATCTGGTTTCTATCAATTTCTTTGATAAACTGATTAATATATGAACTTGCAGAATCCAGTGGACAGCACTGAACACTGTAAAATGGTATGGCCTAGTGTTACATCTGGGCCTGGGGATATTAACCAGAGTTCTACCATTGCATAATCCTTGAAAGGGTGGCTAGAGGCACTAATTCAGTGAGCTGGAGATAGGGAGAACTTGCTGTCTCATAGCTGTACATGATATGCCTAGGAATGTGCATTCACACAGCAAAAGAGAGTGAGACACACTTCAGAAGTGAGTGATTGGTGTGACACAGCAATATTCCAGGGGGCGGGGCGGGATGTCATACCTCCCCTTCACCAGGTCTCTGCTGGAGTTCCAGGAGCCACTCCCTGACTATATGTAAGCAGCAGCCCGGCTCAGAATCGTTGACATGCTACATGATGTGGCTGCATCCCCCTGATATCCTACAGGTTAGAAGTTATACTCAAACTTGCCATGCCTCCCAAACCAACCTTAGTGAAGGGGTCATCAGAAGGCAACCTAATGGTTGTCTTTTACAGTTCCTACTCTAGGGAATCCTGGATCTGTGACTTTTAAAGCTGTTTTACAGTGCTTCAGGACTTTTACTCAAACAGATCAGACAGGGGTCAGGATCTCATCCTAAGGTTCCCCTCTAAGATCCATTATATATTACTTTAGTGCAGCTTCAGGAATCTTCTCCTTTGCAGCTGCTTCTATTTGAAATAACCCTCCAGTTTTATTCTTGTGCACCTACTCCTTCTCTGTCACCTTCCGAATCTCAAGCACATCCAACAGTTACATTTCCAGCTGCCTGTAAGATGATGCATGCTAAACATATATTGCCATTTGGCTAAAGTGATGTTTTGTGGTTTGAAAATAATACAAAGATATGTTTTGTGGTTTGAAAATAATATGAAGAAAAGGTCTAATTTTGAAGAGTATATGTGGTAAAAACAACATAAAACTTCCCCTCCCCCCCACACCATTCATGGGGGAAATCTGTCTACCTGATTTGGAGGGAAAGATTGATCCTTACTAATTGCAAATTAGAGAATTTTGAAACAAAAAATGTGATGTTTGTCCAATTGGTGAAATTCATCCCATTTTTGTTCTGGTAAAATTGCCACACAAAATAAAAAACAGCAAAATGTCTTTTGAATACACGTGGAAAAACTTCTGAGCATAGTTTTTGGAGTCTAAAAATATAACAGGTATAAGATTTTAAAAGGGTAATTTTGTACAATTTTACTCATGGAGGAAATTCTGGTATGGTTGGGGAATTTGCATGTCTTCTCCTAAAACTCTAACAGAACAATTGTGCGCTGGCTGGAACATAGTCATTTTTATGCATAGGAGCGAAAATGGAGTCTTCATCTCTGATGTCTGTAATTGTTTTGTGCTTGAAGACACTAGTTCAAAAAAATTTCTCCTTGGGTCTTATAAGATTGAAGGGTCAGTGAGGATCTTTTCCAGTGTCAGTATTGCTTGCAAGTGTTATCTATCTCAAGGTCAAGGGACAGCTGGTTGTGAAACTCTTTCTTGGCATGGTACAGCAGGTCACTGCCTTCTTTTTACTTCTGGCTGGCATCAGGAATAGAAATGAAGGGTCCCATATGCCAGAGGTCATTCAAAGTTTCCTTTATTGCATATGATATATCAGCAGCCACAATAAAATACCATTCCCAGTGTCTGATAGAGAGATGAAAACAGCCTCAGCAAAGCAGATAAAGGAATAAGTAAGAGTATCTTCTAACACTATCTCACAACTGACTGAACTTAGGAAACAAAGTCCGCAGTCACTTCCATTGATTCAAACAATGTAAACATCTGCTGTGTAGTATCCCATCCCATCTGCCTATGAGAAGAACAGCTCAGTGGTTTGTTTGTTTGTAAAAAAAAAAAAAAAAAAAAAAAAAAAGCTCATAGGCCTAACAAGTATGAAAAGAAATCCACCAAAGTGATATGACCTTACCATTTAAGAAAAATTAAAAAAGGTCCATTTTCTATCAAGAAACCAAAGGAAAAAAAACAACTTGCACAGCTGTCTCTGATTTTCCATTGCTGACTTAATTCTAATACCATATCACACTCAAAGTGCCCCTGACAGATGTTTGATAACGAATTTGCTATGAAACTCATCCAAAGAAGCAAAGTCTGTTGAGGGAATCCACTCCACGAGCACATAGAGAATAACTTTAGATCAGCCTGGAGCCAGCTAATACAATTATGCTTGTACAGTACTTTAAATGGAACAGTTACTAAAAGTATGAGTGCAGTAAATGAATGAGAATGCCTGAGAGTGTCTCTGATTCCATCTCCTGATTGCCTGTAAGGTACAAAGTCAATAGAAACTGCACTTCTGAGGAGACTGGTGATTAATATTTGTAACTTTAAAGGGACACTGCCAAGTAATATAAGACAAATTTTATCTTAGTTAAAAAAAAAAAAATTGACAGCTGTCTTAGCCAGAGAACTTTCTTTAGCTGAAATGCCCCTTTTTGTTCTCCTATGGGTGTCCCATCTACATTGTGTTGCATTAATTTAGATGAAATACATGGCTCAAAGGTGTTAACAAAACCCAGTCATTGTTCAACATTAAACAAGCTTTGGGGGTTGATATACAGAGGACTCAGATGGCTTACTACCATTGCAAACACATCATTAATATCCTTTTAACCTTTTATTAAAGATACAGGGGAAAAAAGAAAACAATTACAACATCTGAAATATAAAGTTTTAAACAAGGCTTTTATTTTCATATTCCTTGCCTCCTTTCCCTTCGGCTGGACAGTGTTTAAAGGAAAAAAACATTGATTTGACAGTCTTTTAAGTGGTCTTAAGCACAGTAAAAACTGTCCTTTATGGGGGAAAAAAGAAGTTAGTTGAGAAGGGATTCAGCGGTTAAAGTCTGATCCTGTTTCCTAAAAAGACAAACACACACAAAAGATTGGGGGGGGGAAAGGAGTGGAAATAGTTAAGCTAGGAAATGCAACATCTTTCTTTGCAATTGATTCTCCACTGCAGTCTGACTGCTGGAGAAACACGGGCACAGCAGACAATCTTACCAGTCCCTCCATAACCTGGCAAATGCATAACAGCACCAGACTGTTTAGGGCATTTCTTTTAGCTGCTGCTTTCCACTCACAGATTTACAGCAGTGTTGCAAAATACACAGTCTTGGCCAACTAAGCCAAACTCTCCTTAGAAAGAAGAGCTAAGGCGAGGGGTAGAGAGAGAAGACCTTGGTTGAAGAAGGAAAGAACACACAAAGTGTGGGGGAGATGGGAGAAAGGAAATGACAATGTCTCACAGCCCAGGTAGTTTTCAACATTTAGCTGAGGCTGGTGGAGATAGCAATGTCATTTGGCTCCCTCTTTCTGGCTTGGTCAGGACATCTTGAATGATTAGGATGACAAAGGACTGAGGTCCCAAGAGATGACAGGGTGGCAGCCATGATAGCTAAGCTCAGTCCAGTAGCCAATTTTTCTCCCAAAAGCTTCTGTCTTTAAGGACCCACAAAAGGAATGGTGGATGGAATTATCCATTATTTTGTCCACCAATTAGGGCTGATTTCTAACCACACCTATTTTGGTTTAGAGATCTGGTTCCACAGTTCTCTACCTTACCAAATATGATTACACCACAGTCCTGGAGTTATATCAGTAGACTTTTTTGTTGTTGTTGTTTAGACTAAATCTCCTTCATACTTTTCTCCATCAACTTTTGTTACTGTGGTATCTTATGAACAGTCACATACTTTTCTCTGTTAAGTTCACAATTGGCATAAGTTTGTAAATCCACTTATCACAACTGCTATCCTCAGCTTCCCAAAAAGATTCCCCTCATATAGCCATTTTCTCATCAGTGATGTCTTCCCAGAAATGCTTCCCTCAACTAAGGCCCCTCTTGGTATCACAAGCAGACAATATGGTTTTGAATTGAATAGCCTATCTTTTCTGATCTTCCCCTTTTAGTGGCCTCCAAATTATCACCCTCTTCAAAGTTCTCCCTGGAAAAGCCCAGCCATTACCACCTCTTATTCAGGAACAGCCAACACTCCACCTAACTGTCAAATTCTGGCTGAAACTGCTACTTGCAGCTGGCGGTCTACAATTGCCCCCCACTTGCCTCCCATTTAAAATGGTCCTGATAGGAGTTTTGCAGCATTAGGCAATCAATGAGTGATTTCCCTACAAAATTCAAAATGATTTGTCATGTTTCTTACCACAATTCAGCTTTGTCCCCAGCCTCTCCACCCCCATCGATTGATTGAAGTAGTCTCTGTGTGATAAAAAATGCATTTCAATCCATTCGGGGGTTTCTTCTTCTTCTTCTTCTTTTTTTTTTTTTAATACATTGCAACAGGATAGTGCTGAGTCTGAATGAAATGCTATTTTTTTCCTTTCCCTCTCTGCGTTCAATGACTGTGTCTCACCTAGCCAAAACAGGGCAAGAAGTGCCTACCCTGCAATCCAAGGTTGTAGCCAGGTCCAGTTTTCTGACCAGGCCCCTGAATCTCCAGGGTAAGCCTGGCCAAGGGCTGCTTCTGGTCATATGACTGGCAGCTGCCCCAAGATGCTTCAGTTGCTAGGTAATACCTGGAGCTGTGGAAGTAACTGGAGCTGTGGGAGCGGGAGGAAGGAGGAGATGTGGCTTGATGAGGCCTGCCCATAGCAATGCCTGGCAGTGGCACAAACTTTACCATCATGGTTGCAGGGCCAGTCAGCAACTGCCATGGCAAAGTTCTAGTCACTGTCGGGCACTGTGATGGGTGCACCTCATCCCCAAGTGGGGAGGCGCCAGGCCACCTGGGCCCATCTATGATGCAATATCTACTGCAATCCCATATCTGACACAATATATGACAACATAGTAACAATCAGATTGGGTGAGCTGTGGCTCATTTTTTCCAATGTTCTCTCTTCAACAATGGAGAGTAACAGATGTTGTAACTGCTCCTCAACACAGATTGTCTTCCTCCTTCTCTAGGCCATGGCAAATCAGTTTATTGGAAATGGTCAAGAATATACAGAAAGATTTTTTCATCTCAGTTTACTGAGACCCAAAGAGGCCCATACCTGTAAAGAAAAAAAATGCCTGTGTACACTGAAAATAACCAGAGATATATGGTATATGCAGTTACCCAACTAATGCCTCTGTCTACTGCAACTTTACAGTAAAGGTAAAAATTCTCATGTGCCAAGAAAGCAGCTGTTTTGCTCTCAGGGTTCCTGCAGTTAATTACAGAAGGGACACAGAGAGACTGTACTGTCTTCTGAAGCGTTTATTTTTGTTATTTCTTGTTGTAGTTTTGCTGGTTCTGGCTTCTTAAAGAGAAGAGCAAACATCTCAATTTCAGTCTCATTGAAAGTTCAGTATTTCAGCATCTGTTTTCATCTTGATCTGAGATGAAACATTGAACTATCAAATTTTTCATGGAATGAACAATTCCCCCTTTTCAGCAACCTCGATGGGCTACTTCTTCCATGGTTCACTTGTAGTCATGTGACTCCCATGCTGCACCACACACCACCAGAGAGGAATCGTTAGTGTAACATGGACATACAATCAAGCAAAGAAGCCTGGCCTGGAAGGAAAAATGGAGGCCCACTGGCTGATGCAATTGAATGTTGTACTTACTCAAGACTACATATTACAATTAATTCAAGAAATCAAACTTTTAATTTTGAAACTGATTTTTTCATTTCCACTGAAAAATCATAGATGGAAAATTCCTGACCAGATCTACTTCTTGGGGTGGGTTTTCTCTCCCTAAGTTATTTTCAAAGTCCATTTTTTGCCCTTATGAAACATGCCTGATTGAGAGGTCAAGTTCAAAATTCCCAATTTATCCATAAATCTTGTGCAGTAATAGTACAAGTTTCTCTCATGCTGTTCCAATAGTGCTTTGACTAGTACCTGGAGGAATCCAACTCACTAGTGAGAGGAAAGTTTAGTCTAGTGGAATACCCAGACAGTTGCAGAATGCAAGCCTCCATAGTAAAAACCTGACAGTCACAGCACAATCCTACTCATCTGGTATGGCATCCAAGCCCCTCTGCATGTCACTCCAGATCAAACAGAGAGCAATGTGAAATTAAATGTTGCTGTCAAACTGGCCAGCTTTCCTGGGAACAGAGGCACTCTTCATTTGTGAGCTCAGATGGAAAAGACAAAGGGAATTTAATCAGCTGCTCAACCTGTGCCTCACCAGTAATTGGATATCTTTTGACTGGGGTAATTGTATTTACAAAGACAGTATGAATTGCCACATTTAGTGCAAAACCTTGCAGCTCAGCTGCAGTAATTAAATTCTTCAGAGAGTGTGTAAGCAGCATATACAAGTCCATGGCACGGCAAACAGGTTGGAAATGGAACAAAACTCTTTGGGGGCAAGGACTATGTAATCTTTTGTGGTTGGAAAGCTCTTAGCACATTGTGCATCTTACTAGAAACAGATAGTAAATAATATTTGCATGGAGCTTTGCTAGTTTCCAATATTATTTTAGCATCTGAGATAGAAAAGAGTGTTGGGCACCAAGTACCTAAAAATCAGTATAGCTGCAAATGGAAGAATATCATTTCCATAAGTTTTCACAACACTTTTTCACCAGAATCCTTCTCCCCCCATTTTATTATCAAAATATTAACATTTCACAAATGATCAAACTTGCTCTAATGATGACAATGATGATGGTTTCAAGAGGCAGCTGGGGTGGTCGAGTTTGGATATTAGGAAAAGCTTTCTCACTAGGATGGTGGTGAAGCATTGGAATGGGCTACCTAGGGAGGTGGTGGAATCTTCATCATCTGAAACATTTAAGGCCCAGTTAAACAAAACCCTGGGTGGGATAATTTAGTGGAAGTAGTCCAGCTTTTAGCAGTGGGTTGGACTCTATGATCTCATGAGGTCCCTTCCAAAGCTATTATTCTAGGATTCTGTGATGACTAGAGAGTGATTTTCAGTAAGCTTGGGTGAGATGAAGCCTCTTATCACCAGTGCAGAAATGTTTCTACATGGGCCAAGGACCAAATCTTTCCTTTAGCCCTTGAAGTGGCAAAGGACATGTATATAGAGAAGAGACAAAACTATCTTGTGATAAATACAAAGGGGACATTTTAGTCTGGGTGCTAGACACACATGGGGGTCTGTCATCTTATCTCCCAAAATAACTCAGAAAAGCCTCTGCCAGTGTTCTTCCCAGGAACTGAAATTGGGGGCGGGGGGCGAGGTTTGAGGGCCAATGAGATGTGAGACTATGGTTGTGAAGAGGGGCTATATGGCACCATAGTAAAAACTGAAAAGTGGTTCATGTATGACCATTTTCTTAGATTATCACACAAGGTTGGCTACTGGTCTGGGATCAACACCATTCAACATATCCATAAGTGATCAGGGAAAAGGGTGAACACTAAGGTGGCAAGTTTGGCAGATGGCACAAAGTTGCTCAAGATTAAATTGGATTATTATTAAATTTGGATATTAAATCTGAACCAGACTATAAAGAGTTTTACAAAGGGATCTTACAAAACTGGATGACTGGACAACAAAATGACAGCTGAAATTCAATGTTGATAAATACAAAATAATGTATATTTGAAAACAGAAACAAATGATACATATAAAATAATGGGGTCTAACTTAGCCTACGAGTTTATCTCTTTCTTGAGTGGTAACAGCTATCTCTATGTTGGCAAATCAGTCCGAACTAAGGAGGCTTAGTCCAAACTAATTTAGCCCATGGCTATACCAGGCTTTCCCTAGTTCAAACTAAAAAATTTCTGAGTTCAAACTAAGGAACACTTAGTTCAAACTTCTTAGTACTTAAGTGCTTAGTTCAAACTTCAGTTCGAACTAGGTGCAATGTGACCACGGACTAATGCTTAGTTCAAACTTGAGAAGTCCAAACTAAGGAAGTTAGTTTGAACTAACTGCATGTTCTAGGTTGAACTAAGCATTAGTTTGAACTAAAACTCATGGTTAGTTTGAACTTATAAGCACTAGGTTAGTTTGAACTAACCTTGAACTTCTTAGTTCAAACTAACAAGTTCAAACTTTCTGTGGCTAGTGTAGACACAGCCATAGGCTATGTTCACACATAAACTCTTATTTCAAAATAAGTTATTTTGAAATAGAATCATTATTTTAAAATAACTTAAATTGAAAAAAGCAAATACTAAATCAAAATAAGGGAAAACCTCAGAGTGAAATAGCATGTCTGGACATAGGACTTGCTATTTTGGTTCAGGAGAGGGGCAGTATGGGAGGTGTGGCAACATGGCCCCTGGCAGGGCCACGTTGGCAACCATGTTGCTAGCCAATCACATAAAAGCAGGAACTGACCTCACCTCCCTGTCCATTGTGACTCCCAAGAGCTTGTGAGAGAGATGGCTGTGGATGCTCCCTGGCTCCCATACCATCCTCAAGTGCTTGGTAGACCCACTGCTAGCGTGCAGGGTGCTGCCCTGCTGTGGGATGCACTCTTCCCTGAGCCCGATGAGCCTGGAGCTGAGCCCCGTACCATCGTCTCAGTGGCACTCACAGCAGCAATAGCTCCCTGTTCCCCTTCTGTGCCACGGTGCATCTGGGCACTGGGCACTGGGCACCAGCACAGACTAGTGGGAGTGGGTTGTCCTGCAAACCTGAAGCAACAAGCAGTGGAGGACGAATCTCTGGGTTAGCAGGAAGACCTTCACCTACCTGGTCACTGAGCTCACCCAGGTCCTGTGCTGAAGGGACATGGTGATGAGGGCAGCCATCCCTCTGGACAAAAGAGTAAGCATCACTTTCTGGAAGATGGCCACTCCTGAGTCCCACAGGTCTGTTGCCCATCTCTTTGGTGTCGGGAGGTCCACTATCAGGAACTGCTGCTGCTGGTCGCCCACACTATCAGCACAATCCTGCTGCCACACCTCGTCACACAGGGAGCACTGCAGGACACCATCGCCAGCTCCACTGCCCTGGGCTTTCCAAACCGTGGGGGGATACTCGATGCCACCCACATCCCTGTGCGAGCCCCACCGCACCAGGCAGTCAAGTACAGGAAGGGATACCACTCGGTCATCCTGCAGGCCCTTGTGGACCAGTGGGGCATCTTTCAGAACTGCTTCGTTGGATGGCCAGAGAAGGCACATGATGCTGGGGCTCTGGGCAACTCCTCCCTGTACCGGGGCATGGAGGAGGGCAACTTCTTCCCCCCCACCCCCACAATATCACCATTCGGGAAGTCGAGGTGCCCATCCTCATTGTTGCTGATGCAGCCTACCCCCTCCGCCCCTGGCTCCTGCACCCCTACACAGGGCCCCTCGATGCTGTACAGCAGGTTTTTAACTGCTGTGTTAGCGAGCAGGCTTTCAGCAGACTGAAGGCCCACTAGAGGTGCCTCCTCACACGCCTGCATCTTGCTGAGGACAGAATGGCGGTGGTCATCAGTGCCTGCGTGGCACTGCATAAGCTGTGCAAGCTCTGGAGGCAGCCAGTACCCACCATGTGGGAGGCTGAGGCAGAGCTCATCGGTGCCAGGCCTGCCCCACCACACCACACCACTCCACTCACTCCTCCATTCTGCCACAGCCAGCCCCCACCCAACCCATCAACACCCTGAACCCAACCCTATAAAACACTCAACTTGAACTGTTACAGGTGCAAACTTTTATTTGTAAAAAGAAGGGGGTTGGGGAAGGGGGGACTTGGGAGGCAGCAAGGTTTGGGTGGGGGCAGAACGGGGGGGGGGAGACTTAACTGGGAGCAAGGATGTGGGGTGGGGGTTTGGGGACAGCAAGGTGGAGTCATATTATGGGGGAGCCACCCCTGGCCATGGCCCACTGCCCCACACTCTTCCCTGCAGCCGCCCTGGATCTGGGGGTGCCAGCATTGAGGGACAGTGGGGTGTTGTGGTTGAGGTCCTTCAGGGTCCTGGGGTGCAAGGTGGTCCATATGCACTGCATGGTTACAGTGAGGGCTTCCTAGGCTGTAGCCTGCTGCTCCATTGCTGCTGCCTTCTGCTCCATTGTCACCATGACACACTCAGCTATGTCCATGGTGTGCTGGAGCTGCCAGAGGGCTGCATCCTGGTGCCTCCCCTACTTCACTCATCAGGCCTGAGAGGAGTCTTCTGCTCGGTGGCCGAGCTGGAGCAGGCTGGCAAGGATCTCATCCCCGGAACCAGTGGGCTCTCGTCCTTGGCCTGGTGGTGGTGGGCAGGCTTGCAGGAGTAGGCGAGCGGGTAGGCGCATGAGCTGCATGGCAGAAGTGAGAACAGTTACTCTCAGCCTACTGGCCATACCCCTCCCCGGGCCTGAGCTCTACTGTCCTGGGCAATGCCCCCCTTGGTACCCATGCCTTGCACTCCTGGGCCTGCCTGCTTGGAGGTGGGGGGGGGGGGAACAAACACTCACCAACTGGCAATCCTGAAGTCCGCCTCGATGTCCCCTCCAAGGCAGCTGCCTCCTCCATGTACCCCTTGGGCTCCTCTTGGGGGATGTTGGCCCTCTCCACCTAGCCGGGGATTAGTTCTGGGCTGGCAAGTGGTGCAGTCCCGAGCTAGCTGGTGTCTCCCACCTCCAGGGAAGCCTCAGGGTGTGAGGGGGCTCCCTCAGGCAACGTGGCCAGGGTGCGGGGCTCGCTGTCCACCATCTGGAAAGGGAGGCTGCTGGGCTCCTTGCCTAAAAAAGCATACAGCTCCTCAAAGAAGGGGCAGCTGGTGGCAGCAGCTGGTCCCTGGAGCGGTCTGGCCTCCCTGGCCTGGATGTAGGCCTGCCAGAGGCCCCTAACTTTAGAGCGCACTTGCTTCATGATGCGCTCATAGCCCTTGGCAGACAAGGCCTCAGCAATGTCCTGGTAAACATCACAGTTGCGGTGATGTGCCTGGAACTTGGCACAGATCTTCTGTGCCCCAGATCCTCAGGAGGCACAGGGTCTCCTCCTGGGACCACACAGGCACCCAGCATCACCCCTGTGCTCCAGCACCTTGAGCCTGGGCCATTGCTGCTTGCAGTGTGCAGGCATGAGGCACCAGGGTGGCAGGGTACTTCCTGGTTCCTGAGCACCCTGGGTGGAAGAAGGTCAAGTCGTGCTGAAATTGAAACAGCCATTGTTTCAAAACAATGCATCTAAATGTGTTGTTTTGAAACAACAGCTATTTTGATTTCATGCAAGGTTTTATTGTTCCGAAATGATGGACATTATTTTGAAATGAGGGGGTCCCATCATTTCAAAATAAAGACATGTCATTTGGACATGACAACTTTTATTTCAAAACAATGATTGTTGTTGCAAAATAAAAGCCTCGTGTGGACATAGCTATAGACTCTACAGTCAGAAAGAAGTAATATGATGGTCTGGCCTCCTGCACAATGCAGGACACAAAACCTCACCCACTCACTCCTGTAATAAATCTCTAACCTCTGACTGAGTTATTAGAGTCCTCAAGCCATAATTTAAAGACTTTAAAGTACAGAGAGTCCACCAGCAAGTGAGCCATCCAATGCCCCATGCTACAGAGGAAGCTGAAAAAAATCCCTCAGCCCTTGCCAATCTGCAAAGGGGGAATATTCTTTCCTGAATTCTGACTTAAAATATGGTGATCAGTTAAACCCTGATCATTTGAGAAAGATTCATCAGATGTTGGAGTCTATTGTGGATAGTTGTCTGAAAAAATTCTGTTCAGTGGGTGTGCAGAAAAGCTAATGACATGTTAGGCAGGAACCATTAGGAAAGGAAATGGATTTAATAAGACAAAAAAGTTATAATACCACTATATAAATCCAGCATACTCCCACATCTTGAATATGGCATGCAGATCTGGCTGCCCGATCTCAAAAATGTATATGTTTAATTTGGAAGAGGTACAGAGAAAGTAATTAAAATGATTAAGAGTATTGCACAGCTTCCATCTGAGAAGAGCTTAATAAAACTGGGACTTTTCAGTTTGGAAGAGAAATGACTAAGGGTGGATATGGAGGTCTATAAAATCATCACTGGTGTGGAGAAAGTGAATAAGGAAATGCTATTTAATATTTCACATAACACAAGAATTAGGTGTCCCTCAATGAAATTAATAGGCAGTAGGTTTAAAAGAAATAAAAAAGGAAGTATTTCTTCCCGTAACACATAGTCAACCTATTTAACTATTTTCCAAAGGCTGTTGTAAGAGCCAACACTATAACAGGGCTCAAGAAAGAAATAGATAAGTTTAAGGAGAATAGGGCCTTCAATGGTATTAACTGGAAGATGGATGCAACACCATTCTTTGAAGTGTTCATAGTCTCCTTTTGCCAGAAGCTGGAACTATCCTCTTGACATGTAGTCCCATGACTGCCTGTTCAGTACCTTCCCTCTGAAGCACCTGGCATTGGCCACTATCAGAAAACAGGTTACTGGGCTAGATGGCCCAAGGTCAGATCCAGTATGGCCATTCCAATGCTCTTATGTAAAAAATTATTAAATCATATTTTTCATAGAGAAATAAATATTCAAGGTAATGACCTTTCAAGGTAGTGATTACGTGAATTAATGACCTTGGCAAATAAAGCATTTTAAAAATCTTGGCCTACTAGGAAACATTTATATATGTTTCTCAGTCACAAATCTAGCATTCTGGAGCAAAGTCACTAAAACACAGCGAGATAGTTTTTTTAGTCTTTAAGGCTATGTCTATTCTGGCCATTTGGTCTGTACTAAACCAGCTTAGTTTGGACTAATTTGGAGCAGGACAACATTAGCCTTTGGCTAGTTCAAACTAAAAATTGCTTAGTTTAAACTAGTGACAGCTTAGTTAGAACAAGTTAGTTCGAACACTAAGTTCGAACTAAGTGCTTGGTTCAAACTTTAGTTAAAACTAGCGTGACGTAGTCATGCAAGTTGGAACTAAAAGTCACTAAAACAGCGAGATAATACTTTTTTAGTCTTTAAAGCTATGTCTATTCTGGCAAATTGGTCTGTATTAAAACAGCTTAGTCTGGACTAACTTAAAAAGTTCAAACTAAGTGGTTAGTTCAAACTGGCTGCATTTTTAGTTTGAACTAACTTTTTAGTTCAAATGTGGCTGTGTGGCTAGTTCAACCTAAAAAATGTTAGTCTAAATAGCCCAAGGCTGGTTCAGACTAAACTTGGACTTATTTAGTTCAGACTTGCAAGTTTGAACTAAATAAGTAGATGTAGACATAACCTAAAAGGACTGCTAGATTTCTTGTTTGTTCAACAAACAAATGTTCCTTTAACATGCTCATCTCCCTCCTCCATACCTCACTCACCTCGTTCTTCCTTCTTGACAGCACTGCAGGGAGACCCACAGTTTAGAGGTGCTTTCACAAGCATTCACTTTCCAAGGAAAAGAGGGACAAAGGCAGTAGCACCTTGCTCCTTCCTCCAGCTGTTGGTCACATTGTTCTTCACTACTTCATTCAGTCACATTTGTTGTGGATATACTCTCCCTCTCCACACTTTGTGTGACTTGATTTCTGTGATTTTAGGTCTCAGTGGGGGAACGTTAAGGTTATTCAGGCTGGAAGTCTCTAGTCTCCAGAAAATGTTTACTTTCTCACACTCCAAGTCCAAACACTAGCACTTAGACCTGATCATTTGTGATGTCAGATATAATGGTCACTTAAAATAACAAAAGACTTGGTACAGAGCCTGACTAAGAAAGACAAGCTCTATGTGACCAGCCCAAAACTTGTTAAAAGATAGAGCTGGTTGCTAATCAGATACTGCTTATCAGGGAGAGTCCACAGCATCAAACAAACATCTGTCCCCTTTTCCCCCAACTGAAAAGCAATCCGATATGGCATCTGAACCTCCCTAAATTGGTTAGTCTTTTAAAGTGCCACCAGACTCCTCATTTGCTTTCCTTACTTATTAGTGGGTTCAATTCAGTCCAGTCATTTCCAACCAATAACTAAATTGGTATAATACTATGTTACTTGCTAGGTGATAAATGGGGGCTGTTAGGAAATTTAGAGGGAGCATAGGGGGTTTTAGGGAAATCTCAGTCCTTTCAATCCTTATCTCACCTGCCTGCCCCCCCATGCCTGCAGGGAGGGAGCACTCACTGGCATGTGCAGCAGGAGCCTAGCATGATGTTGTCTCATCCAGAGTGGGGGGAGCCTCCTCCTTGGTCCCTGGGTTGAGTTCCAGGGTGGCACTGCCTGGGGCCAGCATGGTGCCCTATGCCCTGGATCTCCTAGTGGGTTCAGGATGAGGCCTGCATTCTGGCATGCCTGACTCTGCCCTCAGCCATATCTGCAACACAGCCAGAGTCCTAGTTATTGCTGGCTGTAGAGCTTGATGGGCAGGGTGGGCAGGACTTTATCTTGCCCTGGCATTGATCAGAGCAAGCCCTTCCTGGTTGCCAGGAAGGTTTCAGATGACTATGAGGCCAAGTAAGTTGACTTAAGCCTAATGCCAGGCTACCTTGGCTTAAAACAAGAAACAAAACAAAAAAAAAAACAAAACAAAACAAGGAATCCTGTGGCATTTAAAGACTAACAGATTTATTTTTCTCATGAGCTTTTGTGGGAGAAAATCCCACTTTGTCAGATACTTCAAAGATGGGGGAACTTACAGAATGGAATGAAAATAAATGCGAGTGTAAAACATGGGATCAGGTCATACAATAACAGAAAATCAGAGCAGTTGGCAAGATGCAAGGCACTAAATGTAACAGTTTGGAGTAGATACATTGGCTTAAGCTGACTTAATAAATTTGACTTAAAAATTAAGTTGATTTAACAAGGGGGAGTTACTAAGTTTACATAAGCTAAATTCCAAATGTGACCAGGGAGTTGCTTAAGATGATTAAAGCTTCCTTAAGGCAACTTAAGCCCCTAGTATACATATACATCTAGAGAGTATATATAGGTGAACACTTCCAGCTAGGATCTAGTACTAACCTGGATCTCCTCCCCATCAGGAGAGAGGGAAGACCATAATAGAATATAGATGTAAGTTGTTCCCACAGAGGTTTTTCACTATGCTAAACTGCTTGGGGTCCAACTTGCCCTTTGCAGGAACCCGACAGAGGGTGAACAAAGGCACCCTCAGGGTTTTGATTAATGAGAAACATTGACTTGACAGCCCTAAAGACTGAGATATTCTGTATCCATGGAAAAAGTATAGTGTCAGTAGTAACAACACAGGCTGCCAGACAGGTAGGCCTTTTTCACAGGGACTCTTCATAATTAGTCTGGGTGAGCCATTCTTCTTTTGTCCTCTGCTGAGATCACCCAGACAATGTTGACCAAGGCAGCAGATGGCATGCCTGCCAAAAGCGAGACTGCAGTTCAGGAGTGGCTGGTTTCCAATCTCTTGCTAAGAAGTGCCCTCCTGCAAGAACAAAACCCCTGTTCCTGAATTGCTTGGTCTTACATGCTCACCCTTTGCTAACCACCTCAGTAGTAATTTGCAGGGGCATCATTGGGGGGTGAGGGAACTGGAGCATGGGCCCAGGCCTTGCCCCCAGCCCCCACCCCCAGCCTGCAGGGCCCACCCCCTGGCTGGGGACAGGACTGCACACTGCCACGCTGCCATGGGTGACAGGCCCCGCATCCCCGGTGGGGACGAGGCCGCCGCGACTGCGGGCAGCCAAGCCCCACATCCCCAGCTAGGGATGGGGCCTCTGCAGCCTCTGGCAGCTGGGCCCCGGATCCCCGGTCCAATTGGGCTGGAGATCTGGGGCACTGACACTGGGGCTCGGGGCACGTGCCTGTGCGAGCCCAGCACCAGCGATGCCCCTGGTAATTTGTGATTTAAAGTGTACCTCCTAGTCTCTTTTTGAAGTGGCTCAGCCTTATCTGTATGCCTGAGCCTGGAGCTGTTTCTCTTCTTTGGTAGAAAACACTATACAGCCTTAACAGCAACACCAGCCCTTTGGCCACCTCCTTAGTGCTAGGGGTTCTGGGGCCTTGGAGTCTGGGGATCCAGCCTGCTACATGCCACAAATCACAGCTTGCAGTCCGTCCCCTGCCTGCAGCAGCCAGGTGACACGTGGTGCTCGGGGTATGGGATTAATTCCCCTTATGCAAGGCAGTCTCTCAGCAAGGGGGGGTGCCCCATCAGCCCTGTCTGCATCAGCCCAGGCATGTGAGGGTCCCTGCCAGGATTGGCCCAATGATTTTTGCTGCCCTAGGTGAACTATGACTTTTGCATCCCTGTCAGAGGGCAATATTATTGTTTATATGAGATAACATATGTTTTTAAATAGAGAAAAGAATGTACTTCCATCGAATTTGGCACACCTTAAAGTATGGCATCATAAATGACTGCTTAGTTCATCTATGTGATTGGGCCTACCCTGCTCCTTGCTCCTAAGTGCCTGTCTGCCAGCACCCATGCTGCTACCCAAAGCCCAGAAGAGGCAGCACTGAAAGGGCATGTTGCTGGGATGGGAAGCAGCCGCTGAGCTTGGGGAGCTGGGCACCATGCCAGGATCACCCCTTTCCAGACCTACTGCAGGGAAGCTTCGGCTATACAATGATGCCTCCTGCCATGGCTCTGAGTCCAGGTAATGGCAGATGGACTCCAGCACCTCCCACTCATTTCACTGTGCCTCTCTGCAACCCATCAGGGTCCCTCACTAGTGGCCATGGAACACTCTGGCACGTCCACATGGCCCAGCCAGCAGCAGCCACCTGGGCGGGCTGCACATGCATGGGGGTTCCTTTAGTCAGAAGGAGCTGAAACTGCCCCATATCCATACTCTGATCTCAACTGGGCAGGTCTGAAGTGCCCTGGGCACTGAACCAAGGACAGGGTGTGGGCAAAGGGTAGTGGCATGGGCCCCACACTGCTCTGAAGGTAAAGAAGCAGTGCGGGCAAGGCCATCCCTTCAGGAGTGGGGGTGAGGGGAGAGACCCTGGACCATATGGCCTATGGGGGCCTTTGGCCACCTAGTGCTGGAAAGGTTCGGTGGGCCAGCCCAAAAGCCAGGTTCCATGCTCTAACCCTACCCCTTGCCTTCAGCTTGCAGCTGAAAGCAGAGTATCAGTGGTGAGGGCCCCGTGAGCCAGACTGGACATGCCTGTGGCCTGGATCTGGCCTGCAAACCATAAGTTTGACACCGCTGAGCTAAACAGTGGGTTACTTACCAATAACCATCCTTCTTCAAGATGGGCTGTTTGGATACATTCAATAACAAGTGTATCCATGCTGCAGCGTGTGATTGGTTGGAAACTTTTACTCTAGCCTGTCAGAAGAGGGCCGGCAGCCACCGCCCTGTGCGCCACCCCATGGCTATGTGTATGGCCACCACCTGGCCCCTCCTCAGTTCCTAAAAGCTGCCAACTCCAGATGTGGGGGTGACGAGAGTTGCCTGAATGAATCCGAGCAGCCCATCTCAAAGAAGGACAGTTACTGGTAAGTAACCCACTGTTCTTCTTCGAGCACTGCTTGGATACATTCAATAATAGGTGACTGCTTGCCGTGCTGTTGGATGGCGGGAGGAGTTGGCTTTTCTGCCCTCAGCACAGCACATCTCCACAATGGGAAGCTTGTCCAGCAAGAGGATCCTTGGGAGACGTAAACTGACCTAAGAACCGAAGGCTAGGCCAAACCAGCCTGAGACAGCCAGAACTAACTCAGGGGAGCACAAGGGTTCCAACTTGTCCGAGCACCAGTCAAAAAGTGAGGACAAGGCGACTTAGGAATCATAGAATCATAAGGTTGGAAGGGACCCCACGAGGTCATCTAGTCCAACCCCCTGCCAAAAAAGCAGGGCTACTCCCACTAGATTATCCCAGCCAGGGTTTTGTCCAGCTGGGCCTTGAACACCTCCAAAAATGGAGATTCCACCACCTCCCTAGGTAGCTTATTCCAATGCTTCACTACTCGCCTAGTAAGAAAGTTTTTCCTAATATCCAGTCTGGACCTCTCCAGCTGTAACTTGAAACCATTGTTCCTCATTCTGTCCTGTGTTACTACTGAGAACAGTTGAGCTCCATCCTCCTTGGAGCATCTCTTCAGGTAGTCGAAGGTTGTTATCAGATCCTCCCTCAGTCTTCTCTTCTGCAGGCTAAATAAGCCTAGTTCCTTCAGTCTTTCTTCATAGCGCTTGTGCTCCAGCCCTTTGATCATTTTTGTTGCCCTCTGCTGGACTCTCTCTAATTTGTCCATGTCCTTTTTGTAGTGGGGAGCCCAAAACTGGACACACTATTCCAGATGTGGCCTCACCAGTGCAGAACAGAGGGGAATGATCACATCCCTCGATCTGCTGGCAATACTTCTTCTGATGCAGACCAGCATGCCATTGGCCTTTTTGACAGCAAGAGCACACTGCTGACCCATATCCAGCTTCCCATCCACCATGACTCCCAGGTCCTTTTCTCCAGTGCTGCTATTTAGCTGATCACTCCCCAGCCTGTAGCAGTACATGGGGTTTTTTCGTCCCAAGTGCAGGATTTTGCACTTGTCCTTGTTGAAGCTCATGAGATGTCTATTGGCCCACTGCTACAATTTGTCTAGGTCTCACTGAATCCTGTCCCTGCCCTCCAGGGTGTCTACCATTCCCCCCAATTTGGTATCATCCGCAAACTTACTAAGTGTGCAGTCTATCCCATCATCCAGATCATTAAGGAAGATGTTGAATAGAACTGGCCCCAGGACCAACCCCTGGGGCACACCACTCGTTACTGGTTGCCAACTTGACATGGAGCCATTGATTCCTACACGCTGAAACCGTTGATCTAGCCAGTTTTCTATCCACCTTACAGTCCATGCATCCAACCCATACTTCCTTAATTTGCCAGTGAGAATGCTGTGGGAAACTGTATCAAAAGCCTTGCTAAAGTCGAGGCATATCACATCAACGGGTCTTCCCGCATCCACAAATCCAGTCCTCTCATCATAGAAGGTGATGAGGTTGGTCAGGCATGATTTACCCTTGGTGAATCCATGCTGACTGTTCCTGATCATTCTATTTTCCTCCAAGTGTTTCAGATTCTTTGAGAAGCTGCTCCATGATTTTTCCAGGGATTGAGGTGAGGCTGACAGGTCTGTAATTTCCTGGATCCTCCTTTTTCCCCATCAGAGGGTGAAAAGTGACATGCATTACAGTCTGATGGAGGACTGCATCACCAGGAAGAGCACCTGTGAGTGTATAGCCAGGGAGGTGTTGGGGCCAGGGAGGTAGGTATCCTGGCACCAGCACTGGTTCATACAAACCTGTGAAGGGGTAGAGGGACCCTGATGCTGGTAGGCCACCAATGGTGAGCATAGGGTGCTGCCATTCCTTTTACTCATTCAGTAGGGAAAGCACAAGTGGGATCTTGTCCCAGAGTCAAAGTGTGACTGACAGCTCATTATCTTGCAGTAAGGGCAACACTGTAAGGAGAAGAAAGAAGGAAAGCCTAGGAGACTATCCTCTGCCCGTCCTGATAAGGAACAATGCAGGCAGGCAAGAAGCTGCACTCTCTGACAGAACAAAGAGCGAGCAGTTCGCTCAACTGGTATAAAAGAAGAAACGGATTGTAGGCCTGCAGCGCGGGCGGCCGGTTGGGAGGGTGCCTCCTACTGGCGGTGAAGGGGAGTTAGCCGGTGTGGCGCCCCTCCCGGCAGCTGACAGAATGTCTTGGGCATGACCCCTTGGGTGGGTCGGGCCAATTTCCAGTCGAAGACCAGGCCCCCAGGCGGGGTGGGCAAGCACAAAGTCTGGAGTCCCGGCCCTCAGGCGGGGCGGGCAAGCACAAAGTCTGGAGCCCCGGTCCCCAGGCGAGGTGGGCAAGCACAAAGTCTGGAGGTCAGGGACAGATTAACACTTCCTTTGCCAGGAAACGGGGGGAGTTGAGGAGGGAGACGAAGGCCCACCTGCTCCACTGTGTCTCAGCTCAGGACCCTACACAGGGGCAGGGTGGCCTACCACGGGGTCAGCGGGGCAGCCTCTGAAACATGCTGTCCTGGGAACACAGCCCACCATCCTGCCCTCCCTGGGCTACTTCCTCCAACCCCTGTCCTGTCCACCCACCCTGGGTACCTATCTCCGCACAGGGTAGCCGTCTTCAGGGTCTCCCTCATAGCATGCCTGTGGGACCCCGGTGAACCCCTCAGTATTAATGAGTGGGAGGTCTGGATACTTCATTGGTTCCTCTGCAAGGGGCAGCTCCTCCAGGTCCTGGGGCCCATACGGGGCCGGCATCTCCTCCTCAGCCGAGGGTAGCTCCTCCAGGTCGCAGGGGCCTGAGGCAGTGGGCAGCTCCTCTTCTATGGAGGGCAGCTCCTCTAGGTCGCAGGACTGGAAAGGAGTCAGGCTTTCCGCTTCCCTGCATCCCCAGGTCGCCCCTGAGTGGGGAGGCTGCAACGGGGCCCAACGGCCCTTTAAGTGCCCAACCCAGTCGGCTGCCTCTGGGCCCCCTTCCCAGTCACCTGGTCTGGGGATGCTGGGTGGGCCGTAGCGCCGGGCGTCCCTGGAGCCAGGGCCTGGCTGGTGGGCCTGGTCCTGGCCTGGCCTGGCCTAGCCTAGCCTGGCCTGGCTTGGCTTGGCTTGGCTTGGCTTGCTCCCTCTGTGCCAGCACATCCTTCCCCCTCTAGAGATCAGGCCCAACTGAGCTCCCCCAGCCTGAGTTCTTATACCACCCCCTTTCTGCCACACCCCTTTGCTTCCAGGGCCTAGGTCTTGCAGTTCCCCCTCCTGGCTAGAGACGGCGTTCAGGTCATTCCTCCAGCTCGGGCGCTGCAGGAGGCCACAGTAGATGCCGGCGCCTGGCTGCTGGAAGGAGCTCCTGGGCCTGGACCTGCTCCTACTACCCCCCCACCTCTGTTCCTCTTACCTTCTTCTCCTGCTGCTGCTGCTGCTCCTGCTGGCTGGCCTTCCTCCCACCCACTCTCCTGCTCTGTGGGGAATGGGGGGAGAGTTACAGAAGAAAGAACTCCACCACCACCACAGGAGAAGAACACCTCTCCAGCCAGCCAGCTAGCCAGTCCCTGCTGCTCCTGAGCCTGCTGCTTCTCCACCAGAAGCCACCATCACTGAGGGGAGGCCCCAAGGACTGAAACTTTGCTGTTTGCAGCTGGGGGTGAACTTTCTAGAGACTGAGAACTTAATATTGCCACCCCCTCCCCCCAGCTGCTGCCCCCCTGGCCTCCCCTCTCTCTGAGAGAGCAGCAGGCTCCCAACCTTTAGAACACCTTGGGACTGTTTGAGCAGCAGGGACCATAGAACTCCCCTCAGCAGTAGCAGCCCCCCCTTCCCCATTCCCTAGTCCCTCCCTTTCTTCTCCCTCACCCCCAGTGGCTGGAGGGCTTCCCACCCTTTATTTTGCCCTCCTGCTGGTTCAGTGTCCTCATCCATTACACCCCCCCAGACCTCTCACCAATCCTTGAGTTTGTTTTAGCTCCCCCCCCGCCCCACCGTAGTTTTGAAAGTTTGTTTGGTTCCCCTGCCCCGTCCTATTCTCTCCACTGCCTTTGCACCCCACCCCTAATGCCTGTTAGTCCCACCCTTGTAGTCCCCCTCACAAACAGAGTAGGCCAGACCTCATGACCCCTTAACTTTTTGTTTTTTTCCCCTGTGCACTGCACCCCCTGAGAATATAGTTACCCCTTTCACCCAGTGCAGCCGGAGGAGCTGGTCCTTTAATCTTTAAAGTTCCCTATCCCTCTTTCCTTGGCGCCCTCCTCCCTTGCCTGCAGCCTAGCAGGGAGGAGTGGTCTGCTGCCCCTTATTCCTGAATAGTCCACCCCCCCCACCTATTGTTTGGTCTCCTCCCTCTCCCCTTTTCACACCCTCCTCCCCAGCCCTCTGCTTAGCGGTGAGGAGTGGTCCCCCCTGGTCCCCCCTTCCCCTTTTGTTCCTCAACCTGTCTACCCATCCCAGGTTTCCCTTCCTATAGAACCATGGAGACCTCCCCAGTCCTCCCTGAAGTCCTCCCTGAGCATGCTCCCCCGTCTATCCCTGTGGCTGCTCCCTTGACCATGGCTGCTGCCCCTCCCACCTCTAGCAACCCCAGCGGGGCACCTGCACTAGGGGACACAGCTGGGACCCCCACTGCTGCTGCCACCACTTCTACAGCTGGGAAAAAGAGCAAGGGGAAAAAGGTGAGCAAGGGCCCTGTTGCTCCCGCGGCCCCACCATCGGCCACGGCCCCTTCTTCCCCTGCTGTTCCCTCCACCAGTTCTGGGGGTTCCTCAGCCCCCAGATCATACACCCAGGTGGCTGCCACCCCTCCACACACTGCCGTACCATCTGCCCACACCACCTCCTTGAATAACATCTCGGGGGGCCGGGGCCCCTTCCCCTCCTTGACCAGGAGGCACGGTGTCCGCTGCCTCCTGGTGGCTGCCTCGCCCCACGTAGAAACCTACGTGCGGGCGATGGTGAGGGTGGTGGGGCCCTCGGCTATTGTGGCGGCTTCGAAGATGTATGGAAAGATAGTGTTCTTCCTGGCATCAGAGGCTGCCGCATAGGAGGCGGTTGTTAGGGGCCTGGTGGTGGGGGGTATCCACGTTCTGGTGGAACCCTTGGAGGACATGGGCGTACAGGTGGTCCTCATCTCTGTCCCTCCCTTCCTCCCCAATGCCGCCCTCCTTCCCCTCCTTTCCACCCTGGGGAAGCCGATATCTGTCATCAGCCCTCTCCCACTGGGCTGTAAGGACCCCGCCCTCCGTCACATTTTGTCCTTCCACCGGCAGGTCCAACCCCAACTGCCGCTGGCAGGGGCACGTGATGGAGTGGCATTAGAGGTGTTCTTTTTGGTGCCCCATCAAGGGGCCCATTATAAAATCTTTTACTCCTCGGGGGAGGCTCGGTGCTTCCTCTGCAGGGCCACGGGGTGCATCTGGAGGGACTGTCCCCTGGCCCAGCACGAAGAGGGAGCAGCTGGGCCCCCTGAGGTCGAAACGGGCGCCAGCCATACCACCGCCGGCGACCCCAACCACCAGGCCACTAAAGCTGCCTCTCCTTCTCCTTCAAAGAGAACAGCTGCCACTGCCTCTCGGGACGTGGGGATAACGACCCCACTATGCCCGGAGGAGAGGCTGGGCCCCGTCGCCACCCCCACCAAACCACCTGGGACGGGGCCCAGAGAGGAGAGAGCAGCGGCCGTGGTGGCCCCAGACATGGGAGAGGGCGCACCCCAGGGGGAAGGTTCCTGTCCCCATGATGCCCCTCCCCTGATCCTTTCCCCTGAAGAGCCTTCGCCCTTGCCGCCTACTCCTGCCTCCGCTGGTCAGCCCTCTGATACCACCTTAGAGGGCCAGGCTCTCCCGCAGAGGAAGCGCAGCAAGCGGAAGAAGGCTCAGTCCCTCCCCAATACATCAGAAGGAGAGGAGGGCCCCCAAAAATCACTGTGGGGGACGGATACCAACCAAAACAACATAAATAATGAGCCGCTTGCTGCGCCCTCTGTTGAGGCCCAGTGGGAGGCGCCAGCCGAGGAGATGGACACGGTGGAGGAGGGAAACAGCACTGCCCCCTTGCAGGAGGCCCCTGCTGATCCCCCTCCTGGAGAGGCTGCAGATGGAGCCGCCTCGGTCCCCCCCTGAGCCTGCTACACCACCACCATCAATTGAGGCGGGGGGGGACATAGGCTCCATCTTTGCAGAGATCGAGGCCCTGGGTCTGACCTTGGTCGCCCCAAGGGAGGACGACCCTCTGCCAGCGGGCCTCAATCTGGACATGGGGAAGGTGCATGCCCGGCTCTTCTGCCACGACTACACTCGGGGGGCCAGCCGGAGGAGGGATGGGGCGATAGAGCAGCTGGAACGGGAGGTCTTAGAGCTGGAGAGGCACTTGGCCACCAGCCCTGAGGATCCATCCCTCTGCAGGGCGCACCAGGAGAAGCGGGAGGAACTTCGGGCCCTCGATGATCTTCGGGCCCGGGGAGCCTTTGTTTGATCTCGCATCCGTCTCCTTCGGGAGATGGATCGCAGCTCCCGCTTCTTCTATGCCTTGGAGAAATGGAGGGGGGCCAAAAAGCACATCACCTGCCTTTTGGCGGAAGACAGCACCCCCCTCACGGATCCGGAGGAAATGCGTGGAAGGACCAGGGCCTTCCACGCTAGTCTTTTCTCCCCTGATCCAACTGAAGCCGATGCCTGCAGGGTGCTCTGGAATGAACTTCCCATGATCAGCGAAGGCGACCGGAACCGGCTGGAGCTACCTCTCACTCTGGCCGAGTTCTCGGAAGCCCTATGTCTCATGCCCACCAACAAATCCCCAGGCATGGATGGGCTGACCGTGGAGTTCTACCACGCGTTCTTGGACGTCCTCGGTCCAGACCTCACCATCGTCTGGGCTGAGTCTGAGGAGAGCGGAGTGCTTCCCTTTTCTTGCCGGCAGGCGGTGTTGGCCCTGCTGCCTACGAAGGGGGACCTGCGCGCCCTCCGGAATTGGCGTCCCATCTCGCTCCTCAGCACGGACTACAAAATAGTAGCTAAGGCCATCTCGCTGCGCCTGGGGTCCGTGCTGCAGGACGTGATCCATCCAGACCAGGCCTACACCGTCCCGGGCCGCTCCATTTTTAATAATCTCTATCTGGTCCGGGATCCCTTGGAGCTCAGGTGCAGGGATGGTCTGTCATTCGCCCTTCTGGCCCTGGACCAGGAGAAGGCGTTCAACAGGATGGATCACAGGTATCTCCTGGGCACCCTGCAGGTGTTCGGCTTCGGGCCCCACTTTGTGGGGTTTCTCCAGGCACTGTACGCCTTTGCAGAGTGTCTGGTGAAGTTCAACTGGACCCTGACCGAACCGGTCAGCTTCGGGCGAGGAGTGCGTCAAAGCTGTCCGCTGTCGGGCCAGCTGTACGCTCTGGCCATCGAGCCCTTCCTCTGTCTCCTCCGCCGGAGGTTGACGGGGTTGGTGCTCCGTGAGCCGGAGCTGAGGCTGGTCTTGTCAGTGTACGCCAACGACGTACTCCTCGTGGTCCAGGACCCGGGTGACCTGGCACGGCTGGAGGCTTGCCAGGCCATCTACTCGGCAGCCTCATCCGCCCGGGTCAACTGGGTCAAGAGCTCTAGCCTGATGGTAGGGGCCGGGTGGCCAGTGAGCTCCCTCCCACCCGCGCTTGAGGCCATCCAATGGAGCGCAGGTCCACTGCTCTATCTGGGCGTTTACCTTTCTGCCACCCATCCCTCCCTGGATGAGAACTGGCAGGAGTTAGAGAGCAGGGTCGGTGACCGGCTCCGGAGATGGACAGGACTGCTGCAGTGCCTCTTCCTCCGGGGACGGGCGCTGGTCATCAATCAGCTCGTCCTGTCCATGCTCTGGCACCGGCTCAACACCCTGGCCCCGCCCCCGGGTTTCCTGGCCAAGCTCCAGAGGACAATTCTGGAGTTCTTCTGGCCAGGACTGCACTGGGTCTCTGCAGGGGTTCTGAGCCTCCCCCTGGAGAAAGGAGGGCAGGGCCTCTGCTGTATCTACAGCCGGGTCCACACCTTCTGCCTCCAGGCCCTGCAGAGACTCCTTTATAGTGTAGGTAGTCTGGTGTGTAGCCACTTGGCGCGCACCTTCCTCTGCCGCTATCGAGAGCTCCGATACAACTGGCAGCTCTTTTATCTTGATCTGTGGGGTCGTCCGTGAGACCTCTCTGAGCTGCCGGCCTTCTACCATGGCCTTCTACCATGACCTCCTCCAGACCTGGAGGCTCATTGCGGCTTCCAGGTCAGTTGTACCCACCGAGGGAGTGGACCTCCTCACAGAGCCCCTGCTACACAACCTCCATCTCGGTGTGCAGGTGGCAGAGGCCCCCTCCGTGAGGCACAGGCTGGTCCTGGCAGGTGTCACCGGGATCGGAGACCTCCTGGATTATGCGTGGGGGGACTGGGTGGATCTCCATGAGCTAGCTCAGCGCATGGAGCTCTCCACTCCACATACCCTCCGACGCCTACTCCAGGAGGTGAAGGCAGCCTTGCCTCCCACTGTTCAAGCCTACCTCGAGTGGGTACTGCAAGAGGGTACTCCCTACCCCCCTCTCAGTCCTGGCCCTCCAGAACTTTTGATCAGGCCCTGGCCCCGTGAGACCCCCCGGCCGTCCCCGCCCCACACCCCAAGCCGGCTGCTAGATTTGCAGCCGGTCTCATTTCGAACCGTGCCCTGTAAATATCTGTACACGCTTGTGCTGCATACCCTCCACTTCCCCACCCTCGCATCCCGCCCCGATACAGAGTGGTGGGATCTTATCCCATCTGCGGAGGGCAAGAACCCCCAGTGGGCCAGTTTGTATACCACCCTCATCCCACGGCCTGCTGGGGACATCACCTGGCGGCTCCTTCACGGAGCCGTAAGCACGGGCATGTACCTGGCGCGGTTCACCTCTCATCCCGACACCTGCCCCTATTGCGGTGTGAGGGAGACCCTGTTGCACGCATATCTGGAGTGTGCCAGGCCGCAGCCACTTTTCTGGCTCCTCCAGAACCTCTTACTGAGGTTCTGGCTGCACTTCTCCCCTCACTTATTCATCTATGCACTCCCTCTCCATGGCCCCACAAAGTCGCAGGACCTCTTCGCCAACCTCCTCCTGGCTTACACCAAAGTAGCCATCTATCGGAGGTGTGTGGGGGTTCTTGCCCTCCCTCAGGACACAAGCCTAGAGAGTCAAGGGATGACTGCTAGGGCTAGGAATGGTCTTGGAGCAAGTCAAAGGAATATTGCATGATGGGACTCCCATGAGAGACCTTTAATCCCTCCTACAGGCAGCTCCTGTGTTCAGGCTATCCTTGAGTGAATTTAAGAGCAGGTCCTCAATAGGAAGGGCGCTCTGGAAAACAACTCATATTTGTAACAAGTCTGCCCTATTGGTTCCCAGTCCACAACTGGGAACTGGCAACTGGCGATATGAAAAAGCCGAGCAAACTCAGGGAAGGGAAGGGTAGCATCTCAGGGTTCTCTTAGCCTAGCGCACCCGGTAATTCTGGAAGTCTCTGTCTGAGAACTGACTATACCCAAACCTGCCTAGCTTTGAAAGCAGACAAGGTCAGGTCCTCTAAAGCAGGGCAGGGAGGGTGCAGGCACGAACACCTCGGGTGCTCCATCGGAAGAGTGGGGCCTAAAATGCTACTGCAGTGTTCGTAGCCCCAGCAGCCCGTTGATGGCCAACTAAACTGCCAAAGTAGGGGTGTGATTCGGGTCATGAGGACCAAGGTCCCAAGTACTGGATGACCAAATCCCGTGACATTGCATGGGTTAGGGCTGGGATTCAGACAACAGGAGCCTCCCTTTTGAACATGGCTGTGGCTCTTCCCCTTAGGAAGACAGAGAAAGGGTAGGAGGTCTGGGCTCTATAGGACTGAAATCCTTCTGAAGCACTAACTGATGGGAAGATCAATTTGTTAAACAAGGGGCACAGGCTGTCAAACCCAATACTTGTGTCCAGGGACTCAAATCTGGCGTGTGCAGCCAGAATCTAGTGGGGTAGGACCCGAGCTTCCCTCAGAGACTAGCAGGCTGAGGTGCAGCCAAGTCGAAGTAGTATACCTTAACTCCATGAAGGGAATCGTCCCAGCATCAACTAGTTGGTGTTTGGCGGCTAACAGTAGAGAACAGATGGGTGAGGGAGGAGGAACAGAGGTTCAGTCCCTTTGTGGGGACTGACACTGGGTAGCTGGCGTGGAGGACCTTCAAGCCCAGGGTTAAAGACTTACCCTGGAGGCGTGTGTGTGCATGTACAGCTCCCTGGAACAGTGAGAGTATGTGAGGAAGAGTGCCAGTGTATCTTGAGATGATCGAGGGAAGGCATCGTGGCTGATATCAATAAGATGCATCTGGTTCCATCCTAAACATCCCAGGAGGGGTGAGGGAATGCCGCGTGAGGTGGCATGACTGGGCTTTAGGCCTCTTACGGGAGTGAAAGGAAAAAAGGGGTCCCAGGGATAAACAGTGGCCGCGTCTGGGAGCAGGGTTGGTCAGAAACTCATTGGAGGGATCCAGGGTCGAAGACCCTAGGCCAGGGCTTCTAGAGAAGGTGCCCAGCTGAATGGATCCACTATAAATAGGCTATTGAAGCTGGACATTTGGAGTCCTCTTGAGTGTGGTAGAGGACTTGGTAGGTGGAGAGAACTAACTGCGCTCCCTGCCAGGTGGTAGTCAATGGTTGGAGGGGACGGGGGAGGGGGGACAAAAGGAGTTAGCCCCACATAGATTAGCCCCTAACTGTCCATGGTGCTACAAGAACTCTGGTCCCAGGCAGTTGGCCTTAATTTCTCCTTAGTCTCTGCCCATTCTTCTATCTGAGCTTAAGTTCAGCATTAAGACCTTGAGGTCTGGGGGCGTGGGAGTGGACCCAAGGGGAGGAGACCCAAGTATTTTCTCTCTCTGCGGGGGTCGTGGGCCATGTCCAGAACCGTGACCATCTCCTACAGGAAGAGCGTATCCCCACCAAAGGGCAGGCCTAGGGTGACCTGCTGGAAGGCTTGGGGCATCCTCTCCTCCCTCAGCCAGGCTGCACGATACAAGGTCACTGCCAAGGCCATCGTGTGGGACGCCATGTCTACGGCATCCCAACCTGAGAGGAGGAGGTCTTTTGAGGTTATCCCGCCCTCCTCAAGGAAGGCATCATATTCTTCCCTTGCCTCCTGTGGGAGTAGGTGTCTAAACTTATATACTGACTTCCATACATTCAGCATGTGCCTACCTACTAATGCCTGGTTGTTGGTGACATTTAGTTGGAAAGCAGAGGAAGCGTCTACCTTCTGACTGAGCAATTCCAGCTCCCTGATGTCCCTCAAAGTTGACCCCTTGGAGATGGGGCCAGGTGGTGTAAGAGCGAGAGAAACTCCAACCCTCAGACTCTATATTTTAAACCCACCATGTCTGAGACTGGGGAGATGGAACTGGGGTTCTGCCAGCTGGAGAAGGCTAAATCCCACACACTAGGGTGCAGGGGAACTGTTATAGGCTCTCCTGATGTGAACATGGGCCTGAACAGTGTGTCAGTGGGCCCCTCACAGGATTGGGCATCCATACCCATATGGGCAGAGACTCGGCGCAGGTCAAAATGTGCAGAGAGATCCCCCATGTATGAGCACAGCACTGGGTTCAGGGATCTAGCCTGTGACAGCTGAATCAGCGCTGACAGCATCAGCGTTGGGCTTGGCACTGGGGTCTCCTGAGGGGACCATTCGTGGAATCGGTCCTGAAATGGAGACGGTGCTGTGGGCCAGTGATGGGCCCATTTAGTATCATTTGAGGACCCTTCTCCAGGGCTGGAAGGTGGGGAAGCCCCTCTGGACCTCAATGATGGCACTGGGGATGGCAGGGTGTCACAGTACTGGGGGGACAGCTCTGCAGTACTGAGGCTGTGGGGGGTTGTGATGGAGACCCCTGACAAGCCTCCTGGATCCCCTCTGTCCACAGCCAGTCAGGTCTCTGCCACGGTGGAGTCTCCTCCCGTCCAGCACCTCGGGTCTCCACGCTCCGTGCAGCCAGCCCCCAACTCCAGGCTCAGAGGGTCAGATCCTTGCTCTGTCTGGTCTCCCTGGGAGGGGATTTCCTCCCCCAGGAGGGTCCCAATCGTCCCAATCAGCAGCGACTCTCAGCCAGTGTGGCAATCAGAGGGTTTATTAGCATACAGCAGCAAGGACAGTTGGTATCAGCACCCTCAGAACAACCAGAAGTGAAACCCCCAGGGGATTAGGGCTACACCCCAGGGCAGGGTCCTGTCTCTTGGACCCGCATTTTCCCTCTTCCCCCTCCGGTCCTTTGTTCCCCTCCTAGCTCTGCCCACCTCTCCGCCCCCTGGTCCAACCAGTTGAATCCAGTGTGACCAGCGGGGGGTCCCAGGTACAGGCTCCCTAAACACTACCCCCCTGCCCCCTAGTGGCTCTACCTCATATCACCCACCTGTGTCCCATCACCCAAATAGAAAAGATAGAGGATCAACACCCGTGTCTTCCCTGACTAATCTAGCAGAGGGTTCCCACTTCTCCACAGGGGTAATGGGTTCCGGGGACATGGAACTCCATACCAGTACCAGAGATGGCAATCAGTGCCGCTTTCGGTGTGCCCAGACTTTCAAAATGAACACTGGCTTGCCCTACCAGATGGGTGCTAATGACAGTGGGGTTGGCAATAGGAGAAGCGGCTTAGCCACCTCAAATGCCTCCAGGGTTGTGGGTAGCGGTACTGACTCCCCTTGGTCCCAAGAGGGGCCCCATGCAGGGGATCTGGAGTGGTACCAGTGCTGCAGTACTGATGTTGGTACCGAGCTGGTTTTCTGTCTCCTGGGGGAACGGTTCCAAGAGGGCTGTGGTGCAAAACCGGCACATGGTGCTGGACGGGACCCTGAAGCCTCGGGGGCCGGCTGCTGCACTTGCCTGGAGGCCAACACATGATGCCTTTGCTCTCTGTCCTTGATTGTCCTTGGCTTGAAGGACAGGCAGATGGAGCAAGCAGTGACCACATGGCTCTCACCCAGGCACTGGAGGTACTTCTCGTGGGGATTATCCCTCAGGAAGGCCTTCCTGCACTCGGTGTAGGGTTGAACCCTGGCATGGCAGATGATGATGGATCACAGTGTTCAGAAGCTGAGCGCTCGAGGGAGAGGGCACTCCTAGGTGGAATGAAGTCCACGAACAAGTGCTTCCAGTCAAGCGGGAAGCTTATAAAACACAAAGAAAGATGGGCTGCTTGCTAGAGCAAGGAGCAAGCTGTTCCACAGATAAAATGGAACTGAGGAGGGGCCGGGCAGTGGCCATATATATAGCCACAGGATGGTGTGAGGGGCAGTGGCCCCCGGCCCTCTTCTGACAGGCTAGAGCAAAAGTTTCTGACCAATCGCATGCTGCGGCATGAATATACCTATTACTAAATGTATCCGAGCAGCGCTTGAAGAAGAACAGACTATACCAAAATCAACAATGCAATTATGTTCAGTTTCAGTATTAGAACAGGGTATACTGAGAGGTTGGAAAAAGTACTTATTCTAAGATGAACTGAGAATGAGTGCTGATTTCTCAGGTGTGAATGATCAATCCCTTTTGAAATTAAATTAGGTCTCTGGACACTGCAGAGCTAAACTGTTGTCACTGTGCCCCTTTATGGAAAGCCCAGGAGACTATCGTCTGAAAGGCAGATTTCAACTTTAAGGTTAAGGCTGATAGTGGAGAGAAATAGAAGCAGAAGGGAGGGAGAGAAAGAGAAGAGCTCTTCAGATAGTAGCTTTGTAGAACTTGGCACTTTTTTGGTGCTAACCAGAGCCCTGATGAGATGTTCTGATGTGTAAGAAAAGGAATAGATTATAATGTATTCCCAAAGCAGATCAAGTACTGGGTAACTGGCCAGGAATGCATGTTAGTGAGATTTGTTCCTCTCATAAGTACAGCGCTATCAGCCTGTAACATACAGTATATATACACACACACACTCAGCTTGATGGATGCAGTTCCTGTTCTTCCTTACCAGTTGGATCTGCTCTTCAGTTTTAAATGTCATTGCAGATTCTGCCTCCCAGTAACCACATCACACTTTGCAGTTTCTTCAAAGCCCTTCATAGCTCTCTCTGCTTCTGGCATGCAGTGTCCTGAAGGCACCGAGAGCTCTGCACTAGAAAACCAGCTACAATCCTCTGATGGCTATAGGTACTTCATGGCCACATTACCTAAGGAGGGTGCACTGCAGGGAGCATAGACAAGAGTTTTATGGCCTCTGGCTTTTGGTCTTCTTGTGCACTTTATGGGCCACTTAATACCCGGTAATAAGTAGAGGGAGATAACATCTATCCCCATCACAAATCCTCTGAGCACCTGGGCCCCTCCGTTTGCTAGGAGAAAAGCAGCAGGCACCCCCTATGATTCTAAGCCCCAGCTGATGTGTTTTCAGTTGAGGATAAGGATGTGGTTACCTTCTCCAGAATGGGTGCACATAAATCAAGCTTGCTCAGTGACATCATCTTGCTTTGTTCCTTCCGGTGGCCATTCCATACTCCCAGTCATTGTCTGATCTCACATCCCTGCATGGGTGCAAGGAAATGGTTTGATGTTTTGGAGGGTTAATTTGTATCCTTCACCTCAGGCTCTCTTTCTCTATCGCTATATGAGGGGTGAGACAGGGAGGAAGGTAGTTGGCAAAGGAGCTGAGTTTGCTAAAGATGCCAAAGCCAAAAGAGGAGGGAGAAACACAAAGTCCCAGCAGAAAAGCATGAGAAGAATTGTCAGAGAAGAGGATATTGGGTGTGTGCATCACACTGAGGCTTTGAAGGGGTTAACATCAGCCCAGAGAAGCCAATTAAGTTACCTAGCTGCATGTGGAGGAGGGGCCAGTGTAATTGAAGCTCAGCTGGGCATAACAGGCTGAGGTGCAGAAGTCTGCTGCAGAAAAGAGTTTGAAGGCTAGGACCAGAGTGTTGAGTGGGGGGAGCTTCAGCCTAGGGGAGAAAGGCCTGAGACAGGCTGTTTAGGAAGGAGTCTGGGGAAACAGGTGAGGAGGGGACTGTTCCCCACTACCAAGTGGGTTTCAGGTCCGGGATTCCAGTAGCAACAACCACCAAGACGCACATAGCAGGAAATAAAGTGTTTTATTAACTAACAGATTACTTAACTAAATATCCAGATAAAAGTGATATACCCAGAGTTTAACACAAAGCAATATAGACAGGCTTACAACCCAATCAGCAGTGGGGGACCCCACTTCACAACCTCGGGCTTCAGCAGGGGAGCGATGTCCTCCGAGGCACCCTTCAAGGTGCTATGGTGAAGTCCAGTGAAGTCAGGGAAACAAGCTATTGTTATAGCCCATTACTTACAGGGAGGGGTGATCAGGCCCTCTCCTGGCCTCGTAGACTGTCTGCTGGGGTGTTGATTCCCACCACCTTTATCCTATAATCTAACACCTAGATAACTGCTTGTTTACTACATAGTGTAGCAAAATGGAAATATGTTTGGGGCAGGGGGCCTCCATTGCCCACTATTCTTATACCATCACAAAGACTTCCATTTGCCCTCCAGGGACCATACAGAACTTGGTGGTTGAAAGTCACTGGGCTGGAAACCCAGGTAACAGGCGCGCTTCTTTGCAGTTCCGAGTTTGGAAAAGGGCAGGAGTCTGTTAGAAAGCCTTGAGGCAAGGGGGTGAGGAGCAGGGATCTGACACTGGGGCCAA
Source organism: Podocnemis expansa (assembly GCA_007922195.1). Taxonomy (NCBI): domain Eukaryota; kingdom Metazoa; phylum Chordata; order Testudines; family Podocnemididae; genus Podocnemis; species Podocnemis expansa. The sequence continues at coordinate 30,971,185 of ML681963.1, forward strand.
AGACTTTGTGGGGTCCTTGAACTGTTTTCCATTGGACTCTGTTTTCCCAGGAGGGGTGAGCCGAACTGTGACTGAGCCAGGGGGCTGAGTGGATGGAAGAGAGACTGCTGCATGACAGAGTGGCCATCAGTAAGGGGCTGATAGCCTGAAAGATATCTGCTATGTCTCTCCTGGCTATGGGCAGAAGTGTGGATGGTGAGGGCACCCTTCTCCAGGGCTCTTTTGGGGACGGGGATTTCTGAGCAGTGGAAAGGTCTCCCTAAAACCCAAACTCTAGGGCAAATGTGAATGCAACACCTGCTAGGGTGTCTGTCATAGGGTATTTATATGGAGCTTGGGGAAGGAGAGGTTTTGGTCTGACTGGATGTTGCTGTAGGGACAGGCTCTGTAATTTTGAAATAAGAACCGTCATTTCGAAACAGCTTAAACCTCATTCATTTCGAAACGGCTGTTATTTTGAAATGGTTATTTCGAAATAATGCCGTTTGGACATGTTGTTTCAAAACAACACCATTGTCCAAACGGTCTTATTTCAAAATAACCATTTCGAAATAACAGCTGTTTTGAAAGCAGACTTTCCCTTAATTCGAATTAACTTATTTCAAAATAAGGACTTTATTTTGAAATAACTCATTTCAAAATAATGATGTATGTGTGGACATAGCCTATTTGTTTAATTGACCCCAAAGAAGCTTGAGGGCAAAGCTTTAAATATAAGGATCGTACTTTAAGCACTTTTGATCTTTGGAAACATTTTGTTCGACATTAATTTGAATTAGTCCACTTTGTTAGATTGAACTAACTGCCCTTAGTTTGAAACAAGGGTTAGTTGAGCCTACATCATCCTTAGTTTGAACTAATGATCAAACTAAGGGTTTAGTTTGAACTAACTGGCAGGTCTTACTAGTTCAAATTAAGTGTTCATTAGTTTGAATTAAGAAATTCCTTAATTCGAACTAATGAAAGCCTAGTAAAGACAGGTAATAAGTTAGTTTGAATTAAGCCAACTTAATTTGAATTATCTTACCAGTGTAGATATAGCCAAAGAGCTCAGTTTGGTCAGACTAACACAAGGACAGTTGGGGGAAGGTGTGGTGCACTGGCCACTGTGTGTTATGCACGAAAGGGAGGTGTTCTGATTGATGATCTCAGTCTGTGATTTTGATTGGGGAATGCAGGTTTATGATTGAATGAATAACCAACTTATTAAATTGCTGTGTAAGGACTTTAGACACAGGGCACGATTGTTTTGAATTACCTATGCCTTAGTTATTATGCATTATTACTAACTCCAAATTGATTAGGACTAACAGGTGGTTTGTTGATACTGTTTGTTACCATGTAACTTTGTTCCTTTGTCCATTTCTTCATTCATTAACGACTTTCCTTTTTACTTACTTTTATATTATTTGCTGCCATTTGTTTGTTAATTTTTTACCTGCAGTTGGTGAAACAATTTAGCATAACTGTGCATATTATAAAAGATAGACAACAGCACAGGAATAATACACCAATGCAGCACAATAATCCAGTAGGAATAAAATTACTTCTCCAGTGGCCAAATGTAACTTAAATGACAGATCAACTTGATCCAGCACTTGGTAATTCCCAAATTAATTGTTCACATGTGGTTTACTGAGATGTATAACAGACCAGTCCAATATTTTTAAAGTACTTCATTTTCTTTTTCTTGATACCTAATATTTCTTCCCTGTGTATTGAACTCTTCTGGTGTCTTTAGGGTGTGATGTTTTCCCAGTGTCTCTGTTTTGTTGGATGCAACCTTAAATGACTCAACTTAATTACACTTTTAAATGTTCAAAATTTCTTTTGTTTTCAGTAACTGTTACTTTTTTCTATGTAGTAGGAACCAGGTCTTCCATAACACAAGCTTAACCTGTTGAAATTGTTTGGTTAGCCTTAACATTTTTACCAAACCTAGTACATATCATCATACATTTCACCACAGAATTCTTATAATGATATTTACATATTATAATTATGTAAACAATTGATACAATTTCATAATTTCATAATTGATATTTCCATACAAAAGCATAGATAAGTATATAAGTACACAAACCAGAAACTGTTGTTTGTTATCATTACCTTTATATTACTGTTTTCCCTTATTCTTGTTCTTCTTTGGGTGAAAAGGTGATTAATAAAAAGTGTTTGCAATTATTTATTGAGACAAATATATGTGTACATGTATTTATCAATAAGGCCTTTTTGAAGTTTGCAATAATAAATTTGGTATTAAGAAGATTGTGACCAATTTCAATATTAGAATCGTGTGGTACCACTTAGAGTAAAAAAGTATAAAATTGACTTTTGTTGCAAAAAGAAAAAAGTAGTCAAGTGACATACAACATAAAGCACAGGGCAACATACAGGACAAATTTACTATTATGAACAAATGGTGCCAATTAACAGTTAGTATTACACACAGTTTGCACTTGTTTGGCTTGGCAATCATATCTTCAAGATAGATGGCATACCTTCAGATGTTATTCCTGAAGAGTTAAAAATAACTTGTTTCTTTTTTACCTGTTTTTTCTTTGTCTGTATTCTGTTCTGTACTTAGGTGCTTCATCTTTTTTGAAACTGTGGTTTATGCAATAAACTTGACTGGTATGTAAAAATATACAAGAAAGAAGGTTTGAGCTCTGAATGAGGAGTGAGGGTGACCCAAAGAAATCAGGAACCTGTATCCTTGGATTTTATCCTGGGTCTGAGAGGAGAGTGGCAGTTGTTAGATGCTCTTGTGAAACCTTATGTTGTTCCCCCAGCATCTGTTGCTTCTGTGTGAGTGACAAATGGACTGCAGGAATGCACTTACCTGAAGCAGTTAAGTGTTTCCGGACAACTGCATGTGTTAATGCATTTATTTTAGATGTTAAATTTTTAGTTTTTCACTTTGAAATTCTTTTATAGCCATTCCTCTGTGAAGAGTTGTAGCTCTGTCTTCTCTTGTGCTCTATGAACTGTTCCATTTTTTATCTGATTTGCCACTCTAGTAAAAGTATTTTTCACTATTTTTTTTCCTCCTGTGAACTCACTTTTCCCATTCTTACAGATACCAGTCTAGGTTTTGATGCAAGTTTTATTGGGACCTATTCTTTCATAATACGATAATGGTTGCAGTGTGTTGCCTCCCGTTTTGTTTAATTTTGCTATCTAGATCTTTTCTCATTCCTGTGCGCAAATCAATTTTTTTTAACTTTTTTTCACTACTTCTTCTAAGTTGGGGTGTCTCCGCCTCACCACCAAGGAACTGTTGATCCCACGCAAAACTATATGCTGTAATTGTAGCCATATTAAAAACACCCATTTCTTACCTGGCTTTGCCAAGAAGAAATTATTTTCTCTTTTCTTCTCTGCAATTTAGAGGGATGCTTTACAATCCACTGCTGTAACAGCTCAGCTTTCTTTTGTAAGGCTTGTAAAAACTGTTCCATTGCCCAATCCCTTTTTGTGCTTCTAGTATTCTTTTTGTCTGTGCCCGGTTAGTTACAGTCACAGGCAGAGTTTACCAAATTTTGTCAGTTAAAGCAGCGTCCTTAGCAAGTTTATCAGCCTGATCATTTCCCCATTACAAAGATCCAACTTTTTTTTGTTGGGCATTTATTTTAACTGTTCTAATTTTTGTATACTCTTCTGCTAAGTTTTCCAATTTTTGTTGAACATCTGTGTTTTATTTTACCCATCTGTTCCTTTAAAATTTTGAGAAGCCCACCAAGACAAGTACATGATGGTGCTTCTGTAAACATAATCTGCGTCCATTCTAGTAATGATTTCTGTCTGTTTGCTTTACCTGTCCTCCAAAAAATGTATTATCATGGTGCCCTCTGCAACTTGGGTTCCTTCTTTTTCCAGTTGGTTCTGAAAGTATTGCTCTATCTGCATATGTTTATCCATACTCATACTTGCAAACCCAATAACTTGCTTTCCTTGTTCATAATATGAACTGCCATCTATAAACCAGATTGTTTTTTTCCCACTGTTTGCTCAGTTGGGATGACTTTAAATACAGCACGTTTTTTTACATCCTGCTGTGGCTTACAGCTCTATCCTGAACCCATTGAGAGTTAAACTCTATACTGCTAGTTCAGATTCTTTGAGCGTAACTAGCTGTACATTTCCTGTCATAAGTGCAAAAACCCAAAGAATGGCTTTATCCACTCCCACATGTCCTTTTGACAAATTTTCCTGACTTATTAACTTTCCCAAAGCATGATGACTTTCCCAGCTCCAGTTGTTGCCTGAGCTTTTTTCAATGCCTGGTACACAGCTAAAGCTGTTTGCCTCAAAATTCCTAGCTTACTTTCTGCAGCTGTTAAGGCTCTGTAATATGTGATGAGTCTCTTTCTGCTTCAGTATCCTGCATTGTCATAGTAACAATTAGGGAGTTTTCGATACTAGGATGTAACAAATATGGGAACTCATTGGCTATGTCCACACATACATCATTATTTTGAAATAAGTTAATTTGAATTAAGGGAAAGCCTGCTTTCGAAACAGCTGTTATTTCGAAATGGTTATTTTGAAATAAGGTCGTTTGGACATGTTGTTTCGAAACAATGTTGTTTCGAAACAACATGTCCAAATGGTGTTATTTCTAAATAACCATTTCAAAATAACAGCCATTTTGAAATGAATGGGGTTTAAGCTGTTTCAAAATGATGGTTCTTATTTCGAAATGACAGAGCCTGTCATTTTGAAATAAGAAAACATTGTGTGGACATTCAGTTTTTTATTTCGAAACAACCAGTGTTGTTCTGAAATAAAAGACTCGTGTGGACATACCCATTGTTTTTGATTCACTAAGATAGGGACTTCCAGTTTTAGACTTTTTTAGACTTTCCTACATTTGAGTTGCCTCTGGTCCACTGGGGTCTTTTTAACAATATATACAGTGGTCTTGCCTTTTCTGCAGGTCCCACTATAAATTTTCTACAGAAATTAATGCTTAATAAGAGAAGTAATCTCTTCCAGTAAAGTAATTTCCATATCTGCTTTTTCTGCATCTAATGAATATTTAGTCCAAACATTTTGCAGCTAAATCCATCAACTTTTCCAGCCTACTGGTGCTGACGGTGGGTTTTTAGGTTTTATTGACTTTAGAGCAAAAACAACAAGAGGCCTGTGACACCTTAAAGACTAAGATTTCTTTGGGCATAAGCCTTCATGGGTTCCAAGCCACCTCATCAGATGCATAAGCTTTTGTGGGCTCCAACCCATTTTGTCAATCTGATATATGTGTAGGAGAAGGTAAAAGCTTAAAATAAGAAAGACAAGTAGATGTGTATGGGTATGGGCCCTAGGCCTAACAAAGTAATCCGAAACAGTGGACCTGAATGGAAGGCACAGTGATCCTGAACTCAAGGTACCAGCAAGAGACAGGTTGCGAAATTTCATCGTCACTGAAATTGGCAAGAGATAAGTGAAATTGCCATAATAAGTATGAAATGCCTTGAGAAAGGTGGGAGGTGTTAGGTTGACCTAGTACCAAGGAGATAAAGGTGATCCTTCAATCAAACCTGACACCTTGATGGAGGGAGATATCCACTGATGCATGGACCTATCAAATTGGGTGACAGCAAAACAGGGGTTTGTGAACTAAATAAAGTAAATTAGGCTCCCAAAGGGGGCCAAGTCAGTAGGTCCGAGTAGGGTATAAGAACAGGAGCCCTGGAGCCCAGACATCATGTGGCTGAAGGGGGTGAGGATGAGCCCTGCCATCGGTTGAGCTGTTCCCTTGCATTGAGAGAACCAATGCTGTCAATAAATCTGTTGAAATAGATTGTTTGCCATAGTGCTATGTCATAATAAACCGAGCCTGGCACCTTTGTTTCTACAAGTATTTGTGGTCATGTTGGTTTCCTCAAACATGAGTGTCTCAGTTTTTAGCTCTTGCACCCAGGGTACACCTAGGCTCCAAATCAGTGAGCTAACTGAACTCTCACTAGAGATTTGAGCCACAGGTAATCCAAAGTGTTACCCAAAGGAACACTTCAGCTTAGTATCACCAGGCTAATGCAGTTCCTTCTAAAGACCCAACCCAGGATCCAGATCACTTAGACATTTGAGCCATGGGTAATCCTGAGGGAGCACACCTTCAGACATTATGCACACATTCAGACATGCAGCCAGTGCTGGACACAGAACAACATACATGAGAACACATCTTGCCTGCTGTGCCTGACCACATTATTAATCTTTGCTATGTATTGTATTACTAATCTGAGAATCCCAAGAGTACCATGATATGTTGAACATTTTTTTTACTAGGGTAAATCCAGCTCCTGTATGTAACCAAAAATCTACTAGCTCATCCCCGACTCAGATGTTTAAATGGGGGAATCCCCAGACCTCTAATAGGTCACTGGAAAAGAATCTTGGAGCAGGCATTCCTAAACCCTAAACTATGTGTCTACAAGTTCATTTAATTGTGAGAAAAAAGTTACGTGTGTTTCTAGTTTCTTTTCCTTATCTATTTTCCTGCTTCCAGTACTGAGTTGACGTACTTGTAGCTGTGCGTGCAATTTGTCAGTTTCATCATTAACTCCCTATTTTCCTGCACTATTTGTACCATAGGTTTCCATTCACTTTCTTTGTTTGTTCCTTTATTTTCATCTATTCCACAACTTCTCCAGCTTTGGCCTTAACCACGGGGAGAGTATACTGGCTTCTCAGTTTTCCACTGCCTTAAGTTTATGTGCAGCTTGTGCATGGCAGTCCCTCAGTCCCCAGAGGACTGTATTTTATTAGAAAAGCAAGGCGTCCTGTGGCACTTAAAGACTAACAGATTTATTTATCACATGAATGTTTGTGGGAGAAAAATCCCACTTTATCAGACACTTTGAAGATGGGACGCTTACAGAATTCTTCTTGTGCTGAAGTAGACTAACACAGCTGCCCCTTTGAAACTTGTATTTTATTAGGTTCCATAGTGTCTAAGCCTTTGCATAATTCCTTTTCACTTTCTAATTCCCTTGTCTCTCTGGCTATTTGCTCTTTTACTCTTTGAAAAGGGAGGGGCTCTGGGGTCTTTATATTTCCTTCATTATATCTTTTTTCATCTCCTTCTGCAATTCTGTAAGGGCTAGGTGAGTCACCTATCTTTCAGGTCCTGAGAGGAATGGATCTAGGTTTTGGTGCAGGTGTCACCAAAATCTGGGTTTTAGCAAAAGATGATAGTTACTGTGTGGCCTGCTTTCCAGGCTTCAGTCACCTGTTGTAGAACTCTTTTTTTTAGATTTTTCTCCAGATGTTCTGTTTGCATGTCTCTCTTCCTTAATTTCTGCTTATTCCATTATTTCTAACCTATATATTTAAGTTCAAGTGTATGCTGTATCTGTCTTTGCAACACTTCTCAATTATGTTTCAGTTGTGAATTTTATTTGCTGTTTTGTTTCCAAATGTGCTGTGAATGTAATATACTGACGATGACACAAAGTATACACATAATGATGCATTTGGGAGGATGACAATATCGTGTAAATGTTCTGGAGTACCTGGAATTACTCTAGAGCTCTGCAGGATTGCTGAATCTTTAGTAAAAATGACAAATAGTCCTGGACATTTTTTTGGAGAAATCTGAAGATGTCCAAATTCCTGTTGATTCAGTCTTCCAAAGCAGAGTTGAACAAAAAAGATAATACTTATAAGAGTCCCTATGTTGTACAAGGAAATGGATATGTGGTAAAGTATAGTGTTACAGATGTGAATTATCAGGGTGTTAGATTTTGAACTGTGTGTCAAGTTTCACATGCTAAATGAACCAAGTTGGAGGGTGCCGTGGAAGCATCCCACAAAGGTTACTGCACAAAGCAACAAATGCTGGTGATTCAGTAGATAGTATTTATGGTGTTTGATCAATCAGCATATGGAGCTATATGAAAAGAAGGATGACTGGTATTGGCAGTGATGTACGACCACTAGATAAGAAGTATCACAATTATGCAATAAAGCATGCCTTGTGAGCACTGTTCCCTCTAAGCTGTGCACGTCTGCATGCGCACACAGGTCATGAAACCTGCACACACAACAAAATAAAGTGCGCACAAAAAAATTCAATAGTGCTAATATTGGTGCTCACAAAGAAATGTTTTTGCGCACACGAAGAAGTTGTTTGCACACACAGTCTATGAGTAGTTAGAGGGAACGTTGCTTGTGAGCTATCATTTGAATAATGTTCTCCTGTTTCTATGGCTGTGTTCACACAGCACTTTTGTTTCAAAACAAAAAAAACATGTTCACACGACGCACCGTTGTTTCGAAACAACGGGCTCCCGTTGTTTCGAAACAAGTTAAACCCCATTTCAGGGCGAAACAACGTCGTTTCGAAATAATGCCGTGTGAACGTGTTGTTTCAAAACAACGGTTGTTTCGAAACGACTTGTTTCGAAAAAACGCCATGCGAACATGTTGTTTTGAAACAACGGCATTGTTTCAAAACAATGGCTTGACCTCCCTCCCAGGGTGCCCTGCACTCTGGGGAACAGGAAGTTCCTGTCTGGGAGTGCCTGTCAGGCAACGTGGTGAGAGCCTGACAGCCACATGGCCTCCCAGGCAGGGACCTCGTCCGGGGGGTGACGCAGGGCCCCAGTCTGGACAAGGGACGATGTCCTTTGCCTGCTGGGGGTCTGGCAGCGCCCAGACATCCTGGCCCGGTTCCGGTCGTCCCACCGGAACCGGGACATCAATGCAGACATTGCCACGGCAATGTCCGAGACCGGCCACCCCCGCACCCTCGAGCAGGTCCGGAGCAAGGTCAAGGCGCTCCACCAAGACCATGCCCGGAGCAGGGAGGCCCAGGAGCTGCAAGGGGCAGGCAGCTCCGCCACCTGCCCCTACTATGAGGAGCTCCATGCCTTCCTGGGCCCACAGCCCAGCGGGCACCCCGCTGAGGCTGTGGACTCAGGAGGGCATGGGAGCCCCTCGTCGGGCCTGGAGGCACCCGGGTCCGATGTCTCCGTGGGGGTGCCTCCAGCTGCACCACCACCACCGGCAGCGGAGGCCACCCCCAGCAGCCCAGACATCGGCGCCGGGCCGGCGGTGGAGAGCAGCCCGGAGACCCAGGGGCCAACCACCGCCCCTGGGTCCGACACAGACCCCGGGACATCCCAGAGGACCTCTGGCGCCCCTGTGGGTAGGTACCCCCCACCCCCGACTGAGGCACACAGGGCTGGGCCTGTCCAGCCGGCCCTGGGCAGCGAGCAGTCTGGGCCTGGGCACAGGGGAGGCAGGGCAGAAGGTCAGTGAGTGCAAAGCCCCCCCCCCGCCCACGGGTGCCATGGAGACGGGTGGCACCGGGCGTACAGACCCCTGTGTGCCTGGGGATGGGGAACAGGGGCTGCCTGGTGGAGATGCAGTTGCATCCCGGGTGGGGTGGACAGCACATGGGCTGCAACACTGGCAGGTGGCCGTGGGAGACCCCCTGGACTGGGGCGTTACTGGGTCCAGTGCACCCCTGTGGGCACCACTAGCATGCGTGCCACCCCAGGACACGATCCCCAGATGGCGGGCAGAGGGAGGACAGTGTCCCCTGTGTACTGTCCTGCCCTGTACATCCACCCATTCCCTGTCTGGTAGGTTGTCCAGACTACAGGGGTGTGTCTGGCTTTGTACTAGAGGGGCTGACGGAGCCTGCAGTGCCATAGCACACTGTGTACAGGCAGGTGGCCCAGGGCCCCCTAAACCCCAACGACTGCCCCAGCCAGACAACATTGCCACCCCGGGGTCCTCCACTGTCCCCCACCGGGTACTGACCTGGCCTCCGTCCGAGGCCCTGGGGAGCGGGGACCCCACCCCAGGGCGATGTCCCACGGGAGCCTGGGCCCTGCTTGCAGTCAGTGCAGTCGTGTGTGCTGCAGGCAGGTGCAAACAGACAGGGCCAGCAGGCAGCAGGGGCCAACTGTGTATTCTACTTCCCCCCAGCACGTCACAGAGCCACCCCTCGCTGGCCGCCACCACCGCCGGAGCATGGCACCCAAGCCCCCGACGCGCCCACCACCAGAGGAGGACCCTGCGCTCCCGCGCCGAGCTCCTGGAGGCCCTCGCAGACCTGGGGGAGAGGATGGAGGCCTCGACGCAGGCCTGGTGCCAGCAGCAGGGACAGCGCCAGGACGCGGCCCTCCACCTGCTGGAAAGGTCGCTGGACATTGACGCCAAGCTGGTGGCGGTGCTGGGTCACCTGGCAGACCAGCTCCCGGCGGCCCTCCGGGAGATCGCCGTGAGGCTGCCTCCCCCACAGCCCACCACTGGCGCGCCCCGTGAACTGCCCCACAGGCAGCGGGGGACTGAGGGAGGCCGTGGGCGTGGTCAGGGCATGCCACCCCTCCCAGAGCCCCCCACAGGCCAGGAATGACCCCACCCCTGCCTCTGGACCTTTGCTCCCCTCCCCCTCCCAAGTTGATGCCCCCTTCCCTTTTACCCCCGAAGTCCCCTCCCCCTCCCAAGTTGATGCCCCCTTCCCTATTACCCCTGAAGTCCCTTCCCCCTCCCAAGTTGATGCCCCTTCCCTATTACCCCCGAAGTCCCCTCCCCCTCCCAAGTTGATGCCCCCTTCCCTATTACCCCCAAAGTCCCCTGTCCCTGCCCCAACCCCCATTGTAGCCCTAATAAACACATGTTGAACCATCTTTTTGCATATGGTGTCTTTACTGGGAGTAGGTGACACTGCGGGTGGACGGGTGGTGCTGGCTGTGGGTGACTGGGGGGGGGGGGGCAGGGCAGGCCTGGCCCCTACAGTTCCTTGTCCGTGAAGGAGAGCCGGATGGCATCGCAGATGGAGATGGCTCGCTGGGATGGCTGCTCTCTTGACGGCACGGGTGCAGGCTCGGCAAAGGTCGCTGCGAGGAGCTGGGCCTCTGCCTCCCATGCTGCGTGGATGGGCTCTCCCCGCAGGTCACAGTAGTTGTTTAGGGCCACGCACGCCCCGATGACGTGGGGCAGGGTCCTATCTGCCAGGTGGAGGTGGGTGAGGAGGCATCGCCAGCGGGCTTTCAGGCGGCCGAATGCCTGCTCCACCACCTAGCGGCAGGTGGTCAGGTGGCGATTGAACTGCTGGCAGCTCAGGTCCAAGGGCCCCGCATATGGCCGCATGAGCCAGGGCCTCAGGGGGTAGGCTGCGTCGGCAACGATGAGGATGGGCACCTCTACTGCCCCGAGATTGATGTTGTGCGGGGGGAAGAAGGTGCCCGCCTCCATGTCCCGGTAGAGGGTCGAGTTCCTCAGGACCCGGGCGTCGTGGGCCCTCCCTGGCCAGCTGACGTACACATTCTGGAAGATGCCTCGGGTAGTCCACAAGAGCCTGCAGGATCATGGAGTGGTACCCTTTCCGGTTGTGGTACTCTGCAGCCCTGTGCTCTGGGGCTCTCATGGGGATGTGGGTAGCATCGAGGACCCCTGCACAGTTTGGGAAGCCGAGGGCGGCCATCCCGGCGATGGAGTCCTGCAGCTGCCCTGCTCTCACCAGGCGCCGCAGCAGGACGTGGTTGATGGCCCTGGCGATGTCACAGAGGATGTCGGAGATGGTGGACAGCCTGATCCCGAAGAGGTGTGCCACTGCCCTGTGGGACTCCGGAGTGGCCATCTTCCAGAGGGCGATGGCCACTCTTTTGTCTACGGGTATGGCGCGCCTCATGGGGGTGTCCCTGCGACGCAGGTGTGGGGCGAGTTCGGTGACCAGGGCCGTGAAGCTGGCCCTGGTCATCTGGAAGTTCCTCCGCCACTCCTCGTCACCCCAGGTGTGCAGGATGATGTGGTCCCACCAGTCTGGGCTGGTCTCCCAAGCCCAGAGCTGGCGAGGCACTGAGGGGGGCAGGGACATGAGCTCTGCCCGACACACCAGGAGGATGAAGGCCCTGGGCGAAGTCTGGGCATCCTGTGGGTCCGCAGACAGAGTGTCCTGTATGTGCAGGGCACTCTGCAGGCGGGCAAAGGATCCCCGGAGTGCACGGCGCTGTGTGGGCTGCCGGGCAGTGTCCATTGCCTGCAGCACGCTGCTAGCCTGAGTGGACGCTGAAGTGAGGTCAGGGCCGGCTTTTATAGGAGTGGCTACCGACATGGCCGCCGACATGGCCCAGGGAGGCAGCCATGTTGCCACACCTCCCATGATGCCGTGCCCCTGGAGCGAAATAGCATGCCCACTGTGTGAACATGCTATTTCGATTCCCACTTTTTTTCTTATTTCAAAGTAACATTTTGTTAATTCAAAATAAGTTATTTTGAAATAAGGCGTTATTTTGAAACAAGTTGTTTCGACACAACTTGTTTCGAAATAATCATGTGTGGGTGAATACAGCCTATGTGTATTGTATGTGAAGTTATTAATCTTTGCTATGTATTGTATTACTTATCTGAGAATCCTCACATGGTTTACTTTAAGATAAAGGACTCTGAGTGGTCATGGTTGAAGAGCTATTCAGGATAACCAACTCTTCAATGGGCTCTGCATGAGAATGTCTTAGAGTGCTTATGGACAGCACTGGCTTAGTGACTCAGCAAAACATGTAGAACACCAGTGTCACATCTGTGCACCCATGGTGCTTTGACCTATGATTTTTGTGTTCACTTATGTACTGTAATTATGTGATTTTTCTTTTTTTGCCCAAGCAAGATTTCCTTATGAACACTCACACCCTATTTTTCATAGGATTGAAATGGCAAAAAAGCTACCCCCCCCCCCCAGGTGGTGTGTGCCTGGCTGGGGGCCCCAGGAGCCAGCAGGGCTCAAATCTAGTCATTGGGAGACCAGGTAAAATTCCTCAGTTGTTCAGCATATTGTGAGCCATAGCCTGCTGCTGCAACTGGGGCACCTGAGTGTACAGCTGCAAACAAATGGGTGGATTGTCTTGGAAACAGCTTGGCCAGCAACCTAGAAGTGGTGGAAGGGGATAGGGGCTGATGACTGTAAACATAGAAGCCTTAATACAAGCCCAGATGGCTGGTTTGCTGGTGTGTGACTTCACCTGTGTACGTGCCTGGAATGGTTTAGAGGCCTGATCTGGATTATCATCATCTCTGGATGCTTGGCATTTCACAGGATCACCATTATTTGTTTTATGGCTGTGTGCACTAGCCCCAACCATGACTGGGAGAAAGTTTAGAGAGCAGCCATGGTTTGGTGCAGCACAGACACTTGTCACGTAGTCACCTGACCACTATGTGGAGCAGATCTCTTCAAAGTTCCCCACAGTTGGTTATGGCCAGGCCTTGTGGTAACTAACTGCATGTGGTTTGACCCCAACAGCACAGACCAGGGATTTTCCTAACACCCCCACCACCACCACCACCACTCCTGAATTTCCCAACACCCCTCCAGTTCTCAGCTAGCAACAGTGTTATACCAAATTAGTGAGAGCACCAACATGCCCCATACACCTCCCTTCATAGTGATCTGTCCTCGTTTGTATCTCAATCTTCCAACTGAGCCACAAGTTGCATCCACCCCTTCTGGGGTATATCAGTAGTCCAACAAATTCAGCTAATGTTAGTTCTGCTGCCTGATAAGGGGCTCCAGGCTTCTCTTGTCCAAAGTCTCTCTCTCAGCTTCCTACCTGCTTTCTCTCTCAGGTCTTCCTAGTCCTGTCCCTCTAATATCAGAGATAAGTGCTTTTTCTTTGGCCCCATGAAGAGGTGGTCAGTGGAACCTGAGCCCACCTTCTCCCTCAAGTCAGGCAACTAAGACCTGCCTCCTTGAGGGCCACCTAGGTTCACTTCCTACTGCCCACCCCATACAAGTGGAAAACTAAAGCCATGTAAACAAAAATAATTAAATAATACCTCTCCAACCTTGCAAACATCCTGAGTCCTCTTCCTTTCAGGTCTGGTGGAAAAGCAGTAGTCAGAGGCCCTGGAAGCTGGGTCTCCCATGATTCTCCTTTTGCAGAGCTACAGAGGGTCCTCCAGCCTGTGCGGGCATTGCAGATATGGCAGAGTGAAGCTGACTGGGCTCAGAGTAGCTCCTTAATCCTTATCACTGCAGGGTAAGATGTGTAACTCCTATCACATGAGCATAGACACACCTCTAATCACTAGACACTTCTCCCTGTGGTGTACCAATGAATGAATTAGCAAATCATCATCCTGTGTTGCCCTACAAATGTAGGTCACTAGCAGGAGGCTGTTGATAGCACTTCCCCTTCTCCTTTTTTTCCCTCTGCCTCCCGACCCTACAGCATCCACACTACACAAGGCAGCGTTTGATCCTAGATCATTGATTTCATGCCCTTGGATCTCTGTTTGGAGCACCATTGAGATCTCAGTGCATGGAAGAACCTCAGTGTAGATAGCATCCCAGTGGACAAAGATCTTTGACACTTAGCAACTTTGAAACAAGATTGTGACCATTCTAATAGCCAAACTAAGTCCAAATTATCTTCATAGCATACCGTATATTAACTAGATTCAAAGGTGAGGTAATATGATCGCTTCAATTTATTATGTATGCAATTCATTTTAATGTCAAGGTGTTGATTTATCTACTCAGTAAGGGTTGTAGGAAACAGTGTGCTGTATGATCCTTTCACAGTGTAGTGAGAGAAAACCCTGCTTCATTCAAGCCAGTTACCACCACAACACCTATTAATTGAGGAGTAGAAAGAGAAGAACAAGTAGAGAAGCACAAGTAAAAAAGAAACAAAATCCAAAGCAGGAGGAACTATCAAACCAGCAGCGATATTTGTTTGATCAGGATCCTTCTATCTCCTTCTCTTCTTGGGTCCCCCTTTAGGCAAATAATTCTTATAGGTGCCATCAAGCACTGATGGGACAAGCAAGTGGGCTCAAGTCCACTTAGCTCTTCATGTGTGTTCACACAGCAGTCTTATTTCAAAACAGCAGAGGTTGTTTTGAAATAAGAAAGGCCATGTTCACACGACGCACTGTTGTTTTGAAACAATGGGTTCCGTTGTTTTGGTTTCGAAACAACTTGAACCCAATGTGGTTTGAAATGATTGTTTTGAAACAATGCCATCTGAATATGTTGTTTCGAAACAACGGTGACTCGTTCTGAAATAACCGTTGTCTGAACATGCTATTTCGATTCCTGCTTTTTTCCTTAATTCGAATTAACAAACTGTTAATTCGAATTAATTTATTTCAAAATAAGGCACTATTGCGATACAACTTGTATTGAAATAACTCCCTGTGTGTGAACATAGCCTTCAAGGCCACTGACACCCATCATTTTTCAGTGACAAGGCTAGGCAGTTATTAGCCCAGGGAGTGGGGTGGCTTCCAAAGCCCAAATCATAATTCGAAGGGTTGTCTTTATAGCTGTTTTTGGAGCGATTGTATAAATCCTGCTAACCTTAGTCTGACAACTCAGGCTGGTAGGCTCACTCCTGTGTGTTCCAAAATCATACGCAAATATAAACTGTCTTTCTTTCTGTAGAGAATGGCTTTATGCCAACCACCTTCCACGCAAAGTCCTAGTAGTTAAGGAGGAGAATTAAATCGATTTGTCTAGGCAGATCTATATTTCTGTCATTGTTATTGACTTCTAAACTGAGAAAGTAGAGTTGGTTGAAGTTTTCCAAATTTTAAGTTTCTAACAGAAATACTCTTCAAACAATTGTGGTTGAGATGTTTCAATAAGCAAACCATTTTGATGCCACTTTAAAATTTAAACCATTTTTAGGTACAAAATGTATTTTAAAAGTTCCACAAAATGTGTTACCGTTTTTTATCAGTAGTAAGAAGGGAAGCAGGTGGGGTCAGGATTTTAGGGCAGGAGAGCCAAACAGAAGGCTCCAAAACCGATATATTGTTTTTGTTTCAGAAGATTGAAAAGTCTCAGAAGATTCAGTCTCCACTTGCTTGTCACATCTATGTTCTTATTCTACTTTGCTTCTTTGCATAAAAAAGGGTCCCCTTTGATTTGTGCTGGGCTTGCCTTCCCTATTCTATTGACAAAACTGGAGGACAGTGGGTGTGAATTAGTGCTACAGGTGAACTCCATGAAAATAATATCTATCTCTCTGTCCCTCCCAGTCAGCCAATAATCCCTTTCTTCCCTCCTATGCATTCCTGGACCTGATTATCCTCTTTCACAAAGCAATAAATGCAGCATAACTCCACTGAAATCAATGGTATTACACTAGTAATTCCAAACAGTGCTGTAAAGAAGAAAAGAACCAGAGCCCTACAGGTAAAGAAGAATACTCCAAGATTTTCCAGAGTGATTTCTGAACTGTTTCTAAGTGTGCACTCAAGACTTTGGGCTGCTTAATTAGTTCCCTAGTTTACATTCTGGTTCTGAGCTTGTCCAACATAATCAGAAACCACAAACCCTGATGGCAGTCAACTAATGTTGTCTTCTGGAGCTTTTTGTGATGCACTGTAAATAGAGGAGGCAGGAAAATCTTAATGGAGACCTGCATATCTTCCCATTGGATACTAATCAGTGTCTCATAAACAGAGATGAGAACAAGAAAACAAATAAGCAAAGAGTCCTTAATCTAAACAGCCACATCCTGAATTCTATTCCAAGTAATCCTTCCTGATTAAAGTTTTGGTTGATTAATAATGTTTAAGTAAATTTCATGCTTACAGTCATGAAGAATTTACACAAAGGGCACTGTCCTGTGGATAAAGGCATTAGACTGGAGTTTGAGAGATGTGCTTTTTACTGCTCAGGCCCTCTGTAAACTCACTGTGGCAGTTTGGGTAAATAACTTAATCTCTCTGTGCTTAAATTCCTCTTCTATAAAATAGACCATAGTTTTTCTTTTCCAATGAGATTGTAATCTTTTGGACAGGGGTTGTGTCTCACTGTATGCATATACTGCACCTAGCTCAGTATACCTCTTGGGCATCTATGTACTCCTCAAATAATTAACAGTAATGATAAAAGATACAAACCTAGTGCTATAAAAAAACTGTGTAAATTTCCCCTACTCCTGCCCTTCTTATTCACCTTAGTCAGAGGTAAAGTACCACTGGCTATTCAAATCCTGAAGATTTATACGCAACACTGTCAATCCACCACAGTCCTGACTTAGAATTCTTCCATGTATTCAATTTCTAGCACAATCTTTAGTAGAGACTCCTATTCATGCCAAAACACGCAGTGATTGAGATGCACTTAAACAGTAAGGGAATAGGAATAGAATGTCAAACTTGGAACATGACAAAAATCTAAACTCTGATCTTCAGAAGTGAAAGCCTAGTGTATTCGCCAGCAGATTTATGCTACTTAATACATTCCAAAGCCATGCTTTGAATGTGGTTCCTGTCCATTTTGTTGCTCCAGAGTGAGAACATTATTTTGAATCATGCAACTCAGGAAATATGAAGTTTTTCATTCTGTAGTTTTAGTGATTTTTAATGTCAGGTTGATAGCTTTGGTATCTGAGAACTGCTATCTGTCTCCAGGACAGGTTCTCACACTTCCTCTCATTGTCGTCACTTTGTCCCAACAATGTATATCTAGATTAAGAACATAAAACTGGGTCATATTTGGTCAGATCAATAATCTGTCTAGCCAATATATCCTACCTTCCAACTGTGGCAGGTGACACTTGCTTCAGAGGGAATGGACAGAACAAGGCAATTATTAGAATGATCCATCCCCTTTCGTAGCATCATAGAATCATGGAAACTGGAAGGGAGCATAAGAGATCGAGTCCAGTCCCCTGCACTCATGGCAGGACTAAGTGCCCTCTGAAACCATCCCTGACAGGTTCTTCTCTACCTGACACGCTTACAGTGCTGGAGATTCCACAACCTGCCGAGGCAACTTATTCCAGTGGTTAATTGCCCTGACAGTTACAAATTTCTTCTTAATGTCCAACCTAAATCTCCCTTTCTGTAATTTAAGTCCATTGCTTCTTGTGCTATCATTGGCAGTTAAGGAGAACAGTTTTCCTCCATCTTCCTCATGACAACCTCTTAGATATTTGAAACCTGTTATCATGACCCCTCTCAGTCTCCCCTTTTCTAGATTAAACAAACCCAGCTCTTTCAATCTTCCTTCATAAATCTAGTGTTCCAGACCTCTAATCATTTGTATTGCTCTTCTCTGGACTTTCACCAATTTGTCCACATCTTTCCTGAAATGAGGCACCCAGAACTGGACACGATACTCCAACTGATGCCTAATCAGGGCAGAGTAGAGCTGAAGAATTACTTCTTATGTCTTACTTACAATATTCCTGTTAAAGTATCCCAAAATGGTGTGTTTGGTT
Organism: Podocnemis expansa; assembly: GCA_007922195.1. NCBI lineage: Eukaryota > Metazoa > Chordata > Testudines > Podocnemididae > Podocnemis > Podocnemis expansa. Next base: position 30,989,385 of record ML681963.1, read on the forward strand.
TTTTTAATCTTTCCCCAACAGCATTATACTGTTGACTCAAATAAAAAAAATAAAAATATATAAAAAAATTAGTCCTGTGACACCTTATAGCCTAAGGCTATGTCTACACACAAGCCATTGTTTCGAAACAAGCCATTTCAAAATAAAGGCCTTATTTTGAAATAACAAAAAGCTATTTCGAAATAAGGAAAAAAGGCGGTGGGGGGGCAAGAGGTGGGTGCCAGGGAACCCCAGGGGTGGGGCGCCCTGGTCTTGGGGGCAGCCCCAGCGGTGGGGTGAGCAACCCCTGGAATGGCCACCCCACAGGGGCAGCAGTTCCCCTGACTGGACTGCGGGGCCAGCAGCTCCCCTGCAGCCCGGGTGGGGGGCAGAGCCCTGGGGGTGCCCCAGCCAGCTTCCCCCCACTTCCCCTTGCCAGAGGTAGGGGGGCAAAGGGGGCTGAAGCACCCGTCCCCCCCTGCTCCCAGCAAGAGGAAACAGGGGGAAGCTGGCTGGGGCACCTTCGGACCCCCTGCGCTCCACTCAGCACCCTGGCCAGGGTGCTGATCCCTGGCCAGGGTGCTGGGGGGGACCTTCCCCCCAGGGTGCTGTGCACCCTGGGAGGAAGGTCCTTGTTATTTTGAAACAATCCTTGTTTCGAAATAACATGTCCAAGCGGCTTATTTCGAAACAACTGGTTTCAAAATAACCCTCCTTTCGAAAGCAAAGTGGTTTAAGCTGTTTCAAAAGGAGGGTTCTTGTTTCAAAACAAGGAGCTCCCTCCTATTGAAACAAGAAAACGTCGTGTGGACATAGGCTTGTCCAACCTGCAGCCTGGGGGCCAGACTCCGGCCTGCCAGGGGCTTTCATCTGGCCAGTGGAGTGCTGCTGCAACAGCCTGTGAGCAGGGGCTAGCCATGGCCCTTGTCAGTTTCCCATCTTGTGTACAACACAGCTACTGGGAGGCATGGTATGGCTGGAGAGCCTTTCAGGGCCTGGATTCAGCCCCTTCTGAGTGAGCAGCAAGCAAGTAAAGGGGGAGTGCCCTAAGCAGTTTAACATCCTGACCTGGACATCCCCCCAGTTCTGGTCTCCTCCCACAGCCCTGACCCCAGCACCCCTGTCCTTCCCCTGACCTTAGTGGCAAAATCTCTTCTGTAGGGATTGCTACCTATCAATGTTGCTGGTACTGAGATGCCCAGTGGCCAAACCTGTGAACCGTGGAGAACTGCCAGGGTTTCTGTCCTGTCTCTTTGATTCTGTTTTCCTCTCCCTCTCCCCAACACTGCTCTCCAGAGCAGTGTTTGCAGGGAATGAAGAGAGCAGAGTTGGTGGGGTCCCCGTCAGGAAGTAGCTGAGTCCTGCCATCCAGCTGCTTTGCTACCCCCACCACACCCTTCTTTTTTCTCCCTCCTTTGCATGCTCCCATGTCCTGCCCATGCTCTGCCTTGCCCCTGCACACAGGCACCTCTGCCCCCTTGTCCTCTGTACACAGTGTAAACAAAAGCAATGCCAAATATCACACTAATTATTTTATTAAAATGTATTAATAAGATCTATTTCTATGTCTTATCTATCAAATTTTTTTTCTCTGCCCCCCCCACTGAGAAAAGAATTGCAATGTGGCCCCTCACCCAAAAAGGTTGGACACCCCTGGTCTATAAGGTGCCACAGGACTCTTGTTGTTTTTGCTCCACATAGACTAACACAGCTACCCCTCTGGAAATGTGGACTCATTTATCTTGTGGTCCACAGTGACACCCAGATCCCTTTCTGCAGTACTCCTTCCTAGGCAATCATTGCCCATTTTATATATGTGTAATAGATTCTTCTTTCCTAGGTGGAGTTCTTTACACTTGTCTTTACTGAATTTCAATCTATTTATCTCAGACCATCTCACTAATTTGTCCAAATAATTTTGACTTGTGATCCTATCCTCCAAAGTACTTGCAAACCCTGCCAGCTTGGTATCATTGATATACTTTATTAGTGTACTCTCTATGCCATCATCTAAATTATTGATGAAAATATTGAACAGAACTGTACCCAGAGCCAATCCCTGTGGTATCCTGCTCATTATGCCCTTCTAGCATGACCAGGATTACCCTCTGGGAGTGGTTATCTAAGCAATTTTTCACCTATCTTCTAGTGCTCCATCTGGCCTGTACTTCCCAAGTTTGTTAATGAGAAATTGGTGTGAGACCATATCAAAGACCTTGGTAAAGTCTAGATACATAACATCTACCATTTTCCCTCTATCCACAAGGTTGCTAACCCATCATAAAATGCTATCAGGTTGGTTTGACATGCTTTGTTCTTGACAAGTCCATGCTTAATATCACTTAGCACCTTATTCTCTTCTAGATGCTTGCTAATGGATTCCTTAATTATTTGCTCCATTATTTTTCCTGGTACAGAGGTTAAGCTGACCAGTCTATTAATTCCCTGGGGTGTCCTTATGTCCTTTTATAGATGGCCACTCTACTTGCTTTTTTCTGGTCCTCTGGGACCTCTCCAGTCTTCCATGATTTTTCAAAGATAATAGCCAATGGCTCAGATATCTCCTGAGTCAGCTCCTTGAATACTTGAGGGTATATACACATCTAGCTTCTGGAAGTCAGAAGTTTAGGGACAAGATCATGAGGTTGCATCCCTGACCATCTTTACTAATAGCCATTGATGGACCTATCTTCTATGAACGTCTCATTCTTTTTTAACTCATTTATTCTTTTGGTCTTCACAACATCTTCTGGCATCAAGGCTGGAGTGACCAGATGTCCCAGTTTTACAGGGACAATCCTATTATTTGAGGCTTTAACTATATAGGTACCTATTACCCCCACCTCCAGGTCTCACTTGTTATCAGTTTGCCATATACAAGGTCAACAAGTTGTTAGTGTGCTTTATGAATACTTCCTTGTGTTTGTTTTAAACCTGCTGCCTATTAATTTAATTGAGTGATGCCTAGTCCTTGTTATGTGAAGGGGTAAATCATAGCTATTATATTAATTACCTGATTTACTCATCTCTTTTCTAAATCGAATAGTCCATTTTTATTCTCTCACCTCATATGGAAGTTGTTCTATAGTCCTTATATTTTTCGTTGCCCTTCACTGTACTTTTTCCAGTTCTAACACCATTATCCAGAGGGGACAATCAGAACTGCATTCAGTATTCAAGGTGTGGGCTTACTATGGATTTCTACAGTGGCAGTACATTCTTTGCCTTATTATCCATCTTCTTCCTAATGAGCCAGTCATATTAAGGATGGGAGGGGGAGATCAGTTTGTGTACTATATAAGCACTTTACTTGATCATAAGTACTGTGTGAAGTTTGTTTTTCTTGCTCTGCTGCCCTGATACATTTTGACAGGATATTTTGTTCTGCCTCTAGGGCTTTTAGGGAAAAGGGACTCCTGGGTTATTGCTGTTCTAATAAAAAGTATGATTGAAATGATCTGACTTGTTTCCTTGAGCCATGGACTAGCTAAGGCTTGGTCATCCTGCTGGACTTTAACTCTTGTTCCACTGTCAAAGAAAGGAATCATTATGAACTTGCTGCTTAACATTTGTGCTGGGAAATGACAATGCTATCATTTTACTGTCCTTACAGGGTAATTGAGGGTACTGTGGAAATACACAATATCATATTACATACAAGACTTTGATCTTTAGTATTTATAATCCTAACTGAAATTGTCTAGTGATTATAGCAGAAAACTATGTTTGAATTCTTCGCATCAACACCTCTGCCACTAACTTGCTGTGTGACATAGGGAAAGTCATTTAATTTCTTCCACAGCTGAAAAATTAGGTGAATAATACTTCATAACAAATGAGTATCATTACATAATGTTGTGATCCTTGGATTAATAAACATAAGAACAGCCATACTGGCAGACTAATAGTCTAACTACCCAGTAACATGTTTTCCCACAGTGTCCAATTTCAGGAGAGACAGAGGGATGAAGAGAAAAGGTAATCATCAAATGATCGATCCTCTGTCACTGATTCTCAGTTTCTGGCAAACAGCAATTCCTGCCAATCCTGGGTAATAGCCATTGATGGACCTATCCTCAATGATCTTATCTTGTTCTTTTTTTTTTCTTTAACCCTATTAAAGTCTTAGCCTTCACAACATTCCCTCTGAAGGAGTTCCACAGGTTGACTGTACATTATGTGAAGAAAAACTTCCTTTTGTTCTTTTAAAACCTGCTGACTATTAAGTTCGATGGTGACCCCCTAGTTCTTGTGTTATAAGAAGGAGAAAATAACACTTCCTTATTTACTTTTTCAACACCAGTCCTGATTTTATAAACCCATCATATCCCCATTTAGTTGTCTCTTTTCCAAGCTAAAAAATCCTAGTTTTATTAATCTCGCCTCACATGGAAAGTTTTCCATACTCCTAATCACTTTGTTGCTCTTTTGTGTACCCTTTTCAACTACAATATATCCTTTTTTTGAGATGGAGTGACCAGATCTACATGGAGTAGGCAAGATATGGACAAACTATGGATTTATGAAGAGGTAATATGATAACTTTTATTCCATTATCTATCCCTTTCTTAATGATTCCCAAGAGTCTGTTAACTTTTTTGGCTGCCCCTATATATTGTATGGATGTTTTCAAATAATTATCTAAAATGACCACCAGATAGCTTTCTTGGGTGGTAACAATTAATTAAGACTCCATCATTTTATATCTACAGTTGAATTACGTTTTCAAATGTGCATTCCTTTCAATTATCAACATTGAATTTCATCTACCATTTATTGTCCAGTTACCCAGTTTTGTGAGATCCCTTTTAATTCTTTATCATCTGCTTTAGACGTATCTATCAAGTAGTCTTGCATCATTTACAAATTTTGCTACTTCACTGTTTACCCCTTTTTCATTCATCTATCTTTCTAAAGTGCCTATCACTGCAGTATATATTTTGTCACATAGTTATGATTTATGTCCACCTGTTGCAAATTGATTTGTTAGGAACATTACCCTGATTTTGATAGGAACATTACCCTGTGGGTTTGGCATATCAAATTCCATCTCAAATTGTTATCAAAGATGACCCATGTACAGGTCACTAAAACTCTGCAACTACACCAGTACTGTTCCATCTCATGTGATATGCTGCCAACACCTTCTGCTTCAGATCCAGAAGAACATCCTTTTTCCATCCAAATAATAAACCCAGCACTGCATTAGATTAGATCAGTGGTTCTCAACCTTTTGTGGGTCATGGCACACTTGTAGGTATATTGTGACCCTACAGGATACACTAGCCCACTCCCCACCCCCCAGGCCAAATCCACCCATCTCCCCAGCTGTCCATGACACACTTACCACTGTATGACAACTTAGTAATGTGTCCCAGCACAGTTGTTGAGAACCACTTGATTAGATGACTGCCTGCCTGGGGCAGAGTCTTGAATAGGCAACTACCAAACTACTCTGCCAGTGTGATTTATGGAACATACTTCCTAGGTCACATTGTGCTGATGATGTCATTTTGAGAGAAAAATGGCATCTTCCTTTCAAAAAAAAACCAAGGAGTTGTGTGGCACTTTAAGAATAACAGATTTATTTTTTTGCATGAGCTTTCATGGGAGAAAATCCCACATCGTCAAATGCTTCAAAGATGGGTGAACTTACAGAATGGAATGAAAATAAATGCAAGCCGATCTCAGAAATCACAGAACAAAGAAACCAGTTGCTGAGCACTTCCATCTTTCTAATCACTCGACAAATGATTTGTTAACGATTGTCATCAGAGATGTGGCTGGGACATCAAGACTTCAAAAAGAAACAGCTGAACTCGAATTAATGTGCAAACTAAATTCTGTGAAAGCAGGACTGAATCGAGACTATGGGTTCTTTTCCCATTACAAAAGGTAATTTGACTTCAGACTTCCCATGGTTTGAACCTAACAACTGCTCTGATTTGCTGTTACTATATGACCTGATCCTATGTTTTACACCCTCTTGCATTTATTTTCATTCCTTTCTGTAAGTTCATCCATCTTCAAAGCATCTGATGATGTGGGATTTTCTCCCACGAAAGCTCATGCAAAAAATAAATCTGTTAGTCTTAAAGTGCCACACGACTCCTTGTTTTATTTGCTGGACTAGACTAACACGGCTATCCCTTTGGAAATCTTCCTTTCAGCAAAAGGTCTAGTAGTTCATTCCAGCCCGATCTGGCCTTTGTATTATAGCACATTTCCTACCGAAGTGAACTCCACTTCTTGATCATATGCTATGCAGAGAAATGATACAATATAGTGTGATCCTGGAGAAATCCTTCAAGCATGGGGTGAAACTCTTTAGGAAGCATCTGCAAGATATTCACCCTTCACTGATCTTCAACACCATTACAATTGCCTTCTTGATTCTTGATTATTAGCATAACCGAATTTTTTTTCCCAGTATGTGAAACAGAAGGCCAAACTGAGACTCACTGCATAATCCCCAAAATCAATGTAAATTAGCCTTCTGTTGTTCTTGTGTAGCAATGTGCTATAGATTCAAAGTACATTAGCTTCTGTTTATTCTACACCCAGATACAACAAGCAAGTAAATCTATAAATCCCTGCATGCCAACAGATACATAGGAGTCAGTGGCTGTGTAAGCAATAATCAGCTAATTTGTCTTCATCCCAAAGTCAACCAACCAACATGCACAGTAACAGAGTGGGGACCAACTGGCTAGACAGCAGTTCTGAAGAAAAGGACCTAGGCGTTAGAGAGGACAAGAAGCTGAATGGGTGTGTCTACACTATGGGTACGTCTACACTATGTGTTTAAGTCGACTTAAGGGCCCTTAAGTCGACTTAAACAGAGCCCTGTCTACACTGCAGGACAATAAAGTCGACTTTACCATCAGCTAAAGTCAACTTTATTACTTCCGATTATAAAGTCGACCTTAAAGTTAAGTCAACTTTATTAAGTCAACTTCAGGCAAAGTGGAGGGGAAGTTGCCTTAAGTCAACTTAATTGGCCTCCCAGCCACAGAAAACATGAGGATGGAGGCTGGCTAGAAGGTACAACACAGCTGGGATGTTCCCTGCTGTCTGGACCACAGCCAAACTCCCCATGTTCCCTGACAGATCTCCCCCGTTCTGAGCCGGACCAGGCATCACAGCCCGACCCAGCAGTTCCCCCATTCTCAGCTCACTCTGCATGTCTGCCCTGTTCTTAGCCTGACCCTGCATGTCTCCCCCGTTCTCTGCCTGATCCCACATGTCTCCCCTGTTCTCAGCCCACTCCATGTGTCTCCCCCATTCTCAGCCTGACTCCACGTGTCTCACTCCTTCTCTGCCCAAACCTGTGTGTCTCCCCCCCGCCCTTCTCTGCCCAAACCCATATGTCTCTCCCCTTGCCCTTCTCAGCCTAATCTTCAGTGTCTCCCCCTTCTCTGCCCAAGCCTGTGTGTCTCCCCCCTTGCTCTTCTCAACCTGACCCTGCCTGTCTCTCCCCCTCTCGGACCAACCCTGTGTGTCTCCCTTTCTCAGAGGACCCCCCCCCCAATATTTTGTTGTAAAAAAATTTGGAGTCCAGAGGCACTGTTTAAGACTAACGAATTTATTTCTTGGATGAGCTTTCATGGGAGAAAAATCCCACTTCATCAGACAGTTTGAAGATGGGGGAATTTACAGACTGGTAGGAAATAAATGCAGGGGAGTATAGGATCCGATCACAGTCTAACTGCAAATCAAAGCAGTTGTTAAGATTCAAACACTGGGAAATAGCACATGGAAAGAAAGAAAGAAAGTTGCTATTTCTTTTAGATTAGATTGTGTGAAAGCAGGATTAAATCCTGACTATGGATTTTTTTTTCAGCATTTTAACAGGTGATTTGACTTCACCTTCCTCTATGTGCTGTTTCCCAGTGTTTGAATCTTAATAACTGATGCGTCCTGCCCCTGCGCTGGCAGTTGCCCTGCAGTACCTGGTCCAGTGCCAGAGGAGTCTGGGCAACACAGGGAGGGTGTGGAGTGCTGAACTGGCACATCATTGGGCTACGTCAGTCTCCCTGACCTCCCTGATGTCACACACAGTATGGAGGGTGGCGTGGTCACTCACTTCCTGTAGTAAAGGAGTAGCCAGAAGAGGGGGGCACCTCTGCTGTGGTGCACTGTGGGCCAGGTACCCACAATGCACCACTCCTACGGCAACCTAGCAGCTGCCAGTGTGGACGTGCTAAGTCCCCTGGAATTTTAAGTGTGGACATGCTAAGCCGGCTTAATAAAATCTACTTTAAGCAGACTTTATTAAGCCGGTTTAACCGAGCCCTGTAGTGTAGACATACCCAATATGACTCAAGAGCATGACCTTGTTGCCATCCCTCGAAGGCTAAGGGGATGTTGGGCTACAGTAATAGAAACACTGCCAGCAGATCAAGGAAAGTGATTATTTTTCACTATTCAGAACTGGTGAGATGCCATTTGAAGTGTTACATCTAGTTTTGGGCCCCCTCTACTGAAATGATGTGAACAAATTGGAAAGAATCCAGAGGAGTGCAACAAAAATTAGAGACTGGGGGAGTTAGGCTTCTTTAGTCTACAGAAGACAGAATGAGGGGGGGAATTGATAGTAGCCTTAAATTACCTGAAAGAGGATTTTAGGAAACATGGATTAGACTGTTCTCAGTAGCGGTAGATGGCAGAATTAGGACCACTGGTCTCAAGTTGCAGTGGAGGAGGTCAGTTTATATATTAGGCAGGGACACAGAAGTTCAAGGAACACAAAAAATCTTCAGTTGCTAAGACCACAGGCAGGTTCAGTAAATAAGGAAAAGTCTGAGGGTAGGTAATGGTAAATCCTAGTGTACAGAATCAGAGAAAAGAGATTATAAAGATATTAGGTTCTGTAGTCCATGCCTGATAGGAATTGTTTCTGAAAGTTGAATTTTTAGAGCTTTGTCCAAAACTTTAAAAGGTCCAAGTGACTGAATTTCCACCATAACTCTGAGGAAATGTGGAGTTCTCATTAGATCCCTAGTTGTTGACAGATACCCAAGAATGCTTCTAAACATCTATCTTTGTAAATAAATTTGTTCCCTTTTCTTTGAAATGTAGCAGGGAATTTGCTATGGGGAGCATGCTTTTGTTACCTCCAGATTCATTTTTTACAGTGCATGTCATATAGAGACAGTCCCTTCAAATTATTTGGAAATTTCAGTGAGTGCAGAATGCAGCAGTATGTTTATTATGGGTCTTTCACAGAGTACACCTGTGCTCCATCATCTGTCCTGACTACTAGTTTACTTCCAAGTGAAGTTTAAAGTATTGGTTTATATCTCTCAAATGACTTGGTTCCTGCTGTCTGAGAGATCTGCCTCCCTCCTTGTGCATTGCCATCACAGCTGAAATTATCTGCTATTGTTAAACTAGCAGCAATCTGTTGGCATAAATAGAAATGGACTTCTGGAGAAAGTGCTCACATTCAGGAATTTACTTTGCTCATTGATTGGCCAAAGTAAAAATCAAGTAACGTTCAGGAAAAGCTGCAAGACTGACCTATTGTCCCCAGCTTTACTTGTATTTGGGGTGTCTGAGTGGGGTGATGGAAGGTGCAAAAGGTGTTTAGATGAGAGAGGAGATTGATCAGGATATGTCTTAAATTAGGAAGACACTGTGTAAGGCCTGTCTGTTTTCTTGTTATCTAAACCTGTAGACTTGAACTAAGCACACTGTGATGTTACTTTCTTTCTCATATTAATATATTTTGTGATTTGCCTAGTCTTTGCATTGGTCTACGCTGAGTGCTTAGGTTGCTGTAACACCTATTAAAAAGTCAGTGCAAAGTCAAATTAAATGCTGCGGCAAGTCAACATTGTAAATCCATCTCGACAGGAGGCATAGCATTTAATGTGATTTTTATTAATGTGGTTTAACATCAATGTGTACTGAGAGCAATGTAATGCAAACTTAATGGCCACCGGGCTCTATGTCAGAATTCTCTGTTCTTGCAATTCTGTCTTTCCTGGTATGCTGCATATTGGCCATATATATCATCAGCAAACAGCTTGCAGGTGGGGAAAGTGGCCAGTGGCGTGAAGGCAGGGTGGGAGCTGGAGGAACTGGGCAGCAACACAGAGCTGCAGGGGGCAGGTAACTGGCAGTAGCATGGAGATAGGGTGTGGGGTGGGTGGATCATTATGCTGTGGAACACGTACCCACAATGCAATGCTTTGTCATACATAAGTTTAGGTAACAGCTAGCAATGGGGCCACAGGGGCTATGTCTACACTAGGAAGTTGACTTAACACGGTCTACTTAATCAGGCCCTTGTTAGGGTTGACTTCAGGGTATGTCTGCACTGGATATACTGTGTGCCCCACCCCTTACCCTGGACCCCATCCCAATTGGGCACCTGGAGGCCAATCAGCTCTAGGGTCTTGATATGGCCCAAGCTGCCCTGAGCAGAGTCAATTTCACAGGCTTCAAACCTGTGAAATTGACCAGGCAGCTCAGAGCTGGTCAATTTCACAGGCTGGTAGCCTGTGAAATTGACTGAGCTCTGAGCTTCCTACTGCCCCAGCAAAGAGCGGCCAGCTCCTAGCCAACTCAGCCTGCAGCAATGGGCTGTGGGCAGCGGGTGCTAGCAGCTCACTTGTACCCTGGCTGTTTGCAAGTGACCAGTGGCGTGCAGAGCTGGCTTCTCCCCTGCCCACTTGCAGGCACCCCGAAGAAACTGACACTGTGTGCTCCTGTTCACTTAGAAGCAGCCAGGGCACAAGTCAGCTTCCAGAATCTGCTGACTGCAGAGAGGGTCTGGGAGCCCAATGGGGCTGTCAGCCCCTCTGTGGAGGCTGCAAGGGCTAGTAGCCAGCTTGGAGCCCAATCTGGCTCCCAGCTGCTTGCACCATGGAGGAAGCAGCTCAGAGCCTGGTCAATTTCACAGGCTCAACATCTGTGAAATTAACCAGGCTCTGAGCTACTTTGTGGTGCATGCAGCAGGGATCCAGATTGGGATCCTAGCCTCTACAGGTTGCAGAGAGGGACTGGGAGCCAGACTGGGCTCTCTGCAGGCTGCAGAAACTGGCTGCCAGCTGCCATTTCCCACAGAAAGGGGCTGGGAGCCCGCTCCAATTCCAGCTTCTCGCCACAAGGCAGGAGTCAGATTCCCGCCCCCCCCCCGGCCAGATCGGGGTTCCAGAGCCAGATCACACCCCAGGGCTGGGAAAAAGGCGGGCCCTACCCTGTAAAGTCAGCTTAAAAGCTTAAGCTGATTTACAGGGCAGGTGTTATTAAATCAGCTTAAGTACTTGCTTAAGTTGGCTTAATAATTTCTAAATACAGATGGGGCTCAGCTTAAGTCGACCTAAAGGGCTTTAAGTCGACTTAAGCCCATCGTGTAGACATGCCCAAGAAGCCATAGCATAGACTGTGGTGTGGACTCTCTCCTCAGGTTTTATTAATTCAACATATCAACATCGACTTTTCATCGAGCCCAAGTGTAAACATACCCTTTAAGACAAGTACTATTAATACATCTGAATAGATATTTAAAATACCACTCTTGGAACATTTTTCTTGATATTCAGCCTATGTTTTCCTTTAGTGTTCTCCCCTTATGCCTTTATTTAATATGAAAAATAATCTTTCTCCCTCTTTTAAATATGTGTGGACTAGCCAAAAACACGCTGGATGTAGATTAGTTTATAAGAAGCAGAGCCTCAGCTGCATTTTTTTAAATCCTGAGTTCACAGAGAGGTGATCAGAGAGCTCCAATACTAGCACCAATGTATGAACATTCAACAAACGAGAGGTGGTAGCAGGTGACCTAAGTTAAGCTTCTGCCAAATAATCAGTGTGGCTTTTAGGTGAAGTTGTAGTGAGGAAAGAAGAATTTGGTGTTAATTGTGCATTCAGTGGTCCCAGTATCTCTCTAGTGAGTCAGCCAACACATGCAGTTATAGCTAACAATGGTAGTAGTGTTTTGTGGTCTGGACATCTGTCAATGAACAACCAGGCTGAGATTATGACTTCTGTGTGTTTAAAACAAAAACATATTGATGAGTACCAGAGCCTGACCTTCAATAACTGTTTTAGAGGTGAAAATCATATGATTTCCCATCCCATGACTCATTCAGTCTCCCAGAGAGTAGCATATAGTTCATTCTGGCCTGCTTTATTTCTCTGAAGACCAAAGAAACCCTCCCCATCTTACATCTACTGAAGACTCACTCCCCACTGTTGGAGTGAAAATTCATTTTTGTATGCACTCCAACACAGTCAATCAGTCTTTGGTGAGCCAATGGGTTGGTACCTCCAGCACAGATCAATCAAGCAGGAGCATTGTTAACAAATATTAGAAGTATGAAGTCACAGTTTATAAACAAAATGAATTGTCATGAGAAGAAACAAGGCAAGATGGGAGGACTAACATGAAATGTTAGGAATTGTTCTTCCTGTTTAGTGGGGGATGACAGGAAGTCTTTGGAGAAACAAAAGCAAAACAGACATTAACAGTTACAAACATAAACCGAGGAAATACTGGAATATTTTATAACAGTCTATATACTTCTGCAATGTCCAAGCAGTCACAAAGTGCCATATGCAGTTCAGCAAGGTGCAATTCAACAAATAACAAGTTTGGTTAAAGTAGAAATGGGCTGACCAAAATAACTTAACACTAGGGATTTGAGCTCTTAACTCATCAGTGGACCAGATCTGAAAACTGACATCAGTCTGTACTGAATCTCAGAATTTTGAAAGGCTCTGATTTTGAAATCCCAGGCTCTTGAGTGTCTAGATCCAGGATTTGGCATATCTTCTCTCAGTGTGTTGTTATCCTTATCCCCTTATGTCAGGGAACTTTACAGCACCTCCCCATGTTTGTTAGTAGTATCCAAGCCCACCCTCCACCCACGGTTCCAGTACAGGGACTCTAAGACAAGCATCTCAGGTCTGCTTTGTCAGACCCCTGACTGCTGTCTCTTTGCACTCCTTCCTACCATTGGCCATTTTTCCCCCAACACTTTTCTGTGTTTTTAGCAACGAGCAGCAGTGCTCAGGATTTTTTTTGCCAGGTGTCTGATAGACTCACAGACATAAACTATAATGGCAGAAGAGACTATTATGATCAACTAATCTGACCTCCTGCCCAGTGGAGGCCATAAAACTTCACCCTTCCACTCCTGTAATAGCCCCCTGAAATAGGTCTAAGTTATTAAAGGTAGGTCTAGTTTTTACCTTTGTGTCTGAATCAACCTAAGAGCTCACTCTAGTCTTGTATCTTCTCTTCCCAGTAGACTTTCTCCTCATCCTGCAAGAGCTATGCTGTTCCCTTCATGTCTGCACACTCTATTCCCAGTGAGAAACTGCTGAGTTTTCCCCTGTCCAGGTGCACTTTTCAGCTCCTGTCTTAATTCTTTACAGCACCATCCAGATTCGTATTTAATTAGGCCTGAAACACATCCCTGGGAGCAGAGAGCTAAGTTGACCTCTCAGGTCCACATTAAACCTTTGTGGGGTAGATAACCTGCTGAGATGATTTCAAAGGGAGTTAGGTATCTGTATATTTTTGTGAATTCCATCCCTCTCACAATGTTCAATGACCTTTTTATTTATTCCAGGATTAAGATGTCCCTAGAGCCTTGGGGATCAGAGCATTACAAAGGTGGCATATAGCCATCTTCAACCTCCCACTCTTCACATCTTGAATTGAGCATTGCTCAGCCACACTGAAGAACTGAGCCCCATGACTAAACACGCCTGAAGTTTAGGGTTGCTTGAAACTGAAATCCAAACCTGATTTCTGTAGTGTAAACCTCTGCTTGAAAATAAAACATTTGCATAATCAACTTCATGCAATTAAACCAATAGTGGTGCTCAAGACGCATATTCATAGAATCAGAAATGTTAAATTTGGAGAAGCAATTGATGAGATCATTTAATCCAGCCCCTGAACAATGACATTTTGAATCCTGCAATATGTTTTCTGCTGGTTTATCCAAACGAGTTTTTAATCTCAAACCACATGGATTTCTTTGCTTCCATTAGGAGGATTATTCCAGTGTACCAAATCTCAATGCCAAGACATGTTTCCTGAAATTCAGCTTTACTTTTTCCCTTTGTTCATCTGCTTGTTCACTTTGCTGATACTCCTAAACAGTTCCTTTCTGTATTTAAATGTTCAAGTCATAATAGTAATTTGAGGATCTAAGTTTTTCTTGCTCATTATTCACACTTTCCAAACAGTGGTAGAATTCTGACTGATTGAGTTATAATAGAACTTGAGCTTTTGTTACAATAATTTTCTTATTGTAATATCAAAGGAGAGTAGATTATTATGTGTTTATTTCTAATAATCTTTTACATTGAAAAAGGTAACATCTTTCCACTCGGGACAAAACAATTATTAGCAATTTTGATTTATAATTATTCAAAATTTGCTAATTATGTTCAGATCAAAGTTCTCTTTCCTCCTTACCTAATATGTCTATTTTCAGTTCTACCCTGCTAATTAATCTTGAGCATAGAAATGATCCCTTTGCTATAATCTATGAAAGACTTCTAACCGCATCAAGCATAACTGAAATTAAAAAATTGAGCCACCCATTGTAATGGTGTATGTTGGTCCCAATTATAGTGTTTTCACAAAAAATTAAAGTATCATTGGGATACTTCTCTTTCAGCATAGCCTTTGTCACTTAATATCTTCCAGATAGGATGATGTGTTTTGGAGCCGCTTGTTCTATTTTTGTTGAAAAGAATTACTGAAAATTGGTTTGATTATATGTATCTTCCATGATATTTGTTCATTAAAGGAACTGTGCTTCAGTTGGATTCCTGTTTACCCCCGGAGAAGAAATAATTAACTGGAAGGAAAGTGTGATAAATTTCTACTCAGTGTGAGACCTGTTTTTTTGTGGTGTGTATCATCTGATGTAAATGAGTTGCAGATACCCAAGGAAAAATGATACATAACTTCAAGAACAGCTCTTTTCTGCTGTAAAATATAAAACAGTAGAAGAGATCTCCCAGATACTACAGAGATGCATACATTTGAGATGACAGACTGATATCATAGGCTGTGTTCAGAAAACAGTTTTATTTCAAAACAATACCCATTGTTTTGAAATAAAATTTCGTATGTACACACAATGTACCATTATTTCAAAACAATGGGGACCCGTTGTTTTGAAATAATGGCCATTATTCCAAAACAGTAAAACCTAGCAGGGAATCGAAATAGCCATTGTTTTGAAACAGTTGTTTTGAAACAATGGCATTTGGACATGTTGTTTTGAAACAATGGCTATTTCGATTAGGGTTTGGCTTGACCTTCTTCCTTCCAGGGTGCCCTGGGCCAGTAAGTGCCTTGCCATCCTGGTGCCTCGTGCCAGCAGACAGCATGGCACAGGCCCATCCTTCTGGGGCAGAGGAGCGATGCCAGTCCCCAGTGTGGTCCAGGGAGGAGACCCTCTGCCTCCTCAGGATATGGGGCATTGAGGACATCAGGGCCAGGTTCCAGGCACGGCACCACAATGTAGAGGTGTACCAGGACATTAGTGATAACTTATATTGAAATAGCAGCTTAGGTGTGAACACAGCCATAGACAGCTAGAGTCAATAGACTAGAATTCTCCACCCAGGATGCCTTGGATAACAAATAACTAAACAAATTAGTTTAAAATTGTGCCTAACCAGAACCTCTGCACCTTCATTGATCCAACCTTTCCAAAAATCAGAACAAGTTTAATTAAAGTAATTCTCCATCTTATCATGGTTTAAATGTGGCTCCTGCTCCTTCCTACCATCACTGCAACCCCCCAATCAGACCCCCTACAAACTTCTGCTCAGAGGTGATTGATGATGCCCCTTACAATTAACAGATTTTTATGGCACAGTTCAGTACCTCCAGCAATCTCTGTGTGTTCATTTGATTGCAGTTTAAACAAATACTGGTTTTCATTCACTGTGGATCCATTAAGAGCACTTTTCGGTAGTGAGACCTATTCTACAGGATGCTAAAATTACCATATAGCTACTATTTTGAAGGGAGAGAATAAGGAAATATCCTACCCAGCAGAAGGAGGAAGTCTCAAAATCACCCTCAAAACCATTCACTCTATAAAAAAATAGAGGAGCAGAGTACAAACCCAAAAGATCAGATCTGGTTTAGAGCTTTCCCAAAGTTTGAAGTGATTCAAGATGTTACAGTAGGGCTGTAGTATTTTTTTAAGTGGTGGGGACCAACATTAGGGACTCTAGCTTTCCTCTGGAGCTGCCAGGAGATGAGGAAGGGAGTTTTGATCCTCTCTTTGAACTGAAAGAAAAATCACTGGTCTCCAACAGAGCATAAATGTGAGGAGTAGACCCTGGAGAAGGAGGGGATTTGCATGAAACAGGAAGAACTGAGTTTATTACAAGGGTGTCCCCAAACAGTTAAAAAAGAAATTATCAACACTCCTTGTAATCTGCTGACATTCAGGAGCTTATCCCCATGGAATGTCTAAGCCTTCTGATGTTTGCCCATTGCTACACAAGAGAGACATCTTAATGCTAACCTCTTCCAAGCACTCAGCCAGAATGGTTCTCTCAGATCAACTCCCTAGGTGTTCTGCTGCTGCAGGCAAAAAGGATGGCCACAGATAAGTTGAGTTTCATATAGCTCAGTCACTTTAAAGCAAGTAAGAAGTGTCAGGCACTCCTCTGTGAAAAAAACTTCATTGCAACTAATCTGACTTTTACTGACCTAGTAAATTAAATACACATGTGCTTAGAGAGACCATCCTGGTTGCTTTGTTTTTTAAAGGAGCATAAAATAAAATGTCCCCCTCCCAACTGTTTTCCACATTACTTCTTTAAATTGGTGGTGTGTCCCCTTATTCCCTGCAGAAAATGAACTGTGGAGATTTGTGGCAAAATATCCTGACACCTGCCTGCTCTCCTTAGCCAAATGCAGGGAGTTACCTTTTTCAGCAAGGTTCATGGATGCTGAAGGGTTTGAACCATGGGCACTGTTGTGACTTACAATCTGACCCATGTATGAGGCAGCGTAGTGTTATACTCTGCCATGAGCAAAAGAGAAAGCACATTATGGCTTAGAGAGCCACGAATTGCCACCTGGTTTTCCACTACTCTGCAGCAGGATATGCCCTTTGCCAGCACAATACTTGATCCAGAGTATGCCTCCACTATGATGCTGCATGGGAGGAGGGGTACACAAAGGGTATATCCATGACTTCACCCATTCTCTGCCCTTTCCCATCCCCGACAAACAAGGAGATGGGGCTTAATAGATTAATTGACACTACTTCTCAGTACATACAGCTACTTGAGATAAGGGTAGTAGGCATTGGGGAGTAGGTAGCATTTTACACCCGCTCACTTCCTCATGTGGGGATGCAGAACAGGTCACAATCTGACCCTATAAGCAGCAGGAGCAAGGTGGTGGTGGGACACAATTTATGTCCTCCTGTTCACTTTACCCACTAAAGGATTTTTTTACTCAGTGTTTTATCACCAGTCTTATTCTGGTCAACATGATGTGTATCATTAATAAGGCACTTATCACCATTGCACCTATGCAACAGGGAGGTAAAATCTCAGCAGATGACTTTGTTATGGTGTGGGCTACCTTCTTTCTGGGCAAAGAGAGTCCACCCCACCCTCTTTAAGGCTTTGGATAGACCTGCCCTTACCTTCATTTCTGTGCTCAATTCATCCTAGCTTCTTTCCCATACATTATTCTGGACCTTCTTTTACTCTGTTGCTTCCCCTAGCCCTCCTGGTTTTCATGTTCTCCCTTCTCAGGCTAAACTCTGTGTCACTGAAAGGTATGAGGTAGATTTATGCACACAATTTTTGTTCTTTTCTTTGAGGGTTTGCACACCCTGATATTTTGGTTTATTTTCTGTTTTGATTAAGTAACTGGTTTTTCACTGAAGCCAATTTTCTGTGCATTTTCAATGAAGTATGTTGGCCTCATGTTCCCTTTAAAAACCCCACTAAGTCCTTCAATCTTAAATTTCTTCCAAGGAGTGCCTTTTGTAAGGGTGTCTCTTTGTTTATTTCAGTACCCCACATGGAAGTGTCTCAACACTTCAACTCATTGTGCATGCAATTAACTCCTCAGTACTAAAACTTTTATCTTACCAACATTTGCAATACAATCCATTTTCAGTATCCCAACAGGTCTTGAAAACCCTGCAGGATCCACTGATGCATTTTCAACTGTGTTAAGTTTTTGTGCATGGCATATGCAAGAAACGTTTCTAGAAATGATGGTATTTTAGCCAACAGCTCATGACTTTAGAATTGAAGTACTGGAGGTAAAATGGCCATTCTACCTACAAACCTGGTTGAGGTAGATGTGAAATATAACAGACAGGGATATCTTAATGTCTTAGCTCAAACTTATCTATTTCAAACATACCAAAGTTTGCTCATCTCAAAGAAAAGCACTTCAAAAACTCAAGGCTCTTGACTTAACAAACTGGGTTGGCAAAATAAAACCTACTGTTACAAAATTAAACCAATAATATGTTTCTATTAGCTAAGTGTGCTCTGTTACTCATGGTTATTGTACCACTAAAAGAGAAGAAAAAATAGGAATGCATTTGTTTGTGTCTATAATCTCCTCATTTACAATCTTTTGTCTTTGCAAGAATAATTGAAAACCTAGAAGTAGGTCTCCCAAAGTGCACTACTCAACAGAGCCAAATCAGCCCAGAATTTCAGCTAAAGAGAAACTGTTGCTCAAAATTAAGAATATTGAGTTAATAGGATCCATAGTTATTTGTCTCAGATTATTGATTAATATTACATTTGGTTTTACTTCCCTTGGCAAAATTAATCTCATTCCTCAGACTAGGTGGCATACGTCTCGCCACTTTGATGTAATGAAATCAGCTATTAGATTCTGCACACTCAGTTCTGCTATTGATTTATTGATGGCTCCATTGGTCACCCTTGTTCAAGAGAGACACAGGACATGTGAGAGCAGTGACACCTGCAGGGAAGCAATAACTCTACAAAGCATTTACTTCAGCAAAATACCAATAAGCAGAGTTTGTTGGTTGTAGTTGTTTGTTTCTTCCTATTTTTTAAATAAATTCCAGTTTAACTTCACATGCTTAAAAAATTGCTAGGAACAAATATTTATAGGGGGCATCTAACCTGTAAGTTATTTCAAGGCACCACAGCAATGACATCAGCTTTTTATTTCTTTCATTCTGATCCATTAACCTCTTTTAGTTATTTTCAGTTGGATATTTTTTGACACAAATAGAGATTGTGCCTTTTGCCAGAGTAATCAGGGAGCAAACAGAATGAGAAATGGAAAACATTAATGAAACCAGTGTATGCAGCTGTATGAAGTGTTTGATGCAGTAGCCAGGAGTGGCTCCAGCTGCCACAGAATGGAGAAAACAGGAAACAAGCCAGAGGGAGAATACAAAAGGATGTAATATACTAGGGTACGTTTAACACCAAGCAAGGGTGAGAAAAGCTTCATGAATAGTGGGCATAGGTCTCAGGCTGCAAAGTACAACTCCTGATCCAAGCTTTTCCAAGTTCGGGACTGTCCAGCTGTAATAAAAAATTTAGTCTAATATTGGGCATGACCAGCTGGTAAACAGTAGCCGGAAGACACAGGTCCAGCCATTTTAGGCAGGGAAAGGGGGGTGGATAACAATTTTATTTACAGTCTGTCATTTCATAGAATCATAAACTATTAGGGCTGGAAGGGACCTCATGAAGTTATCTAGTCCAACCCCCTGCTAAAAGCAGAACCACTCCCACTAAATCATCCTAGTCACAGTTTTCTCTAACCAGGCCTTAAATGTTACCAAAGATGGAGGTTCCACCATCTCCCTAGGTGACCCATTCCAGTGTTTCACCACCTTCCTAGTATGAAAGTTTTTCCTAATATCCAACCTAGACCTCCCCAGCTGCAGCTTGAAACCATTGTTCCTTGTTCTGTCTTCTGTCACCACTGAGAATAGCCTAGATCCCCCCTCTTTGGAGCACCCCTTCAAGTAATTGAAGGTTGCTATCAAATCCCCCCTCAGTCTTCTCTTCTGGAGACTAAATAAGCCTAGTTCCTTTAGTCTCCCCTCATCAATCATGTATCCCAGCCCCAAAATCATTTTTGTTGCCACTTGCTGGACTCTTTTTAATTTGTCCACATCCTTTGTGTAGTGTGGAGCCCAAAACCGGACACAACATTTCAGATGTGGCCTCCCCAGTGCCAAATAGCGGGAATAATCACATCCCTTGAGCTACTGGCAACACTCCTACTGATGCAATACAATATGCCATTGACCATTTTAGCAACAAAGGCACGCTGTTGATGCATACCCAGTTTCCCATACACCATAACCCGCCATCCGTCATCATGCATTATCCCCAAGAGAAATCTGAACAGGGTACTAATGGTGGACTTCATCCAGCATATGACTAGATTGGATGTGGTTTAAAAATTATTTAAAAAAATCTGTCTGGGAAGTAATAATTATATAGCTTCCCTTCCTATGTTGTGGAGATAATAAATACCAGATTTTAAAGATCCTCAGGTGATACATATGCAATGGCCTTGTGCTGTTTAAGAATGGCCATTTTGCACATGTTTAAAAATCAAATCATTCTAATCCAAACATATTTAACAAAATAATATCACACAGAGGTTAGCCCAGAGAGAGCTGCAGTTCCTATGCTTTCATGATAATTAATTACAGCATTGTTACAACTGAGCTTCTCTGCTTGCGACATACAAAGTTGCAGAATACATTCTGCTATATTTAGGGGACAAGGGCTGAATTTTATTTATATTATATTGAAGTTAGCACCAAAGTGGTCTCATCTCAGCAGTCCTGCTAATGCCTGCAACACCACAGACTATAGTAGTAAATCAACTTGAGGATTATCAATTAGTTGTGTATTTTGTGTGGGTGTTGATTCAGACTGAAATGGGAGAAGACCGCACACATCATCACACAAACTGGCTAACTTGAATCAGATGTCAAAATATATATACAACTAATGAGGACTGCAGGCACCTAAGCAAAGTTGTTTCATGGATCAAACTATTTCATCAAGTGATTTGAATTAAAAGAAGAGAGGGTAGTTGATGCCATAATTATTTTTTGTTTTGTTTTTAGATCAGAAGTCCAGTGTCACTCAGTGTCTGGGCTATTCATTATATTCCCTTCCCTGGAGTAATTCTGAAAAGGACACAGAATGTCAGCAATCATCCCCTTTATGTCCTAGTGGCAAGTTTATGACTAAAGGATTACCTTGCTAATATGTGTTTAAATGAGGAGCTGGCAATGCTAGTGGTATTTAAAAGAGGTCTGGCATTTGAAACAGTCGACAACAAGCGATAATGCTAGTAAACAGGAACCTTATTGATGTCAGGCTGGTTTTAAGAGTGAAGGCTTTAATGACAGCTTTGGTCTGACACATATTTGTAATCTCCTGGAACACTATTTTCTACTAAATCTGGAACAGAACACCCCATAAGCTGAAAGTCCTGAAAAAAATTAAAGGACTGTTGGCAAAATATTTGTAAAATAGCCCATATCTAAGTTATTAATATTATATATTATTATTGAAAACTAGGGACTTTTTAAAAAAATCTAACTTCCTTTATATGATTTGCATTGCTTGTTTATTTTTTGCATTTCTTCCTGTAGATGGGTATGTCTACTCTGTAATTAAAGACTGTGCAAATGGGGAATTGCCTCTTAGAGGCACTCTGGGGTTCTCTTAAGTTTTTGTTTTGCTCTGTACTGTTAAGAGGCAGTTTCCACATTCTCTCTCTTTGATCAACTGGTGTGAATGGGCCCCATCTGCTTTCTGAACTGACTTTGTTAACACTTGTCCTCTTCCACCCTGGTATGTGTATATATCTCTCAACTGCAGTTTCCACTTCATGCATTTGATGAAGTGGGCTGCAGCCCACAAAAGCTTATGCCAGAAGAAATCTGTTAGTCTGTATGATGCCACAGGATTCTCATTATTTCACACTAGGCTCCATCTCCACAGTGAGGTGCAGCAAAATCTGACACACACACAAAAATGTCCACTCTGATTGGTGAGAATTCTGGATCTGCATCTCAGTCTTTCAGTTGAGCTCACAACTCATTTTCATGACTAATGTCATCAGAATGCCATTAGAAGGCTGCAGAATTGCAACATCCAGTTACACCCCAGGGGTTGCTTGGAACAAGAAGTTACCAAGAAATTGATATAATATCTAAACATCAGCTTTCATTTGACAGACTTGACAATAGCTCATCAAAAAAGTA
Organism: Podocnemis expansa; assembly: GCA_007922195.1. Taxonomy (NCBI): domain Eukaryota; kingdom Metazoa; phylum Chordata; order Testudines; family Podocnemididae; genus Podocnemis; species Podocnemis expansa. The sequence continues at coordinate 31,011,632 of ML681963.1, forward strand.
TAATCTTGGCAGTATGGAAAGTGAGACACCTGTTTTAACAGCTTTTGATTCACAAGCAGAAATGTCATTCAAACACTGATTTGTCTGTTTGGATTTGACTCCAGACAAGATCTTGCATGTTGCAATTGCTTCTTAAAACATCTAATTCTTTAAGGTAATCTAATATGTCATATTATATGATGCAGGAGAGAAAAATCAGAGTTGCTGATAAATGGTTGCTCCCTGATCCATCTTTTGAATGTAGAGCTGAATTTTTAAAATAAAATAAATAAATAAATAAATAAACAAATTATATATATAAAAATTCCCTTCTCGCCCCTATGGGTGGTATGTGTCATCCTCAACCTCGGGTCCTCTACCAGAGGCCTGGGAGTTTGAGGGTTCTGCGCAGTATCTTAGCTGTTCCTAGCACTGCACTCTTCTGGACAGAGAGCTCTGATGTTGTTCCTGGGATCTGTTGGAGCCACTCTCCCAGCTTAGGAGTCACAGCCCCGAGTGCTCCTACCACCACCGGGACCACTTTGGCCTTCACTTTCCACATCTGCTCTAGTTCCTCTTTCAGGCCCTGGTACTTCTCCAGCTTCTCATACTCCTTCTTCCTGATGTTGCTGTCACTTGGCACTGCTACATCTATCACCACCGTTGTCTTCTGGTCCTTGTCTATTACCACGATGTCTGGTTGATTGGCCAGTACCTGCCTGTCCGTCTGGATCTGGAAGTCCCACAGAATCTTAGCCCTGTTATTCTCTACGACCTTCTGTGGGATTTCCCATCTGGTCTTGGGAGGGTCTAACCCATACACCGTGCAGATGTTCCTGTACACAATGCCAGCTACTTGGTTGTGCCGTTCAGTGTATGCTGTTCCTGCCTGCATCTTACATCCTGCCACTATGTGTTGGACTGTCTCTGAGGCCTCTCTGCACAGTCTGCACCTTGCATCCTGTCTAGTGTGGTAGACCCCTGCTTCAATGGATCTGGTGCTCAGTGCCTGATCTTGCGCTGCTATGATCAGTGCCTCAGTGCTGTCTTTTAGTCCAGCCTTTTCCAGCCACTGGTAGGATTTCCCAATGTCAGCCACCTCAGCTATCTGTCGATGGTACATCCCATGCAGGGTCTTGTCTTGCCATGGCACTTCTTCTGCTTGATCTTCCTCCCATGTCTGCTGCTGCCTCAGGCATTCCCTCAGCAGCTCATCTTTGGGTGCCATCTTACTGATGTACTCCTGGATGCTCTGGGCTTCATCCAGGACAGTGGCTTTGACACTCCCCAAACCCCGCCCGCCTTCTTTCCAGCTGGCGTACAGTCTCTGGGTGTAGGACTTGGGGTGGAAACCTCCGTACATTGTGAGGAGCTTCCGGGTCTTCACATCGGCAGCCTCCATGTCCTCCTTTGGCCAGCTCACTATACCGGCAGGGTATCTGATGACTGGCAGGGCGTACCTGTTGATGGTGTGGATCTTGTTCTTCCCATTGAGCTGGCTCTTCAGGACCTGTCTTATCCTTTGGTGGTACTTGGATGTTACTGTCTTCCTTGCCTCCTCATTGTGGGTCCCATGTGACTGTGGGATGCCAAGGTACTTGTAGCTGGTCTATATGTCTGCTATGTGGCCTGCTGGTAGTTCCACCCCATCAGTCTTGACTACCTTTCCTCTCTTTACTACCATCCGGCCACACTTCTCCAGTCCGAATGACATCCCAATATCCTCACTGTAGATCGGTGTCAGGTGGATTAGCGAGTCGATGTCTCGTTCATTCTTAGCGTATAGCTTGATGTCATCCATGTAGAGGAGGTGGCTGATGGTAGTTCCGCTCTTGAACTTGTATCCATATCCAGTCCTTGTGATTATCTGGCTGAGGGGGTTCAAGCCAATGCAGAACAGCAGCAGGGACAGCGCATCACCTTGGTATATGCCGCACTTGATGGCCACTTGTGCAAGCTGTCTTGAGTTGACTTCCAGTGTTGTCTTCCACAGTCCCACTGAGTTCTTGAGGAAGGTCCTTAGTGTCCTGTTGACTTTGTATAGCGCCAGACATTCACAGATCCATGTGTGCGGCATTGAGTCATAGGCTTTCCTGTAGTCAATCCAAGCTGTGCTCAGATTGGTCTGTCTAGACCTTGAGTCTTGGGCGACTGCTCTATCTATGAGCAGCTGGTGTTTTGAGCCTCTGGTGTTGTTCCCAATGCCCTTCTGAGCTGTGCTCAGGTACTGGCCCACGTGGTCCTGTAGCTTGGCGGCTATGATGCCTGATAGGACTTTCCATGTTGTGGGGAGGCAGGTTATTTGCCGGTAGTTGGATGGTGCTGTGCCCTTGTGGGGGTCTTTCATGATCAGCACTGTCCTTCCTTGTGTTAGCCAGTCTGGGTGGGAGCCTGCTGCTAGCACCTGGTTCATCTGTGCTGCTAGGCGTTCATGCACTGATGTTAGTTTCTTTAGCCAGTAGGTGTGGATCATGTCCGGGCCAGGTGCTGTCCAGCTCTTCATGTTCTTGACCCGCTGTTGGATGTCGGCTACTGTGATGGTGACTGGTTCCTGTTCCAGGAGATTGCTGTGGTCTCTTCTCAGGCCCTGCAGCCACTTTGCACTGGTGTTATGAGTCTTCTCTTTCTCCCATATGTTCTTCCAGTACTGTTCAGTTTCTGCTGTTGGTGGCTCTGCTGTAATTGTGTTGTTGCACTGCAGTTGGGAGTACACCTTGGATGGTTCTTTGGAGAACAGGGCATTTATCTTTTTGGCCTCTGTTTCTCTCTAGAGTATCTCCTTAGCCTGGTGGCCAGTGCTGTTAGCCTTTGCTTAGCAGTCTCTAGGGCTTCAGATGGAGTCAGGCCCTTGTATTTTCTCAGTAGCCGAGTCTTATCCTTAATCTCTACACCCTTCTGTAGTTCCACCAGCCGGCTAACTTCTCTCCGGGTTGCCTTGACCTTATCCTCCAACCTCATTTTCCAGGGGGGGGTATGTACTGCTGTTCTTCTTGATTGTGTAGCCAAGCATCTCCAGGATTACAGAGGCTGTAGCGTATACCAGTTCATTGGTTTCAGTGATGGTGGTAGTAGGAAGTGTCATTAGGGCTCTATTGGCATCTTCTAGCATACTATCTGATGGTACTTCTCCAACGAGCCTTGGTAATCGGTCTCGAGGGTTGACTGTAGCTAGTTTATCCATGATCTTATGCCTCATATCAGCTGCTGTGCTCTGTAATGGAGGGGGTGGTAGTGTAGTTCCAGCTTCAGGTGTTGGCTGCACATCAAGTTGTTCTTCTGGGGCTTCTTCTTGAGTCCGGCAGGTAACATGGAGTTGGTCTATCTCCCGTTGTGAGAGCAGCTGCCTCTTTACTATGTTGAAGCGCTGGGTAACTAGCTGTTTCTCAGTTAGTGTGGATGTAGGTCTTTTGTCCATCCATAGTTCCCTCATACGTTTCATATAGCCCCTCTCATTAGGTCTGCTGTTGTAGTAGCATTCCATCAATTCCAGGTTCTCTTATCTCATCCATGCATGCTTTGTTCCAGTAGCCCACTTATCATCAGATTGTCCTGGTTCCCCAACATCTGGCGCGGACCTTGTTAGTCCAGGCGAGGTCCGAGCCGGCATGACTCTCCTAGTTCGTGTCACTCTCATATTTGAGGTATGCAAGTGAGGTGTTAGGGGGTCTTTTGCCCAAGGACCCCTACTGGGAAGGTAGCCAGGTACCCACTGGGATTTGAACCCCGGTCTCCCATATCAAAGGGCGTTGCTATTAACTACTACACTATCCAGTCACCAAACGTATATATATATTTGTTCATATTTGCCTGCCTGCCCCACTTTTCCTGTTTAGAGGGGTGTGTGTGTGACGTGACAGAGCATGATGTTTATACATTTTATTTCTACTTTTTAAGGCCTCTGTACTGTACTAACCTCTTAAGTAATGTATCTGGACATAGGCCAGCATTAGTAACTCTCTTATAGAGACTGAGATGAAGTTAGTTGTCCCAGGTAACATGGTCTGAGTCAGAGTTAGAACTGGACCCAGATCACTGACATATGTTATCGCACCTAAGACCATACTCCTATTCTCAGAGCAGGTCCCTATCTTTCTTCCAAAATTCATATGATGGCAACTCCATATGCTGTTGCCAAACTGCATTTAATAGTAATCTCAATTTTCCTTTGTTTTTCTCCCTTGAAGTGACATCACCCATAATGTTCTGCTTGGTATTAGGAACAGAAGTGAAGTCCATTACCTCTTTCCTTTTTATTTTATTTTATTTTACTTGAACTACCATTACCAATCTCTCCTAAAGAATCCAGTACTAACCATTAAATAAGTGGTACATTCTTTACTTGTTCTTCTGAATTAAAAAAAAACAGGAGCAAAATGTTACTGCCAGAAGTGTCACACAATTATTTCATGGCAGAATGAAATCCACAAGTCATTTCTGAAGATGATGAAATTATAGTGTTAAGGAACAATATAATAATTGTCTTAAAATAACTTTATTAAGAGTAGCATTTATTTAACTTAGCTCTGTGGATTTAAACTGCTTCACAATAAATTAATTTCATAATTAAAATTCAGCTTGATAGCAGGGCTCTCGCTGCGCTGAGAAAAGGACTTCAGTCTGGGCCTAGGCCCCACCTCCTGCCATGCAGCTCCAGCCCCTGGGCCCAATCTCAATCCAGCCCCTACCAGGGCAGGGCTGGAGACAGCTAGGGCTGGAGCCCCATAGGCCCAGTGACAGTGATACCCCTGCTTGGCAGATTTTGGGTGGCTTTTTAATGGCCCACATAAGAATATCAAGGTTTCTTACCTGCAAAGCTCTTGCTCTCCAAATATATTGCTGCTACAGAAAGGTACTTGGCATGTAGGTTGTATCTACACTTCATTTGAGGCCTTGCAGGGGTGGCCAAATTTATGTAACTCAAGAGCCACACAAGTTGATTATTAAATCTTCAAGAGCCACACTGAGGCATATAGCCATATAGTTTTACATACTAAATTGTTTTGCTGACATTCTTCCACAAGCCACACTTTTTCATTGAAGAGCCACCTGTGGCTCCCAAGCTGCAGTTTGGCCATGCCTGTATAGGCTCAAGAGAAATATTTCACCCCAATTATTCTTTAGGTCCTCTTCACCTCTAGAAGAGATGCATGAAATTTGACCATTCTTCATCTCCTTCACTTTGGAATCTGTGTGGCTCTTTCAAAGCTACTTTTGGAGAACAAAAATTAGTTAAGAGAAACCCTTTTTATTTCTTCTGGTTACTGACTCCCCTGAACCCTACTTTTGGATTTTAACTAGCAGTGATCTCCTGGAGGAGGTGGGATAAGGAACTCTATTAGCTGAACTGTATTTTTAACACTGCTCTTCTGAATCCATGAAACCAACATTTTCTGTTGATACAACTTTGAGATTTTAGTAACTCATGCAAGTTAGACCCAAACTCTATTCAGCAGCCTTAGGATTGCAGATGACTGCATGCTTTAAATACATTCAACTAAGGTTAACACCCCTCAAATTGAGTGAACTCTTATAGTTTCTGGCAAAGGAATCATAGAATTGCAAGACTGGAAGGAAGCTCTAGAGGTCACCTAGGCCAGTCTCCTGCACTTATGGCAGGACCAAACATGATCATTCTAGGCCATCCTAGATAGGTTTGTCTAATCTGCTTTTAAAAATCTCCAATAATGGAGACCCCGCAGTCTTCCTAGGAAGATCATTCCAGTGCTTAATTACCTTGACAGAGTTTCCTAATATCCAGCCTAAACTGACTGATTCATTTTAAGCTCCCTGCATCTTATCCTAGCCTCAGAGGTTAAGGAGAACATTTTTACCCCCTCCTTGTAATAACTTTTTATGTACTTGAAAGCTGTTGTTATACCCCCCCCCCCCAGTCTTCTCTTCTCCAGACTAACCAAACAGTTTTTTCAATGTTCCCTGATAGGTCATGTTTTCTAGACCTTTAATCATTTCTGTTGCTCTTTTCTGAACATTCTCCAATTTGTTCACATCTTTTATGAATGTGGCACTCAGAACTGCACACAATATTCCAGTTGAGGCCTCACCAAGGTTGAGTACAGTAGAAGAATTACTTCTTGTGTCTTACAACACTCCTGCTAATACATTCCAGAATATGTTTGCTATATTTGCAACACTGTCACACTGTTGACTCATACTTAGCTTGTCATCTACTTTGATCCCTACTAGGGGCATCTCTGGGCATGGGTGCAGAGGGCGTGGGCCCCAAATGTGCCAGAGAGTGCCTTGAAGCCATGCCTGGGAGATGGGGTCAGCACAGCCTTTTTAAATCTCCCACCCTGCTACACTCCCAGGCATGTGGCCCAGGGCAGAGCAGGGCAGGCGGTCTAAACAAGCTAAGGTTCAGCTCTGAAAGCTTCTCCACTCGGTCAAAGATAAATGCTGGGAGGGAGGGTGGTCTACAGGAGCTTGGTGTAAGGCAGGGGAAGGTGTGTGGGGCCCCTGAGTCCCCAAACTAGGAGCAGCACTGGGCACTGTAGGGTGTTGGGGCCCCTGGAAAGCCCACTGGGAACCACAGGGCACAGGGGTGCCCAGAGAGTCGTATGCAGTGGTTAAAGTAGGCCGGGATGGCCCAGAATGCTGTTCCAGGGCCCACTATTTTTAGGGGCTCAGTTTTCTGGGCCCCATAAAAATAGGGAATGATGCCAGAATGCTGTGTTCTGGGGCCTGCTATTTAAAAATAGCTGGCCCCGGAAAGCAGCGTTCCAGTTCCATTTTCTATTTTTAAGGGCCCAAATGCTGAGTCCCAAAAACATAGCAGGCCCCTGAATGATGGTCTGCCATGTGTTCCAGCAGGCAGGGGTAGAGTGTGTGTGTGTGTGGGGGGGTGCCCAGCTGGCCTGTGCATGTGCAGGCTGCATACCATATATACTCGTGTATAAGCCAAGATTTTTGTGCCTGAAAATTGGCTTCAGAACAGGTACTCAGCTTATCCACAGGTCAATATGGTGGACAGCCCCAGCCCAGGAGTTCCACCGGGCATGCTCCAGGCTGGAGCCCAAGTATGGCTGGGGCAGCCATCTTGGGCAGTCAGCCTGGGCTGGGGTTGGAGTTAGGAGAGGAACCCAGCATCTGGAGTGGCTAGCTATAAGGGGGCATTGCAAGGGGGTCATCCTGGGAGTTGGGGTGGAGTTTGGGGAGGCCAGGAAAGCAGTGGCAGGGGTTGAGGATGAGAATTTGCTATTTGAAAATGGATTTTTTGGATACAGTTGAGGGGGATGAGACACTGAAACAAACACGGTGTATATTTGAGTTTTTTTCTAACCTTATTTATTTATTTACATTTCATTAGAATAAATCATTTTCTTATTCTTTTTAATGTTCTAAGGCAAAAGCAAACAGATAGCAAAAGGTTTATTATAGCAAAAGTATAATTACAGTTCCTAAACCTGTTTCTGTTACTAAGCCCTTAATTGATACTGGGCTCTAATCAGTACTGCTAAGCATTATCCCTTATACTTACAGAACCATGGCTTATTCATTTGATTCTGATTCAGTTTTGATTCAGATTCAGGTTTGATTCAGGTGCACCAGTCTTATCCCAGCTGGGACATGTAGCTCTCAACCAGCGAGCTTACCGGTGAAAAGATTTGTCAGCAGGGAGCGAACCTCGGGTGATCAGTCCTCAGTTTGGCAGTAAATTCACGCATCTGCATACCTCTGGTTTGCATGGGCTTTTTGCAGCCTTTTATCCCAGCTCCACAACCCCACTTCCAGTTTCCAGAAGTTACTATTACATTGCTCTGCCTTTTTTGGTATTTTGCTGAGACATTACTCCACCACCTGACTGGTTCCTTGACTAGTTACTGTTTGTAATATAGATACAATGCTGTTAATTACAATTGTTTAGCCAATTAGAATTTGTTACTGAGTAGACATGGTTCTGTGAAGTTTCCTTGAAATTGAGCTATTTCTATAAAGTTATGCAAGGCTAATTTTTTACAAAAGAGGAAGTAACCCAGGGTCTGGAGGGCAGATGTGGTTACCACATGACAAGAATAAAATAAGCAGGTACAGAACAGCATATGATTTATCACAAGATTGATCAATCAAATTGCTTTCTATTAAGCCTTTTTTTTTTTAAATTCCAGATGGGTTTTATTGCCATAAACTATACCCCCCCTATTGACGGGGGGGATGGGGAAAGGGGCAGAAGGGGTGTTGGGGAACAGGGGAACAGCAATGGGGAGTAGAGAAGGAGGCAGCAAGCAGGGTAACGCCAGGAGGAGTGGAGAGAGCAGGGGGGACAACAGGGGGGAGTGGAGAGTGCAGCAGGGGACAGGGGAAAAGCAGCAGGAGCGGTTTGGGGGTCAGGGAGGGTGTCAGGAACTTTAGAGGAAGACAGCAGTGCTGGGTGGAGGAGTTAGGGGCCGAGGCCAAAAGGAGTCCTTGGCTTGTACACAGGTTACCTATTTTTGCCTCTTTTGGAGACTTAGATTTGGGAGGTTAGCTTATGCACGGATCAACTTATACATGAGTATATATGGTAGTTTCCTGGCCTAGCGCATAACTGCCTGTGAGTATTGGGATGGCGCAGATCGCACTGGGGGAGTGGGTATTGGGAGCAGGGGGGGATTCTGGGGGCAGGAGAATGGCTATTAAGGGGCAGTAGTTGGGGTGGAGGGAAGGCAGGTGGGGGGCTGGCGTTTGGGAGGCAGAAGCTGGGGTGTGGGATGGGGGCCTGGACATGCCATAGGGGCCCACTCATGTGGGAGGGTTCGAGGGCCCGCCAAATTATACTTTAACCCCAGGTCCTATGGGAATGGCACTGGGTCCCTAGGGAGCTTGTCAGGAGTAGCACTCAGCTGGGTTGGGGGGGTCCTGTGCTTAAAATAACTTTTTACTGGACCAACACTCCTGACCCCTAGACCTCCTTCTACAATACCGTTTGCTAGAGAGTCATTTCCCATTCCCTAACAACTGCTCTGAACTCCTGTTACAGTCTTACCAAATCCTATGACTTACACTCTCCTGCATTTATTTTAATCTCATCCTGTAAGTTTCCCATTTTCGAGCATCTGAAGAAGTGGGATTCTTGCTCATGAAAGCTCATACAACAAATAAATTTGTTAGTCTTTAAAAATGTTTGTTTTGCAGGACTAGACCAACATGGCTGCCCCTTTGGAATTTCCCATTTTGTATATGTGCTGCTGATTGCTCCTTCCAAGGTGGAGTACTTTGCATTTTCCATATTGAAGATTACCATATTTATTTCAGACCATTTCTCCAGTTTGTCCAGATCATTTGAAATTTTAATCTTATCCTCCAAAGGACTTGCAACCCTTTCCAGCTTGGTATCATCAACAAACTTTATTAGTGTACTCTCTATGCCAATATGTAATTCATTGATAGAGATATAGAACAGCTCTTTATCCAGAACTGATCCCTGTGAAATCCCATTTGATGTGCCCTTCCAACTTTACTGTGAACCACAGATGGTTACTCTCTGGGAATGATTTTCCAACCAGTTATGTACTCCCATTATAGCGATTCCATCTAAGTTATATTTTCCTAGTTTGTTTATGAGAAGGTTATGCAAGACAGTATCAAAAGCCTTACTAAAGTCAAGATATACCACGTCTACTACTTGCCCCTATTGACAAGTTTAGTTTGACATGTTTTGTTCTTGACAAATCCATTCTGACTCGTAAAATAGCACTGACATTAAGTGCATCAGGATGAAGATCTATAGCAGCCTTTTCATTGAGGTGACATGACACTTAGCTTTTTCTCTAGAATCCATAAATATGTGTTCAATTTATGAGCCTTTTGGAAAACTTCTTCCTTTTCATATGATTGATATAGATGTAGAACAACAACTATAATTTTACTTTTAGATGTTTAAGCCAAAGAATTACATCAGGAGTACTAGAGGGTACTGCTGTGATGCTTCCTTCATACTTGTGACTCAGGCATTGAATTATTATATGTTCCACAGTCTCTTCGGCATGATGAAGTCACACACTGTAGGTCCTTAATTTTCAATTTCTGCATCAAATATCCACATTTGCCACACTTTGTGCAAAATGTCATTTAGGATTGCTCATAAATTTTTCAGAAGATCAAAGCTAGGGAACATCTATGTGAGGTCTTTCACTAGCTGTGTATCTGTAACTGCTTGTGAACTCAATTTAGCTTTCCAAGATTCATCAGGTTTGAATGCCAACTGTCAGAGGTTGAGCACATGGGCCCAAAAGGGCTTTCCTGACTTCAGGCTGTAGTGAGGGATGTCATTGAGGTCCTAGTGCATTGAGAGATTTCTGTTTTCCTCAATTCACTGGACTTTCCAGGGAGTTGTAGCATCAGGGCAAATGGATTGAGGAATCGTGCAAAAGCATGAGAAGCCTGACCTTTGGCATAGACTTTAGGAGTTCCAGTGATGCATCACATTGTGGTGTCCAGTTTGACATCAACAAGTCAAGTGTGGCTATATCTGGTCCTTACTAGTGCACAGTACCCAGCTATGGAGTATGCAAGCATTGATGAGCCCTAGTGTCAGTTTCTGGATGGGGTTGACCCCTGTCTTTGTCTTGGGGATTACCTTATTGGGAAAACTATATGCTCTGATAGAGATTGATTCTAAAAAGAATCCAATACAATTTTTATTAAGGAATTTGGGGTGAGATTTAATACCTGTTTGTCAAACAATGGCATGAAGAGTGCTTGGCAAATCCCACTGGCCAATGTAGTGACCTCCAGAATGAGATTCTTCACAAGAGGTAGGACACTGAGCAAAATTTCCTGTGATGAAAACACTGCACTGTTACTTTGGTTAAACCAAAACATAAGTCCCAAAAATGAATAGACAGACCTCATATTCAGTTTAATAGTGTGATGCTGGCAGACCAGGTGCCAGCTTGAGCCAAAGCCACAGCCCAATTCACTTATATTTTAGAACAGATCAAAGTGATTGGTAATATATAAGTGAATATGCTATGTAAACTTCATGAAAACTAATGGTATTTCTTTTTTTTTCCAATTCTATGATAAAATTCTCTGATAAGAATTTTTTTTTTAAAAAAGCCCCATTTTTCAGTGATTAAAATTAATTACTTTCTCTAGCCCCAAAAATCACAGGTTTGGAAGGACCTCATGAGGTCATCTAGTCCAATCCCCTGCTAAAAACAGGCCCACTCCCATTAAATCATCCCAGCCACAGTTTTCTCTAATCAGGCGCTAAATGTTTCCAAAGATGGAGGTTCCACCACCTCCCTAGGTAACCCATTCCAATGCTTCACCACCCTCCTAGTAAGAAAGTTTTTCCTAATATCCAACCTTGACTTCCCCAGCTACAGCTTGAAACCATTGTTCCTTGTTCTGTCCTCTGTCACCACTGAGAATAGCATAGCTCCCTCCTCTTTGGAGCACCCTTTCAAGTAGTTGAAGGTTTCTATCAAATCCCCCTCAGTCTTCTCTTCTGCAGACTAAATAAGCCTAGTTCCCTCAGTGTCTCCTTGTAAGTCATGTGCCCCAAGCCCCTAATCATTTTCATTGGCCTCCACTGGACTCTTTCTAATTAGTCCACATCTTTTCTGTAGTGTGGACCCCAAAACTGCACACATTATCCCAGATGTGGCCTCACCAGTGATGAATAGAAGGGAATAATCACATCCCTCGATCTGCTGGCAACACTCCTACTGATGCAACCCAAAATGCTATTGGCCTTTTTGGCAACAAGAGCACATTGTTGACTTATATCAGCTTCCCATTCACCATAACCACCAGATCCTTTTCTACAGTGCTGCTACTTAGCTGATCAGTCCCCAGCCTGTAGCAGCACACGGGATATTTCTGTCCTAACTCTGGGAATTTGCACTTGTCCTTGTTGAACATCATGAGATTTCTATTGGCCCACTGCTCCAATTTGTGTAGGTCTCCCTGAATCCTAACCCTGCCCTCCAGCATGTTCACCATTTCCCCTAGCTTGGTGTCATCCACAAATTTACTGAACATGCAATCTATCCCATCATCCAGCTCATTAATGAAGATGTTGAACAGAACCAACCCCAGGATCGACTCCACTCCTTACTGCTGGCAATTAGACATTGAGCCATTGATCCCTTCCCACTGAGTCAAATGATCTAGTCAGCTTTCTATCCACCTTACAGTCTTTTCATCCAAACCATACTTCCTTAACTTGCTGACAAGGATGCTGTGGAAACTATATCAAACCGTATCAAAAGGCTTGCTAAAGTCAAGGTATATTATATTGATGGCTATTCCCACATCCACGTATCAAGTCATCTCACATAGAAGGCAACAAAGTTGGTCAGGCATGATTTTCCCTTGGTGAATCCATGCTGACTGTTCCTGATCACTCCATTTTCCTCCAAGTGTTTCAGAATAGATTCTTTGAGGACCTAGTCCATGATTTTCCCAGGGATTGAGGTGACGCTGATTGGTCTATAGTTCACCAGGTCCTCCTCTTTCCCTTTCTTGAAGATAGGCACTATATTTTCCTTTTTCCCGTCATCTAGGACCTCCCCTGTTCATCACAAGTTTTCAGAGATAATGGCTAGCAGCTCTGCAATCACATCGGCTAACTCCCTCAGCTCCCTCGGATGCAGTTCATCAGGTTCCATTGACTTTTGCACATCCAACTTCTCTAAGTAGTCCCTAACCTGACCTTTCATCACTGAGGGCTGCTCTCCTCCTTTCTTTTCGAAGTTGCCTAGTGTGGTAGCCTGAGAGCTGGCCCTGCCTGTTGAGACTAAGGTAGAAAAAGCATTGAGTACTTCAGCCTTTTCCACATCATCCACCATGAGGATACCTGCCGCATTCATTAAGGGACCTACACCTTCCCTCATCCTCTTCTTCTTACTGACATTCTTGTAGAACCCCTTTCTATTATCCTTTACATCCCTTGCTAGCTGCAACTCCAGTTGCTCTTTGATCTTTCTGATTTTATCTCTGCAGGCCTGCGCAATATCTTTATATGTCTCCTTAGTCATCTATCCAAGCTTCCACATTTTCTAAGATTCCCTTTTATGTTTCACTTCACCGTAGAGTTCTCTGCTAAGCCACGCTGGGCACCTTCCATATTTGCTTTTCTTTCTGCATATCAAAATGGTATCTTCCTGTGCTATTAGTAGGGTTTCTTTATAATACAGCCAACTGTCTTGGATGCCTTTCCTCTTCATATTAGCCTTCCCAAGGGATCCTGCCCATCAGTTCCCTGAGGGAGCCAGAATCTGCTTTTGTGAAGTCCAGGGTCTGTGTTCTGTTTCTTTCCTTTCTTCCTCTGATCAGGATCCTGAACTCTACCATCTCATAGTCACTGCTGCCCAGCTTGCCATTCACTTTTACTTCCCCAATCAATTCTTCTCTGTTTGTGAGTAGCAGGTCAAGAGGTGCAAGTCCCCTAGTTGGTTCCTCCAGCATTTGTACTAGGAAGTTGTCTTCAACATTCTCCAAAAACTTCCTGGATTGTCTGTGCACTGCTGTATTGCTTCCCAGCAAATGAAATCTGAATCATTGAAATCCCCCATGAGAACCAGGGCTCATGATCCAGAAATTTCTGTAGTTATCCATAAAAACCTTCATCCACCTCCTCTTTCTGGTCCAGTAGTCTATAACAGACTCCCACCACAACATCACGCTTGTTGCACTCTCCTCTAAACTTAACCCAGAGACTTTCAACATGCTTGTCTTCACTTTCATAGTGGAGCTTCAAGCAGTTATAAAGCTCTTTTACATATTGTGCTACTCCTCCACCTCTTCTTCCTTGCCTGTTATTCCTGAACAGTTTATACCATTCATGTCAGTGCTCTAGTCATTTACAGGTGTCAGCTGAACACAGTATTTTATTGAAATATTTACAATTTTTAAGCACGTTCAAAGCCTACCAAAGTTTAACTGTTATTGTTTTCCATGTATTCTACAACTGACTGCTTTGGAACATAATCTACAGCATCACTGCATTCAGTGGAGAACAGCACATTACCGTCAGTATGAAATTTGTCCTCACCAAAGTCAGTGACACAGTCTTTAGGGGGTTATTAAAGTTTTCTGGGAACTTTTCTTAACTTTAATTACTCATGTGGAGGCTGAAATGAAATTTATGATGCATTAAAACATGAAAATTTATATACCTGAATAACCTCTATACAGTTTATTGGAGTATGTTCTGGTATATACACATTTAAAGTTTATTCAAAATTCAACCACATGAGAGAGAGTCTGTACACAATGAGTAAGTGGCACCGGTACTTTCAGTAAAATTTACTTAATAGTGTTTTTTTTTCTTTATTTACAAAAATATAAGAAGTAAAAGATTCTCTGTGAATGCAAACTCTTTTTTCCCCCATGGGAAACTGATTTCAGGGATCTCTACTTGTCTATATCCTGTTACAGTAGGGTAGCAAATACTTACATTTTGTATGCCCCTATAACTAAATAACCCATTCAAACAAGAAAAATCTGGTGAATGAAAATGAAAAGTGCTAATTTCAAAGCACATGGTCATCGTGTCTGATGACCAGAGGCCAAAGATGCTAAATCCATTTCTCATTCTCCATCATCAAAGGAAGAACCCATGAGAGTATTGACTTTGTCAGCTTATTTTCTGCTAGAAGAAGCTAATTACAGATTGAGGACAAGAGCCTGCATCTCTGGACTGTTTGGATTCTAACAGGATGGAATAACTGAACAAGAAGACTGAAATCCACAGAGTTATTCTGGGTAGCCCTGTGAGACTTTTGGGAAATTGGCAGATTAATTCCAAATAGTAACACAGATGTAGTATTGACTGTGACTTACCTATAAATATTTTTACATGCTTTTACTTCTCAGCGACTCTCATTACCTTTTCTAAAGGACTTAAAAAAATCTGTGGTAGTTACTATAGAATTGACCATAAGTGTCAATTTTTGTGTAAGATTTAGGGTACCAATCAATCTGAGGTAAGTGACTGGTCTTCTAGGACTAGAAGCATCCTAAGTGTAATGTGATTTTTGGTGTAAATGACCTTTTATCATATAGTCCATTTTGGGTGACAAGGAGCCAGGAGTTCATATTTGTTACTATCATGAGGTAAACCCTCCCTAGACCCAATGGTGGGGAAAGTCTCAGGCGCGAGTGGGGAGGGTGTTTCCATGATTTTATTTACTCCCTGCATCTGGACAGCATGGCCTAGTGGCCAACGAATCATTATCACAGTTAATATGGAGCTCTCAGGTCAGGGCTACGTGGCTGAGTGGCCACAGAGTCAATCTCCCTTTTAACTTACAGGCCTTGGGTTGGGGCTACCTGGTCTTGTGGCCGCAGAGTCAATATCACAGACAGTATGCAGCCTTCAGTTCAGGGCACCAGAGTCAATATCACAGTTAACACATAACCCTCATGTCAGGCCAACACAGCTTAATAGCCACAGAGTCAATTCACAGCCCTTAAGCCAGGGCAATGCAGCCTGGTAGCCAGAGTCAGATATAAGAACATCCACTCAGGGGTGTGCTGCTCTCAGTAGTGGGGCTCAGACCCTCCTGCTCCACTGAGCCACTGCCCAGGGCCCTATTAGTGCCAGGGGCCTGGTACTGAGTTTGGGGGGATCCAGATTGAAAAGCATTGGTTTGAACCTCACACTAAGCCCAACTCCCCCATTCATGCCCCCATGCTACTTCCATTCCAGGCTGCTGAAGGAGCCCTTCTTTGGTCCTCCTGGCTGCTGCCTTCTCCTTCTTGCAGCTGTCACCATCCACTTCTCCTAGGGTCTTGTAGTTTGCAAGTCATCCTGAGCTCACAGGCATCCCTCACTGGGTGGCCTATGGGTAGGAACTGCTCCCTATTGTGGCCTCTGGGTCACTCCTGTTCTCAAGTATGGGCTGATTGGGCTTCTGTTCAGGAGCCTCCAGCATGCATCCTGCCTCCACACTGGTCAGCCCTAAATGAGCTAAGCTGCTCCCTTTTATACTGGGGCAGCACTCTGAGAATGCCCAGCAGGGTTAAGGTGTGGGACTTCTGCTGCCCACAGGGTATGCTGGGCTTTTTTTTAGTGTAGGGTGAACCCACCCCATCATAGTTACTAACTTAGTGAAATCTAATTATAGAACACACCAAAAGTTTGGGACATCTGCCCTGAGACAGGCACTGTAAATTGTGAGTCAATCTAAATATCATTGCAAATACACTGGCCTGATTTTCAAAGTAGTGATTGTCCATAACTCCCAATCAGTGATGTTGCAAGTGCTCTGCATCACAGTTTCAGCATAACTGCACCTGTACTCCTGCATCTATTGTTCAAGGGCACCCATTTAAGGTCACAGCTCCCTGACTCACACTGAGCTATACCAGCAAGCTACTTAGACTAAAGGTGAGCAACTGTGCATTGCTTTCTGAGAGCTATGAACAGCATATTTCTGGAAATTACAAGTTGCTGCATAGTTCTTTTAAGCAAGCACCTTTATTCTTAAAGTAAAGGCATCATGGAGAAAACATGTTAAAAAATGTTCCTATGCACATGCTATGACACTGGGCCTGGAAGGGTTGAGCCTAGCAATCTGACCCCCCCCCCCCAAAAAAAACCCCACCAATCTGTGAGGACATAATTACAGATGTTAAAATGGTAATTAGAACTATTATTTGTAAGTAGCTAAGACTTTAAGATAGCTAAGACTTTAAGGTTATATCTTGCATTAAGAATTTGGAAGTAAATATATCTCTGTAATGACCTAGAATAGTGCTAGTAATTATTGATGTAACTAAATAGTTCCTTTCCATCATTATTTTGTTAATCATAAAACAAAGGAAGATATTAACATTTAGACAGAATTTAAATGTAACAATAATAATGTTTTCTTTTTGAACTTTAAGTAGTAAATACCTTTGAATGGTTGTAAATTGCCAATAACCCTGTGCTAATGTATTTAGTTAGAAGTGTGCATAGAAAACAGAAGATGTTACTTCAAAGACATCAGTAATTACCTATTATGTAACCATGAACTATCTGCTATATATCTGCTGTAAAGATGATATTAGTCTGCATACATCTATAAAGATTCTAAGGTCCTGATCCTTTTTGTCTCAGATCTGTCCAAGCTTTGAATGTTTGGGTTGCAAGACTGGGATCTCAGCACTAGAGCACCAGATTCAAATAAGCCTGCTAATTCTCATAAAAAAATCTGAACAAACTTTGTACATGCACTATTTAGTCTCCATTTCTCTGGACTGGATTGCTAACAAGGAAGCGTTAAACAAGGACTGATGGCTTGTTTGGGTAATTTCCAGAAAATTTAAAAATTAAGAACTTTAAATTTCAGTTATCATCTCTACTTTGAAAATGACTTATGAATTTTTATTCTCCTCTGTATGCAGAGTGATCTTTTAACCAATAGTCTTTCTTTCTTAATAAATATTAAGAAGCTTTGAAGTTAAATATTGGCTTTAAGCAAATATTTGGATAACCTCTGAACTGTTTACTAACCAGTTTAGTAATGTGCTCAATCCTGTGGATTTGGTGGAAGTTTTTCTTTTTTTTTAATATGATGGATAAGACTTCTCAGTAATCCCCATCATATTTAACTTGGCTATCTGGGTGCTAGCCAGAAAGCTGTATGGCTTTAGGGAAACTGTGTTTTTATCTTCTGAATAACCATTGAGGTGATCAGAAGTTGTTTATTGCTGCCTTGGAATATCTTAAGGTAGAAAATTATTTAGATGTCTGCATACCCCATTCTTATTAATTTTGCCCTGATTAAGCTATCTCATGGTGGCTCACCAACATGTCAACACCACACGTGCTAAAAGCTTACTAGACATCACTTATCAATCAGTCTTATTGGGCCCTAATAGGCCAAAGTCCTCCAACACATTCAAAATGGTTGAGGAAGTTGCATCTATATGCTGCATCAGGACAAAGGTCTGAGTCAGTTTACACCCAGCTTTTTCTATATCAAGAAAACTCCTCTCTCTTTTTCTCCATTGGCCTTTACAAAAAAAACAGTTTGAGTAATATGTGCAAGCCTTTGCAGGGGTTTACCTCGCTCAAAATATTTACAGCCTAGAGTGATTCACCACCCTAAGGATTCCCAAAGTTTGTGGGTCCTGAAGGAGCTCAACTAACACCCTTCCCCACTCCCAAGAGGTCCATACATTCCCTGACACACAGCAATCCATAACCTTGATGTACAATTCCCAAAGACAATGCATAGGCGCTGGGCCTATGCCATAGAGTGGTAATCTCCATCACTCTCTGCACCTCTGGCAAAAACAAATTAACAAATGAGTACAACACTTATTTAAGGTGTCTAGATATGACTTGAGGTCCTCAGCTGCAGGCAGCCATTTTTGAAACTTATAGAAAATTGCAAGACTGGAAGGGACATTAAGAGGCCACCTAGTCCAGTGTCCTGCACTTATGGCAAGACCAAGCATGAGATGGCATTATCAAACTATGTTTGCCTTAATGTCTTGGTGGTATAGTTTCCCTCATTTGTTAAATTCAGACAGTTCCCTTCTGCTGAAGGAGGTCAGGCTTGATCAAAGTTTTGTGAAGGGTTTTATAGATTTTTTAGTAGAGAGTGACATAAGCAGCCAAACATGGGTCCGATTATGGGAAACCACTGCAGCTGGGACTTGTGGTTCCTGGAAGAGGTAGACCGACTAGAACTATCCCAGAATGAGCCAGTGTGTAAAAACAGCAGTGTGACTGTTGCTACAGTAGTGGCAGCATAGGCTAGATGCCCAGTCCCAAGGCCAGTTGAGTCCAAGCTCTGACAATTAGCCTGACCCACTATCCATGCTGCAAATCCACACTGCTATTTTGATCACACAAGGGCAAGGCAAGTTAGCACAGGTCTGCCTACATGAGCTAGCACTCACATGTCCCAGCTGCAGTGAAGCTATACCTTTGGAATCTGGGAGAGATGAGATCAAGGGAGGGGTTGGGGAGAGTTGAGCACATCTCTAGTTTTTATTTTGTGTTAATTGGTCAGCCAAAAGTATCCATACTAGAACCCTATGTCTAAGTCTAAAGCACAGTGATAGATAGCAGTACAGCCTGGTGACATTTGTTAGCTCTTTTGTTAAGTGAAAACAAGCTGATGGTAACCAAATAGCTGTCTAGCAATAAGGGCTTACTTCAATTAAATGAGTTTTTCACTGGTGTCTGCAAATAATTGAACTCACCATCTTTGCCACCTACAGCCTTTTCATTTTGGTTTTGGCCTATGGGTTCCTTTTATTTTAATTATGTGCCCCATATTTCTTTCCCTTCTTTTTATACCCTTACTTTCATTTACAGGCAACTACATTTTAATAGCATTACAGACACTTGGAGGGATGAGAGCAGGAACAGCTCATTACCACTAGTTCGAAGCATTATTGACTAACTGTGTTCTGCACTAAGGTGGAAGACCTTCTGTACTGCTTAACCTTTGATGTCCCAGGTTTATAACGTGTTGCTAAAATAATGCCTGTGCTCCTGAAACAAAACACCAGATAAGAGTTATGGAAACAGCTTCATTATTTCCTCATGTTCCTTTTTTCTTTTTTCAATGAAAAGCAAGTTGTTTAGAGGACTTTATTAATTGTGTTAGGATAGCAGGGCATTTTCAGACTTTAGGACAACTGGGGGATAATGGGAATATCTCAAATATGGCAGCAATTAGATAAACAGAGACAGACAATTGGGACCATCTACTCAGTCTTATTCATTTTCATCATCCTTATATTTGCTTGCATTTCTCTTCCTGTTCTCCAGATTATATTTAGCTTGTCATTTGTTTTGTTTCACTGATTTGAATCAAGATTATATAGAGAAAATGTGTTTATGTTCATGAGCAGATATTACAGACTGTGACTGCTCCTGTTGGTGTTCCTCAGTCTCACGTAGGCCAAGAAAACAAGTGTGATCAGGAGGGACTGAGATCTGTCTTCAGAGAGAACAGCTGGATTGGTAGTCAAAGCCAAATCACACTTACACTGTATCTAAAAAACGAAGGGGGTCATTGACTGATTTAAACACTTTTCAGGATCCTAATTTTAGAGATTAGCATCTTCTTAGCACCATCTGTCTTGACCATGCCGTTTCCAAGAGCAGTAGAATGTGTAATTAACATTGTCTCCTCTTGGTGCTACTGTTCTGAAGACTGAGAAACCAGTAGATTCCAACAATCCAGTATGAAATAGGGAATGTGGCAATAAGTAAGGAGATGGCTATAAGAGGGCATGTCTACATTACATTTAAAGACCCACAGCAGCACATCTCAGGACCAAAGTCTACAACTCCAGCTCTCACTTATGTGCTAAGTGTAGTAGAGTAGACATTGCAGCCAAGGCAGGAGCTGACAGGAATGAGCTTCACAGCCTAAACTGCTATACTGCTGTTTTTAGTGCTGTAGTGCAAGCTCAAGTCTGCACAGTTGAGCTCTGAGGCTTCATGCTTCAGGTTTTTAAATGCAGTGTAAACTAATCCATAGAGGATTTCTCAGGAACATCTCTGGAGCAGCAGTCTGATATCATCCACCATCTCCTGTGTCGGATCTTGTTTCATTTCTCACACAGCACTGAATCTTGGTAATTAAAACTTCTCAATTTCATAAGCGGAGGCACCCTCTTTAGTTTCCTGCTATTCCATCCAAGAAAAACCTCATCTGATTTACTTTATGTGCAAGGTCATTGTTTCAGGATAAACAGGGAAGAATCCCATGTTTCCATCTATTGTAAGTGGAAGTGAAGAAGATCACTTGAATGTATGCCCCCCCCCAAAAAAACACACACACACCTGGGTAAGTAGAAGGTATCTGTATATGCTTAATAAGATCCCAAATTTATTTATTCTGTCCTTATTTAGTTAACACACCTCTTGATTTGCTCATTACAGTTCATTAAAAGCAGGCTATTAATACCAAGAGCCCTACCTTTCCTCTTCTGGAAAGCAAGGATTGCCACAAAGGGAAAAAATAAAATAAAAAATAAAAAGAGCAAAGCCCTGCAAAACATGTAAGATACAAGAGTTAAGACATCTGGAACAAAGCATGAACAAGACCGATAAAAATTACATTCCTGCAACTTGAGAATCTGTGTGTAACCTGAAAATCAGGTTTGCTATAACCAACTGAAAGAGGAGATTGGGTATTAGTGCTTTCATCTATATATTAGACATGTTTTACAAGCCGTTTCCAATATCCTGACACAAAACCAATGACCTATTGTTCACATTCACAGAGTCAGAAGAGATTTTAAAAAAAGATAAAAATAAAAACAGTTATAAAGCATCAATTAAAATGTTGGAGCGTATTGTATAACAGGAAGCAGAATATGGCTCAGTGGGCCAAACCTACCCTTGATATCATTCCACTGAGGCCAAGAAGATTTTAAGATGGACATATGTGGCCCAATATTTGATTCCTGTATAAAGGCAGTAAGACTTCACTATCTGATAAAATCTTTTGATTATATATTTTTCTGTATACTGCATAGTGCAGCGTGCCTAAAGACTGGTAAGGCACTGTTGAAAAGACACTATACATACCTCCCAGTCACTGGCACAGTAAGAGGAAATAGCACACACTCACTCCCAGCCCAAACTAGGCTTTCCCACAACACATCTCAGCTCTCTCAGCATTCCTGAGAAAAGGATAACCTAGACTGTAATGCAAACAGCTAACATGGGTTAAGAGCTCCACTGCTTTTTCTGAACTAGGGTTTTAGAACATGATGCTTTCAAAGTTTAAAAGTAAACCTTTTATCTTTTGTAAGACAAATCCTTTCATAGATGGTGTGCATATAATTTTATCCTCCAGAGCTGGTGGATGCTGATCCCTACCATGTAACAAGGGTAGTCACTGTTTAGTCAGGCATATCACATACTTACCATGATGTGCAGAGTGGTGTGAATTATATCTTGGTAATCACACTTTGAGCATGAGTGAATCTAAGAACTCTTAATTAGTTGTTCTTACTTGCCAAGGGCACAGGTTAATGTAGGAGCCTTCTTTAATTTGCACCTCCATACTTTCTCACTTTATTGAGCTCTCAGTGTGGACATGGTGTAGCTTCACAACCACCTCTGAAGTTTGGCTTCTGTAGCCTATTATGGATTTCCAGAACAAGTCAATTCACTGGGCTGTTCCAAAGAGGTCCCAGTATCTTGGCAATCTCATACTATATTAACAAGACATTAATAAGGGGAAGAAGTGCTATTTCTATTCAGTTTTCCTGTATATTCCTTTGCAAGCCACAACACTGGGTTGATTTAAAGGATGAGCATAGGTCTATATACAAACATTTGTGAAGCAATCCTAGTGACCTTGCTGCAGAAATGTGAGTCTGAGGTAGCAGTAGAATCATTATAGTCTCCACTATTGTCTAGAGAAACTCTGATTTATTAATTATGGTGTGAGTTTAAAAAAAACAAAAAACAAAAACCTTTCACTCTAAATGACAAAAAAGTGCTACACAAATGGTCGTAGGCCAGCATATTTTTCTTATCTTTTTTCTGTGAAACACAGAAAGAGTCCTGTGGCACTTAAAGACCAACTAATTCATTTATTGCATGATCTTTCGCGGGAGAAAACCCACTTTGTCAGATGCTTTGAAGATGGGGAAACTTACACAATGGGAGGAGATATATGCAGGGAAGTGTAAGTCATGGGATCAGGTCACACTGTAACAGCAAACCAAAGCCATTGTTAAAATTCAAACACCATGCAGTCAAATTTGCAAATAAGTATGAGCTCCTCAGGTTGACTAATAAAAAAGGCTTGATGAAAAAGCCTATCACTGGTAATGTTCACTAGCCAGGAACATTGGGGGAGGGGATTGGTTGGTTTTTGACAGGGTTTTGGGCCCTCAATGGATGGCAGGGGCAAGCAGGCTATATTTCAGGACATAAGAGTCTTCCATCACAGTCTAGAGAGCACAGACCTATGATATCAAGTAATGTGTCAACTTCAGGTGCCATTAGAAGGATTTTGGAACCCAAGTATGTCTTTTTTTCCCCCCTGTTTCCTTCTCAGCAGTTTAACTCTGAAGATTTCTCAAGAAGCTTCATTTAATTTTGGAAGGTGAATTTCTACCCTGTTCTGCTATTAAAAAAGTAAAAGTACACCTTCCAAAAAATTTTAAAACTAGATATATTTCCTGTTATTTAGTTAATAGTTCTCTGGATTTATAGCACCTTTCAAAGGAAAAATCTTAAACCACTTTATAAATACTAAATGATTATACCTTCCACCTCCTGTGAGATAGTAAAGTTCTATTATCCCACTTTGTGGATAAACTGAGGCACAGAGATTATAAAACTTACCCAATCACACAGTGAGTTCCCTATCTAGGAACAGAACCCCAGAGAACCTTACTGCTAGTCTGTTGCTACTATATACACAATAGAGCATGCTCACTATAGAAGTAAAAGGGGGAAAAAATGTCATTCTGTATCATCTTCAAATCGTCTGACAAGGGGGAGGGGGTCTCCCACAAAAGCACATGGGATAAATAAATCTGTTAGTCTTTAAAAGTGCGACATGACTCTGTGTTTGTTTTGCTGAACTAGACTAACATGGCTACCCCTTTGGATTCTAAATCATATTTCAGAATGCTCAGTAATACAGTGATGGATGAACAGTATCTTTTCTTGCATGCTCCGTAGAATTATTTCCTGTGTTCTCTTTACTTGCACATGTTTTATAATCCTGAGAGGCAGAGCCATACAAAGTCAACACTTTAATCTAATTTGTATGACTTATTTGATGTAGTATATTTTGTCCACCAAATCTATAGGCTCTGATTCAGCTACTGCATTACTGCAGTTTTACACTAGTGGCACTGCTGAACAGAAATCAATTTTGCCTGGGTGGGATTTTATTGTTTCACAATGAAATGCTGCATTTACTTGTCCAAAAATTAGCATGGGGAGAAGGTGCCTGAATTAAATTCATGGTATGCATAAGGACTGCTAGCTTTCATGGGCAAATGCTTTAAGTGCTAAAACGGGTAAATCATGGGAAATGGGTTCAAATTCAAGTCAAGTTAAGAGCAACATGAACTTCAAGAACACTTTCTAATTATCAGTATAGTCATTATTACATAAACAGATGCCTCAAGTATGATCAAGGCCCCATTGCATATTTTCTAAGTTATTACAGATTTTGACCTAAATAAGGCAGGCAGAGTGGGCGAAAGGCACTGTTAGCCTCATTTTACACATGGATAGATTAGTTGATGTTCCCTAGGTCACACAGGAATTCTGGTTCAGAGCCAGGAATTAATCTCAGTTCCCCTGAATCCAATGTGACCTGGGGCACATCGACTAATACCTCCATCTGTAAAAGTGAGACTAACGGTGCTGTCACCCATCTTACCTGCCTTGATCTCTGTTCATAGTAGAGCTCTGCAAATAACTAGCTCTTTTGATTCAGTGGTTGAAACAACAAATAACACTGAAGCAAAATTGGAAACAATTTTTTTTTTCAAACACAAAGAATTTGACACAAATTCATGAAATATTTCACTCATTTTTGACCTGTATTTGTGGTAAAAATATTGTGTCTGAAAACTTTCGCCCAGGCCCAATCCACATTACACATAAGCTGTTATTGCTGGTTGTCTCTAGTTAAAGAAATCCAGAGACACATTGGAACATGGGGTGCTATAAAATCAAGAATGATGTTGAAAATAGCCAAGAAACTTGTTTGCATAATTCCTTAGTGTAGCTCTCTTTCAAAGTGTGGCACAAGTCTCCTCCCTGGTGCTTACTACATGGAGTGGCTTCCCTTCTTTCTTCACATAGGTTAGGTCCTGGATACTTTTTCTAGCATGTTACCTCACTGTGCCTGAGAAACAGAGGGGAGTCTCTCTTTGGAAAATTAATAGTGATACCACTGCTGACTAGGAATATAAAACCCAGTACAAAAGAAACAATGAAGTATGTGTAACAGTGCACTCTCCTATTGAATGCCTCTAAATGGCTGGATGTAGAATCAGTTTTTTTACACTCTTAACGCCCCCTGCAAGCCGCTCACTGATCTTGAAAGACATAAAAGGTCTCTGGTGGTACTTTTAAAGACTAGGAAATTTATCTATCACATGAGCTTTCTTGGGAGAAAATCCCACTTCATCAGACACTAGTTCTTAGAGGAGTAGGTCTTTGTGCTTTCCAAAATAGCCACTCCTGAGCGTTCTCTCTGGGTATAATTGGAGGACCCACTTTCACTACTCTTCTCATCTCTGCTCCTTGAGTAGGGTATAATCAGAGTCAACTGTGGGGTCCCAAAGATGGAGCCTCCAAGGACAAATACAAACCCTAGCCGAGATAGTACACACCCAAAAATAATAAAAGCAAGGTTTCTTTGGAGCAGGAGCACAGGGTCGGGAAAATGAAAGAACTGAGGTTAACTAATAAGTACTCAAGCATCAACAAATCAATCAATTCCCCATCTCCCAAAACTCACAACTCTTCCCAACCCCCAGCTCCCTCCCTGCTACTTTTCCAGGCAGGCAGTATGCTGAGGATGAGTGCTGAAGTACTGTGAACTTTGGGTGTCTCAAACAAACAAATCAAAACAAACCAAGGATCTTCTTGAAGTATCTTTGTCCCTGGGTGAAGCAGGGTCCTCTCCTGTCTCACTGATCTGGACTTCTCTGCAGGTCTTGGTAGCTGGTCTTGGCTTAGATATCTGCTACTCTGTATGTTGGTCTCTGCAACACTGGACTTGTCTGCCTTGCACTAGTTCAAAGGCTCTCTCCAGGGAGTGGGAGTTAATTAGAAACTCAGTTGACTGTCCTGCTTCTCTCTCAGCTCCCAAATTCACATCAAAACTCAGAATTTAAACTAAAACAAGTTTCTTTCTCTCCAAGTCAGGCTGTCCTTTCCTACTGAGGGACTGAGTAGCCCTGACTCATCATTGACCCAGCAAACTGCTTGTCCTAATCAACCCATTTAGAAGTTTCTCTGTTGGCCTCAGCTGGAGTTTCTGATCCATTCTATCTCCACCTTTGACTCCAGACATGTTGGAAAATAGTGTTAAAGGGCTTTGGTAGCTATGATTGTCAAAGTACATAGGGTAGGACCCCCCTAGAGGCTTAGTCCAGAATTCTAACAAGCTGGCAGAATGCAAGCAGGGCTTACACTTGCACCACACTCAGCTAGCTTCAGCCCATCCTCCTAATCACCCTCCCTTCTTCAGCATACAAATTCAGCAGATAAGAAAGAGTTCTACCTTAGCAGAATTCTAAGTGATAGCAACACACAATTGCAACAGCACCTGGGCTGTGAACCTGGGATTTTAGCAGGCCTTAAGGGCTGTGGAGGAGTTTTGAGGGAGTTGTAAGTTCTTATGGGTGTTTGCTTGTTGTGTCAAATCAGCTGACCCCATCTGGGGGTGGGGCTTTCTTCCTGAGGAGTTTGAAGGCAACCATTCAAGCACACACTAATACACAGCTGTTGCAGCACCAGTGATAGTCAAAAGGTAGTTTGAGTAGAGTTTGTTTCAAAGGAAAGTTTTAGGGACATTGTGTGAGATTCTTGTATTGCTTTGCTTGGTGCACTGAGGTGTATTCTTGTTTCTTGCAGACCAAAAATAGGGAAACACTATGGCAGATATAGAGGCAGTACTGGTAAAACCTCAAGCAGGGAAAAACCAGTGAAGATAATAGGATGTTGAATCTGTGGGATGTATATGATCTTGGAGGAGGTGCCTCCAAAGATCTTTGTGTGTATGAAGTGTTACCTCATAGAGCTGATGGAGGAGAAAATTAGGTGGTTAGCGATACTGTTAGAAACTCTCATTCAGTTTAGAAAGGGGTTTGAAGAATTGATGGAGCAGATGAATCAGGGCGTTTTAAGAGAAACCCCAGACCTGCAGATGGAAACAGGGCCAGATGAGTGTGAGAGGAAAGTGGCCAATAGAAGCATTTTCAAAAGAATAGCCGTGTTAGTCTAGTCCAGTAAAAAAAAAACAACAAGGAGTCGTGTGGCACTTTAAGACTAACAGATTTATTTTTTTGCATGAGCTTTTGTGGGAGAAGATCCTACTTCCTCAGATGCTTCAAAGATGGGTGAACTGTGAGAAGTCAGTGGAGGAAAAGATAGGCTAGTGAAGGAGAAATAGAACTTAGAAACAGGTTTGCTGTGTTAGCAAATGAAGAAGGCACACAGCAGGTAATTACTGAAAGTGGGAGCATAAGGAAGAAGAGAAATGTGACTAGTCCTCACCAAAGAAGGGATAAGCTGATGAAAATAACACTGAATAAGAGCCCCAGGAGGACTCAGGAGCAGGTGCAGAGGCTTGCAGAGAAAAAGGTATAATACTGGGAACTTGCAGCTAGAAAGAAGTGGGAAGAGCCTAGAAATTGCACCCTTTCCAGGAAAAGGCAAGTATATGTAATTGATGACTCACTGCTAAGAAGGACAGACAAGCCTGTAACCAGAATTGATCCTGAAAACAGAAGGGTATGTTGCTTGCCAGGTGCTAAGATACAGGATGTTAATCTGAGGCTGAAAAGAATCTTAATGGGGGCGGCAAAGAATCCTCTCATTGTCCTTCATGTGGGTACAAATGATGTACCAAGACTCCAGCTGGAACATATCAAAGGAGACTATGCCAGGCTGGGGAGATCTTTTAAGGAAATAGAGGCTCAGGTGATCTGTAGTGGGATTCTGCCTGGCCCTAGAGGAGGACAACAAAGGTGTGAGAAGATCCTGATGATAACAACAGATGGGTCAGGCACTGATCCTATGAGGAGGGTGTTGGCCTTTATGGTCAATGAGAGGCATTCATAGAGAGAAGACTGTTCTGGTATGGAGTTGGGAGGGAGATTATCACAACTGATTAAGAGAGCTTAAACTAGGGAGGTGGAGGAGATGCCTGAATAATCTCCACTCCTGATATTAGTGTTGAGAGGAAGGATAATGAAATAAGGAAGGACAGAGAAATAGTGTTCAGCGTGGAGGCTAGGAGGAGGGGTAGTGTGAATGCCAGTCTAGCAGGAGATATTAGCTGTAGAATGACTGTGTTGAGTCAGGCAAGGAACGTGAGTGAAGCCAAGCAGCAAAACCTAAAATGTTTATATATTAATACAAGAAGCCTCAGTAACAAAATGGGGGAACTATGGCTACTGATAGAGGAAATGATCCTAGATATTACAGGGACAACAGATAAATGGTGGAATAGTAGTTAATGACTAGTGTACTGGTATTGAAGGCCATGTGTTCTCCAATGAGAGAGGATGCCATCTTAGATTTGGTTCTGGTGAGTACCAAAGGACCTCACAGAGGAACTGGTTGTAGGGAACAACTTAGATTCAAGTAACTAGGAACTAATTCAGTTGAAACTAACTGGAAGGATAAACAAAAATAGATCCATGACTAGGGCCTTTTACTTTAAAAGGGCTAACTTTAGAAAATTAAAGGAATCCATTGGGGAAGTGGACTGAGCTGAAGAACTCATGAATGTAAAGTTAGAAGAGGCTTGGAATCACTTCAAGTCAAAGTTGCAGGAACTATCTAAGGAAGGGGAAAAAATTTGTAGGCAAGAGCTGTAGACCAAGCTAAATGTGTAAGCATCTCAGAAAGGTGATTAGGAGGAAGCACAAAGCCTATAAGGAGTAGAAAATGGGGGGGGGGGATCAGCAAGCAAAACTACCTTTTGGAAGTCAGAACATATAAAGTGAGAAAAGCAAAAAGTCCAGCAAAGCTGCACTTTACAAAGGGAATTAAAACTAACAGAAGTTCTTTAACCATACAAATAGGAAGAAAACAAAGAAGTGGGAATATGAAACACTGAGGATGGGGTGGAGGTCACGGATAATCTAGTCATGGCTGAATGTCTAAATCAGTACTTTCCCTCTGTACTTAATGAGTGATGATGAGCTTGGGATAGACTTAAGGTAGCTAATGGGAATGAGGACATGAAAGTGGAAATTATCATACCTGAGCTAGAAGCCAAACGACATTGGCGGGCCTGGAAAATCTCCATCTGAGGATATTAAAGGAACTGGCTCATGAAACTGCCAGCCCATTAGCAAAGATTTTTAATGAATCTGTAAACGCAGGGGTTGTATTGTATGACTGGAGAATCACTAATATACTTCCTATTTTCAAGAAAGGGCATAAACGTGATCCAGGTAACTACAGACCTGCTAGTTTGACCTCAGTAGCATACAAGGTCTTAGAGAAAATTCTGAAGGAGAATGTACTTAAAGGATATTGAGGATAACAGTAACCAGGATAAAATGCAACATGGCTTTACAAAAGGTAGATCATGCCAGATCAACCTGATCTCCTTTTTTGAGAGGATAACAGATTATTTAGATAAAGGGAATGCAATAGACAATTTACTTAGATTTCAGCAATGCATTTGATACAGTTCCACACAGGGAATTATTAAGTTACAGAAGATGAGGATTAATATGAATATCATAAAGGTGTACAAAGGAACTGTTTAAAGGGGAGGCTACAGCAGGTCATACTGAAGGGTGAACTGTGAAACTGGAGGGAGGTAACTAGTAGAGTCCCTCAGGGTCTTGGGACTGATCTTATTTAATCTTTTTGTTACTGACCTTGGCACAAAAAGTGGGAATGTGCTAGTTAAGTTTGCAGATGACAAGCTGGGAGGCATTGGTAATACAGAGAAGGATTGGGATACCATACAAAAATATATGGATGACCTTATAGACAAAACAGGATGAAGTCTAATAACAGGAAGTGCTAGGTCATGCATTTAGGGACAAATAAGAATTTTTCCTATAAGTTGGGGACCCATCAGTTGGAAGAGACTGAGAAGAAGGATCTGGGAGTACTGGTGGATCACATGATGAATATGAGCTGCCAAAACAATGTGACAATTAACAAAGTTAATGCAGTTCTAGGATACAAGAGAAGAGATATTTCAAGTTTAGACATGGAAGTGTTAGTGCTGCTGTACGAGGCACTGGTGAGACCCCATCTGGAATACTGCATGCAGTGCTGGTCCCCCACATTTAAACAGGATGAATTCAAATTGGACGAGGTGCAGAGAAAGGCTACAAGGATGGGCCACGGAATGAAAATCCTCTCTTGTAAGAAGAGATGCAAGGAACTTGGCTTGTTTTAGCCTAACCAAAAGAAGACTGGGGGTAATATGATTGATCTCTCTAAATATGTCAGAGGAATAAATATCAGGAAGGGAGAAGAATTATTTGAGTACAGCACCAATGTGGGCACAAGAACAAATGGATATAAACTGTCCATCATGAAACTTAGGCTTGAAATTAGACACAGGTTTCTAACCATCGGAGGAGTAAAGTTCTGGAATAACCTTCCAAGGAGAGCTGTAGGGGCAAACAAATATAATTGAGCTTGATAAGTTTATGGTATGATGGGATGGCCTACTTTGGAAACTGCCTGAATGCTGGACTCAATCAGGAACAGAAGTGCTCTGGCCATGTTATTTTTTACAGTCTTGATTGTTCTTGGTCTCTGGAGGACATGGGGACAGGCAAGCAGATTTCTTTAGGCCCTCATTGTTTCCAGATCAATAAATTCATTGTGTATGCACCACTGCCACTCAGATGGACAGCAACCACCCAGAGGCTTTCCTTCCTTCTAGGTAAACCCAACCAATCTAGAATGGGAATTTTACCCTCCTTAGGTACTTTTTGCACATGACCCTATAGTTCATGCAAATAGTACCAAACTCAGCACTGAGTGCTATTCTTGCAACCTTCCTTCCTTCAGCTGCTACCAGGCAGACTACAGACCTCAAGCATCCAAGCATAAAGCATCCAAGCATCCTGAGATATCTATTCTGCGTGCCAGCTCTTATGGAAAACACAAGAACAGTGATCCCCAATGTTGTCCCATCATTTCAGGAATGGACACCATCCTTGTATCTTTACAAAACTCTAATTATTCAACTTTCATCTTAAATTACTGGCATCAATGAAAAAAGTATTAGGCCAGCAGAGTCAAAGTTGTCCAGAAATAACATATCATCACCATTCTCTTTACCCTCATTTTCCAGTAGTATAGGGTTATGCTAGCTTGCCTGGAGTTATAACAAGAAAGGCTCTTTAGAAACTGGAAAACCACTGGGTTGATAGTGCGAATGAGTAAAATCGTCTATACATTCAACAGATACAGTGCAGGCCAGTTTGTCTTTAACAAAAATATAATCATTCTTAAAATTTGTGTTTATATAGCATTCCCACCAAGATGCTGAGGGATTCAAACAAAATGTATCTGAAAGTAACAGCCTTGTATGCCAATAGGTGCACTACAGAATGTGCAATGTCAAAATCAAGTAAATTCTTAATCAAGTATTGACTGTGTTTATCATTACACAGAAAAAATGATGTTAAAGAACATTAATACAGTTGAAAAGTCAAGCACTCAAAAGTTGGGAAATGCCAGAAATAAGACTGTCTATGCAACCATTCTTCATCCCCTTGTGCACGTGCATTATGATAATCTCTAATGACATGTTCATGCTATTTTTCCAACTCCCAGGATCATTCAGTACACCAGAAGCCCACCTAATAAACTACTATTGGACATTTTGTTTTCCCATTATTGGTCAATGTGTGTCAATAGGCCTGTTCAATGTGTGACATTAGACCTTGTTTACTATAAACTATTTAGAATATGCTCTGAAAACAGAATTATTAATATCTGCATGGACTTTTCTATGGCGTCTATCACTCTAGCATGAGTACTTTCCAAACACTAATGAATGTATTTTGACAATATTCCTGTAAGCTGGGGCAGTAGTATCCTCATTTTACAGCTGGGAAATTAAATCAAAGAAAAATTATGGTAAAAAATATCCACTAATTTTGGGTTCCCAATTTGAGACACCATGACTAGAACCTGATTTTAAGAGTGCTTAGCATTATGAAGTACTCTATCTATTCTAACCACAGCTGCTTGAGACTTCAGCTGCAGTTGTGTATGCTCATCACTTATGTAGATCAGATCCAGGGGTTCTCAAGTTGGACATTAGGAATACACAATGACAAATAGTAACTTAACATCACATAGGAATGCTGTGAAAGAGATAGAGATAGAATCCAGTTCTGTGGGTCATAAGACTATCCTTTCTCTTTCAGTAGTCCATTGCCTCATTCACCAGACACTAACTTTTGCAAGAAGTAAGACTGGCATCCTACAGCCTGTAGTCTCCTTCCTCACAGTCCTGGTTCATCCCCCCAGCAAATCCATCCTGTGCGTTCTTTGCAATTTTAGTAATATTCTTTTAATATAATTTCTAGTTGGTTGGTTCTATTTCCCTTGGATTTTAACTGAAAAAAAGACATTTCATCACGTGACACCTTATTGACACCTGTATGATTCACATGGGATACTTTATCAGAAGGTTTCACATTCACTGACAGCAGTGGAATCGTAAGACTCAAGAATCTTTGATTCCCTTACACGTTCTGGAAAGGAATAAGTTCTAGCATCACAAGCTCTTCTACTCATTATCCCAAGAATGATCCCATCTGTCCTACCATCTTCAACCTGCCCCAATCCTGACTGTTCTTTATCCCTGCCTCCTTGTCCCAATTCCATTGCCCTCACCTACCTTTTTGTTTGTCTACTACTCAGCCTTCTCATCCTGGTCTCACCACTTCAGAATCCCCATTCCCCTACCAATCTTGACAGTCCCAGTTCCTCTCTTCCAGTTCCTCACTCTGCCTGTCTTTAAAATGTCTTGCCCTTGCATTCAACATTAGGAAGCTCTTATTTACACCTCTGACCTACTCCCCTGCAATATTCACCCAATGATCTTTCCACTCCGCTAATGATGCCAAACTTGATACACTGTCTCCTCTAAAGAACATTTCTGTGCCTTCTTTAATATTACATCTTAGACATAAATGTCTTTTCTAAAATGTTTCTCCAAAGTAGTTCCATTGCCTCGGTCAAATCTCTCATTTCCCCATCTTGCTTGCTAAAAAAAAGAGGAAGAAAAGTAACTAAGGTAAGTTTCTATAACCACCAAGATATGAGCATGTACTATAGTATGGCCATTACTTACTTTCACCCTCCTTTCCTTCTTTTTGTCTAGTTTTGACCTCCATGTATTGTCCAGTGCTGTAAGTTTTAAGAGGTAGAGAGCCTACTAGAATGTGCTGATGAGACATTATCTGGAATATGGTGTGCAATTCTGGTCATCTGTATTTAAAAAAAAGATTAATTGAAGCTGGAAGAGCTACAGGGAAAGGATCCTAGGATGATCCGAGGAATGGAAAACCTGTCTTGTGAGAAGAGACTCAAGGAGCTTGGCTTATTCAGCCTAATCAAAAGAAGGTTGAGGGGAGATGTGATTGCATTTGACAAATATGTCAGAGGGAGAAATACCAGGGAGGGAGAGGAATTATTTAAGTTCAGCACCAATATGGACATAAGAACTAATGGATATAAACTGGCCACCAGGAAGTTTAGACTTAAAATTAGAGGCAGGTTTCTATCCATCAGAGGATTGAAGTTCTGCAATAGCCTTTCAAGGGAGCACTGGGAGCAAAAAATCTAACTGGTTTCAAAACTGAGCTTGATAAATTAATGGAGGAGAAGGTATAATGGGACAGCCTAGTTTGGCAACTGACTGATCTTTGGCTCCTGGTGGTAGATATGCTGATGAGACAGTTGATGGGGTGGGTTCTGAGTTATTACAAATTCTTTCATGAGTGTCTGACTGACGAGTCTTGCTCGCATGCTCAGGGTTTAACTGATTGTCATATTGGAGTCAGGAAGGAACTTTCCCCCAGGATAGATTGGCAAATGGCTGAGAGGTTTCTTGCCTTCCTCTGTAGATGAGATGTGACTTAATTGCTGGTGGATTCTCTGTGCCTTAAAGTCTTTAAATCATGATTAGAGGACATTAATAACTTACTCAAAGGTTAAAAGTTTATTTCAGGAGCAGTAGGTGAGGTTCTGTGACCTGCATTGTGCAGGAGGTCAGACTAAATCAGTGGTTTTCAAACTTAGGGTCGGGACACAGTTCTGGGTCATGGATCCTAAGATATCACCCTCCCACACACACACACCCCATCACCAAAGGACTGAAATGCATTGTTCAAAGATATAATTGTTGGGTCATGGCCATAAATGATTTTTTTTTTCAAGTGGGTCCTGAGAAAAAAGTTTGAGGACCACTGGACTAGATGATCAAATTGTTCCCTTCTGACCTCAGAGTCTGTGAGTCTAACTTTAGTTAACTGCCTAGCACACTTTTTTAGGTACTCAAATAAATACAAAAAATAAATAATAAAGTAAATATTCAGTTGTGTTTAGGATATCTTGAAAGGTTTTCTTTTACATTTCAGAGAAGAAGCAATATCAGATCAGGCCTGAAAATTGCAAACAGAAAGACCTAACAATGAAGCAGAGTGGGTAAATCAGCCGTTCTGTTCTTGATCCTTGTCAGCTGCTATGAAATCAGCACCTAAAGCCTTTACAAAGAGGGCAATGAAATAAACCTGGGAATTGTGTTGAAACAGAAACCTTTTCCCTTTGAAATTCTATGATTCTCAAGCAGTGAGGTCAGAAGAAATGCAACACTAGCAATTCTAAAAATCCCTTTCTAAAGCAAGGAAATGTCATCATCATCTTTGTGAATACAGCCTTACATAAAGTGCTATTTTACTTTTTTGGATTATACTCTGGGGGAAAAAAATTGAATCAGCTTTCCAAACTTCTCTACACTCAGGTAGGACTAGATAAAAGGTTGATTTCAGGTGACATCAGGCTTATAATACTAACAGCCAGGGACTTAGAATTGCTCAAAAGTGTAAATACGGGGAGGAGAGGAGGGTATGTATACCAAAGAGTAAAGGGGTGGGAGAAGAGTCTCACATGTCATGCTAACCAGTTCTATTTTTGTACAAGTTGTTCTACCTTGATTCTTGCTTTATCAGGAAACCCTCCCTTATTTCTGAAAGAATTATTTTTCTTTAAAATCCTTTAGTCCCGAAATACTAATTGCCGGTCAATTATAGCTCCACATTTAAATTTGAAAAAAAATTAAGACCAATAGAAAATTTATTTAGATTATTAGTTACTTTAGAGTTCTATGTATAAAACATGATGTATTTGCAACCTAAAAGCATCACAGTCTGGTACTAATGCCCAGAACCAGAAAGTAAAACTTACTGGAAACTATAATGAAGCTAAATAATCCTTATCTCATTCAAGCTAAATGAAGTTCAAAAGGTACTTAATAAATATAAATGCCAAGAAGTACCCAATTTAAAAATATTTGTTTGGATAAAGGTAGG
Organism: Podocnemis expansa; assembly: GCA_007922195.1. Lineage (NCBI taxonomy): Eukaryota > Metazoa > Chordata > Testudines > Podocnemididae > Podocnemis > Podocnemis expansa. The sequence goes on from ML681963.1 coordinate 31,046,837, forward strand.
CTGTTATCAACACCACAAATAAAAACATTTGTTGTTGTTTTTAAAAAACATGAAGATATGTTTTTAACCTGAGAGAATTCCTTTGAGAAAATGTTTAAAATATTTACTTCTTCTAAAGAACATAAGCAAATTGAAGCAATCCCTTTTTGATTTGCATGTGAGGTGATTAAAATAATATTTTGCATTTCCATAGAATTTTCCATCAAAGCTCTTTACAAATATTAATTCATTGTTATATCATTCATGGAAGGTCTGTAGTTCAGAACTTTTAGCTACATGTTTCAAGTGGGGAAGCTGAGGCAATAGGGGGTTGAGACACTTGCCTAAGCTTTTCAGTTTTGCCCATGGTACAATCTGGAGCAGAGACAAAAATTCTACCCCCCACTTTGCTGCTCAGCTCATTAGACTACGCTTCCTCTAATTGGTGCCTCGTCCACAGAGCAAAGGCATTTGGAATTCCTGAAAATTAAGTCTTGGAACCTGTTTGTTTGTAAAGTAAATGAATATGTAACAAAGAAAACAAGAGGGCTGTTTACAGCACTAATAGAGATACTGTAGTCAGTGAGGTGTGTTATTTATCACCCCTCATCTCATATCTACAATCCACGCCCCCAGCTTTTAATTGATTTTGTTCATTTCTCATTCTCCATAAAGACTCTGCAGAAGAAAATTTTACCAGTATTCAGGATGCTGTCATCCTCACTGCTGCTGCTGCACTCTGCCTAGATGTGCTTTCTGCATTTGTGGTGTTTATTTACAAATGAGTTGCACTAAAAGAGTCAGCTTTCAGTCCTTTGCTTCTTCTGTTTTTTTGGCTTCTGGTAACCCCAGTAGTCTTACAGGAATCCCACATCAAGTCATATAACAGTTAATATTGGAAGGCCAGTGTGTTTAGAAGTTTGTTGTGGAACATTGGAACTACCATGGCAGGTCAGTCCATCTAGTCCAGGAGTGTCAAACATGCAGCCCATGGACCAGATGTGGCCTGTGAACCTCCTCCCTCCGGCCCGTGACTTCTCTCCCTGGGACTGCTCTTTCCCTAACAGAGAGAAAGTGATGCATTGCAGAGTGCAGTCTTGTTCACACAGTGCTCTGCAATGACATAAGAATTCCATAGTATTTTATTTTATGGTTGGTACTACCCACCTGAAGTACATTTAACTCAACTCTGGCCCACCATAGAAAATGAGGTTGACACCCCTGATCTAGTCCAACGGCCTGCATCTGATGCTGGCCAGTGCCAGATGGTATAAGATAGTATCATCTTCAAAAAAACAAACAAACAAACAAACAAAAAAAACCCCACAACCCACAAGCTATGCACAACTTCAAATGAGAAATAAAGTAACTTATCCATAAAGGAAACATCAAGCCAAATAAGCACCCAGTCAATGGTTAGTGTCATTTATCAGAGAATAATGGCTTGATCTACTGTACAGGTTGGAATTTTGAAGTACCTGATAAACTCTTTAGGGTAAATTTCTGATTTCTACTCACAGCCTGAGTATTTGTGCCATAGTTATCATAGATTAATACAAATACCAGGAGAAAGTGGTAACTAATCCAAATCTTGAAGATCAGATTCGCTTCCTCGGGCAAATCTCTCACTAAAGTCACTGGGCATTTCTATAAGCCTAGACTGAATACCTGAGTATTTTGCCTGTCGAGATTTCCTTACTATTTTCTTCTCTTACATTTTCTCTGTTTGTTGGCAGCAGGAGCACTAACCTTGAAAAAGAGCTCATGTGCCTTTGGGTTTAAACCTACCTATTTCAGGAAGGAACTTTTAAGAGCAAATATCTTTTCTGATTAGCACCAAGCTTTCAAGGCTTCAAATCTCAGTTCTAAGGAGGAAAGAAAGTTGTTTCCTTAAAGTATCAAGAGATGGTAAGAGGGAATGGCAGCCAGCGATCATGGACCAATTTGGGATTTTCTAACTAGGATGTGAAAAATAATTCGAATGAGTTTTCAGTTAAGTTTTGACGAACCTGATCCTGATAACTGTTGAGTCAGCTCCTACTGACTTCAGATGGACCATCCTGGTAACAGCTTTTCTCAAGACCCAAAATAGGAATCAGATGGGACTTAGCAATTACACTCAGGAGGAAGTGGGGAAGGAAGATAGTAGGGTGTGATCTTGGTTAGAGAGCCAACTATAAGGTTGAAAAAAAGAGTTTTTAAAAATCCATGTCCCTCTAGGAAGAAGGTTCTCAATGGTTCCTTTTATATCATTGCTGATTTTTGTGTGCCTGTAACTAGCCTTGTGGCAATTAAAGACTAACAAATTTAATTATTGCATGAGCTTTTTTGGGTGAAAATCCCACTTTGTCAGACAAGTGCCACAGGATTCCTTGGTTGTTTACTGAAGTAGACTGACATGGCTGTTCAGAACTTTGCAGTTAGTCTCTTCACTTGCCACCGCTCATGAGGTCTCAGTTCATTGCCATGAAACTTATCATAATATCATCAGCCAAGGCTGTGGTATCTCTCAATGGATCAGGCAAAGGAGAAAGCCACATAGATCAGCTATTACTAATACAGCACTAAGAACATGCTAAGAGCTTTACAGACAACTAAGACAGTGCCCCTCTCCCAAAGAGCTGAACCTTGCAATAAAACCTGTTCTTTAGCCACAAAGTGACAATAATTTATTGGCTAACAGCCAAGTAAGTGTATCTGACTGACACTATCCCCAGTCACTGTACATGAAAGGAAAATCTAACAACACAAAGTTAAAAATAACAGGATGGAGAAGAACAGGATGCAAACACTGAAGCCTGGGCATGGATGGGCTTTTTAGGGAGTTGAAACCACTACCATATATTGGAAAGAATCTATCAAATCTCATTGAATTATTTATAGAAGAGTGTCCAAATGTGTGGTCGTGGGTGGTATATTGACAAGCAGCTGTGAGTGTGAGGACTGCACCTATATTGAATCATATTTACATATTTTGTAAAAAAATAATAAAAACCAGTCAAACACTGAAATGTGGGTGAACCATGCAGACCCAGGCAACAATCAGTTTGTGCTAGAATACTTATTTTATGTAAATCATGTGTTATAAGCTATACAAAAATAGAACATTTTAAAACACATAAAAAATTAGCTCACAAATAAGCTCCTCTATTGTTGTAGGAAGTCTCTGGGTGATTGGTCACTGTCCAGATCACACTCCACTGGTTCCCTCTCTCTGAGAACCCTAGGTGAAGCTTTTATGATTGCAATCAGAGCCCAAACAGCTCATATGTAAATGAAGTGCTCCTATTATTTCACCCCAATTAAACCTTTTATGAAAGTTGATCCAGCTGCTCACTCTGTTTCTCTGGCTCATAGCTGGATCTTTGCTACATGCTGCCATAACTTCCCCTCCCCTAGCATTTGAGTAGAATTCTATTTTTCCATATAATAAATAGAAATTGTTGCTTGAGTTCACATGCATTTTGATGAGTGGAGCTGGTCAGCTTTGCTTATCTGAGAGCTTCAGGAATGGCATAACTATGGGTTACACACTGACCTTAGAAGGCATTTTTTGGCTCTTAGGACACAGTTTTCATTACTCCCATTTGTTGGTTTATTTTAGTAATATAGCAACTTTAGCTCATCAGGTATGGACTGGAGGTTGGGATCAGTTCAGTTTCCTGGGTGACCTGCATGTGCTTAACTATCTGCCCCTTCGGTCTGTTTATAGACTTGACCACATCTCCTTGTTGCATAACAGGGACAGAGACCTCTGCTCTATATACCCCACTTAGTATTTGTGAAATAGGGGTTAGCAAGAACTCCCAAACATAATTTCAGCTGTGACATTAGAGCTGAAGAGAAGCTACTTTTTATCTATAATTAGAGCCCAGCTTTTTACACTGGGAAGCTTATACAGACTGGAATTTGGCTGGAACAAATTGCATCTCTGTCAACATAACTAGGAGCTCAGCACTTTTCTGATTATTAATGTGACTTACAAATCTGCTGGGGATGGTTACACAGAACCAGTGAAATATTGTTAACTTACTCAGCTCTCTTCCTTGGGAGGCTGGACATCCTTTTAGCTCTGGAGCCATCCAGTTTTCAGCATGAGGTGAAAGCAAAACAAATGCAGTGTGCATACAGCCTCAGCCACATGCCAAGCCTATTCCCTGCTAATGATCCCATTCCCATCAGATGCTCAAATACCATCAAGCTGCAGATCTGCTAAAGGCAAAAATACTTGGTTTTACCACATTTGTTAATCTTTAAGCTTTACTAGAGAATGAGAATTTTCTTGCCAGGAGGTTTTCTTAAAAAAAAAAAAAAAGAAAAGAAATCATGATTTTTTTTCTTATTTCTTGAGTTTATGCTCTTTTAAATAAATTTGACAACTGCCTCTAGCCCACTCACATGCCTTTCTCCACTGCCCATAAGCCGTGGCTCTGGGACCTGCTGCTCTAAGCATAGCAGGCAGTTTCCAGAACAGAATGCAGCAGTCCCACATCCCCCCGCCCCATTTTGCCTATTTATTTTAGTTTTGTCTGAATGCAACAGGGCTGTACTGGTATGAGTTTGGCTCTTTACTTCCCTCTTTAGTTTAACATTGGATCTGGCTACACCGTGAACAGTCCGTTCATTTGATTCTGAATGGCTGTTTTCATGTATATGTCCCTTAAAACTCCCATTTTCATAAAAAATGTGAATTCATGGGATTTGGGGATCCTGCATCTTTTGGGATGGCTGCTCTTTGTAAGAGGACCCATATGCCAATTAAAAAAGGTTCATGCATAAATTATCAACATACAATCTTACGGCTGCAAGCCCTTCAGGACAGGAACTGATTTTTGTTCTGTCTTTGTACAGCAACTAGCACAATGGAGTCCTGATCAGTGCCTTTAGGGGCTATCAAAAGTCTGATAATTTATTAATAGTTTCCTGTTCTGTTTAATAAGTTTCATTTACCCATTCTTAGTGAAGACACGTACCATAGGGTGAATTTTCAGAGCTTCTGAATAACATCCAGCTCCCATCCAGGCAGGCACACAGCACCCTGAAAAAGGCACCACATGAGACTTACACAACCACGCCTCACAAATCATAAATGGTCACAAACAACAGTTCATACAATCTATTGATATTTTATTCACATCAAGTGTTCATAAAGTAATAAAATCAAAGTGTGGGTGTGAGTGCTTCACAGACAGCAAGGGCTACATTTGACAGATCATTTATTAATTTGACCATCAAGCATGACTGCTGAGGGTGAGAGCAGGGGCAGTATTTAATTGCTTGTGCTAAGACCACAAGCCCCTTTTCATCCAAAGGGGGCCATATTTCTTCTGTAAGCAGCTGAGGGCCTATCACACACAGGTGAGCAGTTCTGATTCCATTCCATGGAGGGCAGTGACAATCATACATGATAGCCAGTTAATTATGCCATTCATATGCCACCTCAGCTTCCTTTATTGAAGGGGAATTCTCAGGTAACCTGTTAAGACAGCTTTCTGCTTGCATTCTGCCACTAAAGTCAGAATAGAGCTGGTTTTAATATCAACATTTTACAGGTGAAGACTGAGATGCTGCCCAGGCCTAGAATCGTGTCATGTGCTGGAGACAAGCACTGAGCTCCAGTAACATAGGTGTGTGTCCAGCTCAAGACAGAACAGCAGGAGGCTATTGCAACTCAGGTTTGAGCTGCAGAAGACCTGTGGGGGGCTAGAACCAGCATATCAAGCAGGATATGAGGCCAGTCAGCAAGGCTAATTTATTGAATGCAGTGGTCTTAACCGTGCCATCTACCAAAGCCTAGCTGTGCATAAAGCAATAAGAGGCAATCTTTTTGTTTTGCATGAAAGAGAAAGGGAGGAGAGACACACCAGAGAACAATCAGAGCTTGATACAATAATTCAGTGGCAGGAAGCTAAATTTATATTCCCATAAAGCTATCTTGGTGGGGGGTGGTTCCTTCCAGCAGAGTTGCATATTCTAGTTAATCCTTCCCCAAGAAAACCTGATTCCTTTTCTTTTGTTCTTTTTTCTTTCCCCCATTCAGCTGAAAAATATCTAAAGATTTTTTTGAAGGAGAAAGAAATGTAAGGTCATCTCTTCCCCTCCACCAAGATTCTTTTCTGGCAGCTGAGTTTGGTCACTTTTCATTTCAACAAGCCAAATTGGTGCCACAGCCCTGATGGGGTGGAGGGGAAGGCAAGGGAAGGGAAGAGGTAAATGAAAATCTGTAACAGGAGTGAATTATCATCAGGAAATTTATTCCAGACAGACTCATATCAGCCTTAAATGTGTCCCTTCTTCCCACAGGGCATTTGGAAGGGCTGGAAATTTATGCAGAATGCTGCCTGATGAAAAGCTAATGTGATTTGTGGGTATTCTTTATATAGAAAAAGTGATGCTTGTTTGGGCTATGTTCAGAACTTGAGTAGTCAATGGAGTTGCATCCACTGACTCTCAAAAAGGTGGCAGTAGTTGAGCAGGGTCACAGTTATATCTTGTGAAGAGGGAAAGAAGATAGCACAGGATGATCTAATAGGAGAAGGATGGTAGGGTATGGCATCTGGTGGAGGAACAAAGCAGCTAGGGCTGAGTCCTTCAATGAATCAGAAAGAAGTCATCAATGATATGGGAAATGTATGGTATTCCACATACAACAGCAGCACTAAGGAACATAATGAAAAAGGATTGGCTCAGAACTGGGAGAAAAATCACCTAGGGCAGGGGAAAGATGAGATGGAGACTCACCATAGATTGGGTAATAAGTCACTAGTAGGAGTGGGACATAGCAGAAGGGTGAGGAGGAAAACATCAAGAGGATGGGAAAAAATACAAGAAATCCCAGAGTGAAGGGTATTAAGCTAGGGATTGGAGGCAGCAAAGGTTACAAGTACAGCTATTTGGCAGTTTTACAACACCTCAAAATAAAACATCCCATTCAATACACCCCATACAATAAATTCTGTTCAATTTTTTTCCTGAAATTTTCTTTCACTTTAAGGTATATTTTTCCTTTGATAACAAAGTAGGTTGAAAAGTCTTGAAGTCTAGGAAAAGGTTAATTTATAGTTAATTGCTTAGAGACTGATTTGTAAGAGAAAGTTCATTTGTGACCCAGGAAAGGGAGCTCAGCATGGTTGCTTTGTTCATATTGTTCATACCCTGGCATTTTCTCAAGTCAACGTTCTTAGCTCTGACCTTGCAAAGCCAGAAAGTCAGCAGCCAATCTGCAGAGAGATCTACTCTGTGCCTGTCTGTCAGTCAACAGTATGAACATCTCCAGAGGGTATCTCAGAATCACAGTGATTCCAAATGGAAGAAACATATTTGATCACCTAATACATTCCCTTTCTCTCCTGCCAATGAACATGTCTACTGGAACAGTATCATCCTATACAGGTTTTATAAGAATGCCAACATCAGAAGAAAGAAAAAATTCTTATAGTGGTACAAGATATTTTTGGACATGTTAGATAATGTGGAAGTAGAAATAATGAGATGACACTTGCCTGCCACTACTGCTACTGTGAGGAACAGCAGCTAGGAAGGGGAATATCCATGGCTGTGTTCTGACGAGAGTTTTATTTCAAAACAACAGCTGTTGTTTCAAAATAAAATTTCTTATGTCCAGACAACGTTCTGTTATTCCGAAACAACGGGACCTGTTGTTTTGAAATAATGGCCATTCTTTCGAAACAGTGAAACCCCGCATGAAATCAAAATAGCCTTTGTTTCAAAACAACCGTTTTGAAATGGCATTTGGACGTGTTATTTTGAAATAACCATTATTTTGAAATGACACTTTTGCCCTTATCTTTCCCAGGGTGCCTTCCTTTTAGCCTTTATTGGGTGGGGGCATGGCCCAGGGAGGGGGCCATGTTGCTACACCTCCCATGGTGCCCCTCTCCTAAAGCAAAATAGCAAGTCCTGTGTTTGGACATGCTATTTTGCTTTGAGCTTTTCCCTTAATTTGAATTAATGTATTTTGAAATAAGGACTTTATTTCAAAATAACTCATTTAGAAATAACAGTTTACGTGTGAACATAGCCCACGACTGAGGTTCTGTGGAGAGGGAAGCTCTGTTGGTCAAGAAGTGTAGGGTCCAGGGTGTGGGATTCAGATCATGGTGGGAGGTTTAATGGGTATGGGAAGGAGAAGAAACATTGTGTTGATGAATATTTTGTGGGATAGGGTAAAGAGGAAAGTATTCTTGGAATGACACCTTAATTACTGACTGGAATTGACAGTTTTTGAAGCAGCCTCTGTCAAAATGTAAGACACACATCCCTGCATAAAATAATGTCTTGTGCTAGCCAAAGGATCCATTTTTCAGAGTGAATAAGAACCTAATGTTTTTTTAATAGGTATGACCTTCTAACTTTACTTCTATTAAGTCTGGATGAGAGCAGTGATATCTTCTGAGCTCTGCTAATACACTTACTGTACTTTGCTTACTTGAGCACAGATGCTTATGATGTTAGGGCTGAGGGCTGGCAGGTTTCTGCTTCCTCCTTTTCCTTTATTTTCTTTTGAACTGAAATTCGCCTGTGAGTTTAGTGGTACATGAAAGTTATGAACTAAACACAGGTGTGAGGCAGTCATAGAGCAAGCTGTCTCTGTATGAAATTCCACACTGAGCTCTGTCAGTGTCTCTCAGTCTTAACTTCACCACCCACTCTCCTGCTATTCTAGTTCTGCCCACATCCAACACCCACTGAGATCTAACAAGATAGCTCAAACTTCACCTGTAAATCACACCACCCCCTTCCCAAATCTTCAACTGCTATACCAATTCCCATCCCCAACGGATGTTTAGTTCTAACAAAACTCAATCCTGACCTGTAAATCAGTTCCTGTGATTACAAAATCATAGTTTAACAGAAGTCAGGGAGCAAAATAGAGCAAAGGTATTTTTTGCATCACTTCACCTGGAACAGATTTTTTTATTGTTATAGAAAAGTATCAAACTGAAACAAGTAGGAAATTGAGACAAAACCAACATCATCAGGCATCATTTTCGTTTAAAATCCAGGGGACAACATATCACTCTTTGAGAATGTGGCATTAGTTGAGATCACAGTGGAAAAACCACACATATGATCTCCATCAGCAAAAGAAAGGCTTTTTAAGAAGAGATTGTTTCTACACTATAAATAACAATCTTGCTCCTTTTGCATTGAACCAGATTAACCATTGAGTATCAGATAGGTCATCAAAGGAGCTGAAAGACAGATTAGAGAACAAGGGTCTACTGACTATCTGCCATGATGAAGAAGCCTAGAAATTGGAAACATTTTAGGGTTATGCTCACATTTCCTGCTCTAAAACAACTCCCTCTTATTTTTTCCATATTGGCCGCATAAAATTTCCTGGCCAAGATTTTCAAATGTAACTAGTTAAGTTGATTTGTAGTTGTTCAACCTGAGACTTATAGAGGTCATTGGGAATTTTTCAAAGAAACAGTTCTCACCAGAAAATGCCAATTCACTGAAATTGAAACTTTTTGTAGAATCTTATAGGTTTCCACAAAAAAATCATGGGAAAGGTCCAAGATATATTTTTTGGTCAAAACAAGAGCAAAGCATTCTGAAAAGGGCTCCATAGTCTAAGGGTTAGGACATTTGTCTAGGTTATGAGAAAGCCATGTTGAACTCAGTGGCTTGCCTGATTCAGACAGAAACTTGAATACGTGTCTCCTATATCCTTCATGAGTGATATCATCTATTATCTGGGTTTCTTAAGCCAGCATGAAAAATCTCAGATGGTCAAATTTTATTTTGATGCACTATGAAAACACAGGTCAAAAGCAGCGTTTTGTTTTTGTTTTGTGTTCTTTTTTTAAAAGACACTTTGGTTTCTTATTAGACTTACATGGGACACTTTAAAACATTATCAGAAAGTGGTTGCCCTGCATTTTATATAATTCACACGCTTTGAAGGTGTCCTAGTTGGGCTGAAATTTGAATCACATAAAATCACTAATTACTTTTGAAATTCTTTTCTACCCATTTTATGGTTGCAGTTGAATAGCCTGCCTCAGATCTTTGCTATTTGGCTCTTTCTTGGAGTTGCTGTAGCAGGCTGAAGACACAGTTAATCCACAGCCAGAGTGATAGAAGGGTGGTAAGGAGACCATGTTAGCAAGACCAACCTTTCCATCTGTACCACTTCCATCACCATCCTTGCTTGGAAGGAAACCAGGAAAGAGGGTTAACTGGAAGTGTACATGGAACTATGAATATCTTGTACCACCCAGCTAAAGCAATAATAACTGAAAATTGATTTTTTTTTCTTTTTTACACTCTGTTCCCCACCAGTCTTCTTTCTGTGGTCATTTCTTTCCGTGTGTGTGTGTGTGTGTGTGTGCGTGCGTGCGTGCGTGCGTGCGTGCACGCACACATGTGTATATTTTAAAAAAAGATTAATTCAAACAATTAAAACCTTAGAGACATTGTAATGGTATGCAGACCCCCAGTGGTACTCTTGGGAACCTGGGAGTTGTGGAACCACAGGATGCTCTTATCAATTATTCGGTTTGAGATGAGCACCCCACCATACTCTTGCTGATGATGCACAGTCTCTCCAGAATGTGTTACCACCTAACATGACAGCAGTTGGTGCCATATACCCAAATGCATTACCTGGAACACTCTCCCTGAGCAAACCCCACCGAGTTCACCCTAAGTTCTCCAAGACTAACCACATGAGAATAAACCCAAAGATAATACTGCCTTGTGCTAGACAAAGATTTATGCAATGCAAGCTCAATAATGTAACACTTCTGCCAGGCCAAGACTGCAGCAGCAGAGGGCTGGGTTCTATATTTAAGGGTTCCTAATAATATTACTAGACCAGCTGGTTCAAGCCCTGACCCAGTTTCCTGGGAAATAGCACACTATTTCCTGAGTACTCTAGAGGGAAATGCTTCCCCTCTCACAAGCATGACTTTGAGTGTAGTACATAAATCTTTTAATACTAACAAAAAGAGGATATATAGAGGCAATATCAAAACCAGCACTCATTTGGGGGAACAGCACAGTGCAGGATTCACACAAAAACTAATAAGCAGAACTTACCCCACCCCAGTGTATATCAAGGGTGTCCATTACTTCTCCATTACCCCCATGCTGACCATCACAGTTTTAGCATCTTACCTCCTCAAAGAGGGTGGGGGCCCTCAGCCAGTACCCTCCAATTGCCTTCTGCCACCTCTGTGTCTGTTGGAGCCAACCACTGGCCACTCACACTCTCCACTGGTGCTGTCCACTGGTCACTCATGCTTTCCACTGGTGCCATCCACTCACCACTCACACCATCCACTCCTGCCAGCTGTCTGCTTGCACTCTCCCAGCCAGAGGCACCAACTTCTGCTGGGCCTCAGTCAGCTTTTTAGTGATTTCAGCTCTTAGAGAAAATTTCAAACATCTAGTGATCTCAGCTCCAAGGACATCAGAAAGAAGTCCCTAAGCAGAATAAAAAAGAGTCCACAAGGAATCAGTAACTCTATATTTTAACAGTGGAAAGGGAATTAAGCATTGCTTAAAGCACAGCTCTTCAGCAGAGCTGATACCATGTTTTTCTCCTCCTTTTCAACACCAAAAAAAACAGCATTGACCATTGAGTTGTGTGTTGCTGGTGGTGAACTTTCCCACCACAGCAGGCTAAACATTATTTATACAATCAAAGGTTAGTATACAATGAAAATACATTTAATTTCTTCCTTCAGTTAAAACACAGAGATTTGTAACCCAGACCAGCCATATCATTTGCCATCATGCCCTGCACCTAGGTGGGTTCATCCATATATAGTGAAATTATTCTAAATACTTAATCGTACTCATGCAAATACAAAGCCAATGTAAATAAGGTGCCTCCCTTTTTGCTGGATGAACAGGCGAAGTGCCTAGCCACACAGGCCTTGCTTACAATAAGTCTACTTCCTCCTCAATGTGAGTAGGAAATGTACCAGCATTTGTTAATGTGAGTTGAAATTGCCTGAACATTTTAACTGAAAAACACACTGGCTCAGGTAAAACATTAAACTAGAAAAATAATAGATTTTAAGTTATTATAATTTGTAAATATATAGAAACTGGAAGTGGTTTCTAAAGAAATAAAAATAAGAATGCAGTTTAAATTCTAACAGGATTTTAATCTAGATATGTCTCATCCTGAGAGATGGTACAAGCAGGTTACAGATCTTCAATATACAGGCTTCATGCTTTACAACCTGAGACCATCCCTTTCCCAATTCAAAGGTCTTTGCTTTCAGTTGTTTCTTCACATAATGAGCTGGGGGTGAGGGGGAATGTAAAGAGTGTTATATAGACCAAAGTATTTTCAGTGATGTATGTGTGACCCTGGTGTCTTTGAATAATTTGCACAGATGGAACTAATTTAAATGTAGTAAACAAGTCCATTTAATATGCACAACAAGAAATAGCCTGCTCCATGGTTCTGCTGTCCTGACAAGGTAAAAACCAGTGAAATTTTACTTTTGTTACTGAAGTCAACAGATCTGACTCTCCATACACATCACAAGAGGAACTGGTGAGACTGAAAGGGTCATGGTTATACTGTCACTCATCTGAGTAGAACCACAAAGCCATGTTTGCTTCATTGTTTCCTGTAAGAAAAAGGAAGTCTGTACTTAAAAAGGATTCTTTGGATGATATGAAGAAAAGGGAACTGAAATAATAAATGCCTGCAATTTTTCTTTCTAATTTATTAAATTCCTTTCTGGTGTGTGCTTCTCCTTCTCTCCCTTTGCTTTTTCCTAGCTGAAGGAACTCACAATAAACAGCTCAGTCTAGATGCAATGCAATTAGAATAAAGATAAAATTTGCTATTTCCCCTGTTCCTGCTACATCTGTGCTCCCACCTCACAATTCCAGCCCTCGCCCTTCATACAATTCTGTCAGTGCAGCTCAGTCCAACCTGCCATGCCTAATTCTGTTCCAGTCTTGATTCCCGCTATAATTCCAACAGCTCCTTTCAGACCTCACATATAACACTCTCCTATAAGAGATTGCTGTTTCTTCCTAACTGTGCCTTGATTTTGGATATGTATAAAAATGGAGACCGGGATGAGACCTGCCAAAGATATTTTCACTCTAACTTTCAGGATTAAAACCAAGAGACTATATTGCTCAATGGTGGAATTCCACTGACTAGGGAAGTATTTGGTCCATGGGCTCCAGAGATGACAGACTGACTCCAAATAGCTGAATTGCCTGGCATCAGAAAATCCTACATTTGGTGACATAGGTACATGAGTGGAAAGGGGATGTAGCCAAAGATTTGGTGGAAGGGGAATGCAGAAGAAAATGAGAGGAGCTGAGATAAAGAAAAATTGACAACTGAAAATTCTCTGCAGTGGCCCCAACTCTTTCTGTTCTCCATGTCTCCTTTTCATTTTCCTTTCTCCTGTCTTTCTTGCCTTCTCTTGTTCCTGGTGCTGCTTTCCCTTGCACCATCTTCCTTTATTCTCTCCCGTAGTATATTTACTATTCAAGATTATTGCTATCCCCTCAAGAGATATTAGTAAGGGATATGGGAATGTTCATTGCTCACTGTGATTTCTCAGGAACCATTTTATAAAATAAGTTGTGTTTGTATACAGTTATTGACCCTGCTGATAGCATAGAATATATAAAATCTTAAGAAAAACTTCCTAACTATAAGAACAGTAGGAAAATGGAACTAACTTACAAGAAAGGTCAGGGAATCACCTTCACTGAAGGTTTTCAAAAAGAGGCTAGCTGGCCATTTGTCTTGGATAGTTTACACACAAAAAATCCTCCAGGACACAGAACGCCACATCCTCTTCTCACAAGAAGAAGAGATGGGAAAGTGGAAACGATTTAGCCCACTAATGTATATCACCTAGCCAACACCACACCAGCTGGCTGGGGAAGAAAGGTCCTTGGAAAGCTGATTTTTTTGAGTTCTAAATAACTCAATGAGGCTTCCACCACTTCCTTTGGTGCACTATTTAACAATCTAGCACAGTGGTTTCTAGACCACAGGTCACAGTCCAATACTGGGTGTAAATGATTTTTTTTCTACTGAGTCCCAAAGAAAAAAGTTTGAAAACCACTGATCAAGCAGATCAGAGCCTAATAATGGTTGTACGGGATAGATGTATGGTCTAAAGATGTAGTTGGTAATGCCTGGAGGCAGCTGCAGTGATGGAACATTTTGAAATGCCTTCAGTAGGAAAGACTCACAGAATTCCTGGAACTCTGTGAGCTGTATTCCGCTCTTCATTCTTCCGAAGTGCTCTAGATAGTATTAATTCATTGCAGTCTACTATGCATGAGTCTAAGACCTTATGAGACCATAATCTAACCATTCTTGTATAAGCCAGTCATCTTGGATAGTCATTGCTCTTTTTTAAAAGTCATCATGCCTTTCAGAGTCACCCCTTGACTGATTCAGTTCCATACTGCCTCTAGTAAGAGTCTCTGACTTCCAGACACCATCATGTTGTTTGGATAGTGGGCTCTCAGAAACACAGACTTTTGCAGAACACACAACTTCAATAAAATGCTCTGCATGTTTATAGAACTGGCTACATGTTGATGGTACTAATAATGAACAGTTTGTAAAGTACTTTTGGGTGAAAATAAGTACTTAGTTTTTCTTCTTCTGTTCCTACATCACCATCTTCAATCCTCTTACCTCAGAAACTGCTGTGGCATAAGTCCCTTTTGTGCTGAGTCAGTGACTGATAATTGGCTACAGTTTCTGTCACTGCCAGCAAAGTAAAAGAAGCATCATTGATTTTATTAACAAGTGTGGCATCATCTGCATTAAGAAGATTTTTACAAAAACTAATGAATGGAATCAGAGACCCAGCAGCATGCAATGAATCGGGGTATATGAACAAATTGCATCTGTGGGGTCTGAGCTTGACTTCACTCGCTTTGTGTAAATCAGGAGTAAACAAGTAAGGGTAACTACACTCATGTGAGTTGAAAAGCCCCCATTATTTTCAGCTATGGGGAGAACATAGTGTGATTTTGACAGAATCCTGTATATCAAGTATTTGGTAATATTAAAGGTAAATAACAATTTCAGAATAGCTTTTCATAGCCTACCCTCTCATCTTCCTCAACCTGTCAAAAGGAGTCATCTGCCTTTCCAAACAGCACCCAAATGTTTTTTTGCATTAGCAATGAAATAATTTATCCCTTACCACTCTATCACCCAGATCTTACAATGTGTGTGTTGTTCGTCAATAAAGCTCTCATCAGTTCTTAATGATAACAGCAGAAAACTGTGTAAGGTGTGTTCTGTCAATGGAGAGAGCCCTTAATAATCTCAATTTTTTTTTATTCCTCTGCCCCCCTTGCTGCATTTTTTGCAGACTGACAAGAAGAAAACACTATGTTGCTTGTGCTTGCCAAATCTAGATAGAAGCGAGTGATAAAATATTCATTGGAAGGAAAAAAAATGAATTATAATAATGTTAACAGAGCAGCTGAAAGCAACAGAATGTACCAATAACTGTACATACTTTATCTCAGCCACCCCCTGGTCTGGCTTGTCCATGTGACTTTACAGAGATGTGGAGGTAGAAAAAAAAAACTTCTAGATGCAGTCAAGTTCTATGCCTCAAGATATTAGACAGCATCAGAAAGCTGTGTTTGGAGAGCTATTTCTGAAGTTGTCTATTGTAACATCTTTTTTACAGAGATGACCACCAACAGTTTATTAGATCATATAGTATTGCATCTGAATGTTCCAAAGTATTCAGATTGCCAACAGCA
Organism: Podocnemis expansa; assembly: GCA_007922195.1. NCBI lineage: Eukaryota > Metazoa > Chordata > Testudines > Podocnemididae > Podocnemis > Podocnemis expansa. Next base: position 31,062,584 of record ML681963.1, read on the forward strand.
TTGTGCAGAAAAGGTATGTAGAAACTTATGGTGCAATGATAATGTAATGTAATTCTCTGGTTTACATGAAAATAAGAGATGCACAGTCGTTTCAAAATTCCCAGTTTAAGGTGATATACAAGGCAAGGTAAATTTCTGCTCAGTAAATTAGTGTTAACAACAGCATTGTGTTAACATTTAGAAGTACGCCGAAAGATTAAGTGGCTTGCTTGTATTATGTATGATTTAAGTTCTTAGTTTCTGCATTTACATTGGAATTTATAGTTCAGTATATTAGACAGTCATAAATTCTGTGTAAATCAGTATAAGTCTTTAATTTACACACAGATTTAAATTTCAGAATGTCTGCAAAGAATTAATCTCTGGAAATGGATCTCAGAAAATTACAGAAAAGGACACTGTGACTTTTGGAATAATAAATGTATAAATATGACAGACATTGACATCTGCAGTTAAGATTGTCTGACATTTTCCAGTAAAAGATGTTGTTTTAAGTAGTTTGTAACTTGGCCAAACTTGGGCTGAAATTTTCTACTCTTGATGTCTGCCTCTGCCTCTATTTATTAAAAATTTTGCAGCAAAATGTTTTAGCTATTTCTCAACATAAGAGTAAAAGCACTGGCTTTTTTGTTTTGTTTTTTTAAATAGAGTTGTATTGTTGTGAATAACTAGCACTTCCATGTTTTGGAACATACTTTGAGATTTCTCTGGGGGTTGAGGTCACGCTAGTGTCCGAGAGGTACCTTCTGCCCAAATTTGATCAAATTGCAAACTCCTGAAAAGACTCAGTACAGGCTTGTTAGAGGTTAGCAGGTAAATTCTCTAAATATTTCATCTGCAGGGAATATGTTCCATCCCTCACAAGGCCTGTTTATTGACTGCAATGTGTATTACCATCTCATAGAGTGATTGATCATACTCCATTCCAGGGCAACAGACACAGAGACTTTCCTTGAAGTTTTTCCTGCTAGGAGATGCTTTGATATAAGGCAGAGGTGCCAAGAGCAGACACACTGCCATGTCAAGATTCTTCTTCACTGGTGCCCAGTAAAATAGGAGATGAAGGAGAGAGCAATCTGATTAGAATGCAGAGGACTAAAGAACCAGTTCTGAGGTGGGGTAGCAAGAAGATTGGGATGAAGATCTGAAGGGGCAAGATCAAAACAGATCAGGCTTAAGGAGAGACAGAGCAGAAGTGTCTGCAGTCTGCACTCATTGTAACCAAACTCACTTAATCAACTAAATAGAGCCCAGGATTTCTGAATTTTATCATTCTTCTTTTCTCAGCAAATAGCTGTGAAACCCACTGGAAAAATGTGTACCTACTCTCTCCAGATCAGCTGGCAAACATAGAGCAAGACAACCAATCACTGCCATCACTGATTCACTTAGCCCAAGTAGCAGAGGTTTGTAATGTGGGCCTCAGGGTTCTAACCCTGCTAATGACTAATGTGGGAGTTAACATGGTTCCACATGACAGAATTTCTAGTTTGTTTGTTTGTTTTAAAAAAATCTAGGAAATTACATCCAGAAAGTTACATTAAAGGAACAATAAGATTGCCAAGTTAAAGACTTAAAAATTAAGATATACTAGGATTAATGTAGCCCATCCAACCTGAATTCAGTCCTCTATGCCTGTGCATTCCAACAGGTTCTTTAATTACATGATCATTTAATATTTTTTCCACCAAATACTTGCATCATTCAGTGCATAGGGTAGACGGTTCTCACTGAGTGATAACCAAATCCCTGCCTCATTTAACGTAGAGCATTAGTCATGTTCACTGAGTCGTAGCCATTCATTGTTGCTTTTAGCTTCATCATTCAGTGTGTGTCCATACCTGTCCTGCACTTTTCCAGATCCCAAGATTTCTGTTTAATTGCTATTTTTCTAAAGTTTGTTTTAATATTTGTTGTTTAAAATATTTTAGAAGCTTATAAAGCAAAGGGTAAATATTCTGAAAGAGTAGCTTTCTTATTTTTATTTTCAGTTTGCATGCTCTACTATTCAGGAATCGGATATAAATTTCATATACAAATCCAAGTACTTATGCATGCATCTTCTCAAAGGTAGGTAGGTACAACTCAGATAGTTAACAGTACTAATGGATGGTCTGGGTGAAAATTTTGCCTGCAACAAGAAACTCTGAGCCTTATCCTGACTGCAAAATATATAGGCCAAAATGTCTTTCCTCATTCTTTTTATCCTTTTCCATTGGACAAACTTCTAATGTACGTATTCAAAGTGAACCTCAGCCATTGCTAATTGCAGGCTACAGTGGGACAGTTTACTTTGTGTTCGCTCTGCTTGGTCAGTAATGGCAGATAGTGTCATCTTCATACTTCTATCCAAAAGAAATTAAGGCTTTAAAAGAACTCGCACAAACAGACACCCAAGGGAAGCAAGAAGACCCTAGTAATACCAATAAGCAAATGCATTTCAAGCAAAAAGTCCAAACATACAAAATTCTGTGGCTCACCAGTGGTAAAAATGCTATGCTCTATTCCCATAGTACAGGTATTTATATCTAGATACTCACTTTCTCCCTGGCCAAATCCCTACTGCTTAACTGAACTGTCTTTCATCGAGACTGTTTCTGAAGCTTGAAGATAATGCTATCCACAAATCCACATGCACTTGAAATGCAGTGGTTCATGAATGACTTTTCATCATATTCACTAACCAAGATCCAGATGCAACCAGACTGTTTGGCTCGCGTCATCTTTCCCTTGTGCTTTAAATGAAACACTTCCCCCGATCTACAGGACCATAACTGTGGTTGTTTGAAAAATTCATTTAACACAGTTGATTGTAATATTTTCTGTTTTCCCAATCCTCCTTGTAATAACTTCCTTATTTGTGTGATTATGGTTCATACATACCAGATGTGTGCTCAAAATATCTGAGCTATAGAAATGTACTCTTCATAAAAAGATAATCTTCTTCATATCTGTTGTATAATTATATTTATGATGGCTGGATAGATTATTTTCTGCAGTGTACAGTTTATGATATATCTGGAAAGGAGCTGGAAAATTCCTCTTTTAGAGGTGCAATTTTTGCCATCTACAGCCATACCACCCTTGACTACAAACACTCCAGATCTCACAAGATGAAAACATCTTGGTTAAATGGAGAGACCTTTGAAGAAAATGGGTACAAACTGTCCATCAGAAAATTTAGGCTTGAAATTAGATGCAGGTTTCTAACCATCAGAGGAGTGAAGTTCTGGAATAGACTTCCAAGGTGAGCTGTGGGGACAAAAAACAAAACTGAGCTTGATAAATATATGGAGGAGATAATATGGTGGAACGGCCTAGTTTGACAGTAAACTGAGTTTTGATTACTGGTGGTGGATGCGCCAGTGGTCTGAAAAGGGAAGTTGGATGGGGTAGGTTCTGAGTTATTGCAGAGAATTCTTTCTTGAGTGACAGGCTGGTGAGTCTTATCCACATGCTCAGGGCTTAAGTGATTTAACTGATAACCATATTTGGGGTCAGAAGGGAATTTTCCCCCAGGCAAATTGGCTAGAGGTCTGGATGTTTTTCTCCTTCCTCTGTGGCATGGGGCTTGACTCACTTTCTTGTGGATTCTCTGTTCCTTAAAGTCTTTAAATCTTGATTTGAAGACTAATAACTCAGTCATGGGATAGAGTCATCTGCAGGAGGTCAGACTAGAAGATCATATTGGTCTTTTCTGACATTAGAGTTTATATGTCTATGAAAATTCAAGATTTTGCAGAAATACTAATAATTCAGTAGATGGCACTCTTTGTTCTGACACACGGTGGAAGTAATGGCCACGCGTAGTGCTAGGGGATGATGATAGGCTGTGGCTGCTGTTGGTCCAAAGAGAGGTGAGCAGTATGGCTAGCTGAAAGATTTATATGAAATCTGATTTTCAATGTAATTTTTTATTATTAATTAATTTGTTCTGCAAAAAAGTCTGCTTCCTATGAGAAATGTCAAGTTTTCATTTTAAAAAAAACAACAGAAAACCAAAGATGTTTATCCTTTTTTTCCCCCCTGATTTTCCATATTTCCCCCAAAATCCTTTCTTACTATTTTTCTGACCAACTTTTATAAATGATTAATTCTGACCTGCTTGAGTCACTAAAAGCTTTCAGAGCTTTAAGAGTTGCATGTCCCAGCATTTTCATATTCAAAGAAGTAAAGTACATGTAACTTGGGAAATTGTATGTGAATATGCTGCCACCAATATATAGTTACAGTGACCTTTCTTTTAGATAAAGAGGACTCCCAAAACATACACATTCTCCATGAGAAGCAATGCAGTTTGGTACAGTTTGTCCATTTTCCCCTATCTTGCAGCATTTGGTTTTTGGTTTTCTTTACGAAAGCCTCAGCTCTTCTGTCATGTGAATCTGTAGCATCTCAGCTATTTTCTTGTTGTTACATATATTTCCACTTGTTAGAGAGAAAAGCTTGAAAATGTGAACCTCCTTCCTTCCCCACCCCAAAGCTCAAATCCAGAAGGTAAATGAAAATAAATAAATACTGATCATTTTTTAACTTTGTATGACTTGGATTGTCACAACCTGTAAGCATGCACACCTGTTCCTCTCAGGGGCAGGCCCTCTTTTGCCCTAATGTAGGGCAAATCAGCAATCCTTGGCCCTTCAGGTGGGGCAACAAACACCAAAGTCTCTGGCCTCTCAGGTGGGACAGACAAACAAAAAAAGAGTCTAAGTTTGGGGGAGTGAGCAGTCACAGGGATCAGGCTGGTCAGCTGCTTCGGGGTCCAGACAACCTCTGGTGGTGTCACCAGGAGGAAGGGAGAGGAGGAAGGGGACACAGGCCCACCCATCTCCACTGTGTCCCAGCTGGGAGCCCTAGTTAGGATTGCCAAGTCAGCTGGGTGGTCAGCAGGGTTCCATCTGGAACACACTGACCCTGACCTTGACCACCAATGGTAGAGCCTGGGGTGCTTCTCCCCTGAGCTACTTCCAACCCCCTCTCCCAGCAGTACCTGCTTGATCTTCTCAGTGGGCTCCTCAGGATACTCGCACAGAAGCAAGGTGCAGAAGCACTCCATGTCATCTGGTAGAGGTAGATCCAGCAACTCCACCTTGTTCTCCATGAGTGGCAGCACTTCCAAGTCACAGCTCACAGGGGTTCTATCTTCCCCTCCAGTGAGTGGGAGCTCCTCCAGGTCGCCGGAGGGTGGTTGCAGGCCTGGGTCATGGAGGGCCTGCAGCTTGGGGAAGGGTTCAGGGCCCCAAGAGGCCAGCAGTCCCAGGGCATTCCTAGCACCTCTGGGGCCTGGTTTCTCCTGCTGGGTAGTGGCTATGGGAGGCCCTGGCAAGTCTTTCCCCCCATCCGGCCAGAGGAAGGTTTGGAGCTCTACAGCAAGCAGGCAAATAGCCTTCCCCTTCAGCAGTTGGCACTGACTGAACTGACCACCCTGGCCCCACTCTTATACTTCCTGTCCCGCCCTCCCCTTCTTCTGGCTTGACAGACATGTGCTTTCAGGCTCCGGCCAGCCGGGGACAGCCAGGTGGTCCCTGTCCATCTCTGGAGGCAGCCATGCCTCCTCTCTACAGGCCCATTTTTTAAAACTGCTCTCATTTTTTAAAACTGTGTGGGACTGGCAATACTCTGTGGGTACATGTGTGTGTGCATATGTCCAAAATGTTCTCTATCATTCTGAACAATAAGTGTATCATAGCAACAGCATATGCAATGGACAACAAGAGGAAAGGAGGAAACACCACCTTCACAACACTCAGAAAACAAATTGTAACAGATGTGAGTTACAAATGCCATAATTTTGCAGCTTCAACTGCATGTATAACACTTCCTATCCAAAATTGTTGTCTAGTTTCAATGTTTCAGTGTTGTTAAATAGATATCGTGTTTCATCAGAGAGATGAATGCAATTTAATAATACATGAAGGGATGAGTGTAGAGAGATGGTCAAATAATCCACTTTCAGATGCTGTTGCTTTTCCATTTGTAACCCAATTATAATTTTGGAACCTATTTATTTTGCAGAATTATGTGTTAGAAACTATTGAAAATGAAAAATGAACAAATGAAGCATTCGACTGCCTACAAAGTTTTCTGTTGTCATGGAATATTATTATCAATGCTCTAAAGAGACCCTCACACCTTTTTCCTTTGTCTAGATACATGCATCAAAACACATATACACACCCCAGAGACCACCCCTGGCCCACTCAAAATGAGACCTAAGTTGTGAGTATTCTCATTGATTTCATTGGCTGCAAGGCAGATCCCAATGACCATTCCAGTTTCCACTGCTTACCACCTACCCTGCAGTGTGCTCTTAAGAAGATAATTGCAATCAGGCAGGGTCCCCATTAGGAGCAGAGGATGATCAGCATTAATGGAGCACTGACTTCAGGCTCCACCAAGCTGCCTTTTTCTGCACACCTCTGGGTCCTTCTTTATTAGGCATCACTTAGCATATCATCAGGAGGTGCAGAAAGAGGGTGTATTTTTTATAGCCTGCATGTGTTATATTAGCAGCCAGCTGTGTTCATACAAGATCATTGCAGCTAGTACAGATCCTCCACTGGGCATAGCAAAGTTCTGTCTGCATCGGTTCTCATATAGAACTCACCACCATAGTACCTGAGCAGCTTAAAGAACAACCACTTCTCCCTCAGAGGATTTCTTAAAGACACTTAAAGAACAACCCATTGCACACCTACAAAATGGGCACTGACTCTCTACGAAGCAGTATTGCAGAAAGGAATCTGGATGTAACAGTGGATCACAAGCTAAATATGAATCAGCAGTGTAATACTGTTGCAAAAAGAGCAAATGTCATTCTGGGGTGTATTAACAGGAGTATTGTGACTAAGACACAAGAAGTGATTCTTCCACTCTACACTGATCAGGCATCAACTTGAGTACTGTGTCTAGTTTTGGGCACCTCATTTCACAAAGGATGTGAAGAAACTAGAGAAAGTCCAGAGAAGGGCAACAAAAATGGTAAGAGGTCTGGAATATTTGACCTATGAGTAAGATTGAAAGAGCTGGGTTTGTTTAGTCTAGAAAAAAGGGGACTGAGAGGGGATATGATAACAGTTTTCAAATACCTAAAAGGTTGTTATGAGGAAGGAGAAAAATTATTCTCTTTAATCACATATGATAGGACAAGAAGTAATGGGCTTAAATTACAGCAAGGGAGGTTCAGCCTAAACATTAGGAAAAAATTCCTAACTGTCAGGGTGATTAACCCCTGGAATAAGTTGCCTTAGCAGGTTGTGGAATCTCCTACTGTGGAAGTTTTTAAGAACAGGTTAGACAAAAACTAGTCAGGGACAGTTTACAGGGGGTGTTTGGTCCTGTCATGAGTACAGGGAACTGGACTCAATGACCTGTCATGGTTCCTTCCAGTTTCTATGATTCTATGGTTCTTACACTGTATGTGAAATGATGAGTTATCACTGTTATCCTGCTGCAGAGCAGGAGTAAGTGAATGCAGGTATTAAATACACCGGAAGGCCCTCGAATGGCATTCCAGGGCCCCTTATTTTTTAGGGGGCAGCATTCCTAAAATAGGGGAATGTTCTGGAACACAGCATTCCAGTGCATCCCCCCCAAGGCCGGCTGAAGGAAGGGGCTGCGGGCTCAAGAAGCCAGTCAACCCCCCCCTTTTGCAGTCCCTGCGCCAGCCTCACCCCTTCCTGCTGGGTCTGAGTGGTGTGCATGGCGTGGACCCAGTCTCAGGCCCATGTCCCCCAATCGCCAGCCAGCCGGCACCACAGTATCCCTTCCCCCCAGCCTGGCTCCTTGGCCATGTCAGTGACAAGGGTAAGGGGGTTGGGGGATGGTTGGGGACAGGCAGGAAGCCAGCATGGAAAATGTAGGGGGTGGGAAGAAGGGGTCAGGATGGTTGGCTGGAAAGCTGTGGAGGGGCTTAGAGGGCTGAAGGGGGTGGAGTGCAGAATGGGAACAAGAGGACTGAAGGGAGCTGGGGATGTGTGGAGGGGGTTGGGGGGCTGAAAAGGGTGGAGTGGGGGAATGAGGAGAAGGGGACTGAGGGGGCTGGGGAGGTGTGGAGAAGGTTGGGGGGCTGAAGGGTCGAGTGAAGACAGGAGACCTGGGGGGTGGGAGGTTAGGAGGGTTGGAGTGAGGACATGGAGGCAGGGAGCTTAGGGAATGGGGATTGGTGCTTAGGAGGACATGGGAAAGGAGCGGTGTGACGGGTGCAGTAGCTAGGGTGGGGGCAGGCATTTGTGGGGCAGTAGCTGGGGTGGGGGGCAGGCATTTGTGGAGGCAGTAGCTGGGGTGGGTGAAGGGGGCCAGGACCTGCATGAAGGGGGCCTGGACCTGCATGAAGGGGGTCCAGACCTATGTGAAGGGAGCCTGGAAATTTAGGAGGGTTCCGGGGCCCACCAAATTATACTTTAACCCCTGAGTGAATGTACCTAGTGTCTCATGCAATCAAGTAAAATCTGATATTAAGATTTTGCTCTTCAATAGCACCTTCTAAGAAGACTAGATCTTCTTACAGTCACTTACAAATCAACTCTCCAGACATCCTATGAAATCAATATTATCCTTAATCCCTTTTTACGGTCAGAAAACAAGAAAACCAAGAGGAAATCCTCAGGAATACTCTGGCCCCTCTATGGTAGGGGAAAGAGCCAGAGATGTTCTAAAAGCCCACTGTCCATCTGAGGGAGGATTTCTTCTGGCACAGGTGCTATGGAAGAGAGTCATGTACTGTCTCTCAAGGACCTCTTCCCAGCCCCTGATATTTGGAGCAGGAGGGGAATGTCAAGGGCAGCTCACACAGCACCGCTGCCCAGAGATTCCAGTTAGCACTGCAGTAAATTGGCCCTCAAAGTGATTTGAAATATCCTGGGGGTTGCTCGAGCCTCCAGGGCACCGCAAGATCAGGAGGATACATAAGTACTTTAGCAACTACCTTGTGCCTGCCACCCAGGTTGTCAGTGCTGTGCTGCATCTTTGAGAATCAAAACACAGAATCTTAACCCAACTGTTTTTGTTCAGGTTCATAGAGAGTCTGTGAAGGAGCCAAAAAAAGGACCCAAACTGCAGACACACTTTAGTGATCTTGTAGCTGTTAACTTCTCTTCGACACTCTTCTGTTCTCATTTTGTGTGTACTCCTCTGTTTAGTCCTATTCCTCAAGCCCTACAGAAAACATTGTGCCAACATAAGATACTATTCAGTATGAGGAAAACCTTACTCAGCACTTTGTCTTGTTAATGGGACCTATCAACAGCACTACTTGAGGATTAACATATTACCCGAGATGAACATAGGCCTTATAGGCAGTTAGATCTTTGAGGCAAGGATCAACTTTTTTATTTGTCTGTAATGTGTCAAACATTCCTTGGAAGTTACAATAATTAGTAACAATACATTAAAGAAACCAACTTTGGTCAAAATGCAACCAAACAATACCTCTTTTAAACAGTTTCTAAACATATAATTCTGAAATAAAAAGTGGAATATGCTTTCAGCTAAAATACAGAAAAAAACAACACTGTCGGCATCACCACCTAATCTCTTTTCTATTTAAAAACAGATAGCTCCTGTTCCATATGAATCCAGAATCAAAGGCTGGGTTAGTCCTACATTTTATTTTTACACAACATATTACAGTACTTCAATTCATTTTTTTGTTATTATAATCATTATTCTTCTTTTGACCACGGGCTCCTGCAGGTGTTAGAGTTTTCAAATAATGCTGCTACATGATCACAGCGGGGGAGCTACATTAAGCAAAGAAATTGGTTTCCACACTATACCCCAGCTGCCCTTATTACTATAGGTAACAATGCTTTTCCTCACATAGATTCCTGGCTGGCCGCTCCTATTGGAAAGAGCCAGAGGGGCAAAGAAAGACAATGCCGTGCATGGTTGGTTTTTGCAGGTTGCATAAATCTAGTTATAACCTGAAACTTCTGAGACCATATCAGATATGCTTTCCTTGTCTTGAGGTGCTCAATTTTCTGTAACTTCGAACTTTCTCTTCTCTCCAAATAACAGCAAGAATAACCCAAAGGTTACGTTTTCAGGCCTAAATTTGCAAGCAAAGTTAACTGCTTATCTACCGCTGCTGCACATGCAAGATACATCCAATAATAGTCACTAGTCCTGCAAGAATCAAATGGTATGTTAAGATTACTGTAGCAGGTATTTATCCCATCTTGTTTCAGGTACACCTACTGCCTCAGTTTCCCTCAGTGTGCTGCCTTAATTTCCTCTTATATGGTTCAGTGAGTCCTAATGGTTATGTCTACACTACAGGGCTCAATTCAGTTGACTGAATAAGGTCTACTTAAAGTTGACTTTATTAAGTTGACATAGTATGGCCCCATTTGTTTACATTGACATTATAAAGTAGACTTTAAATGGGTCCCCTTGCTTAAGCTGACTTTATAAAGTCTACTTAAAAGGCTCTTTAATGAGCACACTGTTTTAAGTCAACTTACTAAAGTTGACTTAACCCTTAAAGTTGACTTTAAGGTTAGCAGTTAGTAAGTCAACTTAAGCAAGTGCTTAAGTCAACTTAATGAACTCCAAATGTGCCCAGGGAGTTTCTTAAGTCAACTTAAGCCCCTAGTGTAGACATAGCCAATGTGAATAGTTTCTGTGGTCATGTAGGGCTCAGTCTAAGTCATGGAACTCCACCCCTTAGATAGTTAATACAATGTGAAAAGGAATTTAAAAAAAACCCCAGTCTTCTGTTCTAGCTTCTTGTTCTGCACATCCCTTTCTCTCTGAGTATGTCATTCTCTATCACCATCTTTAGTTCTTCTCTTGGGCTCAGCTTCTAGTTGTCCCAACCTCCAGTCCAGCCCATCTTTTTCCTTACTAATAGGATGGGCTGCATCACTTTTCGAAATGGTAAGATAAAAGGAACCCATATCCACTCTCCAATATTGTTGCCAAGTGAAAGGACTCTAAACCAATGGGCTTTTTGCCCACTAACGTGCACTACCCTGTCTTGTCTTTCCAAAGCCTCTTCCTGTATGTTCACTGAATCACAGAATTATATAAAATTAGTGCTGGAACAGCCCTCAGGAGGTCATCTAGTCCAACCTCTTGCCCAATGCAGGAGCAAACCCTAACTAAATCATTTCAGCTAGGAGTTTGCCAAATTGACCTTTAAAAACCAATAAGGATAGAGATTCTACTTGCTGCTTAGATAACTCATTCCAGTTATTCACCACTCTCCTAAAGAAAAAGTTTTTTCTAATATCCAACATAGACCTCCTCCATTTCTATATGAGACTATTTCTCCTTGTTCTGTCATCTGCCACCACTGAGAATAGTTTAGCACTGTCCTCTTTGAAACCCCTCTTCAGATTGTTGAAGGCTGCTATCTAGTTGCCCGTAATTCTTCTTTTCCGCAGACCAAAGTCATGTGCCCTACCCTTTGATAGATTTTGTTGCCTTCCATTGGACTCTCACCAACTTGTCCACATCCTTTCCGTTGCAGGTGGTCCAAAACTGGACACAGTACTCTAGATGTGGTCTCATCAATGCTGTACAGAGAATAATCACTTCCTTCGATCCGCTGGCAATGTTCCTAATAATGCAGACCAATATGCTGTTAGCATTCTTGTCAACAAAGGCACACTGTTGACTCGTATTCAGCTTGTGTCCCCTGTAATCCACAGATCCTTTTCTGCAAAGCTGCTTCTTAGCCATTTGATCACTAGCCTGCAGCAGTACATGGGATTCTTTGTCTTAAGTGCAGGATTCAATACTTCTCTGCGTTGAACATCATCAGATATCTTTCAGCTCAATCCTCCAATTTGTCAAGGTCACTCTGAATTCTGTCCTACCCTCCCACAATCTATCACTCCCTCCCAGTTTAGTGCCCTCTGTGAACATGCCTTGGCCTCTTCAGTGTAATTTAGTCTATCCTGCACCCAAAAGAGCTCATCCTCAGAAAAGAATTTGGAACTCAGTTTGTGCTTTGGGTTAAAGTTCAGGAAGATTGTTGTATTATTTGTATTGATTCATCCATCCCTGTTCTCATTCCATCCCACTGAAATTTCAGTGGAACATCAGCAGTAGATAAGCTAAGATGCTATCATGGAAGATCAGCACTGAGTGAGGTAAGGGGAAGTACTACATTTTGTTTCTCTTATTCTTAGGTGGTGACTATAAAAGAGCTTTCTCCATGCAATTTCCCCATTATTGCTAGGATTGGAGGCAGTGGCGTCACTGCTAACACCAGAAGAAATGCTAGTGGAGACAAGCTCAAAGCAGGGCTAGACAACATGATAGGTAAAGCATTCACAGGTATTACCACTTGTGAAGCTGAGTTGTTGCTTACAATTATAGAAGTGTTATTATTGACAAGTTTCCTGGTGATCACAGTGTGTTAATCACTATGCTGTCTAAATTTATTCAGAATATGTCTAGACAAAATGGTGTGTGAAATGCCAGCATCTCCATTTGTATTCCCATTAGTAGACCTACACTGATTACAGAAGCAGTTGAAAATTTCAGAAAAATCTATTGGAGACAAGACCTTAGTCGCCCCTTCCAAATAATTTTCTGTTTCTTGCATCCCTTATATTTGTCTCTGAAGGTTGGGGTTCCAAGCTAATAATTTGTTTGGAGAAATATGTGATAATTTAAAAGAGAGGATAACTTTTCCTGATGAATCTGGTGAATTTTTCAAGTCAAAGGTGAAGTAAGGATGTCTACTTTGACATTATAGAAGAACCCAGAAAGCGGAGATGGGAGGTTCTTTCAATTAAATCCTCAGGATTCTATAGCATGGTACGAAATATGAAGAGTGAGTCGGAGAGAAGAGATTTTAAAGCTTACCTCCCTCATACTGAAATCAGCACAAATGTGGACAACTGGCATGAACATGTGCATAAAAAATACTGAGATTTGTAGACATATACAGTACAGATTCTCTTACAAATTCACAACTTTCTGCCTAGATGAACCTGGAATATTGTTAAAGATTATAGGAACTCAGATCATATTTGCTTGGCATCTGAACCTACATTTGTCTGTTTTTTCCATGACCTTTCCTTTTTACCTCCTAAAGGGGAACATACACACATACTCATCACCTTTATGAAAAACTTACCTCAGGATTCAGTGGAAATGTACCAGAAGATAACAGCTTATTCCTCAGCAGTAGCCTTCCCCGCATTTCTTTTGATATGTCCATTCTTCAAGTATATTGAAGTTTATTATGTTTACAACTGAGTAAACACATTTCTTCAGAGAATTTCACTTCCTTTTCTAATTACGAACCACCTGTGAGTAACGTATATTTTTCATCAGTTCAAATGGTTGCAGCAAGTAATTTTTGGTCTTCCGATCATTTGGGGGAAGTTTGCTGGAAATATGTAATATTTGAAATTTGTTCTGCATTGCCTAATTCTGAATGGACCCACATGTGTAATGTTTTGGATCCCTGACTGAATAAGTAAAAATCTTAAAATAAGGTTTCCCATGGAAACACTTGCAATTATAAATTCAAATATTATTTTCCATGAATAAGACCAAGTATTTTGATGGCATAAATGTGTACATGTTCAATTAATGCCATTTATATCAGTTAATAATTTGGCCTACATCCTGCCTTAGACACTGTTTGGTACTTATTCAGCATTTGGATAAGCAAACTCTTTTGGGAAAAGTGTTTGCAGGACAAGACGGTGGTAAAAAATATTTGTTTACAAATCTAACTAAACATTTTCAGAAAACAGTGGCATTAAATATTTGAAAATCTCTTGATAAAATAGCACTGAAACTATTGGAGAGCTGATCTGAGCAATACTACAGTATATTTTTCTAAGGGCAGGAGATAAAGGACTTATAAGAATGTCACAATTTTTGCTGTTCTCCAGCAATTCTTTACTATTTAATTGTTGATCTTTCAAGGACTGTAATAGAATTTAAAGCTTATTGGCACAGCTGGAGCAAGCTGTTTATTCCCTGTCCATAAGCCAGAGACTTGCTGCTACTGGCTATATTTTGGTGGAAATAAATGGCAATTGCATTTCATTGTTATTCATGGGGTCATAACATTTAAGGTTCATGGGGAATCAAATGGATTTATTTATTACTAATCTTCACAGTATTTGGAAGTTTCATAAATTTGTCTAAAAACTCATCCCAGGAAGTGTGATTCTTCTTTCTTCATATTGAAACATTCTTCTGTATTTTAAAATATTTCACTTAGGCAGTCAGGGAACAACCACAATATCATGAAACTTAAGTGAACAGTAACATGCCACAAATAATGAATAGGAGAAAAGATAAAGTTCAGTTCTTGGTCAACCCATCAATTAAAACTTCTTCACAAAAATAATAGGGTATATTTACACATAATGAACAATTTGTAGCAATTCTTTTCTGTTTGTGAATGATTCAAGAACAGAAGAATGTCTGGTTCAAGTTATCATCTTATTTATTCACAGCAAATAATTTAGCCTGCTCTGTTTAACATAACCCAGAGAGCAGCAGGGAAGTATGGGCCCGCAGAGAAGTGCTTTCAGATTCGTGACTACAAAGCTTGAGGCCATGGTTATTACACTGTATTTATACTTTGCAATACCAAAGACCTATATGGCAACTTGCCAGGAACCTGAAGGTTGCATTGAATTTCATATATTTTTTTTTATTTTATTTTGGGGGGTGGGGGGTTTGCCATACCACCATGTACTCTACAGTGATATTGTCTATTTGAGGAACAGAAGTTGCTTGTTGGCCATGTTCACCTGCCGTGAAAATGTGCTTTTTTTCAGCTTTGTTCCCCTATCATTTCAAATGCTCTGCTAGAAATGTAGTCCCTGAGATTCTCTCCCATAAGGCCAAGAGGGGAACAAGGGGCTGTCTAGGGGGAAAATTAAGGAATCTCAGACAGCTGTAATTTTTCATCCAACTTTCCCTGATATCCCTAATTATTTCTAACATCCTGTGCTGTTTGAGAATTTTTTTTTAATTCATATCAGAGATGCCTACACAATTCTATACTACTAACTCACTCATTGTTTTACAAAGATTTAGGAGATTCCTTTACGTTATGTTTGGTCATTGTTAGGGTTCTCTTTTACTTATGTTTTGTTTCATAGTTAAACCATTCCTGCAAAAAAATGAATAATTTCTTACATTCACTGAAAGGTTTCTATCATGCATGTACGCAAGTTTTCCTCTCTTCTGCCCACCTCTCATCTCTCTGCTTGTCTCACTCCAAAATTGCATATTTATGCTGAATGCTCCATTTAGTCTGAGCACTATTGGCTTGGCATGTTTTGCCAGAGAGCGATCATTATGCAGCTTTCTGTCTATTCCTTCCACGTGTTGGCTAAGTGTTTGAATTCTTCCCCTGTTGAGTGCAATACCACAAGCCATCACTAATACCAAACACCACTTTTTATTTGAAGGCAAGATTGACAAGAATATAAGGCCAATTACCTGCATATAGCTCCACCACTTGACACAAGCTGAAAGGTCTGGCCTGTGTTGCCCTGTGTGCAGTATTCCAGAATGTTGGATGGTGCAACCCTCACTTTTCTGCTATGTGATGTAAGAATTCCCTTTCATTGGTGACTAAAAGCATATCAGGCCATACCACCTTCAGCTTTGGTTTGAACAGCTCCACAAGCAGTATTAGGAAAGGCTGGCACTTAAAACGATGACTTTGGTAAACACACAGGTGCTATGGGCAGTGGCACTGTTGAATCAGTAAATGAATGCCTCTCCATCTTGTTCTTATGCACAATAATCAGTGAAACCGTAATCTACAGGCATACAAAATATACAGCACTAAGTCAGTGCACCACTCTGGGATCTAAAGGACATGCGTGAAGGCCTAACAGGTAGAATTAATTTTATTTCCAACCTGTAGCCCCCTGTTCTGGAGCCATGTAACCTATAATCTAAGACAAAGAGATTTTGCAGGGGAATACACATGAACAGTTAATCATGGGGAGAGAGCTTCTATTTGTATGTTATTATTTGAATTTTTGGTAAATCCAAGTGGGGAAAGGGGTAATCTTGAACTAATTGTAGTGCATATGTAATTATTAGTAGCAGCAGGGTGAGTACTCCAGCTATTGGCACTAAGCTGGTTTGATTTATTTTGTATCCAATCTTTTTTCACTCTGACACAGAACATGTCTTCCCTAAATCTCTTGAGGTGTGATGTCTTTTCAGAGATAAGTCCACTCGCATTAGAGTATATTAATCTCTGTCTTCTTTTCCAGTATAACCCTTCTGCCAGGGCGGGCTGGCAGGAGAAGGGCCGGGTTCCATATGTAGGGGGTTTCCCAATAGTGTAACACCACCAGCCAGCTCAAGCTCCCACCCAGATTTCTGGGAAATCCTGCACCGTTCCCTGGGCACCCCAAAGGGGTAAGGCTTCCCCACTCGCAAGAACAAGTCTGAGTGTAGTAAACAGAACTTTTAATAGTAGTAAAACAAAATGCAAAAGGCCAAATAACAGAGATCAACACGAATCTAGAAAATTCAGTATAGAGCAAAGTTCCCAACAACCCACACCGCATAACAGAACATACAAACTTAATGGCCAAAACTGGCACTGATCTGGAGAATCAGTGCTAACTAGGCTCCCGATCAACCCTAGAGTATGTAAGGAGTATCTTTCATGCCAGCTGTCCACCGACACCATCTACTGGTCACTCACTCCATCCTCCAGACTTGTTCCTTGGCTCCGCCCGCTGACCACCAGCTCCGCCTTCCAGTCACTTGCGCTGCCCAGCTCGCCACTGGCTACTCTCACCTTCCACTGGCTCCACCCACTGTTCACCAGGTCCACCCTCCAGTCACTCGTGCTACCCAGCTTGCTGCTGTCTGTTGGCTCCGCCCTCCAGTCACTCACACTGCCCAGCTCGCCGCTGGCCATTGTCACCATCTGCTTGCTCCGCCTGCTGGTCACTCCATCTCCTGCTCCTCTTCAGTAATTTCAACTCAGAGAGGGGAGTTCCCTCCCTCTAGTAATCTCAGCTCAGAGAGTTTGCCTCTCTAGTGATGTCATCTCTTAAACATTAAGTAGCTGCAAACACCTACTGTCCTTAACATAACAAAAGGGGCCTCAAAGAAGCCCAGCCAGATCTATCATTTAACACGGGGGTCTGGGGTGAGACAGGAATGCCTCCAGCATTTTTGCTCCTAAAGGAGTTAATGCAAAACCCCGCCCCTCTTCCATTTTTCAGGCAGAAATGTGCAGTCACCTTTCCAACAAGCCTCTTCTTAACTAAGGGCAGTTTTTACCCTTTAACTAACCCAGACAGATTTGAAACAAACAGAGAGTAGCAATTCACAAAAAGACAGTATTTTATATTTCCCTTCAGTAGAATTACAGATATTGACAGATTTGTGATCAGATTAACCACAATACCATTGCCCACTATGTCCTGCACCCAGTATGCTAATACCTAATTTTTCTTTTTTGTGTTCATACTAATACAGAACCCAAGCAGATTAGAAGCCCCCCTTCAGAAGCTGTTAGGCACAGTATCTAAGACTGCCTTACACCAGTAGGATTAAAATAACTCGTTTTTCAAAAGGATAGAGTAGCTCCCAAAACAAATGCCTACCCCCCCCAAAAAAACCCCAGAAAATATCAATTTATGTTTTGGTTAGGAGAGAAATTTTATTTTATTGGACAAAAGGATTTTGGTCTTTATTTTGTTTCCTGTTAGGTTGTCTGTGAAAGGTATAAATCCCAGGTAGGAGGATGACCTCTTTAGGATGATCTTGGAAGAGCAACTACCAGTAATAGGACTAAATTGAGGGGAATGGAATATAAAATGTAGAATAAGAAAAATGTCTTTATAGTAACATTCTTTAAAACTGTGAACTAATCCCCCAGAGAAAGTGATGCAATTCACCTTTTTCAAATAATTTAAAATGGGTTTCAAGATAAGACTTGTGAATATGCTGAAGGGGGGTGATGAACAAAATTATTCTTTTCCATCTCATTTGTGTTCTGCTTTGTGCATTGCTAGTGCTATACAAGCGTGCTATCTGTAGTAGAGGGATTGAATCATAGAATCATAGGGTTGGAAAGGACCTCACGATATTTCTGGTGGAAGGTCCTGCAAGCAAAAAACTGAGTTATGTGGACTCTGACAATTCCCAGTGTCCTGGGCATCCTGGGATAACCCCCTGAATGTGCAAGGATTGGAGCAAGCTGAAAAAGGAGAGTAGATTCTCCCAGCACAGGTGGGTTACCTGGAGATAAACTCTCCAACCACTTACAAACAATGACTCTGATGCTCCCCATTGTATATCAAGAAGCCATCCTATAATATATTTAGCCCCCTTTAATGGATTTCAATCACTGGTCCCCACTACAGCCATTGAGTCTGGTAAAGAGAGAAATTGCTTAAAACTCCAAGTTCTTTACCC
The DNA here is from genome assembly GCA_007922195.1 of Podocnemis expansa. Lineage (NCBI taxonomy): Eukaryota > Metazoa > Chordata > Testudines > Podocnemididae > Podocnemis > Podocnemis expansa. The sequence goes on from ML681963.1 coordinate 31,080,974, forward strand.
AGAAAGGTTTCTTCTGACCCCCAAGGGTCAGCCGCACTACACAGAATGCAGGAGTTAAAGTAAGGCGGAATGCCCCAGAACACCCACTATTTTTAGGGTCTCTGTTCTGGGGCCCCTAAAAACAGAAAATGGAGCCAGAATGCTGCATCCTGAGGCCCACCATTTAAAAATAGCAGGGCCTGGAATGCAGGGTTCAAGCTCCATTTTCTATTTTTGGGGACCCCCCTTCTAAGCCCCTAAAAATAGCAGGCAACAGAATGGCATTGCGCGGTGTTCTGGGAGACAGGGGAGCTGCCCCAGCCCAGGCTGAGGCTCTGGCCTGAGCCTGCTCTCACTGAGCATGCTCCTATCCTCTGACCATACTCAGTCAGAGCAGGCTCAGATCGGAGCCTGCTCTGACTGAGCATGCTCAGAACCTCTGAGTATGCTAAGTCAGAGCAAGCTCAGGCTGGAGTCTCAGCCTGGGCTGAGACAGCTCCAGTAACATGGTAGCCAGGTAAGCGGGCTGTGGGGGTGGGTCAGGGCAGTATTCTCCCCAGGACTTGAAATTAGGGGGGGTGCAGGGGGAGGTCTGGAGGAGCTCACTATATTGGTATAACACTGTTACTAGCTGACAACTGGGGGGGTTAGGAAATTCAGGGGGTGCAGGGAGTGAAGGGGGTACTTAGGGAAATCCATGGTTTGGGGGCAGGTGAGCCGGCCTGGGGGGGGGGAAGACTGCACAGCACAGCGGGGGGTTAGGGAAAGGTTGGGGGACCAGCAGCGAGGTGGGGACCAGGGGCAGAAGCTGGGGTGGGGGATAGGTGTGGGGGGCAAGTAGCAGGGTGGTGGGTAGGCATGTGGGGACCAGTAGCTGGGGTGGGAGTAGGCATCTGGGGGGCAATAGCTGGGGTGTGTGAAAGGGGCCCACACTGGTATGATGGGGGCCTGCACTGGCACAAGGAGGGGTTGCCAATTTAGGAGGGTTCCAGGGTCTGGCAGTTTTATACCTTAACCCCTGAAAGAACAGTATAAGTTTGGATCTTCAGTGGCATTTGCAGGCCATTTCTCCGTGTGGCCTTTGATGACAGTGCCAGATGCTTTCTTAAGTGGAGAACATATATCGTCCTTTGAAGTAAAACCTTCACCTCTTAGGCACACCAGGTCATTAGCACCATTAAGACAGTTTACACTAGTACATCAAAGATACATGTAGATGATAATGTTCTTTTTTGATCTCTCCAAATATGACAATAGTAACAGACACGGAAACAATTCATTTAACTTGCTAATCTTTAACCAGATATACCGTATGTAAACATCATCAAGAAACCACTAATGATACACGTGCATATCAAAGCCCTAGGCTACTTGTAACACTACCATTGTATTTTCCTGTGATATGTCTTTAAAGGTTAGATTTGGATCATGCATTTTACAAGATCACTGGACCTTCTCAGGCCTCGAATGACACCCAGCAAGTGTAGAAACATCTTTGAAGTTATAACTGGGATATAAAGGAGATAATAAAAGAAACAAGGCAATCTGAGGTGTAAGTGTCCCTTTAAGAAGTACACCCAGAAGGGCTATATGAGTACCAAGTGGTTTTGTTTTGAGTAGAAAAAATCTAGGGGCAGATATGCTTCAAGTGAATGTATGTGTTGGTGGGAGAGAGGAGTAGTGTGGATATGAGGAATACTGTCCATGCTCTAATCCTTGTACCCAAACTCACAATTCAGTAATGCTCCGCACAGGAATCTAGAAAAGGGAACTTAACTTCCCTTCCAAGCAGCATGGTTATGTGGAGTGCAGTTACAATCAAGTGCTGACAAGCTATAATAATTTTTTCTATGCTACTGTCCAACCTGATGAAGGCTCTTGGTTAAATCCATAGATGCTATTTATCCTGCAGCTTACTAGCCAATGAGCCATGTCTCACTCTTTTAGCACTGTATGAAAAGAGGATTTAGAAATTAATACCTCTGAGTTCCATTATGATTGTTGCTGACCTGAGTGAGTTGCTTTTAACATTGGGACTGGAGTCTCTCACTCTTGTAAATGCTGAGTAGTGCTCATTTTGCAAACAGTCCTAGAGGTTTCATTCGGAGTGTTTGCAGAGTAAGGTACAGCATGAATAGGAGCGGCAGAACTGGGCCCTGCATTTCAAAAATTTCCCTGAATGGGATCCTGAACCATTAAATTCTCACCTAGCCTAATTGCACATTATTTAATAGATTATCATAGAATATGATTAAACATTTCCATGTTTCTTTCACAGCCCGCGGTTTGAGAGGGGGTGGTATGGAATTATATCCAGTTCACAACGAGTAGATCTGCATGGTCTCTCACAAATACAATGTTGTCAAATGTAAAAGCAGTGAAAGTTCTGTGGCACCTTATAGACTAACAGATTTCTCAAAGCATAAGCTTTCATGGGCTTCAACCCACTTGCTCAGATGCATGAAGTGGAAACTACAGCTGAGAGGTATATATACATATGCCAGGGTGGAGGAGGGCAAGTCTTAGCAAAGTCAGTACCAAGCAGATGGGACCCATTCACACCAATAGATCAAAGGAAGAGAATGTGTGAACAGATGAATCACTTTTTGTAATGTGCTAACCATTCTAAGTCTCTATTCAGACCCAGTCTGATGGTGTCAAACTTGCAGATTAGCTCTAACTCTGCAGTTTCATCCTGAAGTCAGTTTTTGAAGTTTCTCTTCTGAAGTATGGCAACTTTCAAGTCTGCTACTGAGTGCCCATGGAGGTTGAAGTGTTTTCCTATTGGTTTATGGATGTTGCCATTTTTGATATCCGTTTTGTCTCCATTTATTCTTTTACACAAGGACAGTCTAGTTTGCCCAATGTACAGGGCAGAGGGGCACTGCTGGCACATAAGGGCATTTACCACATTAGTGGATGTGAAGGTGAATGAGCCTCTGATGGTGTGGCTGATGTTGTTGGGGTCTCTACCAGGCATTCCTGTAACTACAGTACCCAGCTGGTGAAGTGAAAAAACAAATTGACAGAGCCAGGCGGGAGCCCAGGAGCCACCTACTAGAGGACTGACTTGACAGAGAAAACAACAGAACACCTCTGGTCATCACCTACAGTCCTCAACTTAACTCTCTCCAACACATCAACAAAGATCTACAACCTATCCTCGAAGATGATCCCACACTCTCTCAAGCCTTGGGAGGCAAGCCTATCCTTGCTTACAGATAGCCTCCCAACCTGAAGCAAATATTCACCAGCAACCAAACACTATACAACAGGAACACCAGTGCAGGAACCTATCCTTGCAACAAACCCCGTTGCCAAGTCTCCTCACAAATTGATGCGAGGGATACCATCACGGTCCCCAACAATATCAGCCACACCATCAGGGGCTCATTCACCTGCATATCCACTAATGTGGTATATGCCCTCATGTGCCAGCAGTGCCCTTCTGCCCTGTATATTGGGCAAACCGGACTGCCCTTGCAAAAAGAATAAATGAGACAAAATGGATATAAAAAATGGCAACATCCATAAACCAATAGGAAAACACTTCAACCTCCATGGGCACTCAGTGGCAGACTTGAAAGTTGCCATACTTCAAAAAAGAAACTTCAAGAACAGACTTTGGCATGAATTGCAGAGTTGGAGCTAATCTGCAAGTTTGACACCATCAGACTGGGTCTAAATAGAGACTTAGAATGGTTAGCACGTTACAAAAAGTAATTCATCTGTTCACACATTCTCTCCCTTTGATCTGCTGGTGTGAATGGGTCCCATCTGCTCTGTACTGACTTTGCTAAGACTTGCCCTCCTCCACCCTGGCATGTGTATATATATCTCCCAACTGTAGTTTCCACTTCATGCATCTGACAAAGTGGTTGAAGCCCACAAAAGCTTATGCTTTGAGAAATCTGTTAGTCTATAAGGTGCCCCAGGACTCTCGCTGCTTTTCCTATATGCAAACTAACACGGCTACCTCTCTGGAAATTGTCAACTGTATTGTTGAAAAATTCTAATTGTTACACCTGTACATATGTTAACCATGCAACAAAAACCTATAGACCCTAATACCTTTCTCACACCTTTGTAAATCAGTAATAACTGAACAAAAGTCTAAAGCATTACACCAACTATAAACCATGTAAAATGGATAGAATGTAAAATGGTGTTATCATACACTTGGTGTAAAACAGGCATAAATAAGAGGAAAACCAGGTCCAGAGTCCTATTTTTTTAAATCAGATCCTAGTACCTGTGTATGGAGGTCTCTTCCAGCACTTTATCTGCATGATGTTGTGGATATAGATTGCAGTACCTGCTACTGTCAAATTATATAAGTGCATTTTCAGAACTGACCTCTCCGTCTGCACCCAGGATTTTGCTCCTAATTTTTCTTACCCATATTAGTCAGCTTGATGTCTCACCAGCAGTTACCAATATGAAGACATGGCTTGAAATTGAGGGTTCTTTAAAAATGTGATTCAAACTTTAAAAAAAGCTTCCAGGAAGTTTGAAAGACTCCTTCAACTTCATCTGAGCCATGAATTCCAGTCTACTCCCATCCTTACCACCAAAAGCTATGACTGACAGGTGGGGTGGATGTTTGGCAGTGAAGACTTAGTGATGCCAGGCAGCCTGGTGCTTGAGGTGGGAACTCTCCATGCAGAGATTGTTTTGGTGGCCACAGCTGCATTTTTTCCCTGAAGATAAATGGAGGAAAAAGACAAAGAACCGACTCCATGTATAACACCAGAACCCACTGTAGGGTAAAACTTGTCAGAACCACTCTATCTAGCTTGTCAATGACAGAGGAGCTCTGCAGCAATATACAACCTGAATCTACTGTGGATGTTTATTTTCCCTTTGTTTGAACAAAGAGAGGAAAAACATTCCACCACATTTGGCTTTGTAGTGTTGCTAGATCACACTCGTGGGAACAATGAAAACACTGTTTACTTAATAAAAAATATGTTGATATTTCATGTCTAATTGCTTCCAAAGGGATCCTAAATATATTCTCTGGAGTGGAAGGAGCGCATAAGTCACAAAAGGCAGAAAACATCTGAGTGATGTATATGTTTTTAACGAATCATGGATGACACTCTAGGGCTGCACTTCTTTCTATCGCTTTGCTACCTGTTCTCACTGTAAGATGGAAGGAGGAGTTGGAGGAATGAAGAACAGACAGCCATAGTGTAACTGTTCAAGCAGCACCTGTATGAATTGATAGAATCTACAATCGGATGTAACGGGGCATTTCATCTCAAAAACACTTTATAAACAGCTTATTTAGATTGGAGGTACAAGTTTATAAATTACTTTACACCTGACTTTTGACTCACTATGCAGATTTGGGAAAGTCACTTCCCCTTACCTCAGTTTCCCATCTGTAGCTTGGGGTGAAACTACTGGATACTTACATCGCTGTCAGAGGCATTTGGAGTATTATTTTCATATTTGATCAGTACTCTGAACATGTAAATCACTATGGAACTGCTCAGCATTATTTCTATTTTCCCAAAAGTTGTTCATTTGTCATGCCTGAAGCAGAGATGCAGAAACAGCACAAAATAGGCTTTAACAGACATGAACAAACTAATCACTAGGCAACCACTTCCCCAGCTGAAGAAAACTGAGCAGATGGGTATTGACAAAGGGCCTTGATAACCATCAGGCTCTAAGGCAAAGGGAATGTGTTAAAGAGGATTGCTAAATAGGACCTGTGAATCTTATCCTGCAACCCTTCTCTCAAACATCTCTAGAGCAATACTTCCCCATCATGCAAAAGACTGGTGCTTAAGTGTGAGTTGTGAAGTCCTGGATGATTAACAGACTAGTGGGACAGAAAGCTAAAGGTTTCCAGGACAATTTTGAGGGTCCAGAAGTTGGGGTCACTATCTGCTCCCTTATTGCAACAAGTTGTTTTGTTCATGTGGAGACTGCTATGTTGAAGAAGTTGGTTTTGCATTCTGCTCTGAAAGGTGCTGAGATTCATGGCCATTCTGAACTCTTGCCCAAGTGAATATAGTCACAGCCAGGTGTAGATAAAGCTCTGGCTGCAGCACTCATGAATCTGACTCATGAGGGTGGCCGTTTCTTTTTTTCCAAAGGAGAATAGCTGTTGTAGTAGGTCACTGATGGTGAGGCGCTCCCTCAGGGAACATGGGCCTATGGAGTTGTTTGAAGGGGAAAGCTGAAATTTCAAATATAACAGTATTACTCTGGAGACACAGCTGACAGCTGAGCATCAAGGTGATGCACTGTTGGTGGCCTGTATTGCTCAACAGACAGGCTGTTGAATTCAGAACTCAGGGGATCTAGTCTAAGCTTTCGCAGCCTCCTAGGGACAGTCCATTGCACTAAATAAACAAAGCCCCATCATTATGTGTACCTTGAGGTTGAGCCTTACAAATGCCTAACTTTTAGGTGCCTAAAAATACATTACTGGAACAACAGTGAGATCCACAAAGCCTTGAGTAGGCATGGAGGGTCTTTGTACAATTCAAAAGGCGAGAAAGTCACCTGACAATGGAGTCCACAGCAGCCCGTTAACCAGGGAGCTGCCTGAGCTAGCCCAGGGGAGATGCTGATGTGAGGGGTGTATCCTAAGCCCTAGTCCACCGATGGAGATTGGTACTTAAGTCTGGGCTGCTGCAAGGCACCTATCTCTGTTGGCTATCCACAGCCAGCAACCTGTCTCCTATTGTCAGGAGGTTTAGGCACCTAAGTCATTTCTTCCATGCCCAACTCCACACAAAAGGGCTGCAGGAGAAGACATCACCTGTAACTTTCAACTCAAGAGTGACAGTATTGACCCCGCATATGGAGGCCTTAGTTTAATCCTTCCCTCCTCCCCACCATCTGATGAGAAGAAAGGTAGTGAATAGATATTTTGCACCTGTCCAGTGAATGTCCTAACTCCTGGGCTACAGAATGATTCTCACTTTTTCAGACTCAATTAATAGAGAGCCCCAATCCACAAAAGTACTTTGGTGCCTAAACTCCAGACTTAGGCACTTAAAGTCTGAAGTTTAGGTCCCTAAGTCTTGTTGCAGCTCCACTGGTATCTACAAAACTCCCACTGAACCCTATAGGCACCTTAACTCCCAGTTTCAGGGTTAAAGCTCCATAAGTGTCTCTGTTTCTGTCTCTGGCTATTCACACTGCTTTTTCATGCTAGATGCCCAGTGCTTATCTCCTTCCTATGCCACAGAGTAGTCACTCCATGAACCAGGGGGAACAGACACAAGTCTACTTAAGTTGTGTGCAGGGCTTTTTTGGTGGTTTGCTCAGAGGCTCTGTCCCTACCAGATCAAGTTGCATGCATAATCCGGGCAGAGGAAGAGGCAGTTTGGAGTTAGGTGCCTATCTCCATGAAAAGGGAGAGGGTTAAGATGCAGTTCTCTTCTCAGAGCCTCCCAGTGGCTGGCAAGGTGACTCTCTGTCTAACATCATAGTTTTTGCAGATTGCACTGAAGTCACATTCATTGAAGAGAGAGCCTGTGCTCCTAACTCAGGATATATGAATCAGAATGATATTTCCGTGATTTTCTAGCTAACACAACATAAAACATTGCAATGCCTAACCCATATGTGAAATCTGGCCATAATACTGAAGCCCCATTATGGATCCAGGCCTAGAAAATAGTAGTAGAAAGAAAGGCCACAGAATAGTAAGTAAAACAGTATTTTTGTCCTTGAAGCTGTCTTTTCCCTCCTTTTCTTTAGTTTATTTCTGAGGAGTTAAATTTCCTTTCACTACCTTCTTCCCCTCAGTCTTCCAGTTGAAATTCTCAATAGTCTCACTAGGTTCCTCTTGTGCTAGATTAACATTTGGCCAGCAACGGAACTTGCTAACCAGCCGATTTTGTTCCAAAGATCTCCCAGCCCAAATAATGAAGCTTGCCCTCTGTTGGATAAACATTTAGTTTGCTACCTAACTTGACAATGTTCATTTGACAATGTTCATATTCCAGCTAAGGTTTACAGTAGTATACTAATCACTAAGAATGATGCTATCTTTATGCTGTTCCAGAAACTTCAAGATAATTAATGTTGACTGATGGACAGTCAAAAATACTATTAATTAAATTATTAACATTTTTAATTAATTTCAAATGTGCCTATGTTTTCCAATAATTTTCCTATATTTAGGGACCAAACTGCATACATTTTCCAGCTCTCAGTCTCTTTCCGATGTTTGTTTAGTACGAGTATTTACCCAGGCTGTGAAAATGTGACTTCAGAAATTAACTCCAGTTACATTTTATGAGCTACTTCCTTCTTCCCCCCGCTCCAATAATAAATTTTTGTTAACAAAATAATTGCATGCTTTTATTTCTGGGTGTGTCACCTTAAGTCTGGTCTCCTATGTGGACTCTGTCTCCTAGTGAGTTGCTCAACCATCAGCAAAAGATGGAACTAAATGCTGCCTGGCCAATGACTGTGAAGAGCCATGTAATATACCTGGTTTTTATTTCCTTGTATTGCAACAGTTAGGATGAAATAAGAGTGGTCTTACTACAGCATGCCCTTTTGGGGAAGAAACTATAGCGAAATTCTGCTGTGAGGTTTTGTTGGGTGTTGGGGGGCGTTGTTTTGTCTTCCTTCCATAATTCTTCTAAAACTATTTTTCTTTGTTTTTAAAGTAAATTTATTGTTGATTAAATCTACTGTGTTGCCTGCCTTGGGGTCTGAAATCCTATATTTAATCACAGATAAGGGTGCAATATGTGGACCGTGGTTGTACAATCTGTTCCCATATAAAACTTCTGTCAGTGCTCCTCAACTACAACTACTTCTGAGATGCGAGGGCAGCATGACTGCCCTGTCCTTTGATTCCATTACTTTTCTTCAGACAGTACCCTCAAGTAGGGGTGATTAAACTAGAGGCACTAGTGAAGCTGATTTACTAGTTTGCTGCTGTGATGGTGGCAAGGACATTATTCTCCTAAGAGCTTCAGCAAGATCCAACTCATTTATGTAAATAACCAAACAGCCATCAAACAGCATTTGACCCAGTGACCTGAATGTAAAAGACTGCATATTCTATTGTTTGTCCTGAGTTATTCAATACCATCACATCTAAAACTCATTCTTACAAGCTTCTTTTTGTAAACACAGTTTTAAAACTAGTTGTTTTTATATCTCCTTTGAGAAGATAAACAAAAGTCAACAATTCTGAGGATACTGACTAAAACTTCGATCCTGTGACTTGATCTGCATGGACTGACTGAAGCTAACGGGACTTTGTGAAGACACAGGGGTCCACATGCATGGAACCAAGATCAGTTTCTGAGAGAACATAGTTTCCTAGCAGAGCTATGTGAAATTTGCAGTATCTATTTACACCAAGACAATACCAAGCTTCAACCAGGACCAGGACCCCACTGTGTACACAATTAAGCTGTGCAACCTCACAGTCTTATTATTGGCTGTGTTCACACAGCCTCCTTATTTCGAAACAACAGCCCCTCTGCGCTGCACCTTGCAAGTGCCTGCACTCCCCTCCCCAAGCGAAATAGCAGGTCCACACTGTGGAGCTGCTGTTTCGCTCCCTTATTTCGCGGACAGAGTTTTTGTCCTGTGAAATAAGGTGTTTCAAAATAACATGTTATTTCAAAACAGCTTGTTTCAAAACGTCTTGTTTTGAAACAAGCCTGCCCTGTGTGAACATAGCCAAGGAAGGTTAAGTTGACCTAAGGCTCCAGCATAGACATATCCAAAGGTATTAAACCTAATTTAGTATGGTTTATTCAGGATGTTGCAGGAAACAGTCTATCTGTCACACTCTCCATCACCGTGCTGAAACTGAAGAGTATGTAACTAAATTCTAGCTAGCCACCTTCTGTATTGGCATGATATAGTTTCATGCCATATAGGAGTGGGTAGAGAGGGTCCCCCAAAATAACTGAAGGTGCTAGGGCTGTCAATTGATTAAAAAATATAGTTGTAATTAATCACAGTTTTAATTACCATAGTAAACAATAAACAAATGGCATTTATTTAAATAGTTTTGGAGTTCAGGGGAAGAGTGTGTGTGAGAGAGACAGACTGAGTGTGTGTGTTGGGGGAGCATATGAGCTAGAGAGTGCATGTGAGAGGGAGGAAGAGAGACTGAGCATGTGTGTGTTGGAGGGAGTAAGTGTTTCAGCGTGCTGTCTTTTAAAGCAGAACACCCACCAGCCTAAACGCTTCTTCAGGCAGCAGCAGCTGCTGGCAGCCCCCACTCCTAACCCAGAGACAGCAACACAGACAGGCTCCCTGTGTCGTCACACCAGCTCAGTGGAAATTGGGACACTCGGACATCTTCCTCCATCCCTGCTCAGCAAAGTAGGCGGGAGACTCCCAGTCCCACACAGCTTGGCTGGAGTGACTTCAAGGCAAGGGGAAGGAAATAGGAGCAGTGGCAATTACAGAGGGCAGCAGAGCAGAGCACTGGCGGAAAGGAGGGACATCCCTGCTCAAGAGGCACTCCCCCCTGATCAAGGCACCCTGGATGTGAGCCAGGCCATCCATTTCAAAGACTTCCCCTGCTGCTAAGGCAGGAAAAGTAGTGGACAGGCTCCTCCTGATGCTTGACCCCTACTCAGTGGTAACAAGGTACATGGACCTGGGGCAGGGACAAAACCAAGCATCAGCTCCCCCATACTTACTTTGCACAGCAGATAGGAGGCAGACTCCCAGCCAGGGATGACTTCAAGGCTGGGAGTTGAGGAGGCAGGAGAAACAGTGGATGGAGCAGGGAGGTGGGAGGAAGGGTCACCATCCCCTAGAGGGACATAACAATCCACCCCCACCCTCCAAACACAGCACTCCTGGATACAATTAATCAGTAACAAAAAATAACGGGTTAATTTGTTTTGAGTTAACTGCATGTGTTAACTGTGATTAATAGACAACTCTAGTAGTCATCAATATCCCACTGATAACAACAGTATTAGCAGATGATAAGAACTTTTGCTTCCAGAGCCCCAGAAAACACTGGTATACTGCACTTTACCTGCACTACTTATGTTAGTAAAAACAACAAAAGTCCTCTGGCACCTTAAAGACTGACACATTTCTTCCGGTATAAGCTTTCGTGGGCTGTAACCCACTTTGTCAGAGGCCATGTTGCAGCCCACAAAAGCTTATGCCCAAAGAGATTTATTAGTCTTTAATGTGCCACAGGATTTTCATTGTTTTTGCTATACACAGACGAATACAGTTACCCCTCCTATCACCTGTGTTAGTGCTCGTGCACCTACCTCTGCAATCCATCAAGGTCACAAAGTAGTATGGTTGGTGCTTTACATGTTTACTTGATTCTCATAGCAGGCAAAAATGAGCATGTGTACTGTGAGTGGTCCCAACAACCACATGTAAATAAGTCACAGTAACAATTGCCTCACCTAGCAAACCACCCCTGCATCCCCTCAAATGACTCATAAACACCACACAGGTTGGCCACGAACCAGTAACAATCTGGAGAAGCCAGCTTTCAGAGGACAATTGGAACCTGCTTCTGTAATGGTGTGGCGTGACTCAGGCAAGCGTTCTGGAGGTCAAAGCAAACTCTGTACACAGAAATGACTGCTTCCTAGGAATCCCCCTGATTTTATAGGGATAGTTCTGATATTCAGGGCTTTGTTTTATATAAGTGCCTGCTATCCCAAACCATCTGCCCCGATTTTTCTTACTCGATATCTGGCCACCCTACAAGTGGAAGTTCTGTAAAATCTGTTCTACAGTATAAAATATAAACCATTGACTTGGAAGCAAGACCAGCTGACTGAACAGACCCATGCTCCTCCCTGAGCTGGAATGGGTAGCCAAAAGTGCTTCAGAAAAAAAAGACACTTAAAATGTGCCTGTCTGAAAGCATTTCTGCAGGGGGGTTTGAGAAAAACAGACAAGTTCTCCCAAATTACACCACAAACCAAAGTGATATCATGGCTCCAGGTGGCAAGGAAACACCAACTGTGCACCCATAAATCCAAGCAAAAAAGCAGAGTGACCACAGTTCCAGTGTGGAAGGGATTGTATGGATATTGTGCATGTGCAGCTCTGCAGCATGGAAGGTGTTGGGTTTAGCCAATAAGTGGACATGTGATTGTCAACAAGGACATAGATACACACCAAGTATAGACATATTCTTAATTCTGATGGCAGCACCCTCTGCCTTTCCAGTCCTGGGAATGTCCTGAAGACAAGTTATTAGTCATACCAACCTGTGCGGTTGTTGAAGTAAGCAGATATGGCTCAAATGGAGATCAGTTCAGCTCACTTTCTCTGATTGCCTAAACAAAATTTAAAACTACTTCTTCAGACTCACTAACCCACCGTGCCACCTCTCTGTAAATCCCTTAGATGTGTAGATCCCTAAAAATCCCATAACTACAGTCTCCTGAAGGGACCTTTAGCATATTACTCAATTTTGCTTACAAAATTCCATTTTAATTCTGGTTGGTCATATTTGTGCTCTAACAATAGCTTCACGAGGTTGATTTTCTTGCCACCAGGATTCTAGCTGGGGCAGCCATTCTCCTTACAAATCTCTTGCTCACCTCATCTGCATAAAAATTTCCATGTCACAAAGAGACCATCTCACCTTGCATCTGCCAAACTGGCCCAACCCTAGTAAATGCATCATCTCCAACCAAAAGAATTGTTCTTTATTTAATAAAGTATATATTTTAAAAGCTGTATTATTCAGAACACGTTCTCTGAATGCTCTTGCCTAACAAACAAATGCTTCTCAGAGGAGACCAAACCGACAGGGATGGAACCTAAATAATGAAAGTTTAATCGTTAACAGCAATGATCATATTTAATAACTGTGATCTCACTGGGAATGATTTTCAAGAGGAATCATTTTTGCTTCATTACAATATGTGAGTGATGATACTAATAAACCCTCACATGAGGAACTCCAAAGCTCCCAGCTTGCTTTCCCAACCAAACATTCATTACTCCTCCACCAGCCACTGAAGCTGGGAATTCAGCTAGCAATGATTTGAGTTGTACTTGCCAGAATTAACTGTGCACTGTAATAAAGTACATAGTGCAGAAAGTCAGATGATATTTCACACAATGTGGGAGCCAGGGAGGATCTGTACCTGTAACTTACATAGGAAAAAAAAATAAGCAAATCTTCCTGTCTGGAGCTAAATGAAAATAGATTCTTAGGAAACATGTTGCCTTTAAACTGAATAAGATTTTTTGTTTGTTTTTGTTTTTGTTTTTGGTTTTTAAGCTCAGCAGATTTGTGATCGATGCTGTTTTGTCTCACATCAAACAAAAGAATAAATCTGTGCACCCATCCACTATGAGATGTAATTTGGAAATTAAAGCCTGCTGTTGTGAGCGTGGAGAGCCAGGAAAGAAGCCAAGTGGGAATGGCTCAAACCTGAACTTGCTTCGAAGGCTGATTTGAAGGTTTGCAAGGGTGGGGGCAGCCTGTTTTCTCATCTCGTTTCTATGTAAATTGAGCTCTCTGGAGATGCGACAATGTTAGACTGTTTGTGAACAGATTAAAAAATTGTGGCTATAGTGCTTTAAAAAATAGAAAAGGAGACTTTTTAATGCACTAGCAGTTCTGCTCTTTTTGAGGCATTTGGCTTCTCTTCTGCATATTTTTGTACTCCTTTGTGGAATATGGATCATGTGGAATACAGTGCCAAAGTATTTTAAATGTGAAAGAGTTCTTACCTGATAGAGTATAGCTGTTCTGTTGCTTTTTAGGGGAATATTTAGCTGACCTAGGCTGCTTCAATGATAAATAAATAACCAGTATTTCAAAAGCTTTTCAGCTGGAGAAAGAGAAATGGGTCCCATACACTAAGACTGGTTTTGGATCTCGATCTACATCCAAATTTGGCCATTATTAGGATCTCAGTCTTTAATTCAGTCCAATATAATACTCAGTCCAGGTGTGAATTTCAGATCTGACAAGTCTCACAGTCTGGGAATCTTTGCATGGGGAGCAGGGGGGACAGCTTCATATCCTAACCAAGTAGGGCTATGGGAGTGCCATGTTCTCCTTTCTGAGAGCAGAGGGAGTGTGCAGGAGAAGTTATGGTGAAAGCAGATGCTGAGCATTATAATGCTTATCCTCAATCCCAAGGATTAACAGAATAAAATCCCATGAAATCTGTTACCAGAAATAAAACAAAATGTTTAAAAAAAAAAAAAAAAGCAGCCTCCATGCCCTGGCACTGCAGTGACCATTCCCTGCTCAGGAAGCATTAGCCTGCAAACTCAATATTTGACTTTCAGTTCTTTTAAGTGACACCAAAATTAGCGCTTGGTGCAAGAAAAAAGTATGCCCATGCATTCTGCACGAATCATATGCATCAGCCAGTCCAAAAGCTGCAGCAATATTACGGAAGCTGCGGATGGCAGTTTTGAGACTGCGGAGATAGCCAAAAGGCCCATCAGACCTACCTCCTTCACATTGGTGATCATCTCTCCTTCCCATTTTCATAAAGAGAAAGCTTGTGCAGGTCAGAGCCAGACAATATCATTTTTGGCATGTTCTGTTGAGAACTTGGAAAGGAGGAAAATTGATATCTGGAATTAAGATTCTGAGAATCAAGGTAAAAAGTTAGCACCCAAGTTGGAAAAGACTGTAGAGTTAATGTTATACTCCTGAAAGTGGTGATCAGACTGTGGGAACAACCTTCTTCTTTGAGGAAATCTCACTGCTTGGAACTTTGTAGTTCATCCCCTTTTAAAAAATGAAATTAGTGAATAAAACATATCCTTTCTTTTCAGAGGTGGAGAGACTGGGAAAGGGAAAGGAATTGACAGCCCTTTATCATCATAATGCTAATGGAAAATACAATACTCCTTAGTCATAAACATGAAAACAGTTACCCAAGGGCCCGTGAGAAACAGAATACATTAACTGCAGAGAAAATACCGGGCTATGTCAGGACAACCAAGAAAGGGAACTGAGTTTGGGTCCTAAGTTTTGCAGGCTAGAAAGACTTGGGATTGAGAGACGAGTTGTGCTTGGCTCCTGGAATGAGGGAGCATCTCTCTTAAGCGGGCCAATGTAGTTGGTACTCAGAAAGGAAGTGAGCAGCACTGAAGGAAGACACACTCATTGGCTGGAGCGAGCATCACTGAAACTTGGCTGGTCTGGCTTCACAGGGAAACCGCCCAGTGGTACAGTCATAAGAGTCTCTGAGAACCTCCCCTTCAGAAGCAAACATGAACAAGAAAGAAATAGTGAGAGAAAGCAGATATTTGAAGGGGTGGAGATAAATAAAGATAGCAAGGGAGAAGGAACTAAGTGTCTTAGCATGATGAACTAGGTTTTACGACTCCTGTATTCAAATCCTAATACTGCTACTGACACCCTGTTACGACGCTGGGGGAGTAATTTAAGCTCTCCACTCAGTTTATCCATCTGTGCAATGGGTATAGTATTATCCTCTCTTCTGAACCCCACAGAGCAGGTGAGACAAAAAATTAATATATGAATGTTTTTAAAAGGCTTTAAAGTCTTGGAATTATTGTTCAAAGAATGATACATGGTGCTTGATGAAAAAGACTTTAAAAGACAGATAGGGCATGTATGATATGAATTGTGAAAAAGAACCTCTATAACATGTTGATGGCGCTTTAGAATAGAAAGAGAGACAGAGAGAGAGAGAGAGTGAGAGAGAGGTGATAACTGAAGTTGAATTGATTTGTTCATTCTTCTTGGCTCCATGACATGCTTCCAGCCTAAACCCAAAGCTACTGAGTCAGTGAAAGGAAGGATTCGGATTCAAAATCTTGGACCCAAACCTTGCTGCTTTCAATTCTGGATCAGATCCCAAACTAGAAAATGTCAATTTTTTTGATTGCAGTTCCTACAGAAGTTGAGTTCTTATGTGAACAGCTTTTTTGGTGGAGCACTTCTACTGAGTTAGAGCTGAACGAGGATTTATGAGTTTGCCCCAGAACAATATTTTATGTAGACCCTTGCATTTTTCAAAGCACTGTATGAGCAATAGCCAATTACCCCAAATTAGCTAAAATTAGTGGATGAAGGAAATGTAATAGATGTTCAATAATATATCCTCAAGGTCATAAAGTACTATTATGTATTTCAGCATCTCATGAAAACTTGCTGGAAAGATTAATTTCAATTGCTTTGGATAGATGCACTTTCACATGAATAGAAAACTGGCAGAAGGACCATAAACAATGGGCAGTAATGCTGCAGATTAACAGCACTGTCTCAGGAAGGGAGGGATGAGTCTAGTGGTTACTGCATTTATCACTGTTAGGTCTCTGCTGATTTAACATCTTCATCAGAACAGGGAAAATAACATCAAGCACTTGCTGTGAGTATTTTTTTGCAGTTCTAAGCAAACTTGTTTCGACTTTGCTTGCAACCTTTTTGGGTTTACATCCTGCAAATATGTTAGCGGATGATTTTACTGACAGGAATCTTCCTGTAAAGAAAGAATTATAAATAAACATTGCAGAACATCCATTGATGGAATTGATAACCCTGAGTATTCTCACTAGAAATCTGACTGTAAGAGTGTTGCTCATCATATCAAAAAACAGAAATGCATCACCTGACCTTAAATATTAATCAAAAGAACATATCAGATAATTTATTAAACATTTTTGTTTGTTTTTTAATCTTTGACCATCTCTATTGCACTCAGGTGAACTATGAGCCAGTGATTATATGAATAATAAATAAACTTGAGACAATATCATGGCCTCTTTGACCTGTTTGCTTAGCCAACATCTGGTGCTTTGCAGGACTCTTTCATTTGGAGGAGAAGTGGATGATACAAGTCAGATATACTGGTATTCTTTGATTCAATCCTGTTTATTTAAGGAATTTACACAAGGTCCAGTTTCCCTGAACACAGTGGAAACAAACAGCAATTTTTTCCCTTGCTCATAATTTCTAAGTCTTCCTCTTGAGCCAGTCCAAGGAGCTGAGTCTTTCTGCTCTCAGTTAGGGCTATGTTCACAAATACTTTTTAATCTGTGTTATGAATTTCTTTTCTAACATACAGAGTTTGCCAAACAGCTTCCTTGTCTCTGCACTTGTCATCAGGAAACTCCTCAGCTCACAAGGACTAGCTTCTCATTGGGCCTTGCCTTATGGACCATTTCTTGTGCAGTGGCATCTATGCCTTCCAATGAACTCAATAAAAGGTGAGCTGTGGGTCCACATTTTAAATTTCCTTTCTCAGCCTTCTGTTTCCTGCGGGATGGGTATGGCTTTCATAACTCCACCAATGAGAGGTGGAGAGTTGTTTCTCTCTCAGTTTCACAAGGAGGCCACCACATCTCACCATAACCAGCAAAGAAATGACACACCCAAAATAATAGCATCATAAAGCAGGACCTTATTGGGAGCAAAATCTGGGAAAGTAAAGGGTTCAAGGTTAACTAGTAAATACTTAACATTAATAAATAAGCTAGTACATAAATTCTTAACACTCACAAATCATCCCAGCCTGCAGCTGTTTCTGTTGTACCTCCTTAACCAAATGGCATGCTAAGCTTTGGTCTAGAGTAGTGGTTTTCAACCAGTATGCTGCAGCACACTGCTGTGCCATGAGAGTGGTCCAAGTGCACCAAGAAAATTTTGTACAAAGGTAATAAAAATCATTGTAAACAAATATTGTTTTATCTTACACAACATTTTATCCAATCAAAATTACAACTCATTAAATTTGTGAAAATTGATCTAAAAACAAGATATTGGTCTCTCTATTCAAAAACATTAACATGCTAAAACGCAGGTGGCCAAAGGAAAACATTGAGATGATGTGTACATTTTTCCAGTGGATTTGAAACATTCATGCATTTGATCTGTCTTTAGCTTGTTGTAAGAACTATGTTGCAAACCTCTCTGAGAAGACTATAACCATAGGAAAAGTAAATGTGATGTTTATGAGCAGTCAATTCAACTGAAAAAAGTTGCTGTGCTGTGGAATTGTTTGTCTTGTTGAAGCAAGCTTTATTACTGGAAAGGTTGGGAACTGCTGGTCTAGAGATGGAGACAGAGAGTCGACTGCTATTCTATTGGTTGACTGTATAGGTGGTTGGTGAAGCTTTCCCTGGGGAAAGCAACCTCTCTGGCCCCCTCCTGCCCCCCAGGCCTCACAACCATGCTTGTCCGAGGTCATATCCTCAGGCCTCTTCCTCTACCCCTCACCACAGTCGCCAAATGTATCTCTGGCCAACTTCCTCCTCTCCTCTCCTTCCCCCACCCCTATCTATCCTCCCCACTCCCTCCTAGCTTGAGAAGCAGCTGCCTATGTGCCCCTCCAAGGCAGGAACTAGGTCACTGTGTGCTAGGGGTCACTGTAAAAAAACTCAGTCACTCAGCCTGTGCCTCTGTCTCTGGCTGACTGGGGCAGTGACCAGAGCTACAGCATTGGAGGAGGGGTACATTAAAGCTAAGCATTGGAGGAGGGGTACATTAAACAGGTCCTGCCCATCAGAAAGCTTGGAAGCAACATCAGGAAGTTTGGGCTGGAGGAAGGAAGGGTGCAGACAACCATGTCAGAGGTGGGGAGCTGGGGAGAAGCTCCATATCCCAGCAGAAAGATTGGGTGGATGACTGGATAACTTTTTCCTGAGCTAAATGCTCACAGAGAATCCTTCCTGCCCTGGTGCTGCTCTGGCTTTTGTGCTGCTGAGATGCTACATCAGCCCTCCTTCTCCTCCCCCATCTCACGTGCTTGTTCTAGCCCCCAGTACTTCTGCTGGCAGACCCCAGCACGTTCCCAGCACTGAGCATTTCCCAAAACACTGCCTCTCCCATCAGCCTCAGCCAACCTCCTGCAGCTCTACCGCTAAGTGTCACCACTAGCCTGCTACTTACTTTGTGAATACATTCCCAGTGGCCTGGGGCCAGATGGAGGAGGATCCATTTCTCCTGGCCATTCATTGCTCTGCTGCCCTTGATTTGGAAATGGCCCACCATCTGCAACGAGCACAAAGCTGCCCTAGTGTCATTTTGTCTTGTCTAGCTCTTTTGCCTCCCCCTTTGAAAAGTGATGATGGAGTTAGGGAAATCTTTGCTCCAGTGTCAGTGGCAAGAGAAGTCCCATAAAATCCCCGTCTTCTGTGACCCAAGATGAGTGTATATGAATGAAAGGTTAATTGTGAAACAAACAAAGAGTGCTGGGGCACTTAAAGACTGACAAATTTATTTACTGCATGAGCTTTCTTGGGAGAAAATCCCACTTCATCAGAATACTTTGAAGCCAGCAGCTGCCGAGCTGGGGCAGTGGGTCCAGCCAGCTTGAGGACCCACCACCTGCCCTGGCTGCCCATAAGCGGGGGCAGCGGGAGAAGCCGGCTCGCGCCCACCGCTCCCCCTGCTGATGGCTAGTGGAGGCAGCAAGCCAAGCCAGCTGGCACCTGCCGCCCCCCCTGCACCTTCCCTCAGCACCCTAGCCAGGATGCTGATCTGCTCCCTGGCCAGGGTGCAGAGGGGGTGGGCCTTCCTCCCAGGGTGCCCGTATTTGAAACAGGGTTGTTTCGAGACAACGTGTCGCAACCGCGTTGTTTTGAAACAACCATTTTGAAACAAAGGCTATTTCTCTTTCAGGGGAGGTTTTATAGTTCTGAAATGATGGACCTTCTTTCAAAATGACAGGGTCCCATCATTTCAAAATAAAGAAATGTCATTTGGACATGGCCAGTTTTATTTTGAAACAACTGTCATTGTTTCAAAATAAAAGCCTCATGTGGACACAGGCTTACAGAATAGGAGGAAAATAAATCCAGAGAAGTGTAAGGCAAGGAAACAAGTTACCCTGTAACAGCAAATCAAAACTGTTGTAAAGATTCAGACACTGAGGAACAGCACAGAGAGGAAGGTGAGGTCAAATCACCTGTTGTAATGAGAGAAAAATCCAGTGTCCCTATTAAGTCCTGAAGCAATGCAACCAAATTTGCAAACAAATTCAATCTTAGCAGCTTTTCGTTGAAGCTTGATCTAGTGCAGTGATTCCCAACCTGTGGCCAGGGACCCCCCAGGGGTCCGCCAACATGTTGCAGGGGGTCCGCGGAGACTCTCCCTACTGGGGCCAGAATCCAGGTACAGCCCTGATGCTCCCCTCCAGGGGTGCCTTTCCCCTCCCATGGCCAGATCCTAGCAGGGGAATGGGGCCGTGGCAGCTCCCCGGCAAAGGCAGGAGGCCATAGCTGCCGCGGCTTGGCTCCCCAATGGCACAGGCAATGGTGGTGGCAGCGCTCCTCACTGGCTGTCCCACTGGTGCTGCCAGAGTGGTGCAGGCCAGATTACATAATCAGCCAGGAGGGCCACAAAGATTTTTTTTTTCTTAAAAAGGGGTCCTCAGCCTGAAAAAGGTTGGTAACCACTGATCTAGTATCCATCTGTCTGAGCACAGCAATTAGCAAATCATAAATGGAGTGATCATGAAGTTTGAAATGCTGACCCCCTCGTTTCAGAATGTTATGATTTCTGATGTCAGATTTGTACCCATTTATTCTTTTGTGCAGAGACTGTCCTGTTTGTCCAATATATAAGGCAGAGGGGCATTTCTGGCTCATGATGGCATAAATCACATTGGTGGATGAGCAGGTGAATGAGCTTTTGATGGAGTAGCTGATTTTATTAGGTCCGGTAATAGAGTCTTTTTGTGCAGGTATGTGGGCAAAGTTGGCAGTGTGGTTTGTTGCAGGGATACATGCCTGTTTTAATGGCTCTGTTGTTAGGCCTGTAGTTGCTGGTAAGTATCTGTTTAAGATTAGGGGGCTATCTGTAAGAAAGGAGAGGTCTGTCTCCCAAGGCTTGAGAGGGTGAGAGAGCTTCTTGTAGAAGAGACTGTAGGTCCCTGAGGATGTGCTGTAGAGGTCTGACTTGTGTGTTGTAAATGATGACTAGCAGCATTCTGTTGTTTTCTTCCTAGGGCTTCTCCTGTAGTAGTTGACTTTGGAATCATAGAATCATAGAATCATAGGGTTGGAAGGGACCTCATAGGACCCCTTATGGAGTACACATCTGGCTGTGTTAATCTGTTTCTTCACTTCCACAGCTGGGTACTGTAGTTTTAAGAATGCTTGATAGAGATCCTGAAGGTGTCTGTCTCTATCTGAGAGATCAGAACAAATACGATTATATCTTAGAGCATGGCTGTAGACAACGGATTGTGAGGTGCATTTTGGATGAAAGCTCAAGGGATATAGGTAACTATACTGGTCAGTAGGTTTTCTGTATACGGTCATGTTTATGTGTCCATCCTTAATTTGTAAGAAAGTAGCTCTCCTGTGTGGAATGTTCCAGGCTAAATTTAATAGTGGAGTGGAAATTGTTGAAACCTCTGTAGAAATCTTCAAGGACATCCCTACCATGGGTCCAGATCATGAAGATGTCATCAATGTAACGTAAGTAGAAGAAAGGTGCTTTGGGATGAGACTTGAGGAAATGGTGTTCTAAGTTGGCCATAAAAATGTTGGCATATTGTGGGGCCATGTGGGTACCCATAGCAGTGCCACTGACTTGAAGGTATAAATTATCCTCAAATCTGAAATGGTTGTGGATGAGTACAAAGTCACAAATTTCAACCACAAGTTGTGCTGTGGCATCATCTGTTATGGTTTTTGTAATAGCTTGTAATCCGTCCTTAAGTGGGATGTTGGTGTAAAGGGCTTCTATGTCCATAGTGTCCAGTATGGTGTTTTCTGGAAGCTCACCAATGGATTGGATTTTTCTCAGGAGGTCAATGTTGTCTCAAAGATAGCTAGAAGTGTTGATAGCATAGGGTCAGAGGAGGGAGCCCAGATAGCCAGATAAGCCTGTTTTAAGAGTGCCAACACCTGAGATCACAGGGTATCCAGGGTTTCTTTTTTTTTATGGATTTTAGGTAGTAGATAGAATATCCCTGGTCCGGGTTCTGGGTGTGTGTCTGTCTTTATTTGTTCCTGTGCTGCCTTGGGGAGTTTCTTGGGTAGGTGGTGTAGTTCCTTTTGGTATTCCTCAGTGGGGTCAGAAGCATCCCAGTTAGCCTTAGCAGTAGTTTCCGGATCACCTCTTGCAGAAGCCTCCGAGTTAGCCTTAAAAGTAGTTTCTAGTTCCTTCTGTTCCCACCCCTGATTCTAAGTATGTTGCTAAAGCAGGTAAGGGGGCTCTGTATTGCAGAGGTATCAAACTCATTTGCTATGGTGGACCAGATCTGACTTAAATGTACTTCAAGTGGGCCATTCATACCATGAATTAAAATACTAGGGCTTTCACTCTTGTGGTACTGTGGAGTGCTGTGCTTGTGTTCTCCAAGGCTGTGGTTACGGAGTAAGTGATGTTGTTTGTCCACGATTTCCACCTTTGCACAGTGGTGGAAACAGTCAATGTAGAAGTCTAGTCTATTGTTCTGACTGTCAGGAGGAGTCCATGAAGAATATTTCTTCTTGTAGTGTTGGGAGGAAGGTATCTGTAGGTCACTGCATAGATCGTTGGTGTAATAGAAATATTCCTTGAGTCTGAGATGGCAAAAATAGTCCTCCAGGTCACTGCAGAATTTTATCCTCTGTGTGGGAGTTGTGGGCAGAAGGGAAGTCCCCAAGATATCACAGATTCCTCTGCTTGAGTAAGCATGTAGCATGAAAGATTAACAATTTTATTGGATAGGTTGAAGGAATCACTCTTGTTGTCCTTTGTGGAGCATAGTAGTTTAGACAGTTTGGTGTCTTTCTTCTTCTGCAAAAAGAAAAGTGTATGTCATAGATAGATTTTCTCTTTTTTTGTGAAGTCCAGCCATGTGGATGAATGTGTTATAGGTTGGTTTGGAATAAGAGATTCCAGTGTTGAAAGTTCATTTTTAATTTTCTTCTGTTTTCTGTACAGGATGCTGATCAGCTGGTTTCTAAGTTTCTGTGGGAGCGTGTGGCATAATCTCTCACCATAGTCTGCGAAATATGTTGATTGTAAAGGATTTGTTACCCTTAGCCCATTAGGTATAATATCCAATTGTTTGCATTTGGAAAGAAAGATGATGTCTGTCTGAATCTGTGTGAGCTGTTTCATGAAGCTGATGGATTTCCACTTCAAATGGCTGTATTCAATACCTTGCATGTTGCCAAGTTCCAAAGAGGCAGCTGTGTTTGTCTAGTTCAGTAAAACAACAAGGAGTCCTGTGGGACTTAAAGACTTTACTCTGTGATATCGTGAGACCACACTCTCTCTCTGTCAAGGAAAGAATATGGTCTCACAGTGTGCAGTCATCAGCCAGATGTAGACATTTGTGCAGTGCTGACTCAAGGGCTGACTCACTCAATTTTGATTTGGTGCCTCCCCCATCTCATTCATGGAGGTTGAAAATGGGTTTCCAAAGTGCATAAATCTCCAGCATCTGCGTGCAGAGGGATTTAAAGTGTATTCTGTCTACATGACTTAAGCTGCAGGTTGACAAACAGTGCCTGAGCTGCTAGGAAAGAGTTGAAGAGGTGGGAGGCAGCCTGATCTTCAGGGGGGGCTAAGTGCCCCTAAGAACTGTCACCTGAAGCCATGTCTGTCTCTTGCCTCATAGTAAAGCCGGCCCTGTGTTTGTGGGCTGTATCTGGCCCATCAGTTGCATGTTTGACACCCCTGCTGTATTGTTTTAGTTGAAGTTCTTTCTCCAGGGCCCCCAGGCCTAGAGGCTTTGTATGATTCTCCAGGAGCTGGCAAACTCCAAGTGAGGGTTTCAGAAGCACTCAGAAGAATGCTTGTGAGCTATGTAAAAGACTAGAATCCCCATAGTGCTGTGCACTTTGTAGATAACCCTTTCTTGTCCTCAGCTGGGACTGGCAAAGGGAACAGTGTAGAACTGATTAAGTCAGCCTTACACTACTCCTACGCCGAGTTAATACTTGAGCATTCCCTTATGCTGTCTTTATTGGCCAGTATGTACCTGGAGCTGTGCATTGGGACTGGAGCACCTCTCCCGCTAGTTGTGTGACCTCACGGGGGTTGCATGGGTGTAAGCAGGGGCAGAATCTCTCTTACAAACTCATAGATCCCCTCTCCCCCACAGAGCTCCCCGCTCATTTTCATTGACCTGGTCCAGTCCCTTTGGGCTCAATAGGAGATGGTCCACTGTTGGGTGGATTGGATTCTAAATATTTCATTCACTTGCTGCAGATTATCTTGCTCCCATGCATGATGGCTCAGTTGTTTGATGTCACCTCTTCCTCTAAAAGTCATTATTTGGCTCCATACATTGCAAGTAATTTCTGGAACTCTTCAAATGAAGGCATCAGTGTAGGGGCACAGATAGATGATGAATTGGATTTACCTTTAAAGTATATGCTAGTTTATGTTGTATATCTGTTCTTTAGTATATAACTAAAATAACTCTAATTTTACTCAAGAGACACTCTAACCACTGTCCAACAAGACTCTACATTGTCAGTTTGGAACTCCATCTTAATTAATGTACTCCATTTTGTGTTCTTGATATAACTTAGTTTAGGCGTATGCTGTATAAGTTCATTTAAATGCATGAACAAGGTGTGTGAATGAAAGATAGTGTGTGAAGGGATCAGTCTCAACCACCAGCCTGTTCTGATGAAGCACAAGTACTATCTAATTGGCTGAAGAATGGAGACATCTCTGATTAAAGTAAACAGAAGGAGCCATCCCAGAAACAAAAGAACAAAAATACAATCAAGCCTGCAAATGACTGGTGACCAATGATCTCACAAGAACCCTGAGGCAACATGACACACCAAGTTCTATAGACTTACACGAAAGCCAGCAAGTATAAAAGATGGAGAAGAACGTGGAAACTTTGGGTCTCATCCTGCAACTATTATCTTGTAGCAGTGGAATCATGACTAACAGAGGCCTGGCTCCCTCCTTGTACCCAGCCCAAATGGCCACTAGACTGGCTCAGGCAACGCATAAAAGGGCTGGTAATTGTATTGCACCAGCTTGCATGACTTTGTGAGCATGAGTGAGTGTGAGTGTATGTGTTTGTGTGTGTGTGTGAGAGAGAGAGGGAGAGAGAGACACTACTTTTGGCTATTCTTATATTTACAATAAATGTGGCATATTGCCATGTCCCTTTGAATAACATCTGGCTAGTCCGTTCTTTTTAACTATGTCAGCCCTCCTGTTTCTTACCAGATGTGTCTTGCCATGAGTGCATGGAACCTGACTCGATGACCCCTCATGGTCCCTTCCAGTTTCTATGATTCTAAGTGGAGCACAACATTCAGCTCTTAGCCACATGTTCATGGTACCAAGATGCTCATGAAGAAAAAGCTTGACAAAGTATATTGTGGTCTCACACAACAGAAAACCTACATAAATCATTCATTCTCAGGACTGGATCCTGCGGTCTTCAGTCAAACAAAATTTCCACTGTCTTCCTAAGTCAATACTGCAGCATCTGATTTCTGGGTTCACCTTTTACATTGCAAATATATAAGAATTCAGATAGCACCACGCCAGAGATTTTCTTCTGTCAATTCAACATCAGCTTCCATTTGGAATCAGATCAACAAAATGTACTTGCTGATAAAATTGCATTTTAAATTGTACTTGCTAATGAGAATGCTCTCAGTGTAAAATGTTGATTTGTATCTCAGCTGTATTGTTTCCCTTTGCTTTCCAACAAATTTGATTTCTAAAATGGAACTTGGATTTTTATTTCGTTCCACAGTTAAAGTCAGACTTAGCTGAACAATTCATTGCTAGTCATTTATCTACCAACTGAAGTCCTTTTTTTGGATTGCAAATTAGCCACGTCAGATCAGGATTTTTTCTCATTTGTTTGTTATTTACAGCTGTTTGACAAATAGTTCAGATGATTAGATTTGACACTACAGATTATTCATAGCAAGCATACAGCCAGTTAGTTGATTTTTAGAATAAAAGATTTAGACTTCCTGGTCTCCTGAGATCCTGCTTTAACTATGTGGAAGGCCATGAATTTGAAAAGATACTCAGTCCTCATTCTCATTTACACTAAGGCCCCTAAAGAATCTTTTGCCTGTGTAAAAGGGGCCTTTGGTCCACATATAAAAAATGTATTGTTTTAACTACACCAGCACAGGTAAAATAGTACAGTGCCCCCCCCCCCCGCCCATGGATGCAGTTATTTTGGTATTCGTACTCCTACCAGTACAATTTATTCCCTCACACGAAGAGCAGTAAATTATATTTTCATAAGGCACCTTCCTGCCTAACTGTAGCCACCTAAAAGTTTGTACTGTATAACTATTTAGTAAAAACATGTTTAGCTGAAATAATTATACTGGTGCTACCAGTCTCAGTAGCAAAACAGGTTTAAGTGTATATGAGAAAGAGGCCCTCAGTCTTTCAGCCAGCCATGCTCTAGGGGAAGGGAGTGTTCAGTGAGTGTTCATTCTTATGCCTTGTCAGCTTGAACAAAATTTGTTCTGGTATCATTATATCCATGTGATACTTCCATGGCATATCCCCAGGGTAAACATATTACATCAGAGCAATGCAGCACTTAGCCTTGTTCGGTTCACTTAGTCATGTTGCTAGATTAAACAGTTTTGGTATAAGCAAGTCTTATGTAGTTACACTGGTGTGAATTTCCTTCCTGTAGGTAGGTCCTTGGATGTGGTAGGAGGAAGAAAGAACCAGTCAGCAAGCACAGGCCTTAGAAGATCATGATTTATGCTCTGAAATGTGCCTCTGTGAAAGTTATATCATGGGGATCCATATTTACTCTCTGGTCTTCCAGAGAGAAAATCCCCTTGATTTGCAAGGTAGAAGAAGGGCAGTGCTGGAAGCTGAGTTTGGTGGCTGAAGGTTATTGGGCCTTTTCTACCTTTTGGATTAGAGGATAGAAAGAGAAACTTCCAGACAGTTAAATGTATTAGATGGTGGAATAATCTTCCAGGCGAACTAGTGGAAGTAAGTCACTTGAACCGCTTTAGACCTAGATGAGGCAAAACAATATTAAATGTATAAATATGGAAGAAATCTGTATTGACAAGGGGATGGACTGTATGACCTGGTTTGACACTGGTTGGATTATGGGGACCATTTATGATATTATTTAATATCAATATGTCAATAATTGCAATAATTCATATGAGATATGGCATGTCAGGGACTGATATAATGGTTCAATTTGCTAAGTATGATATTATTTAGGTATATGTGTCATGTCTGTATTGGAAGTTATGAATATGTTTGATTTTAACTTGTGCTGTGTTTCTGAGCCACACCCCAGACTGAATGGTTGCAGCCATAGTAAGCTTAATGGCCTATTAAGAAAACCTCGAGGTACAATGGGCCAAGGATGAGTCACCACAACTTGCTCATATGACTCTGGACCACTGTTCCCTCTAAGCTGTGTGTGTGTGCACGCACACACAGGTCATGAAACCTGCTCACACAACAAAATAAAGTGTGCACAAAAACATTCAATAGTGCTAAAATTGGTGCTCACAAAGAAATGTTTTTTGCGCACACAAAGAAATTGTTTGTGCACACAGTCTACGAGTGATTAGAGGGAACATTGCTGGGTATGTCCACACAGGCTTCTTATTTCGAAACAACAGAGGTTGTTTCGAAATAAGAAGCGGCATGTCCACACGACGCACCATTATTTCGAAACCGTTAAACCTCACATCTAATTGAAATAGCCGTTGTTTTGAAATGGTTGTTTTGAAACAACGACGTTCAGACAAGTTGTTTCGAAACGACACCATTGTTTTGAAACAACTGTTTCGAAACAACATGTCTGAACAACCTTGTTTCGAAATAACTATTTCGAAACAACGGCTATTTCAAAAGCAGGCTTTCCCTTAATTCGAATTAACAAACTGTTAATTCGAATTAGCTTATTTTGAAATAAGGATTTTATTTCAAAATAACTCATTTCGAAATGGGTTATTTAGGAATAATGATGTATGTGTGGACATAAAACAACAAGGAGTCATGTGGCACTTTAAGACTAACAGATTTATTTTTTGCATGAGCTTTCGTGTGTGGACATAGCCGCTCTGGACTCCATTTTCTTTCTGTAAATTTCCCCAAACAGAATGGAGAATACGAAAGGACAAAAAAGGCAGCTTGTCAACCATTTTGTCATCTGTTCAGTCTCCTGACAATCATATACCTCTGAATCTATTCATCTACAAGAGAATCTGTGAAACAAAGGACTGAGACCTATCTAGGGAGTGAGTGTACATCAAAGGAACTACACAAGGCTGCAAACTCCAAATTTGACTAGGGACTTGATGTATATGGACTTTTAGATTATTTGTATGTATCTGATTTCTTTAATCCTTTCCCAGTTCTCTTATTTGTTCCTTTCCTTTTTATAATAAATTTTCAGTTTTAGTTATTAAGACTATGTCTACACTTAGAACCTTAGTTTGAATTAACTGAATTCAAACTAATCAAGTTGAACTAATAATGATTAGTTCAAATTCAGTGAATTTGAACTAACATGGCCACAGTAGGAAACCCAATCTGAACTAGCATGTCCATGGACAGGACTTGCTAGTTCGAATTGGAAGAGGGGCACCATGGGAGGTGTGGCAACATGGCCCACAAGAAGGGCTATGCCACCACCCAATCCCCTGCCAGGCTCCAGACCTCTGAGCCCAGCTCAGGGAAAAGCATCCCCTGCCCAGCTCTAGCTGAGGTGTGGATAGAGCTGGGCAGGGGATGCTTTTCCCCACGCCAGGCTCAGAAGGCTAGAGCCTAGCAGGGATGTTTTCCCCTGTCAGGCTCTGTGGAGTCAGGCTGCGCGCGCGCGTGCACGCACACACGCATGCACACACGCACACACACACCCCTTAGCGGTGCTGCCTGGCATGGGGAAGGAATCCCAACGCATGGATGGAGCTCCACTGGCCAGCACAGAGAAGGGATCCCTGAGTGTGGATGGAGCCCTGCTTGCCGGCATAGAGAAGGGATCACCCGTGCCTGAAGAGCGCGGCTGCAGCCGTGCGCAGGAATTCCTTCCCTGCTCCAGCTACAGAGTGCTACTCCAGCCCTGCATGAGGATCCCTTTCCAGCACCCGGTAAGTGAGCCTGGAGCCCAGTGCAGGGATCCCATCTCTTCCACCTGGGGAACACATCTGGAGCCCTGCACAGGGGTCCCTTCTCCCTGCCTGGGGAGTGCCTCTGGAGCCACATGCAGAGGTACCTTCTCCCCACCCAGGACTGCAGCTAGAGCCCCACACGAGGATCTCTTCCTGATGCTGGGTGAGTGTGGCTCCAGTGGTACACGGGGATTGCTTCCCCCTGGCACCCCATGCTGGGATCTTGTCCCTGCGTCTGGCAAGTGGGGCTCCTACCAGGTAGGGGGGTCCTGTCCCCATACCCAGCAAGTGTCTGAAGCCCTGCGCGGGGCTGTACTTTCTGTGCCCCAGTGTTGTTGGGAGCACCTTTGGGGCTGCTTGCCCCAAGTGCTGGGGGGCTAGTCTTTCTTCTAGGATGCCATGCACCCTAGGAGGAAGGTCAGCCCATGTTAATTCAAACTAACGTTAGTTCGAATTAACGTGGCTACACAGCATCAATTTGAAGTAGAGGGTTCAAATTGACGATTGCTTTGAAGTTACATGAGGCTTTATAACTTCAAAGCATTGTCTCTTCAGTTTTATGGTAGAAAATCCTTAGGTTGAATTGGCAAAACCCTGCATGGACATGCTTTTTTAAAATTTGACCTAATGTTTATTAGGTCGAATTAAAATGTGTGTTGACATACCTTAAAGGATTAGGTGGCAGGATGATATTTTGGGTATGATCTGAATTTATATTGAGCTGGTAATGTGACTGATCCTTTGGGGTCAGGAGTACCCTTTTGGTAAACAACATGATGCTTTAAGTAATTTATCTCTTTACTAGACCCAGTGGCTGATTGGGAGCCAGAGACTGAAATGCAGTAAAAAGGACTGTTTATATTTTTTTTGTAGCTTCTCGATAACCAGGGTGAAGAATCAGAAGCATTGTTTGTTTGCTGATTGGGAAGCCTGATTTCAGTGTCACCCATCAGTACTGAGAGAATTTGCTCTTATTTTGCAGCCTGCCCTGAGCTTGTCGTTTTCAGTTGACTACCCCAGGCATGGCAGGGTCACACCTGATATGTCTTTTCTGGGTTCTGATTCCATGATCATCACCTTTAATTAGGACTCCACAAACTACTATTTGAATCTAGTTAACTATTGATTTAAGAGTGCATAATACAGAAAACCAAGTTCTGTATTATAATCGTATCTGGTTTGGAATGACTAGAAAAAGCCTTCCCAAGTTTTCTAATGATTTGTCATTGCTTTCCAGAAAGCTGGTGCAGAATTTGAAATGTAGCTATAGCAATCCAGCACTCCAGTCACCTAGCAAAGATCTGAAACTTTCACAGAGCTGAACACTAGCTGTAAAGTCTGGCAAGGAAGGGAGTGTCTAAAGCTGACCTCAGGGCCATAGCTTGCTTGTGTGATGACTGGGGCAAACAGCTCCAAAGGTGGCCCAACACCTGGCCCCCGATCCAGCCCTGGACCCAGTCCGGCCCCTGACACCTGCCCAGGTGGGGGGTGCCTGACCTGCCGCCTGCTGAATGCAGCCAGGGCCGGGGCAGTGGGTGCCCTCGCTGTGCTGAGCTGGGCGGGGGGTAAGGTACCCCCCCACCAATGTTCCCTCTAATTACTCGTAAACTGTGTGCACAAACAATTTCTTTGCGTTCGCAAAAACATTTCTTCGTGAGCACCAATATTAGCACTACTGAATTTTTTGTGCACACTTTTTTTTTTGTGTGCGCAGGTTTCATGACCTGTGTGTGCTGCACACGCGCACAGCTTAGAGGGAACTGTGCCCCCCACCCAGCTCTGGCCACACTGAGCTGGGCAGCAGGGAAGGCACCCTGCACCTGGCTCCAGCCACATGGAGGTGGGAAAGGCACCCTGTGCACAGCTCTGGCCTCACTGAGGTGCCTTCCCCACTGCCTGGCTCAGTACAGTTAGAGATGCACTCAGGGTGCCTTCTGTGGGTGCCCTGGGGACTTGGATGTGAAAGCCAGTAGTCAGGCAGGTGGGGAAGCCAGCCAGCCAAGCCATGCTGCCTTTTCCTGCTCATCCAGCCACTGGCTTTCCCATCCCGGTCCCTAGGGCTCCATGCCTTTCTCCTTACCTGTCCTGGGTGCCTAAGCCCGGAGCTGCCCTGTCCATGTAATGTGGCCAGAGGCTTCTTCACCTCCCTCCCATACTCAGGGGCAGGGCGGGACATGACCTCCTTCAGCCCCAGCCCCAGCCCCAGCCCTAGCCTGACTTCCAGGGACTGTGCCTTAGGCAAAGGCACATTCCTCTTTGGGGCCAGCTAGGGTCAGTCTGGTGCCTTTTGAAATCTGGTGCCTGGGGCTTTGCCCTATTCACCCCACCATAGTTATGGCCTTGGCTTACCTATCCATCTCCTCAAGGAACACTCATGGACCCATTTATGAATCACTAAGGAAAAGGCAGAAAGAAGTCAATCAGTGATGCTTGTGACAAGAAGGCAGCAGCAAAAATGACATAGTGGGAGTCAATAAGGCAACTAATTATGAGTGAAGTATTATCACCACCCAAAAAGGGAGAGAACAATCTACACCAAAAAACTATAGCTCTCTTAGTAAGAATGGCAGGCGTTGATGGCAGCTCTTTCTGAGAAAGTGAAATGGGAGGTGGAAGTTCCCTGTTAAAATCTTGTCTCCCTCTTAGACGGAGGCTTTGAACTAGGAAACTTCCATGATCCTGTGAGTACTTTAATCACTCAACTAAAAATTATAAAGGATGGCCTCTGCCTCTTTTTGCACCTGTTAGCCATATTGAAAAGAGACTTCCATGTGAGCTACGTGGCTGAATGCTTATTTTCTCCTCTTTCATAAATCACTCTGAATTTCAGACAAGAGATAGGCACATGGGTATTAAGGGACAGTCTTGTAAGTCTGAAAGGTTTATTGCAAAAACTTAGTTGCAGAGTGATTTCAGGCGCTTACAGGTTTCAGTGGGAGTTTTATGCATCACAGTTGCCTCAAAACTGGAATTTAAGTGCCTAAAAGAGGGACTTAGGAGCCTAAATCCTTTTTGCATCTGACAAAGTGGGTTGGAGCCCAGGAAATCTAATGCCCGAAGAAATCAGTTAGTCTATAGGGTGCCACAGGGCTCTCATTGTTTTTGCTGTACACAGATTAACATGGCTACCCTTCTAGATAAATCCTTTGTATATCCAGGCTTTGATGGTTCTATGCTAAGGAAGAAACAAGGCAAAACTTTGCAGAGCCCAAGACATGCATTTTGCTTCAGTGTATCACTGCTGGATGGCACTACTGTGCCCTACATCTTCCCTTGATTTATCTCTTTATTGCTGTTTGCTGTCTTCATTTATTCTGTTATCAGAGATTGATGGAAGTCCTGGTGACCAGCTCCAATTTAGGTAACCATATTCTGCCTATCTAAAATTTCCTACATGATTTCAATTGAAGAAGCTATTTTCACTTTTCCCTCTGAAAACATTATTTGCAAAGTGTGTACAAAATGAATGATACATTCCAAGCCAGTGGCAGCCATTTTGGAATAGTGGATAGCCTTATCCAGATATGTCTGATCAGATTAAAGGAGTTACATCAGGTTGTAACTTCAGGAAGTCAAGCTGAGAGAACCATTCTCAACACTAAAAAAATTGATTAATCTTGCTGATTTGTTTGTTCCCAAATTTTTCATGAACAGTTTGTGATTATCTCAAATGCATTCATTATTCAGAATTAGTCACTTGGACTTTTGATGAACAATTCTTAGTCTAGGACTTGTTTGTGAATATTCAATATAGAAGACTCTAGCTGTGTTGGCTTGGTGTTGATTGTGCCTACAAGTTTCTGTCTGCTTCTTTTTCCTGATTACAAGAGAGTAGGTCTTAAAATCAAGTTTCCAGTGCTGATACTCATGTTCATAATTTAGCATTTACTTACCATGAATTACCTCTAATGTCTGCTAAACAAATTCACCACTTCCCACAACATCCATGCCAGCAAATCCACCTTTCCATAGTATTCACAGAGAACACATACAAAAGGACTGAGAACAGAGTTGACACAGTTGTGGACTTGTGAAGCCAGAAAGGACACAAGAGCAGGAGACCTACAGAGATGTCTGTGTGAGGGAAAGGTGTCTAGGGCACTGTGTGAGATACTCAGGAAATAATGATCAGTGGAGTTAGGCCAAAAAGCTAATAGTCACAGAAAAAAAGTTAATTGGACAGCAGCTGAAAGAGAGCATAATTCATTATGCCCTGAGAGAGCTTCAGCTAATACAGAATGCAGTAGACCATCTGCTAAGCAGCACAGGTTGCTATGAATGCAATAGCCAGTGTTGTTCCTGCACTCATGCCCTCAGGAATTCCAAAACCAACTCAGGATCTCTTCCCTGCTTCCTCAAATCCTCCTTAGATTTCATCCTAGTTACCTGAGAGACTGTCTCTTCATCCGTGACCTGGGTTTCCCATAACAGCTATGTTCTACTAGAACTATGAAACTGTTATCAAAACGAGCAATTTACTCCAATTAGTGTGGGGAGAAAGAGAAACATTGTTATTTATTTTTAAAATACTTGCCAAATGGTTCAGACTGTGATTGCCTACTCTATCTATATATCACAGACTGTAGAACTTTGCCAGAATAAATCCTTGAGAATCCATGGAAGAGTCCATTATCAAATATTTGTTCTCCAGGTAGGTACTTATAAATTGTGACTGAATTGTCCCTTAACCTCTTTGTTAAGCTGGATAGACTGTGCTCTTCAAGTTCATCACTTGGGTTGTTTGCTAATCATTTAATCATTCTGATGGCTCTTCACTGAGCTCTCTACAATTTATCTGCAGACCCTGGAACTGGACACAGTATTCCAGAAGTGGTCTCAATAGCACGATACATAGACATAAATAACCTCTCTACTCCTACTCAAAATTCCCCCGGTTGTGCGTTCTAGGATCACATTTGCTCTTTTGGCCACAGCGTCACAACAGGAGTTTATGTTTAACTGATTATCCACCACAACCCCAAAATCTTTTTCAGAATCGCTGCTTCACAGGACAGAGGGCCCCATTCTGTTCCAGAATAGCTGGATCAGTTTTCTAGAATGGTCAACAAAAAAACAGAAGTGTTGGCTGAGATTTTCAAATGAACTTAATGGAAACTAGTAGCCAAATCTGGATTTGGACAACAAAATTCCTAGGGCTATGTTTTCACTCATAAAATAATGTGCAGTTTTACCTCAGGATAATTAATGCCCATTAGCTTTCCTGCTGCATAAACATAGTAAAGACAAAGCATATTGGTTTCAAAATCAGATACAGTAGAATAAATCAAATATATCGAGGAGGTGGGATGGAAAGGAGGGGACAGTGCTGGCCTGGACTACCTACCTTGTGGTACACACTACCTGGGCCTTGTCTCCACTTATGGTTTTACAACCAAATAATTATTATTCAGCATTTATCTCACTGTTTTAAAACAATAAATTGTGTTGGTGAAGACAAAACCTTTAGGGTTTTTTGAAAATTCTAGACATTGACAATTAAGATGCCGAAGTTAGACTTTTGGTCAGCTCATGTATCTCTCACAGTATAGTTTTTTGCTGTCACCTGCAAACTTAGCAATGACCCATGTACACTATATGACCCATATGTGTGGAGACCTAATTGCTACACTTTCCTCTTTTGCTTACTTCCTTTTCTATCCCTAATGCATCGTAGACTTTCCTGTGATGATCTCACTGAGTATTTCTGCTCTGCACATTGTACCCACGTACTGGTTCATGTTGAGGCAGGAATATGCTAGCCAAGTGTACCTCCAAGTGACCACACTGTAGACCTGTCCATACCCAGGTAGCTACATCCACACTGGTGCAGCATTTCCATGAGTGTGGCACTAAGATTTATGGGAGTATGTCTGCCGATTCTTTGATCATTATTTCCTTGAGCCACTCTAGGAACTGGCTGACACTGTATTTCAGGTTTTGTGATCAAGGGCCAAGTAATAAGAGTGAAAGCTGCACTAAGTTTTGAGCTCGTCATAGTTAACTAACATATGTTAAAACACAACTTTCTGCCTAGTAAAGGTAAGGCCACATTTAAAATGTCCTTTTTTTGACTAGTTGAAAAACCATTGACTTAAATGGGCTACTGCCATGTAATCAAGAGCAGAATTTAACCCTAATTGCTATCTTTTCTGTTGCCTAGATACCTTTAGTAACACAGAAATCTTCCTGAGGATATTCAGTAAAGTATTACAATTTAGTAATTACACTAATTACAAATACTTTTATAGGCCAGAACTTGCAGTGCAGTTTACATTTTCAAAGTGTTGTACAAATAATAAATAATTAAGCCTCAGAACATCCAGGTGAGGGAGGAATATATTATACCTATTTTACAGGTAGGCTTAGAGATGCTAATTGATTTGCCCCAGGCCATTCATCGAGTCAGTGGACTAATTCTCTGGGGTTGCTAAAAGCAGAAAAGACAGTACAAATACAGTCCATGACATACCTAGTCAGAGATTCAATCCTTGACAAAGTGAAGAACTACAATGAACTGCTAATTAGATTTATGGACACATTACAAATATTTCAAAGGCCTCTCTCTCCATAGTATCCAAGTGTTTCTATTCTGGCCACAAAGGAATAGCTCCATATTTATAGAATCATTCAGCTTCATCCTTTTAATCCACTTCAAAGATATATAGGAAAAGGTGTGGGGAGAGGCTGCAAGCTGGGGCAAGGGTCAACTAGAAACAGAATACACTGTAGAAAGTCTCCTATGGGCTAATCTTCAGGGGACAGAGCATCATGTGCCCTTTGTCACCTGAGGAATAAAGACAAAGCTGTGAGACGCCTCCAAGAAATTCTGCAACTTATTATCTGAGGATTTGGAAGACGACAGGTGAAAGTTGGGACCATATAATGGATAGCCAGGTCCCGACAGCAAGAAAGGCTAAAACAGGGTGGTTTCTTTGAGAGCCCCCCCCCCCGCTTCTGTGTTAAAAGCTGATATAAAAGGTTTCAAGCTGACTGTGGGGAATGACTTCTTACTAATGACCTGGAAAGGCAATGTTTGCAAAAGTGTACTCTAATAACAAAGATTTAAATACAAGAATAAGGGCTCTTTACTTTCAACAACATTGTGACCCAAAAGGGGGGATCCTTACAATTAGTAGACTGTTATATATAAATTGCACCTTCCATCCCTGGAATTCAGGTGCCTGTGGAGTGGAACACAACATTTTAGAAAAGAAAGTGAAGAGAAATCCCCTCTGGTTGCAGTTGCATTGGGATTCAGGGATGCAGACATTTAACAACCCAATCAAAATTTAGCAAGGACCATGCTTAATGGTCTTATCAAAAGGACTCAGGACCTCAGTTCAACATCTCCTCAAAATACAGTGTTCCAAATACCTCCCTGTGCTTGTGTTAAACCTGACACTGGAACATGGCTGGATTAACTCAGGGCTGCAGCCTCTGACCCCTGCCTAAAGGTGGGCCCCACAGCCCCTCAAAAATCTAGGTCTGGCCTGAGTGCCTGGCTGCCACTGGTCCCTGTCTGTCCAGCCCCCTGGGCTGGCTGGTCTGTTTCAGAGCAGACAGACTGACGAAGGGGCCAATGTGTGGCAGGCTGCAGCCTCTGGCTTGCCCCTCACAGCAGCACTGGCCTGTGAGGCCTCCCCACAGCCCCCAAGCAGTGCCAGCCTGTGCCCCTTGCCCCACAGTCCCCTGCAGTAGCACAGGCCTGCAGCCCCTCTGTGCTGCATGTCCCCCCACAACAGAGGCAGCTGTAGTCCCTGCCAACCACCCAGTTGCTGCACACCCATGCCCCCTCTGCTGTGCCGCAGAGTGCTGCAGCTGTGGGGAACTGGTGGACAGGGGTTGGGGGCGGGGGGGGAAGGGCAGCCAGCACCAGCCCACGTGGGCATTGATCTGGACCAGCACTGAAAATGAACTGAAAATCTATCTTGGAATTGCTGGGGGCTGGGGGGAGAGGACTAGTACAGCCTCTTTATGTTAGAGCTGCCTACCCTGGCTACAATCGTCATTATAGCACTGCAGCAGCCAGGGAATAGCTGCGGTATAGAGACTGTCATTTCTTTCTCCACTTACTATGGGTGTCTGCATGGGATATGGCCAGCTCTGTATCTGTTGGAGAGATCTCCATTACAATGGGTATGTCTACACTGGAAGCTTTGTTAACTTGACTTAATGAGGTTGACTTTCAGTCAACTTAAAGTTGACCTTGTTAACTTAGAGCATCCACATTCAAAACTCCTGTAGACTGCTCACATCCACACTTAATAAGGTTGGGGCTACCCCTCATCTACAATGGCTTAAGTCGACCTAATGAGGTCACCTTAAGCATTAAGTTGACCTTAAAAAGTGGTGCTATTTAGTCAACTTAAGGAAGAACGTAAGTCAACTTAATAAATTCCCAATGTGTACAGAGCTTTCCTTAGGTTGACTTGAGGAAGGTTAAGTCGACCTACGGGTCCAGTATAGACATACCCTATGAGTGTTCTCCAGAAGGGCTTTGTGGTTGATTGTTCTATATTGGCTTTGCTGACATAAAATGGCAGCAGTATACCCTTCAATTTCTATCAGAACCCCCAGTATAAAACAGTCTTCAAAAAGCATTCACCAGTTCACTAGTGGAGTCTTTCATTTCCTTTTTTTTACTGCATGAATACGGTGGAAATCAATAAAACTAATCCTATAGGGCACACAATCCCCAGCACAACTTGTAGATTATTAAGGCCTCTGCTCTATAGATCCCATTTCTCTAAGCAATGACATACAAACAACATATGTCTGTCCCCAGCTATTACTCATCATGTATTTCATTAAAAAAATCTACAAATATAATTGAATAAATTATTTCAAAAGTAGGAGATGACCTTTTCTGTTTACAGCTCATCTTTGTCCAATCCCAGCTAGGAAATTAACTTTCACATCACTGATCTCTACTTGTTACCTACCTTCTCCCCCCATTAATTAGTCTTAAAATCAGAACATTAACTTGATTTATTTCTGCTAAGGAAGCTTCTCATAAGAAAAGACGTACACAAATCCTGCCATGTACAGTCATGGTAGAGACAGAGAAGTGCCTGAATTTGCTTTACTAGTCTAGATTTTCAAACTAAAATCGATGGAGCGATTGCAACACTTTCTCATCCTCTTGGGGGTACGAAAGTTCATCCAAACTATCAGAAGTTCAAAATCATCTGTAAAGGTGTTTTTTTTTTTTTTTTGTACAAGCAGAAAGGTAAAAGTAATAAGATCACTCACTGTGAGAAGACCAAAATCATGTTTTCATCTCGCATATGCTCTCATCTAGTTTAACCTCTGATATTAAATGAGAGATTGATGCTATCTTTAGAAGTACAATATAACAGCTCCTCATTAGATCCTGAAAATATACAGCCAGCCTTGAGTCAAGGCGGGTCACTTAGATCATAAGAGACTTTGACAGACATGTTAGCCACTGAAATTGTAAAGATGACTACTACTAATTCTTTCTTCCAATGACAGACTTTTTAAAAAAAACCCTCTGATACCTCTGTAATGGTGTCAAGAGACTATTTAGACCAAAAGAAATGAGGCGAAATTGTGTTCTGCGCACCTAGGAGGCTGCTCTAAGTTTCAGCAGCCCCTGCCAAAATTCCCAGGAGCAGCTCTCAGCAACTTCTCCCCAGAGTTGACAGAATCTCTGTAACTGTGTGCATTGCAGCACTTCCTTTCCTTCCACTTGCATGCCCCCTTGTTTCCCATGCAAAACCCCTCTGGCTATGTCTACACACAGTTTTGTTATTTCGAAAGAAGCTATTTCGAAATAACTTATTTCGAAAAACCTGTTATTTCGAAATAACTTGTTTCGAAATAACAAAACTGTGTCCTCGAAATAAGGGAGCGAAATAGCAGGTCCACAGTGTGGACCTGCTATTTCGCTTCCTCTGGGGGCTGCAGGCACCCACAGGGTGCAGTGCAGAGGCGCACTGCACCCCGTGGGTGCCTGCAAAGGGCTGCAGGCACCGCGCCTCACCTGGCGGGTGCCCGCAGCCCCCTGCAGGCACCCGCCAGGAGCGGGCAGCGGGGCACTGCGCCCCAGGGGCTTTAACGCCCCTGCTGCCCCCCAAGCTGGCGGAGTGGCTCCGGCGCGCGGCTGCAGCCACGGGGAGCCGGGTCCCGCCAGCCCCTCCGGCCCCGGGCTCAGCGGGGGCAGTGGTTGCGAGCCCCGCGGCTCCCCCGCCACCAGCTCGGGGGTCCTGCAGCCCCGGGGGAGGTGGCCACAGCCCAGGCGGCTCACCCCGCGCCCTGC
>ML681963.1:31126858-31153167 GCA_007922195.1 Podocnemis expansa
CCGCAGCGGCTCACCCCCTGCTGGTGCCTGCAGCCCCCTTTCTGGGGCTGCAGGGTGAGCCAGCAGCGGCTCACCCCCAGGGGTAACGAAATAGCATGTTCACACAGTGAACTTGCTATTTCGTTTCCCCTTTTTTTTCTTATTTCAAATTAACATTTTGTTAAGTCGAAATAAGATATTTCAAAATAAGGTGTTGTTTCGACACAACTTGTTTCGAAATAACCCTGTGCGTGTGAACACAGCCTTAGTCTTGCTGTGTCTTATTTCCCCATCTGTAAAATGTCAATAATAGCCCTGCTTTACCACACAAGGGCTATTGGAAGATAAATATGTTGGCAACTGTCAGTAGAGGTAGTTGGAAAAATTCTGATGAAATGTTTCACTGGAATTTACTGATTTGGAGATGGTGTGATTTCAGCAAATCCTCAGTACAACCCACGTAAGTTTCTGCTAGAACCCTGGCTGCCCGAGTTTCTGTCAGAAACGTACAGTTTCCTGACAGCTTTCCTGCCCAGCAGGCTGCTGGGGACCCTAGAACTGAATTTTCTTTCACAGACAATTTTAAATTTTTTTGAATTTTGTTCCTAATCAGAATGAAACTGTATTCTGAAATGGCAAAATCCAGGGTTAAAAACTAAAGGGATGTGGAAATAAAAAGGTCCTGTGTAGTTCTGTCCGTTATTGCAACTCAGAAATGCTAAATACAAACAGCTTTGTGCTGTAGCAACTGAATTAATCTAGTGTATTATATAACCTTTTGTTGTGAGCTTGCCTTTGTTCTAGTCTATTCAGAGAATAAAAGTGGAAAGATCCAGTGGAGGAGTAGTATTACATTTCTATTGCTGCCAGATAGATCAGATTTATAGGATCCCTTACCACTAATTGTTTAAATAAAATTCCATTTTGCAGTACAGACAGGAGCCATATTAGATTTTTGGAATTCTGATCTAAATCCAGAATACCTCATGGAGCATTGTTTATTATACTATTATGTAGACTTTCTCATTCCTCTAAATAGTTAATTGAATTATTTTAACAAGACCAAAAAATCCTTCACTGATGAAGCTCTCCCCCATTTTATTTGCTTTTAAGACTTCCCTGAAGTTAC
The DNA here is from genome assembly GCA_007922195.1 of Podocnemis expansa. Lineage (NCBI taxonomy): Eukaryota > Metazoa > Chordata > Testudines > Podocnemididae > Podocnemis > Podocnemis expansa. The sequence goes on from ML681963.1 coordinate 31,127,967, forward strand.
TAGGCTTGGGAAAACAAGCAAGGAGTCCTGTGGCACTTAAAGACTAACAAATTTATTTATTGCATTGGGCTTTGGAAGAAAGTGGTGCTACTATTTGGTAATTTAGTTAATATCTTACATTTTCTGGAGCCTCATTTAATTCTGAAGTGTTTTGTAAGCAATTTAGCACCAAAGCCTTAGAAAATTGGAGTAGAAATCAGCATAGCTCCATTGGCTTCAGTAGAATCATACTGAATTACACCAGCTGAGGATCTGGAGGTTGAGTATCAAAGGACACATTGGAGACAGGCACTCAACTACACTAAGTTTTAGTGGTAGCTGAATGTCAAACTGCCCATTAAGCATTTGAAAATCTGCTCCCAGCTCATAAGCATACAAAAGCAATGTAAATAATCTTTGCAATGCTGCCAAGTCTGGTGTGGAACACAGCAGTTCTTTAACAGCGTTCATCAACACTGGATATAAATTACACTTCCTAGCGAAGCAATTCACGGATGTGTCACTTAATGGATCGTTGTTTGCCTCTATTGAATCTGGACAAGTCACCTAGAAATTAAAGCTTCTGTCTCTTATTATGAATCAGGTGAGCTACTGCATCTCCCCATGAGATACTCTGATCAGTTATTGATTTGATCCTTACACTGAATAGTACCTTATTCTGTGAGTAGTCTCATTAAAATCAACATGTTTATAGGTGACTGAGTCTGGTTCTATATTTCTAGACTTGGGATCAGATACCGGATTGACAACTTCATTGCTATTCATCGATTTATTGCAGTCTACATTTTCCTTTAATTCCAGCAGGATTGTCAGCATCCGTCTTCTTCATCTTCAGATATTTACATATACCAGCTCAGCTCCACCATTAAGAGACCAGGAGCAAAGAAGAAATAATGAAAGTACTTTATTTGGCAAGCAAGAGATTTCCATGACAGCTTGATACATAGAGAAGGGAAAGGCCATGTGGATGTCCGTTCCATCCCACCAGTTTGACTAGACAGCCTTTGTGACCTTCATTCAAAATGGACAGACCATGCCCTTTTATCTTCTGAGGCTGGCACCTGCTGCTTTCAGAGTCAAGGCAATGAGGCAGGATGCTGCCAGGAAATACAAACAGAACCTTTCAGAACCCTGATTCAGCTCGTTTCAGCAATCAAGAGCAGCAGAGAAGTCAAAGGAACATCTGTTACACTTGCTGCAGTTGGCGGTGAGTTATGAGTAGAGATTTGCCAGATTATGTACAATTGAAAAGGGAGAGAGATGAACTGATGCCCAGGTATGATTTTTTTCCCCAGACGAAGTAACTTGTTCAGAACCAGAAGATCACAGCCTGACCCTAAGAAAGAGGATTAACACAAAATCAACTGGAACAGAGAGGAAGGTCACAACAAACTGCTGATATGAGGAACAGAAACCCAGGATGAAAATCAATTCAAAAGTAGGATCTGATGTCATGAAGGGGAGAGGCAAAGAGTGTGGAACGACTTGGAATAATTTCTCTGACTTGCCAGTAGACATCCTCCTGCACCCTCCTGTCTATACACTGTTTCTTCCAGCCAATCCATCTAGGGTAGATTCCTCACCCACTTCTCTTTAACAATGGAGGCCTGTGAAATAACTGTGAGTCAGTTGTTTCTTTTCCTAGGATTCCCGCCTGTGGCTTTCCCAGGATTGACTGCTCCCTTCTCTGTATCTAAATCCTTTAGCATCACCACTGCAGAAGTATATTGCTTCTTCATTCACATTTTATGATCGGGGCCTTAGATTGTGATTGCTTATACATTTCTCAATGACAGGGATTATATTTATCTTTCTTTCTTGCATAATGCTGAGTAAAACATTAGTGGCTACCATATGATCCTAAACTTCATGGGAAATACAATGAAGCCTCCAACTTCAGTGAGGGGTACAGGAATTTATTTATTAAATATTTGCACAAAGTGGAAGCTCTTATTCCAAGTGAATCAGAAAGTGTTTAAATTTCACTCGAGCAATTCTTTTTTAGCATAGGATTGTGGATGATGTTGTGTTACCCTTCAACCCAGATGTCTTATATCTAGATCCTTTTCCTCCAGATGGCTCTGTGCCCTGTATGCCAGGTTTGACACGAGTAATTGGACTTGGGTGAGACCTTACTTTTTGGGTAACATGATTAGGGGGATAGGTAAGTCAAAAGGATGGAAAGAGAATATGTGTTCAAATTAAATAAGGTAGATCACCCAGGGAACCATTTGCATTAGACAAGATAACAATGGCTAAAATAAGCCAGGAATGTAGACATTAGATAAAGATTAAGTTGTACATGAACAGTGTATGGACGGAGCACACTGTACTGGGATTTGTTCTTTCAAAGTAATTAAGCCAATCCCAAAATATATAAAGCAATGCATAGCAAATGCAATGTAATGTGTATATGTATGTATAGGAAGAGGTTTTCTATCTACTCTGACTAATAGCATAAACCCTCCCCGCTACACTTGAGTCTAATCAGCTCAGCATAACTTTCCTGTATACTAGATAAAGGAACCTACGAGACGAGACTGAAGTCAAACTGAGTTCTTAGGGGAACCAAATAAACTGGTATTAAGGAAACTCCAACATGCCCCATGGTAAGTCTATTGAAGCCTGTGTTAGGTCCTTTGAGCCACAGGTTATTTGGGCTGATCGCAGGTTTCAGACATTAGCCCATTTGAGATACATAACCCCACTCCCCATTTCAGGAGACTAGCCCATAGTCCCACCCCTTCCACATAAATTCACGTCCTTTTGTTGCCACTTACCATGGCTGGAGGAGCACTGATCCTGCTGGCCAGTTCACCCCAGGTGGCCCAAGTTCCAACCCACCAGCTGACCTGAGCCACCAGCCTTGGTCCAACCCAGCACTGAGCTACCAGCCCTGACTCACCCCAACTCCAGGCTGGTCATCCTACCCCAGCCCTGAGTGGCCCAAGTCCCAGCCAGGCAGTTTGAGTTGTCAGCTTCTTCCAGCTCTGCCAGCCTCAGACCAATCCAGTGCCAGAGTGCCAGATCCAGCTTCCCCAAGTCTTGGCCCATTGGCTGGCTCATTCTAACCCAGTCCCCATATGCTTCAAGGAAAGATTCAGCAAGGGCAGAAAAAGTGAGAAGCACCTGCCTGGGCTAGGGTTTCAGGGGAAGAGTGGGATGCAGAAGAAGGGGGTGGAACCTCAGGATATAGTGTGGGTGGGACCATACTTGGCTCTTTGAGGAGACTTAGCCCCCCCGTCCTATGATACCAACTATCCATGCTTTAGCCTTCTGGTCTCTGAAGCTAAACTGGGATTCCTATGGCCCAATTCTGCACCCCCAAAGTCAATGTCAATGTTGCCATTGACTTCAATGGGAGTAGGAGCATGTGTTCATTGTCGTGTGGTCACTATTAATGTACCTCCACCTAGTAGCTGGGTGAATAAATTAATATATAGTCCCTATTCATAGATTCAAAGGCAATTAGGGGCCACTGTGATTACCTAGTTTGACCTCCTGTATAGCACAGACCATAGAACTTACCCAAAACAACTAGAGAAGATCTTTTATGGGGGGAAAAATCTTGTTTTAAAAAATCTCAGTGATAGAGAATCCACCATGACTCTGTGGCTTCTAGGAAACTTTGAATCAAGAACCAGCCAACTTTAAGAAGCATTTTATGAGAAGAAAAGGTAGGATTAGATTAAAAGAAAATGTAAAGATGGGAACTGGTGTAAAGCAAAAAAACCAGAAGAATCACAGAGAAGAATTGATGGATGACTATTTAAATGCCACACCAATAATCAGACTATCCCTCAAATAAAAATACCCTATGTAATAACTAAATATAAACAAAAGCCCACCCATAATATTACTGAGTGCAATCTCAGAGCCGGGAGTTTGTTGTACACACAGTTCTTTATGCTGGACTTCACTTCTTTAGGGCATCTCACTGCAAGAGATCCCTCTCTGAGGAGGTCCTCAAGTCTTCTCAGTCCCATGCCTTTCCTTGGTTTCTGGGGAGATGATGGCCTAATGGAAACTGAAAATCTTTAAAAAAAAACAAAACAAAAAACAACAACAATAACAAAAGAAATTTGGTTCAGACTCATCAAAATGCTTCATTTACCTGTTGATCATTGTTCTGGGTGGGTGGAGTTTAGATTACATTTGAAAATGAAAAGTCATTTTGAACAGGAAAACCAGACTATTTTATTTTAAAAATGACAAAACAAAATATTTTAACAATTACAAAACTTTTTTCTCATAATTGATTTGAATTTAAAAATTAGCAGAAGCATACGTGTTTTTATCCCAATGGCTTCCAAACCAACAGCCCTGCAACAGCACACACTTCTCTCGAAGTTCACAAAATGTTTTTATTTTTTAAATTAAAAATCCTGAACCATTTGGAGTTTCTCATTCTATCACTTAGATATAGGCTCCAACTTCAATATGGTGGAACACCATAAAAGTCCCACCATAAGCCCTTGTCACTTGCCTACTACAGCTCCCCAAAAACATGAAACATGGTATGAGAATTACCAGATCTCATGCTGGGCTTGCTTTCTGAATCCTAATCTAGATTTCAGAATGCCTGTGTTTTCAGAGATGCCATGCTTACAGGAATGAGTCTCACAGAAGAGGAAACATGACGCCACCAGTGAACCCAATTTACAGTGTAGCTTTCCTTCATAAGGAAAGCTTTTTGGTTGACAGCTACTTTCTAGAGCTGGGTAGGAAAAGGGTTTTACATTGCACAAAAATTAGTGAAGTGTCAAAAAAAAAAAAGATTTGTGTCCTGAATTGGAACAAAAACTCAAAATATTGAACATTTTCACAAACTGAAAATCCTAAAAAAAAATCCAACAATAGCAAAAGAAATTTGGTTCAGGTTCATCAAAATGCTTCATTTACCTGTTGATCATTTTTTGGGGTGGGTAGAGGTTAGCTTACATCTGAAAATGAAAAGTCATTCTGAACAGGAAAACCAGAATATTTTATTTTAAAAATGGCAAAAATGCTTTGACAATTACAAAACTTTTTTCTCATAATTGTTTTGAATTTAAAAATTAGCAGAAACATACATTTTCCCTTGAAAAATAACCTGTTGGCATTTTTCTCCCCCCAGAAAATGTTTCACTGGAAAATTCCCTAACAGTGCTATTTCTTTCTAACTCCTAGCTGTATGTCTCTTCCTTCCAAACCATGGCTTATTGAAAGCTGGCTTTTCTACAATATCCAAAGGGATAGCCGTCTTAGTCGAGTCCAGCAAAAAAACCCAAAGAGTCGTGTGGCACTTTAAGACTAACAGATTTATTTTTTGCATGAGCTTTCGTGGGAGAAAATCCCACTTCGTCAGATGCTTTGAAGATGGGTGAACTTACAGAATGGAACAAAAATAAATGCAAGGGGTGTAAAACATAGGATCAGGTCATACAATAGCAGCAAATCAGAGCAGTCATTAGGTTCAAACCATGGGAAGCCTGAAGTCAAATTTCCTTTTGTAATGGAAAAAGAACCCATAGTCTCCAGTAACTCCCGCTTTCACAGAATTTAGCTTGCATATTAATTCAAGTTCATCTGTTTCACTTTGAAATCTGGATGTCCCAGCCACGTCTCTGATGACAGTCATTAACAAATCATTCATCGAGTAATTAGAAAGATGGAAGTGCTCAGCAACTGGTTTCTTTGTTCTGTGATTTCTGATATCAGCTGTGCTCATTCACCCTTTTGCTCAGTGATGGTCCTGTTTGCCCAACGTATAAGGTGTTGGGGCATTTCTTTCACATGATGGCATAGATCACATTAGTAGATGAGCAGGTAAATGAGCCTTTGATGGAGTAGCAGGCTTGATTAGGACCTATGATGGTATCTGTTGTGCAGATATGTGGGCAGACTTGGCAGCATGGTTTGTTGCAGGGGTTGCCTGCTTCAATGTTTCTGTTGTTAGATCTGTAGTTGCTGGTGAGCATCTGTTTAAGATTGGGCGGCTGTCTGTAGGCAAGGAGAGGTCTGTCTCCCAATGCTTGAGAGAGAGGGGGACCATCTTTTAGAATAGGCTGTAGGTCCTTAATGATCTGTTGCAGAGGTCTGACTTGGGGGTTGTATGTGGTGACTAGTGCCATCATAGGTCCGAATCAAGCCTGATTCACTGTTACTGTATGACCTGATCCTATGTTTTACACCCCTTTGCATTTATTTTCATTCCATTCTGTAAGTTCACCCATCTTCGAAGCATCTGACGAAGTGGGCTTTCTCCCACGAAAGCTCATGCAAAAAATAAATCTGTTAGTTTAAAGTGCCACACAACTCCTTGGTTTTTTTCTACAATAATCCCCTTCTTGGGGTACCAACTTCTTACACATTTCAAGAAAGAAGAATAAAGCAAATTTGTCAACTCACCAACTTTTCTTTAAGAGACTTACATACTTCTTAGTTGTTAATTAATTATTCTAGCTCCTGCTGTGTAAATTCAGCCATTCACAGTGTTTCTTCTGGTCTATTAGGTGGTATTTAAAACAAAATAACTATGAAGGAAGACCAGAAATATAAGCCCAGAGTTTCAGCTTCAGCTGGGAAGAGCACAGCACAACTCTGTGGGATAGATACAAAAATGGCCTATGTGCCCAGCCATAAGCATCCCTGTCTGTGCTGGCCTATACCTACACAGTAACTTAACACATGCTAACAGCTGCTCTAAGTTACACTGCTCCCAGCAGTCCTGGATCAGTAAGGCATAGGCATACCTTGGACACACCAACAGCAGGAACAGTAAGTACATAAAATATGCAATGTCATGTGTATTCCACTGAGGATCCCTTACACTGGGGTGATCTTCTATGTTACATGAGGGTTACATCAATGAATCAGTCTCCACTGGGGCTGGAGCATACTTATCTCAGTCATGTAAAAGGAAACTCTGACAAAGGCCATGTGACTGCTGCAGAATTCAAGTTTTAGTCTATTACCAGAACTTTTCTGTTTCAGCTAGCTGCTCCACACATCAAAACTTGGTGGATGTTTCACTAGATCTTCCAGGAAGAGAGTAGCACCTCAGCTGGTGTCTTGCCTCAGGGCCTAATTATCTAGTAGTATCTTTTCTTTTTTTTTTTACTCTTTCTCATCTTGCAGATTAGGTTTACACATCACACAATTGACTTCATTTGTAGGTGAGTGAAGTGTTTGTTTGCATTTGATGTTGGATAAAGAAATATGGCCGTTCAGCTTCCTGTCTTACCTAATTTCAGCTGGCAAGACAGTAGGTAGCCTTTGGGAATTATCTGGGCCAACACAGAAAATCCATATTGGAATCCTAATCCATGATTAGACCAGAGATGTCACTAGTCTTGCTAATGACTGATCCCCAGCATACCCATGGCCCATAAGCTTGTGCTGATCCTGTTGTACTTGAGTTGATATCAGAAGTCAGTGTAGATGTATTAATTTTCTGATGTTGAATGTTCATAGAATCATAGGGTTGGAAGGGACCTCATAGGTCATCTAGTCCAACCCCCTGCCAGAGGCAGGACCACTCCTACTAAATAGAATCATAGGGTTGGAAGGGACCTCATAGGTCATCTAGTGTTGATTTCTTGAGGACTCTCTCCCTTAGGCGAAAATTGAGTAAATCATAGTTCGGATCAGGTAGGTTAGGAAATGCCTGGTGAAGAATGTTCCCTGTCTACCAGATTTTCAGGGTGGTGCAGCAGTGTCTGAGGTTTTTTTAAGTATGGTGCATGGATAGCAATTACATAGAAATGGCATGATTGTTTGCCTGAATAGAGGAAAAAGGTGTGTGTGGCTTGTCATTTCTTCAGATAATTATTTGCAATATTATCTGGAACTATAACCTCTTTGGGGCAGGAATCACAAGCCAGATTCTCCTGTCCTTTGCACCACTCTGAAGCTTGAGTAATTCCTTTGATTTCTGTGATGTCACTCAGGATTTATGCCTGCATAACTGAGATCGGAACTGGGTATGTATTAAATGCCTTTGTAAAGTGTCACCCCAACTGCCTGCTTTCAGCATTAAGATTGCAAACGGCCACTTCTCCTTCAATCACCTCAATGCTTTCTCCTATGGAAAGAGAACCTCCCTGTCAGAATTCTAAACAGCCACCTTCTCTCTTTTAAATCTTTCCTCAAAACCTTCTTTTGCTGTGATGCCTAAAAATCACTCTCAGCTGGCATTGAGTATGTGGGTGGGGAAGCTGTGACTTCTGCTTTTTTGCTCAGTTCTGTTCATTTTATTATTGCTTCATCTGCCCAAATTACTCCACACCCATTGGTCTGTTTTGGCCACCCATCGCATCTCATCTGACACTAAAATTTTAAGCTCCCCGAGGGCAAGGCCTGTTTGGTTTGTTACTTAGCACAATGGGAGCCTAATCCTTGACTGAGTTTCCTAGATGTTATCCAAATACATAATGCAAATAAAATGGCATTTAAATAATAATACAGCAGCATTTTATTAATGCGGTAGTACTGGTGGTATAAGAAAATATTCCAATTGCATGTTGTCAGCTTGTTTCCTTTTAGATTTAAAAAAAAAAAAATCAGATTGCTAAGTGGTGCTTCTGCTGCTGGCTGATTTGCAAACATCACCACCTTTCCAAACACTCTCAGCTTCTGAGGGTGATGGACCTCGTCAGGAACACGCAGTCTGATACCAAGCTGCATAAATTGCTTTTTGCTTCCCCTCCCCAGAACATGCAGAAGTCACAGGGGGTGGGGGGAGAAAGAACAAAAGCTGAAAAGATTTGCTTTTGCAAAGCTATCTTCAGAGTACATTTCCACAGTGCATGCTCCTCTGACTCTTACAACCTCTTTTCATTTTCCCCATTTCCTCAGTTTATTATTATTTTTCCCCTTCTGGTTTAATTTCTTTTCTTCCTAAAGAGCTGATTTTAACAGCTGCATCTCCAGCTGTCAAGTGAATAATGCAGGACAATTTCTCACCATTGCACGCATTGGTCTACAAAATACATTGAACAGTCTTCTAGAGGGGCAAAAAGATTTCACATGACATCTGTGTACGTTGAAGGGAGGGACCTTTACTAGCAAACAATGCAGCCTAATACAATGAAAACTCGGCTTGTACCCTTTTTTCTGCAAATACTTTAACATGCAGACATTTACCCCAGCTGACAAAGATCCTCTTCTGAAAGATTCATAATGCCCAAAGATACTAAGGTGCCTAGGTCCCATTTTTGGCACCAGAATGATCCACAAAATTCCCACTTGGCCAGGAGCGTCACTGCCCCCAGGAAGGACCCTGGGCACCGGCCCAGGTCCTGGCCCCTGAACGCAGGCCACATCCCCGGCCAGGGACAGGGCAGGGAGTGGCAACCATGGCCGCGGGGCTGCCCGACGTAGGAAGGGGCCAGAAGTGGCCACCGCCACCGCCACCACCGCCACCGCTGCGGGCGGCCAGGGCCCGGATCTCCGGCCCAATCCGGCTGAAAACCAGGGCTGTGTTCACACACAGGGGGTTATTTCGATATGGTTGTTTCAAAACAACTTGTATCGAAATAACACCTTATTTTGAAATAACTTAATTCGAATTAACAGTTTGTTAATTCGAATTAAGGAAAGAAGCTCAAAGTGAAATAGCAGGTTCAGGCAACAGTTATTTCGAAACAAGTCACTGTTGTTTCGAAACAACATGTTCGCACGGTGTTGTTTTGAAACAATCATTTCGAAACAACGTTGTTTCGTCCCCACATGGGGTTTAACTTGTTTCGAAACAACGCTGTTGTTTCGAAACAACGGGACCCATTGTTTCGAAACAACCGTGCGTCGTGTGAACAGCCTAAATCTTCTTTCGAAACAACCTCTGTTGTTTCGAAATAAGAGGGCTGTGTGAACACAGCCCAGGAGAGGCAGGTGCCCTGCCAGGACCCAGGGCACTGGCACCGGGATTTGGGGCACAGGCTCTGTGTGCCAGGCGCCAGCGACGCCCCTGCATTTGGCACCCAACTACATAGACACCAAAAACTCACTCAGGACCCAAATTTTTGCAGTGAAAGCTCCCTAGACACCTGTGTTTTGGCTCCAATGATATGCACTGCAACCTCACTTCAGTGTCTCACTCATACACCCCAGAGGAATTCACGAACCAGGGAAAACAGATGCCTAGTTATCTAACTCAAGCACCGAGGCTCAATCCAGAAGCAGTGATCAGAGGCCATCTACCATATTGGGTCTCTCAGGCAAGTTTACACAAAACAGTAGCAGGAGGAGACCTTCACATATAATCCTGAGTCTTGTGGTCTTACATCCCTCACCTCAAATCCCTCTTCCTTCTAAGAGGAGATGGGATTGGAACAGGGAGCTAGTGCCTTTTAAGCCAGTGTACCAGCCATTAAGCTATGTGATAGTCTGATATAGTGATTCTTCAATCTCTGCTGAAGTTGTTCCATGTAATTGAAAAATTAAATATTAATTAGGGCAGCAATTGAATTTGAAGTACTCTGTAGGCTAAAAATTGGAACACTCTCTGAGAGATGTCTAATTGCTATTCCTATCTCTTCTTCTCCTCAGGAGGTGGGGTGCTTAAACTGGGGGTCTCCCCCCCACACCCGGGACTATGCTACTCACTATGATAAAGGGTGGCTTGTTCCTCCTCTGGCTACTCTCCTTTGCACTGTCTATACGACTTAGGCAGCTGAACCTCTGTTTTACCTTGGTGTGTGGATCCCCAGCAAAACTCACCACCTCCCTATAGCCTAGACTTATACCACTTTCTCCACAAGAGCAACAGACCTAGCAAACACCCCCAGGTCTGCACTCCCAGGAGCTAGCTTAGTTGACTCCCCAGCTAGTGCTCTTGCTTTGTGGCTCACAGTCTAGGGGATATGTCTGCACAGACCCTGGCAGTGAGTCTCCTTGACTATGTCTACACCTAAAAGCTTAGTTCAGATTTGTTTAGTCCAAACTAAGTTGTTCAAAGTTCCTCCTTGGAGCAACCCTTCAAGTAGTTGAAGGTTGCTATCAAATCCCCCCTCAGTCTTCTCTTCTGCAGGCTAAATAAGCCTAGTTCCTTCAGTCTTTCTTCATAGGGCTTGTGCTCCAGCCCTTTGATCATTTTGGTTGCCCTCCTCTGGACTCTCTCTAATTTGTCCATGTCCTTTTTGTAGTGGGGAGCCCAAAACTGGACACAGTATTCCAGATGTGGCCTCACTAGTGCAGAATAGAGGGGAATGATCACATCCCTTGATCTGCTGGTAACACTTCTTCTGATGCAGCCCAGTATGCCATTGGCCTTTTTAGCAGCAAGAGCACACTGCTGACTCATATCCAGCTTCCCATCCACCATGACTCCCAGGTCCTTTTCTCCAGTGCTGCTATTTAGCTGATCACTCCCCAGCCTGTAGCAGTACATGGGGTTTTTTCGTCCCAAGTGCAGGATTTTACACTTATCCTTGTTGAACCTCATGAGATTCCTCTTGGCCCACTGTTCCAGTTTGTCTAGGTCTCCCTGAATCCTGTCTCTGCCCTCTAGGGTGTCTACCGTTCCCCCCAGTTTGGTATCATCTGCAAACTTACTAAGTGTGCAATCTATCCCATCATCCAGATCATTAATGAAAACATTGAACAGAACTGGCCCCAGGACCGACCCCTGGGGCACACCACTTGTTACTGCCTGCCAACTTGACATGGAGCCATTGATTCCTACACGCTGAAACCGTTGTTCTAGCCAGTTTTCTATCCACCTTACAGTCCATGCATCTAACCCATACTTCCTTAATTTGCCAATGAGAATGCTGTGGGAAACCGTATCAAAAGCCTTGCTAAAGTCAAGGTATATGACATCAACGGCTCTTCCCGCATCCACAAATCCAGTCATCTCATCATAGAAGGCGATGAGGTTGGTCAGGCATGATTTACCCTTGGTAAATCCATGCTGACTATTCCTGATTACTCTATTTTCCTCCAAGTGTTTCAGGATGGATTCTTTGAGAAGCTGCTCCATGATTTTTCCAGGGATTGAGGTGAGGCTGACAGGTCTGTAATTCCCTGGATCGTCCTTTTTGCCTTTCTTGAAGATAGGTACTATATTTGCTTTTTTCCAGTCCTCTGGCACCTCCCCCGTTCGCCACGAGTTTTCAAAGATAATGGCCAACGGTACTGCTATCTCATCAGCCAGCTCCCTCAGCACCCTCGGATGCAGTTCATCCGGCCCCATGGACTTGTGCACATCTAGCTTCTTTAAGCAGTCCCTAACCTGACCTTCTGTCACCAAGGGCCTCTCTTCTTCTCCCCAGTCCCCCGTACCTAGTGTAGTGGGCTGGGAGCTGGGAGCTAAAAAACATGGCTAGTTCAAACTAAAATTTGGAACTAAAAAAAACTGTACTTAGTTCAAACTAAACGCTAGTTCAAACTTATTTAGTATGAATTAACATGTCTACATCATGCTAGTTTAAACTAGCCAAAGCAGCAAGTTCGAGCTAAGCGGTTAGTTCAAACTTACTGTTTCAACTAACTAGTTCAAACTAAGCTTTGACTAGGTCAAACTAAAAAATTTTTAGCTAGTAGCATGCTAGATATACTCAACAAAAAAAGGCCTATGTTTGTGTTGGTTTTGTATAGATGTCTTAGGCTCAGCGTGTAGCACTGACCCTCATGAGTAGTTGTGATGTATCACCTTGATGTGAAGGATGTAGTTATACCTTGGACAATGGTCTTACAGTTGGTTTTTGGAAATCCAGAAATCATACATAGTGTAAGTAGATTTCACAGAATTCATTTTTACCATCACTTCAACTGATTATATTAGCATTTATTTTTAAGCATTTTTTTCTATTTTTTCTATTTATATGATAACAGTTCTGCAAAATTATGGGTTTTAAGCATTTTTAAAATGTTTACCAATTTAGATTTTCTCAAATGTGAGAAATTAAAGGGAATCACGCAGTGGTGGCTAGATTATAATTAGTTAATGGCAGTAGACATTGAGATTCAAAAAGCTGATGATCAATGTCACATATCAGAACATACAAAGCAAATATCTTTAAATAAAACTCAAATAAATTCTCAAGAAGCATTTTTCTTACTTTACCCAGCTGTAAAAATTTATTATTATTGATGGAAATATTTTTATGTCAGTTTGCATGCGTATGGTGATATTGAAATTAATAAGTGTTAATAAGACAAGCATCATTGCCTGAAGTTAAAAACTCTCAATTCTGTGGTTGGTGGCACAAAGGAAAAGCCATATCATCTTTGTCCCCTCCACCAACTTCATGCTGAGGCAGAGACCAATCATTATCTCATTGATTCTGGCTAGCAATGTTGTAGAGTAAATCACAAAATCAGATAACCTTGCTTCCCATCCTTTGTAAACTAATTATGTCTATTAATCACATATATCTCAGATTTGCCCCTCAATCCAAAAGGGTTCCTGCAACAGCAGGTGTACTCCTTGCTTTCGTTACCTCTCACAACAATTGCCTTGCCTTAATATTTCATGACCTTTTCTTGGCAAGTTAATTAGACTGACCTGCTGCTCAGATTAATTAAGAAACTCAAGAAAAAGTTGTTGGGTTTTGTTTGTTGGTTTATTTTTAATTGAAGCAAAATCACCCATTAATTTCAACAATTAAAAGACAAAGAATCCAACAAAAGTTCAGCTTTAATATGGAAAGGGAATTAAAAATGGTTTGTGAATTCCCAAATCTGATCCCACACTATCAAATAATTATGGGCTTCATCTTCATTTTTGTCACTAGTGATAATGTAATATTGCTGTGCCCTGTTATATAGCTGAGAGTTCCACTAAAGGGAGAGCTGCATTTCATAGTAGGCTGAAGGGGCTCCTGTGCATACTTGCACCTTTGGCTTGTGGGCAGCAGACCTGACTTCTTTTTTGACTATGTCGCAGATATGATTGTGGACAAATTATTATTGTTGATTCATAGATTCTGAGGTCCAAAGGACCATTATACTTGTCTATTCTGTTCTGTATAATACAGGCCATAGAACTTCCCCAAAGTAATTCCAAGAGAAGATATTTTAGAAAAATATCCCAGCTTGATTTAAAAATTGTGAACGATGGACAGCCCATCATGAATTTTGGTGAATTGTTCCAATGGTTAATTATTTTCAGTGATAAAAATTTACACCTTATTTCTAGTTTGAATTTGCCTAACTTTAATTTCCAGCCATTGAGTCATATTATATGTTTCTCTACTAGATGGAAGATCCCACTATTAAATATTTATTCCTCCTTTGTGTCCTTATAGACTGTATTCAAATGACCCCTTAACCTTCTCTTTGGTAAACTAAATAGATTGATCTCCTATCAATATAATGCATGTTTGCTAATCCTTTAATCATTCCCTTGGCTCTTCTTTGAACTCTCTCTCATTTGTCAATGTCCTCCTAAGCACACAAAAGCAATAGGTGTGATGCAGAAGAACAGAAAAGAGGTGGCCTTTGTCCAGTAAATTTGCAGTCTGATTCATGCACTCAGCACTTTGTGCCTATGTAGATTCCTAGTGACATCAGTGGGAATGCATGAAGGCAAGACCATGTAGGTCCAACTGCAAGATCAGTGCCTAACTAAATCTAAGGCAAGATAAGGAAACACAGATCACATGAGGGAGAGAAAGGGAAACAGGGATACACAGTACTAAGACAAGCTCAGGAGACTGGTAGTGATAGAGCTGGCCAGGGAATTTCCTGTCAGAATGACTTTCTTAAAAAAAAAAAAAAGTCCTTTAAGCAAAATTGGAATTTTCCCAATTTTACCAAAAACTTTCAGCTTTCTTTTCGGAAAATCAAAATCAGAATGACTGGTTTCCAGCTGCCTGCCTGGAAAGCTAATGTCATTTTCATCTTCCGACAGAAAAATTCTCTTTTGGTTCTTCTGAAGCAGAATTTTTCAGAGACGAGCTACAAGAATGATCACAGGATTATAAAATGTGCTCAAGGAGTTCATTCTACTTAGCTTAACAATAATGTGGTTACGGATTGCCTTGGTTAAGGTTTATAAGTACCTACCTGGAACATATATTTAGTAGCGAGCTCCTCAGGCTAGCTGAGAAAGGTGTAACATGAGTCAATGGCTGGCAATTGAAGCTAAATATAATCAGACTAGAAATATGGCATACATTTTTATCAATGAGAGTAATTAACTATTGGAACAATTGACCAAGGACTGGGGTGGATTCCCCAGCTCAAGACTGGATGTTTCTCTGAAACAGGGGTCTCAAACTTGTGGCCTGAGGGCCACATTCGGCCCTTAAAGTTATTTTTTGGGTCCCACAATAACACCATCACTATCAATATTTGCAATATCGTTGTATAACAAGATTTCAGTGGTGCAGCCCTTAGACTACCATACTAGTCCTCATGCATGGTGCCACCCTTGGGCTAACATACTAGTCCTCATGTGGCCCTCGTGATGATTTGAGTTTGAGACCCCTGCTCTAAAAGATCTACTCTAGGAATTATTTTGGGAAGTTCTATGGCTTATGTTTTACAGGAGGTCAGACAAGATGATAATGATGACTTCTTGCCTTGGAATCTATGAAAAACCTCTATTGGGGAGAAGTTATATAACTCTCACACTCTTAGCCTGGGATGTGAGCAACATCACCCCATTTATCTACTGTGCTTACTCAGCTAATCCAACTGAGTTTGATATCTGTAGATTTTCCTTTGGGGTGCTTATGACTGGTAAGATTCAGTGACCCAAACAGCCTTCTTAAAAGAAAAGTAATGTTTATTTAACTAGAAAACAAAGAATAATATAGAGAAAAATGCCAGTGGGGATGTAGGGAGTTTTGTGGTGCAGACAACTGTTAGGTTGTTTGTAGTCATTTATATTAATGCATAATGCAGAAATGAGCCACACTGTTTGAGTAATGTAAACTAGACTGGACAAGAGACTGAGAAGTCCAAGGAACCCACTGAACAAGGACCCATTTATCCTTCTGTGTATTTAACAGCTCCCATCATCACAGAGTCTATACATCCAATCAGTCTTTCCCATTTCTAATTTCTGTGATTCACTGAGAAGTCTCATTTGTATGATGGTAAGTAGAAATGCTGAGTGTCTTCTAATGTTCCACATATGTCTCTGTCTTTCTCAGTTTGGCTGGCTTTGGATAGGATTATAATACACCATCAACAGCATCAGAAATTGCTTTCCTGATTGATATTTTTTCTTCTTTATCATGAACTTCATTTAGCCTCTGATATTTAACACATAAGTTTCCAGGAAGAACAAAACAGCACTATTAACTGGCATTTTTAAACTAAAAGCCTTCTTTCCTGCCTTTCAAACATCACTGAAGTACATTTCAATTCTTGCATTTAGCATCCAAAAATATATATATCAAGTGAAACATGAGAATAGTTTTTTCCAGAAGCCATTAAGTATATTTCAAAAACAATACAGGGCATCTTGTGGATATGAATTTAGTTATTTTGCAAACGTGAAGCCAGTGAAGGTCATTACAGGTTTTTTATTATTCTGCTTAACAATTTAGAATTAGACTCAAAATAACAATGCAAGAAATCCAAATTGTTTATGGGGTTGTATTGTAAGTTGTAGTCCACCAAGATCAGTCACAGGAGTATAAACGTAAACTTTGAAATAAGTTTGTGGTATAAAGGCATAAGGGAAAAAGGTGAGTTGTGTTCTTCTGTAAGATTCCCATCTTAAAAGGAAAGGCTGTGAAGTGATATAATGATCACCACATGGTAATATTTCTTGATCTAATGATTGCCTGAATGTTCAAATAAACATGAGAAAATTACAGTATTTAACTTTTATTGAATGCCTTTCATCCTGAAGTATGCCAAATATTTTCTTTTCCTACAATTCTGATATTTAAATTGGTGAAACTGGTGTTAGCAAGATCACGGTTAGGTCCTACCACATGCATCACTCTTGAAATGCAATCACCTTGGGAGTGAAGGGTTGCAAGGTAATTATCTGATACAAAGCAACATAGGACACCAAAGAAGGGGGAATTTTTTTTATGGCACATTGGGGTAAATTTCTGGCTTTCAGAATAACAGCAAAAGATCTTTTATATCAAGGTAGAGTACAGAGGGCCCAAATTTTAAAGTCTCAAAGATTCAAACACCGTAAACTGCACTGAACTCAGTTTATCAGCCTTAGAAATTCAGTAACAAAATTCTCCATATGCAATGTTTTTACATTTCCAAATTTGCAATTTTTAAATCCAGTTATTTCAATACATAGAATTATACATAGAAACTGGAAGTGACTATGAGAGGTCACTGAGTCCAGTCCCCTGCATCATTTTAAACTATCCCTGACAGCTGTTTGTCTAACCTGCTTTTCAAAACTTCTAGTGACGGAGATTCCACACTCTCTCCAGGCTGCTTATTATCTTAATCACTTATTTATCTTAATCACAGAGTTAATCACTCTGATAGTTAGGAATTTCTTCCTAAAGTCCAATCTAAATTTCCCTTGGCATAATTTAAGGCCATTACTTCTTGTCCTATCATCGGATGTTAAGGAGAATATTTTTTTCTGGGTAGCTGATCTAGCAAACAGAAACATCCAATATCATATTGAGGAACTGTCTCTATGCTTATTTAGAGTGAGGTTCACTCACCAAAGGACTAGTCAAACAACTGCAACAGCATGTTGCTTTCTGGAGGCCTCTCATTCAAGCACTGATTGCAACCAACCCTCCTAAGCATTTAAACTCTGGAATGAGCTAAATGGTGCCTACAGCATTACCAGCATGTGAAAATAATAATTCAAAGTGTCTGACTTTCTCAATGGTATTACTTTCCTGGGCTTACTTTTAATAGCTGGCATATAAAATAATAGCACTCTGATCAATGGTTTATCCTCATTGGCTATGTTCACACATAAACTGTTATTTCGAAATAAGTTATTTCGAAATGAGTTATTTTGCAATAAAGTCCTTATTTGGAAATAAGTTAAATCAAATTAAGAAAATGTTAATTCGAATTAAGGGAAAGCCTGCTATCAAACGGCTGTTATTTCGAAATGGTTATTTCGAAATAGGGCCATTTGGACATGTTGTTTCAAAACAGTTGTTTTGAAACAATAGTGTTGTTTGAAAACAACATGTCCCAACACCATTGTTTCGAAACAGCTGTTTTGAAACAACGGCTATTTCGATTTCAAGTGAGGTTTTACTGTTTCAAAGGAACGGAACGTTGTGTGGACATAAGAAATTTTATTTTGAAACAACGGCTGTTGCTTCGAAATAAAACTCTCGTTTGAACACAGCCATGGATGATACACCCCCAAAAAAGATAGAATTGGGATTTCAAGATTAATCCATGTAAAAGCTTAACTTGTCTCCCCACCCTTTAATTCACAGCTCCTTTTGTATAATGTCCTTGCCTTTCTCTTAATAATACATCTCAGCAAGATTTCTGATAGTTCCTGCAATGATTCAAGGATGTCAGGGGGAAAAAATGAGGGACAGGCAGATAGAACTGAGAGCTGGAGGTGGGCATCCAGAGAACCATTCACAAATAATAATGTGTTTTGTAAACCTACAGTGCCTCCTTCATCTCACTGAAAATAATGTGAACTGAAGATCACATGGAGAATAAATATAGTTCTCTGTGAGTTTTTTCTCCTACCAACCCCCACACAAAATAATCCTGTTACTCAAAATGTGTATGTGTTTATAGGGGCCCACCAATGCCTTGAGCCTGAAGTCTATTGGTGCTTTCAACATGTGGGACCAGACAATTAGAGGAAACTGGATTACCAGAATCTAGGTTACCACAGTGGTCACATCCTGTGGTACAGGAGGTTACTTAGAGCATTCTGAATGCAGCACACATAAATCAGAGAGGAAAGAGTGCCACATATTATTTAATGCAGTACAGCCGTAACCATGTCAGTCCCAGGATACTAGACAGATAAGGTGGGTAATATAATAGCTTTTATTAGACCACCTTCTGTTGATGAAGTGGTACAAGAGAGACAAGCTTTCAAGCCATGCAGAGTTCTTTGGTCTGGGAAACATACCCCCTGTGACAGCAAAATGCAAGATGGAACAGATTGTTTAGCCTAAGTAGAAAGCACCTATTGTCAGGCACCGTTCAAGGTAGAGTGTGGACTACTCATCAAGGTGTTAACAGGTCACTCTACCTTGCAGGGTCCCTGACAATATGTGCTACCTACTTATGCTAAGCAATCTGTTTGACTTTTGCATTTTGCCTTGACACTCACAGTACCTTTCCCAGACTTGAAGAAGAGCTCTCTTTGGTTCAAAAGCATGCCTTTCTCACCAGAAAAAGTTGTGCAATGAAAGATATTGCTTCACCCACTATGTCTGTCTAATATTATTTCAGATTCATAGGTTACCTGTTTTGTCTAAGAACATCAATATTTCAGTGGATTGATCCTGGTTCCTAGAATTGTTGCAGGACATTAAATGACCCTATACCCCTTAAATAACATTCAGGATTCTTACAGTATTATCGCAACATTGTGTCTCAGTAGCATAATGATGTTTTCTAATTCTGATGACATTGCAACACAAAATGATGCACTTCTATCACATCATGACCTGCCAACGAACTACAGGTATGTCCACACGAGTCTTATATTTCGAAACAACATTGGTTGTTTCGAAATAAAAAACTGAATGTCCACATGACATTTTCTTATTTCAAAATGACAGGCTCTGTCATTTCGAAATAAGAACCGTCATTTCAAAACAGCTTAAACCCCATTCATTTCAAAACGGCTGTTATTTCAAAATGGTTATTTCGAAATAACGCTGTTTGGACATGTTGTTTTGAAACAACACCATTGTTTCGAAACAACTGTTTTGAAACAACATGTCCAAACAGCCTTATTTTGAAATAACCATTTTGAAATAACAGCTGTTTTGAAAGCAGGCTTTCCCTTAATTCGAATTAACATTTTCTTAATTCAAATTAACTTATTTTGAAATAAGGACTTTATTTCGAAATAACTCATTTTGAAATAACTTATTTTGAAATAATGATGCATGAGTGGGCACAGCCTATCTTGACATAAGCAGCATAATTCAAGTTTCTCTTAGAAGGGAAAAAATTAGGTTAAAAGAACAAAACTTTCTTTGAGAGTGAATCCTCTAGCTTATTACAGACCCTCACTAGGTGCTACAGGGACTTCCCTGCAGTCCTCAACACGGTTAGGAAGTAAAGTGCAGTTCTAGCAGTGCAAAAACTATTGCTGATTGAATTGATTGACACTGATAATGACATCTGAATTTCATCTCTTTTTCAGCTCATGAGATTCCCAGATTTGTTTCATTTTTTTAAGATCATTGGCTATGTATACTACAGGGCTCTGTTAAGTCAACCTAATAAGGTCTACTTAATGACAACTTTATAAAGTCAACTTAGTGAGGCCCCATTTGTTTAAGTCCACTTTATAAATTTGGCTTACAAAGCTCTATTGCACTAAGTCGACTTTATTAAGTCGATTTCAATGGGCACATAGTGTTAAGTCAACTTAATTAAGTCAATTTGGCCCTTAAAAAAACAAGAAGTTGTGTGGCACAGATTTAGTCTTTAAGTGCCACATGACTCCATGTTTTGTTTTGTTTTTTTGCTGGACTAGACTAACACGGCTACCCTTTTGGAAATTGACTCTTAAAGTCGACTTTAAGGATGAGAGTTATTAACTCGACTTAAGCAAGTGCTTAGTCAACTTAATGAACTCCAAATGTGCCCAGGCAGTTGCTTAAGTCAACTTAAGCCCCTAGTGTAGACACAGCCACTGTGTGTTACTTTTTCTTTCTATACAAAGAGCCAAGAGTTAGTTGTAAATATTTTATATCAGATCCTCAGTATTTGTGCCATGTATAAACTACATGCTGCTGCTTCTATTCTATGAATGAATGTCTTCAGTATCTGGCCAGCACAGTGAGAAACTTGTGTCCGGTTTTGGGCACCCCCCTACAGAAAGGATGTGGGCAAATTGGAGACAGTTCAGTGATGGGCAATTAAAATTATTAGGGGGCTGGAGCACATGACTTATGAGGAAAGCCTGTGGGAACTGAGCTTGTTTAGTCTGCAAAAGTGAAGAATGAGGGGAAATTTGATAGTAGCTTTTAACTACCTGAAAGGGAGTCCATGAAGATTGGAATTAAACTGTTCTCAGTGGTAAGAGATGACAAAACTAGGAGCAAGGGTCTTAAGTTAGAGTGGGGGAGGTCTAAATTGGATATTAGGAAAGAAACTTTTTCACTAGGAGGTTGGTGAAGCACTGTAATGAGTTTACCTAGGGAGGAGATGAAATCTCAGTCTTAGAGGTGTTTAAAATGCGGTATGACCAAGCCCTTGCCGGGATGATTTAGTTGGAGTTGGTCCTGGTTTGAACTTGGGGTTGGACTACATAACCTCCGAAGGTCCCTCCTAGCCCTAATTTTCTATGAATCCATGAATTACAAATTTTGAGTTAAATGGGCACTTAAATCCTTACTTTTGGAGAATATATGAGCATTTTCCTTTTTAAAAATCTGCTTTTCACATATAAAGATGCAAATGATGCTTGACTTTTCAAATGTTTGAAAAAAGCAAACACCAAATGGTCACGAACATGATTGAACTGAAATGTATTTTCTAATTGAAATATTATTTGTGGGAATAAGCCCAATATTTTCTAATCTGCAAGAAAGAAATAAAAACTGGTGGGAGGGAAATTGTAAAAGTCAGAGGTTAAAGGTTAGAAATAAAAGTTTAAAGGTAGGCAATGCATTCTGTTCTGTGCTATCCAACAGTGTATTGTATTCTGTTCTGTCCTAGCTGATCTTGATGGAACACATGCAACCTGGACTTACCCTTCCCTTATACCAGGCTAGGAGGTCAGGTGGCATAGGATGCAACTACATTGATGGAAAACAATCTTACCCAGGTAAATTCTCCACTGGGCAGCATTTGTCATGATCATTTTGATTTTGGCTTTAGGGTGGTGTAGTTTAACCTCTTTTCTGAATAACACAAGAGGACTGAGTTACTTAAATAAGGAGTTAACTAGAATAATGGGACCTATGCCAGGATGACATTTTCTGTACGTCGAAGGGCATGTCTGTCCCTGTTCCATAGTCTTATTAAATGTTCTTATGTCTTTTTTTGCTGCTGTTCCCAGATGAACTATTCAGCAAGTCAAACTGTACCACATCTACAATTATACTTCTGCAAAAATATTTTTTTTTCAATCTGTTGCCCACCAGAATCAAACATTCACACTTTCGTGGTCACAGATTTGTAAAGGTTTTATTAAATGGCATGTTATGCATCCAAAGCCTCAATATTTCTTATATTTTGTTAGAAACTATAAAGGTTTTTGCTTGACAATCCAATAATTTTGGAGTCAAAATGGGTGTATTACATGCCAACATTTTTACAAACACATTTCATGATATTTACTATAAGATAGGTCAGTTTCATGAAATTGAAATGTAATGAGAAAGTCTCCTGCTTCCAAGCATTTCAAATTTCTTTGCAATGATTTCATCAACCCCCTACATAGGAGCCTGATCCTGCATCATTGATCTAATGGGAATTTGCTCATTGACCTAACGGGGATCAGAACCACATCTATCTCAGTCACATAGGAACTTCATGTCA
Organism: Podocnemis expansa; assembly: GCA_007922195.1. Lineage (NCBI taxonomy): Eukaryota > Metazoa > Chordata > Testudines > Podocnemididae > Podocnemis > Podocnemis expansa. Next base: position 31,150,560 of record ML681963.1, read on the forward strand.
GATTGGGGCCTGGTATAAGTGGGCTGAGTTCCATTTGGCTGAGCTTTGAGCAGCACGTGCTCTAGCATCTTTCAGGATTTGACCAATTGTGATTTGAAAAAGAAACTTCTGTTCAGTTCTCAGATTCAGGCATTCCCTTCTCCTCTCACCTTTCAAGTTTCAGATAATATTTTGACAGCCAGGTGCCAGCATATCTCAGCAGTCTGACTTTTGAGCCAGTGATCTCATCCCCTCTCTCCAGCTGGATTCAGGGAACAATGGCCAAAGAGGCTAAAACAGACATTTGGTTTGCTGCTGCTAATCTTAAGAGTTTTAGCATCTACAAGTAATCTCACTTCATTAAATGCATTTATTTAGCAGTAGCAGCCTCGCTTTCTAAATTTCCTTAAATGTTAACCATGGCCCTTTTAAGGCTGTGCTACACACTGTGGTGAAGAATAAAGTATCACCACTGTGGGGAAATGGGGTCATTATTTCAATAATCTAAAATGAGCAGCCCAAGGTGATTTGGATAATTCAGACTGAGAGATCAAAACTCCTTCTCGTGCTGTGAAACATAATGTAAAACTTGTTGTCTGTGTCTTCTGGAGCTCATTTCCAGGAAATCTTATGACACTTACCTAATACAGGTTAGGAACCTTTTTTCAGTTCAGAATTGTAGCCAGATGATATTCATTCATATTATGTGCACACTGCCAGTGACTGGAAGATGAAAATTTAATGTGCGTGCATGCGTCCGTGCGTGCATGTGTGTGTACTTGTAATCAGAGAGAGAAGTTGTTTAGCATCCCTCACTGCTTTACAGCAATGTGTAGATAACAGCGGAAAGGAGAGGGGGCAGAGAAGCAGAGATGGAAAGAAGAGAGGCAGCTATGAGTTTATACATATGCATTAAGGAGCTCTGCTGTCATTAAAATAACCACAAAGCAAGAGTAGCTCAGGGGATTGGTGACTGATGCCATTAGAGCCAGGGATTAATGTATAGTTTGGCAGGCCCTGGAACCCTCCTAAATTGGCAGGCCCCCTCATGCCAGTGCAGGACCCCCTTGTGCCAGCATGGGACCCTTCATGCACCCCAGCTCCTGACCCTCAAATACCTGCCCCCCACCCCAACTCCACCCCCCACACCTATCCCCACCCCAGCTACTGCCCCGCACAGCCCTGCCTACCACCCCAGCTTCTGCCCTCCCATGCCTATCCCCAACCCAGCTATTCCCCTCCACACACACCAAACTCCCCTTTCCTGGCCACCATGGGTAGGGGCCCCAGCTCAGGCTGAGGCTTTGTCCTAGAGCCTGGTCTCACTGAGCATGCTCAGAGCATGCTCAGTGAGACCAGACTGGGGAGGTGGAATTTTTATAAGTCCCTGCCCTTCCAAACATGATAGAATGCCTTTGTGGGGCTTGCTATTTTTAGGGGTTCAGCATTCTGGCCCCTAAAAATAGAAAATGGAGCCGGGGTGCTGCATTCCAGGGCCTAATATTTTTAAATGGTGGGCCCCGGAACACAGTGTTCCAGCTCCATTTTCTATTTTTAAGGGCACCGGAAGGCTGAGCCCCTAAAAATAGTGGGCCCTGGATCCTCTTTCCCCCACATTCCAGCTTACTTTAACTCCTGATTAGAGCCCAGTTGTAGGGAATATGGGGTTGATCCAAAATCCATTGAACTCTCTCTCCATTCACTTCAATAGGCTGTGCTTTGGATCAGGCACTATGTCTTGCAGCTTTATCTGAAAGGGACAAATTGTGTGTGATACATTAGATGCAGGGGCAGCAGGGGTAAGGGAGCTTTTCTCCTAACTCCCCCTACATTTTGCCTAGGAGCAACCATAATGCCAACCCTTGCACTCCTTAGGGTGGGGACAGGTTCCCAATTGGCTTAACTTGGCATATCTCTTGATTTTTTTATTTTTTAAAAAATTTTATTAATTTTTTAATGAACTGTTTCTGATTTATACCAGCTAAGAAACCACACAGAATGAAGTGGGTGAGAATCACAGCCCTTTCCCAAAGGAGGGTGAAGCTTGGGCTGACAGATTGAATGTGGCAAAGGGGGGATTGCCTGCTATATCCTTTCAAAGGATGAATCAGTTGCCACTCTGGTGCATACTCCTCCAAAGGTTCTGGGGCTAGCCATTCTGCCTGAATGTTGAGGTAGCCCACATACCTCCAAAACCTGCTTCAAGTGACAAGTAGGGCTGGATTAAGGCAGAAGGATTAGGGATTTTAGCCCCAGGCCCTGAACTAAATGGGGAGCTCTGCTGTCCTGCCAAAATCTGGAACTACTCAGGAGTTTGTTTGGTTTTTTTTGGGGGGGGGCTGGGGCCCTGGAGATAGAGACCTTATTTTGTGGCACTCCCACCCCAGTCTGGGGCAGGCTGGTCTCTGCAGCTCAGGCTAGCTTGAGTGGTTCCCTGAGTGCCCTGCATAGCTTCCCAACCATACCATTGACTCTGGAATGCCACCGATGGAGGCCACCACATGCACCAGCCAGTCCCATTCCTGGAGTGCCTCAGACGTCCTGGGGCAGACTTGCCAGCTCAGGGGCAGGGTGGGAGCACTGCAGACTTTGGCCTCTGGCCCCAGGACCCTGCCTCGCCCCCCCCCCC
>ML681963.1:31153267-31219922 GCA_007922195.1 Podocnemis expansa
GAGTTCTCCTACCAGCTCCACACACCTATCCCCATCCTCCTGGAGTATAGATATATCATAACTATTAGCATCTGGGAGGATGTTCAGTAAGGTCATTTTCTCAACTCTGTGCTGCAATTTAGCCATGGAAAGACTGTCAAGCAAGCCAGGTGCAAAATATACCTTTGCCTGAAGATTTTTCTTTTCTTTAGATCTCATAGTTATCTGTGGAGAAGATAGCAAGCAGTCCACTTATTGTAAGCATACATAGTGTAAGCACGTAATCTTTTTATCACATTAGACTCACATATCCTGACCTAGGCTATTAGGTTGCACATAGTGTTATCTGGATAATCTGGGAAACTATAAAAATGATTGGAGCATTTCATTGACTTCTGTGGCCTTTGGATCAAACTCTATTTAACAAAAAAAATATTTATTTACTTACTTATTCACTTATTTATATAAACTATGGTGATTCTACAGATGATAAAAGGCAATGTATTAAGGATCACTGTGTGCTGTCCATACTTGCTCTTACACCACCTTCAATCCTGGTTCAGGCACACTCACTTCTGTAACAATAAATTGAAGTTTTTTATTTTACACTGTGTTCTCTCCATTTATGTTAACAATAGTGATTTGTCCCAATTTACTACGGGTTTACAGCAAGTTGAACTCCAGCTGGGTTAATTTTCATTTTCTGAAGTTCTTTATTACTTTGTTAGGTCTAGATACTAAGGATCTATGGAAATAAATGTTTGAGTTTGGCTTTTTAATATGGTTGGGAAGTTTACATTATTTACTGGGTCTTATTTACCCATCCATTGTAATAATGTCACACAGGATTTATGAGCCTCATGCCACTGTAACATCAAAATTATGCAAGGAAGACTAACATTAAGAAACCCATTGGAACTACGTATGGAAGATTGTCCTGACCAAGAACTGGGCTGACAAATTAGCTATTTGCACTGAGGTTCTCGTCTGCTGTGTGTCAATACTAATGTCAACACCAAGATGAAGACACAGCTGTTCTCAACAAAAAAAAGCATGTTGATTTTTCATTTGAAAAGAGATGGATGACTGTGAAGTTCTTTTTATGGGATGAATGGAGAAAACAAAAGATATTTTAAAACAACCAACATGGATAAAGCACTGGTCAGTGTATGGGAACAGGAATAATAAAAAAAAATGTTGATACTGTAGTAAAATAAAATGAGTATCTTGCATAACCATATTGCATAGTTATGGTGCATTTTTATTCCAAAGTATCCCAAAGCACTTTACAAATTGGGTGTGTAAGAATCACTTCACCCACTAAATAAAAATACTGGAAAAAGGATGTTGGCTAAAAAAGCACAGAAATTAGTGACATCAAATGTACAGCCAGTTGAACATCAGCTTCATTTATCTTCACCAGTCCAGAATGTTACAGACAAAAACAAATGGAAATTCCTCACACTCTCCCTCCTTCATTTCTGTGTTTTCCCTTGTTACCCTGGTTTATATCAATCATACACTCCTACTGACAGAGATTCTAAAGTTGTGAATTTCAGTTTCCTTTCATACCTTGCATTTCTATTACACAAAAGACTCTATTATTTTAAATATCAATATTTGCATTTTAAAGGCATATATATTTGCCTGCCTTGGAGGAAGGGAAAAAATCCTTTGAGAGGTGAAAAAACAAGGCCTCTGGTATGCCAAAGAGTTGAAATAATAATGTGTTTTTGCATCTAGCTCATTTTTAAAGCCCTCAAAAATGACATGGGGAAGATTGATTCTAATAAGAGTATCTACTTATAAATATGGAAAGTGCACAGTGTATAAATAATCTTTTAGACAATGTTAAGAAACTACCTTTGTTTGAACTGATTGCCATCTAATAAAGTTGGTCTGTATGGTAACTGGTACCATGATCGTCTCAGGAAGCTTTAACTGGGAATATATTGGCCATTTATGAGGATAAAAAAAAGTTAAAGAAAAAAGAAGACTGGAATTTCATGTCTTTATGTCTAGAAAGCTGATGTGCAGCATGAACATATCTTGAGATGAGGATTGTGTTATATATCCTGTACAGTAAAAATGAAGGAAAAATTTGCAGTGACAAAACAAGAGTTAATGGAGATGCAACTAATTAGTCACTCAAAGATTATTTAGCCAGCTATCTCTAAAAGTCCTTGAATAACTTAAGATCCCTATGTTCACACACAGGGGGTTATTTCGATACAAGTTGTTTTGATACAAGTTGTATCGAAATAACGCCTTATTTTGAAATAAGTTAATTCGAATTAACAGTTTGTTAATTCGAATTAAGGAAAAAAGCTCAAAGTGAAATAGCAAGTTCAGACAACAGTTATTTCTAAACAGCTATGTTCACACACAGAGGGCTTGTTTCGAAACAAGACATTTCGAAACAAGCTGTTTCGAAATAAAGGGTTATTTTGAAACACCTTATTTCGAAAGACAAAAACAGTGTCTTTGAAATAAGGAAGCGAAATAGCATTCTATTTTACTTGGGGAGGGGACTGCAGGCACCAGCGGAGAGCGGCGCCCAGCTGTGCTGCTCTCCACCGGTGCCTGCAGTCCCCCTCTGCTGGCCAGCGAACACGCCTCAGCACCCTGGCCAGGGTGCTGAGAGGGCAGCCCTTCCTCCCAGGGTGCTTAGCACCCTGGGAGGAAGGTTCAAATGCTGTTTTGAAACAGCCATTGTTTCAAAACAGCATGTCCCGCTGGCATTGTTTCGAAAGAAGCCGTTTTGAAACAACGCTGTTTCGAAGCGAAACCGGGTTTAAGCCGTTTCGAAAAAATGGCTGCCATTTCAAAACAAGGGGTTTGCTTGTTTTGAAATGGCCATGCGTCGTGTGGCCATGGCAATTCTTATTTTGAAACAACCTCGTTATTTCAAAATAAGAATGCTGTGTGAACACACCCAACGAGTCACCGTTGTTTTGAAACAACATGTTCAGACGGCATTGTTTTCAAACAATCATTTCAAAACAACGTTGTTTCAACCCCACATGGGGTTTAAGTTGTTTTGAAACAACCTCTGTTGTTTCGAAATAAGACAGCTGTATGAACACACCTTAGAGCTCTAGTTAATATTGTGTTAGTATCTCCAAGGCAAAAAAATGAAAGAAAGCCAGTTTAATAGCTATTAAACCTTTAGACTGAAACTGAGACAAACAGATTGCGAAGTATGACCCAACAGTAATCCATATAAAGAGATCAACTGGTAGCCTTGCAAGAATCATGTGGTTATATTTTGGTCTTTAACTGTGATATCTTTGTATACCAAGTCTTGGAATGCACAAAATAATGTTGTTATGTTATTGATAGTGCAGCTCAATTCTTGACTGTCTATTCTTTCTGAAGAGATAACCAGTGTCTTATTTTATATATGTAGTAGTGATTATTCATGAAGTTTAATAAGATAGGAATTGTTTTTTGTTTTTTTTTTCATTTTAGGAGGGACTGCTGAAAGACTTTGCATAGCACTGAGCTATAGAGTATAAGTGACTTCTTCACACATTTTTGCTCAGCTAATTCAGTACTATAACTACTAAATCACAAAGGAAAAAAAAGCTATGTGAAATCCCCAGGATAGCGAACTACAGTTAAGTAGAATAAATTATGTATGTGGCTCATAAAAAATAAAATAGACATTGTACTTGAGACCGAATAGTTTGTCACTAAAACACAGGACTGGGTTCTAGGATTCCTGGCTCTGTCCACAATTAAATGTGTCACCTTGGGCAAGTCATTCAACTTTTCTGTGCTGCAGTTTCTATGCCTGTAGATTAGAGTTCAAAATACTTCCTTATCCCACGTAAGATTGGAAAGACTGGATGCGTAGCTAATAAAGTCATCAACTTTTATTTATTTATTTATTTTGTTTTCTTTTTTTTCTTGGGCGAGAGAGTAGAGCAGACTTAGGTCCTCCAGATTTCTAAACATGCTGGAGGTTGGACGTCAGTAGCTAACATTTCTTTGACTATCAATAGCAATTCAGTTAAAAATTCCTGCTTTGCTTCATTCCTCATCTATCACCTACTTAATATCTGATACGTATCCCAGACTATAGCTATTTCCAGCAATATATGCTCATGTTTGGATCTGATTATTTTGTGCCCATTTTTACCTTAGCCAGAGCCACTGGTTTCAATCACATGCCTTCAAGAAACAGTTTCCTAAACCCTAACAAACAATTAACTTAACATCAGTTTACAGGTCTCAGCTGATAACACAGCTATTTCCAAAAACATGATGTGTATGCCCAGTGATGCCTTAATGCCACCAGCTTGCTTGCTTGCTTGCTTGCTTTCTCAAGAAGTGACTTAATACATAATAACATGGATTTCAAGATTAATATAATGTGGTGTGCCAATACACTGATCTAGTGGTTTCTCTTAAAGCCTGTATGCAAGGACCCATACAGGGCCATCCTGGGGGGTTGGGAGGGAGACCAAAGCCAATTGGCTTGTGGGCCCAGAGGCCAAGCCCCACCTTCCGGCTCTTCCTTGGCACTGAAGGCATCAAGGCGGGCAGGGAGCACTGCAGCAGTAGGGAGGGAGGGAGGGAGGGGCAGCAGTGCAGGCCCAGGGTGGTCACTCCACTCACCCACCTCAAAGGATGGCCCTGCAGCCCTAATATCTAGAGAAAAAATGCAATACCACAGTATGCTGAAGAACTTGATGGAGGAACAAAGCATTAAGCAGGGAGGAGTGATCCTTCACTCCTAGGTACGTCGGCCTGGATTCATAAAGGGACTTAAGCACTGTGACACTGAGGACCATGGTGAGTATCTTGTTCTGGCACCCTGAAAATCCCTGAAACCACACTGTGATTCACAAAGCCTAGGTTAGGTGCTTAGATTTCCTATACAATGAATGGGGAAAGCTAGGAACCTTTGACTACCATCCACAAAACCCAGCATGCTAGGTGGGCAGCTCCTACCTCACCACACTCAAAATGGCCAGCAAAAAAAAAAAGATGGTATTAGTGTCCTCCTTTATGCTTTACCCCAGTAGTTAGAATACTTGAGATGTGGAAGACCCAGGTTCAATCCCCCCTTTGCTTGAGGGAAGAGAAGGGATTTGAAGGGGGTCTTCTACATTTCAGGAACATTTTTAAACCACTGAGCTATGAGATAGCTTGCTATAGAGCACCCTTGGTTTCTCCTTGTGAGGCTGTCCCACTGGTTATTAAAAACTGAGAGTCACTGAGCCAGAGAGAATGCCTCTTAGAAGTGGGCGACCCAGTGTGCAGCCCCCACACCCCAGTCAGTCTTTATATATACAAATTGGGACAGCTTCAACAGGAGAGATTCAGGGAGCCCCCAAATCAAAATATTGCACAGCTCAGTGGTTATTGCACTTCCTGAAAAGTCAGAAGACCCCTATTTATAACCTATCATCTCTGTGACCCCAGGGGTGAAATAGGTGCTATTCTGCTACCTCCTGGATCAAGATGCCCTTTAGGCATTAGAAGGGAGGCAGCAGTGCATGCCCAAAGCCAGGGGCGTCGCTGGCACTGGGCACTCCGGGGCACATGCCCCGAACCCCATCGCCAGGGCCCCAGATCAGGCCGGAGATCCGGGGCCCAGCCGCCGGCAGCCGCAGCAGCCCCATCCCTAGCTGGGGATGTGGGGTCCAGCTGCCTGTGGCAGAGCCTGGCCCTGGCCCTGGCCAGGGGGCAGGGCGTGCAGGCTGGGGGCGGGGCCTGTGGGGCAGGGGCAGGGCCTGGGCCCATGGCCCGGGTCCCTCCCCCAGCCAGCGATGTCCCTGCCCAAAGCCAGAAATGTAGATGCCTGTAGAACTATTACCTGAAAAATTAGGCAGTGAGGGAGTTTAGGGACCTACAGAGTTCCATGTCAGCATAGGGAGGATTTTATGGATCACAGTGGTGCCTCAATCTGGGAGTTTGTCACCTGAATTTGAGATTTAATCACCTAAATACCTTTGTGGATGTGGGTCTTAAATATTTAAGTCCAATTCATTTTGTAGTCATTAAAAATACTGTACAAAAGTCATCTCATCTGCATGCTTTGCAATAACAGTACACATACCAGAGGACCCTTGCTGTCCCTCATAAATAACCCTCTGATTCTATTTTTGCACCTGTAAGCCCAGATTCTCACAGCACTTTGTAATCATTAATTAGCTAAGCTCCTGCAGCACCCATCTGGGGGTGGTGAGTGTTATACCCATTTTGCCAAAGCTCAGATGGCTCACAGTGGTACATTGGCTTGCCTACATTAACCCAAGTCAGTGACAGATCTGGAACTATTATGTTTGAATTTTGACTTTCAGTCCTGTGACTGAACCACTTAATAGCTTTAGGGTTTTGACACAATACAACAGCCTCTGTAGATACTTTTGGCTTTTTAATAAACATATGATCCAAAGTGCATTGATGTCAATGACTGCTTTTCCATTAATTTAAGTGAATTGCATATCCAGCCCCATATGTATGTTTTATGGAAAATAACACCAAGATTTTGTCCAAGCAAAAGAAAAGCAGCAATAAACAGTTGGGAACACTGAACGGAAAAATACTGCTGTAAATCAGATTTGATCTGTTAGAAGTTAGTATCATTTTTTGCTTTGCCAGACAAAATCAGACTTTGTGTGCTTATAGCACATTATGACAGGGTATGTAGAACACACCCAGAAAATAACAGAGAAAAGACCCCTCCTCCCCCCCGCTGGCTAAAGGAAAGACCCTGTCAGGAGCTTTAAGTGTAAGGATTTACAGGTTAGAAGAGGAGGGTCAGTTGTAGGGAAGTAATTCTCAGCTATGGGTGCCAATTAATTCTCTTCGGATGTTATAAGAGGGAGGGACGTTGTTAAAGGATAGCTAGACAAGGAACAAGAGCTGAAAGGTGCACAGGAGAGGACTTTGTTCTTTACCCATCTATTCTTTACATCACAGTTTTGGGTGACAGATGCTTTGTGTGTTTCATCCCTGAAAGGCCAGTGTGCTCTTAACACATTTTTGTTCTTCAAACCATTCTTTTTACCTGCTGATTGCTCTAAAAGAAAACCCTAATTCTCCTTTTTACTTAAAGAAATTGAAGTCAGGATTAATACTAGTGGGCTATGTCCACACAAGGCTTTTAGTTCGAAACAATGACGGTTGTTTCGCATTAAAAGTTGACAGGTCCAGACAACATTTCCTTATCAAAATAAGGAGCTCCCTTATTTCAAAATAAGGAAAATCATTTTGATATAATAAAACCTTGTTATATATCAAAATGAGGGTTATTTTGAAACCACAGTTTCAAAATAACCATGTCTGGCTGTGTTATATCGATATGTCACACATATCGATAAAACACTTGACCTTCCTCCCAGGATGCATGGCACCCTGGGAGGACGTCCCACCCCCCCTCAGCACCCTAGCCAGGGAGCCGATCAACACCCTGGCCATGGTGCTGAGGGGAGGTGCAGGGGAGCTGGGGTCCAGGAGCTGGCTCACCCTGCAGCCTGGCTTCCATGGCTGCTGGTGGGGCGGCCGGGGCTGGAGCCGGCTCACACTGCAGCCCCAAAGCCCAGGCAGCAGGGAGAGCCGGCTCCAGCTCCAGCCTCCTCTCCAGGAGCTGCAGAGCCCGGGCTGTGGGGTGAGCTGGCTCCAGCCCCGGCCGCCCTGCAAGCAACTGTGAAGCCTGGTCAGTGGAGCCAGCGGGCTCCAACAGCCACCACCTTGCCAGCAGCCGCGGAGCCTGGGCTGCGGGGCAAGCGGGATCAGGGGGCCCTGCACCCCCACCACTCCGCTTGCCCAGTGGCGGGGGCAGAGCTCACAGGGTGCCCTGCACCCCCACTGCTGGCCCGCAGGCAGGGGCTAAGCTGTAGAGGTGCCCCGGTCCTCCAGCCCCTGGCCGCCTGCGAGTGGCCAGAGATGATGCCAGTTCCCCCAATCCCTGGCAGGCTCCGTAACCTGGTGAATTTCACAGGCATGAAACAGTTTGCAGGTTGCAGAGCCTGCCAGGGGTGGGGGACCCACATCTGCCCTGGCTGCTTGCAGGCTGCCAGGGGCTGCGGGAGCCGTCATCACCCCTGGCCGCTTGCAGGGAAGCGGTGGGTAGGACTGATGCCCCTCCCATCTCTGACCCAGGGGGCTTTCTTCCTCTCCCACTGGTTTTGCCAGAAGGCCATGTTGCCACACCTCCCACGCTGCCCCTCTCCTGATTCGAAATAGCAAGTCCTGTGTCAGGGCTTGCTATTTCAACATGGTGTTTTTCTTTATTTTGAGTTAAGTTAATTCGAATTAAGGATTTTATTTCAAAATAACTTATTTTGAAATAACTTAACTCAAAATAAGCCTCTGTGTGTAGACATAGCTGTGGAGTCTGCTGTGGGAGGCTATTCAGACCCATGGTATTTAAATTCACCTTGGGTGAATCCCTTATTGCTTTAACTGGTCTACTACATACCTAGTACTAGTAATCCACACACACCCACTATGTCTTGTTGCAAACTTTCTTAGTAGTGTAGCAACATTAATAGAGAAATTCATGCATTCAGAAAAGTATAGTTAACATCCATATGCCTTTTAAAGGTAAAATGGGAAGACAATGCAGACAGATTTGGCTGTTGCCCTTATATGCATTATCCAAAGTACTGAAAATCTGATAGCTTAACTGTGCATGTATTATAACAGTCTTCCCCTGAACCTGTCATAATTTCAAGTTCTCTGTTATGCTAGCAGCAGATCAAGCTTTTGTGATGTAAATTAATGGGAAATATTCAGAGACAGAACTTACTAACATAACTTACAATAGGTGGAGAGAGCGGCTGATGTTCTGATTCTGTGTTCTTTGATGTATAAAAAGTATTTCTCAGTCTTATCTTCCCAGCGTTCCTTGTTGCTGGGGTGGTAGGATTCCTAGCATCTTTTTTTGTTTGAGCTGGTATTGATCATACAGCCTATTCTCAAGTAGCTACTACATGCTGATGTCGTTAGCACTCCAAGCTGATTTAATATTCCAGAAACATTGTAAGATCATTTTCTATTTTGGAAAAAATATAATCAAAAAGATTTCTATCCTTGTATCTTATAAAAAAATCACCTTAGACCTTAGCAGATACCTAGCCCCATTCCAAAAGCATCACATGCTAATCAGTGCAGTTTTTGCTCATGGTATTGCTAGAAATGAAATACTGGGTGGAGGTGTTAAAAATACCTATTGAGATGCAATAGCAGAGCTGCATCAGGAAAGGAATAGAGTGGTACATGTGGCTGGTCAGGATACAGATGCAACAACAGAGCTTGGTAGAGGCCTGAAATGAAATAATAGCTCCTGTTTATAGCTTGTGACTGAAGTGTTTGCACAGAACTGAGTTGGGATGACAAAGCAATCTCTGTCTAACACAGGAGAAGATGGGGGATGGAGGTTTAGAATAATAATCCTTTACAGAGTAGCAAGCAAGCACGGAGCTATGGATCAGACTCTGCTGGGGGGGTTCTGATTAACAGAAAGTTAAAAATTACTCAACAGCATATAATTGTCTCCTGAAGGCTGTGATCATGCTGCTATGAATTGGGCCAAATTGAGGAGTATGGGGAAAACAGCAAGATTACTTTTTGGTGTACAATCATATTTAACTTAAAGTATAGGTGAGCGAGTGTGAACATGCAGCTTTCTGATGCTGAAATGGAGTGCAGTTGCTTGTGCTTGAATTTTGCCCAGTTGCCAGTATTTAAACAAAATATTGGGAGAGCAATTTAGCTTCTAAGCTAAGAGTCACAGAGCCCCAAGAGGCCCAGCTACTAAATAATGTTTTGTACATTCCAAAGATTTCTCTTCCGGGTGTGCAAACATTAACTTCTAAATCATAAGTCCCAGACCTGTGAGGTAGGTAAGAATGATTGTTTCAGATTTACATATGGGAATGCTAAGGCAGAGAGGTGAGGCAATTTGCGAAAAGGCCACAGTGGGGTCATTAATTGTCAGAGTGGAGGTTAGAATGAAGTACCCTTTATTCTGAGATCACAGTGCTTCTTATGCTACTCAGCTGCCCCTCTATTTGGTCAAAGGCCACACTGGTTGTGTAGCAGAGGATGGATTACAGTAACTTTGAGTGACAGTCTGAACAGACAACAATGTCCAGGTGCAAGCTGGTCTTGGACCATCAAAAAATAGAGAGAGTTTTGACCACAGTTTTACAGATCCCAGCAGAAAGCCTTGGATTGTTGTAAAGATGGAGCTATGAATATCAAACGAATGACAAGCTTTTGATTTTAGCAAGCAGCATAGATTGGCTTACATTTTGCTTACATGTTTTCTAGGCTACTTCTACAAGGAAAAGGTCTGGAGACTGTTTATTTTCAGTGAAAGCTGAGGTTCTCTTACATTTCTAGCTCCCTCAAACCAGGGAGCCTGAAGGCCAGCTCTGCCTGAAGCAGTAAATGATTAGAGCAGTTTCCAAGTGTTCCTCTGCCTAGCAGGGAGATCTAATGTGTGGATTACGCTGTCTCATTTAAGCTCAGAATTGCAGTTATGGAAGAATTTATCATAGGCCAATAAATAAGGAATCTTTCCTAGTGTGGGTGCAAAGCTGGAACAGCAGGATGTGCTGCAAGCCAAGACTTGAAGATGAATGAGCAGAACTTGAAGCCGGGCACTGGACTTGGACAGAAGGGTCAGGAATGACAGAAAAGTCAGGAACATGGGGGGTTGTCCTGTTAGTGATTATTTCTTCTTCTGCAGGTTTTGTCTTTTAGGATAGGGTTCCCTCAAACACATACCAAAAGTGTGCACCAAAGCTATCCTGATTATGTACAATCATACAGAACTTTTCATCCCAGAATATCTGAGAGCTCCCTACAACTATAAGTATTGACTTACTGGTAGGTGATCAAACTAGCCTCCACTGACAGCCATCTCTGGGGTGGAACTTAGACAGTCTTCAGCAGTGCATAGCAACACACTGTAGTTTAGGATAGGAGGTGAAAAACAAGAAACTTCAGGGGGAATCTGGGTAATTGCGTACACAAGAACTTGTTCAAAGGGGTTAATGGCTTAGCTCATGCCAATGTGCAAGTTTTCATTCTCTTACTCTGTGCTGCCAAGCACCAAAAACTTGTATTAAAGTCAGTGGCAACAGTTAGTGCTCAGAGCCGTTCAGGTTCCTGAGAGTGACAATCAGATCCTTTCTGTTAAAAGAATTCATGAATGTTCTAGACAGTTTTTGTATTTTACTTTCCAGTTATGTAGTAAGAATGCTTTTTCCTTTGATGTATTTTTAAAAAGATAGAGAAATAAAACGAAAAGCAAGGGCCATTTGAGTTGCTTTGTGTATTTATCAGCTGCAGCAAATTCCGCTTCCCAGAATAACCACTGAATGTTGGATCCTCACACAATACCCAAGGACTCCATTATGCTATTGTTTGCACATGAAAGCATGCTCTTGTTAAACAGGTTAATTAAATGACTGTGTAACGACTTGCAGTGTCTGGAATGTTTCTGATATACTGTTGTGTTTATTGTGACTGAACCTCCAGAATGGTTTGATTGTCCAAATACACAGTAAATTAGTGAAATATATGTGAATATTAAATTTTATGACAATGGGGGGAATTAATATAAGAAAAGTATTGCAATAAAAAGCTTTTATGGATCATAAAAAATTGCATGTTTTTTTCATATTTAAAGATGTCTGGAAATGAATATGAAATACAAGGCACCAAGATGTTGCTTTTGTTCATAACACTCTTCTGGGCACAGCATCATTTCTCCATGGCTACCATTTAGACTAGAGTAAAGAAGGAGGTAGCAGCCAGTTTGTATCTGGAGGTTTATCATCATCAAAAGTAAAGAAGGAACATTTTTCCTCATACTGCAAGGCGCTTGGTACACTTTGCCCTAAAGTGCCAAGGAATCATCAGGTGGGCCTATCCACAGGATTAGTTCCTCCTGTTTGTCTGGTCTTGTGGTTTGTGTGTCTTATGAAAAGTCAAAATATTTGGGCCCTCTGGCCAGCATTCATACCCTGTACATTGTGCCTGATTCAGTGCATGTTGTTTTTTACAGAGCATGATTCTCTACCATGTTGAGATCTACTCAGTGCAGGAGATGATAGGGACCATCAAGGATCCTATCATAACACCCCACTCCTCAAGTTTCACTTGTCTCAGTATTCATTGGAACAGCCCAAGAGTGGCTCAGATTTATGCCATGTGGCTGTGGTTCTTAAAGAACCATACACTGGCTACAAGGTTGTCTCAAGGGGTTGTGGTGGCCCAAGCCAACTTTTGCTTTGGAACCCCATCTCCAGGATGAGGAACAGCTTGCCCTGGGGTGGAGCATGTCAGCCCATAGCCTGGGCTCCACTCTCTCACCCCTTCCCTAGGTTGGCTGTTCCTCTTTAGGGGCAGGATGGGCCAGCTCAGAGGTGGGGCGACAGATTGGAGTCCAACCCATGGGCAGGCCTGCTGCAGCCCTGGGGGCAGAGTGGCTTGCTCAGGGGAGGAGCAGGAGCATGGGGTCACTCTTCCCAGTGCCCCTATGCTTCAGTGCCCTGAGCCAGTGCCACACTGGCTCATCCCTAGAGCTGGCCCTGACTGGCTATGCACGGACCTCCCAGAAAAAGATCCCTTCTTCCTGTGCTGTGGTGGAAGTGTTTGGCATGAAGGCCAGTCCTGCAACAAAGAACCATAACTGTCAACATGCATGTGCTATGGGGTATCACCTTGTGTCACTATGCATGCATTGTTACTTGCACAGTTTCATGATTCATGTGCTGATTGGGGAAGGGAATGTCCTGAATATATATTCTCTTTAATTGAAAGGACAGTCAAAGGTCAGCAAGTTAGGATTTAAACATATTTTTAAACCAGCAATAATAAAAGATGCTTTGTCTTTCCCCACAATACCTCATGCTTGCAACCCAGGCCTTTCTCCTCCACATCTCTCCCCTTCTCTTTTTCAAGACATTTCTTTAGTTGCTTATCAACACAGTAAGCATACCAAAGGCAGCAGAATCTTCCACCTTGAAAAGTCTTATCACACAGGCATTGATCTCCTTGAAATATAAATCTAAATCAGACTTGTTCAACCTGCAGCTCATAGGCCAAACTCTAGCCCACCAAGGGCTTTCATCTGGCCCTTAGAGCACTGCTGCAGGAGCCAGGGAACTGGGGATGGTCAGAGCCCTTGTAAATCTCCTGCCCCACGTACAGCCATGAGGGGAGTAGCCTGGCCAGAGAGCTGTCTTCAAGGGCTGGATTCAGGTAGGATGGGGGCCAGAGAAGGGACTGGGGAGTCCCTGCAGGGCCGGGGGATGAAAGAGAAGCCCATGCAGGTTAAGGGAAGGAGAGAACCCATCACACAGTGAAAGACAGGGAAGGAAGGTGGGAGGGAGAGGAGCCTTAGTGTGAAGAAAGACAGGAAAGGTAGGGGGGAGGAAGAGGAGCCCTCATGCAGGGAAAGGCAGGGAGAGGAGGGTGAAAGAGAAGCACAGGTGAGGAAAGGAAAGACAAGGGAAGGCTCAGAGCAGAGCCCATGCATGGAAAGGGAAGAGAGGGGACAGGGAAGCCCATACATGGAAAGGGGAGGAGTCCCCTGCTCTTCTCTGCCCTGCCCTGCCCTGCCCTGATTCCCTGCCTTGCCATGCTCCCCCCTGCCAGCCCACCCTATCCTCCCTTGCCAGCCCTACCCCTACCCCTGCTCCCCATGCTCCCTGCACTTTCCCCGCCACCCCAATAACCTGCACCCTCCTTTGCCTTGCCATGCTGTTCTGACACCTGTATAAACTGACACATCCTGGGGAAAAAAAGCAGGGGAGGAGCCTTTTTCAGGTTGTCACAACATGCGGTTTAATTAATAAGTGAACAATTATTATATAAGGTTGTGAAAGTAAGACTTATATAAAGCCAAATGTAGGAAGGATGGATATTATTTGAAAATTGTGTTTAGGTATGAAATGCAAGTTTCTGCTTTTACAGAACCAAATTGAGTTTATAAGCCAGTGTTTATTTTTTGACTATTTAAATTTGATTAATAGCAAGATCAATTTCTACTATACTTACTGATCCAAAATTTACTCACTGAGTGAGAAAAGATTTGCAATGTGGCCCTTGACCCAAAAAGGTTGGATGCCCTGGAGAAGGAATGCATGAATTATGCTGTAATGTAGAAGAAAAATATTGTACCTAATCCCTTCTGAAGGCTGAAGTGACAATCACAGCTACCTGTCAACAAGTAAAATCTTCTTGTTTTCTAAACATAATGTTCACTGTATCAAGATTCTCAATTCATCCATATTTGATTAGACTCATTCCATCTCTGTTTACATGAAGTGTAGTCTGTGCAATTTCACACTCATTCCATCACACTTTCTAACAATCAGAGTTTAATATTTTATTCAGCTCATTAAATAAAGTATTATTTCCAGTTCATATAGAATCCTATGAATTTTGTCCCTGTTTTGACATAGGAAATTTCATTGGTTAGTATTGTGGCAGTTGGAATGTTTTAGCAAAACTATAAATCTTGAGGCTATATCTACATTACTCTGCATTTTCGGGAAAAAAAAACTTTTTCTCAGGAAAAGTATTTCAAAATAATTATCTCCAAAAACTTTTTTTTTAAAAATGCTATTTTGGAACAATAGTCTGGGGATGGCTCATTGCCCCAAAATGCTGCAGTTTTTTGGGTTTTTTTTTGGGGGGGGGGTTGAAAAGGAAAGTCTACACTGGACTTTCTTTTTTGAAAAAAAGCAAGGCAATGAAAGAGAAAGGGAGGCTTTTTTGGGGGGGGGAAGGCTTTTCCATGTCCCATGATGGCTTTTTTTCAAAAAAGCTAGCTCAAAGAAGGCTTTTTCTCAATATTAAACCAAGTTTAATGATCCTGAAAAAGCGCTCCAGTATTTCGACGTACCAGAGCATTTTTTTGAAAAAGCTAAACCCGCCAGCTTTATCAAAATAAAAAGTCTTTTTCAAGCTAGCTTTTTCAAAGAAAGCCATCACATGGTACAGAAAAGGCTTTTTTCCCCCAAAAGCCTTCCTATCTCTTCCATTGCCTTGATTTTTTTCAAAAAAGAAAGTCCAGTGTAGACTTTCCTTTTTGAAATTAAAAAAAGCCGTGGTATTTCGGGACAACAGTCTGTCATCCCAAAATAGCATTTTTGAAAAAAAGTTTTTTCGAAATATTATTTTGAAATGCTTATCCCCCAAAAAAAGTTTTTTTAGAAAATGCTGGGAATGTTGATGTGCCCTGAGAGGTTATGTAACTCCAAACCAAAACCTTTGAATGTTGTGAAGATTCAAAATCTGAAATCAGAGCTGGATCAAAAATGCCAAAAATGGCCCTTTGTCAGAACCAATCCATACGCTTGAATCTGAGCACCTTGAATTCTGTGGAATGCAAAATCCAGGTCTGAATGTTGATCTGATATTTGTATGATTTGAACTTTGAGTCCTTTAATGACTGGTATTATGTAAGTGCACTATATTAATATTTTTAAATGAAAGTGTATATTCATATCTACTTCATGCAATCAATACTCATGACAGAATATTCTGATATGTTTTTAAAAGTGCGGGTCAGGTGCAGTTTCCTTCTCTTCCGGCCTAATTAAATATCATAGTATCATAAAAATTGGAAGGGACCATAAGAGGTCACTGAGTCCAGTCCCCTGCATTCATGGCAGGACCAAGTCCCATCTACAGCCACCCATGACAGGTGTTTGTCTAAACTGCTCTTAAAAATTTCCAATGATGGAGAGTCCACAACCTGCCTAGGCAACTTATTTGAGTGGTTAGTTACCAAAACAGTTAGGAATATTTTCCTAATGTCCAAGCTAAAACTCCCTTGCCATAATTTAAGCCCATTGCTTCTTGTCCTATCATCAGTGGTTAAGAAGAATAATTTTTCTCCTTCCTCTTTGTAATAAACTTTTAAGTACTTCAAAACCCACTCTCAGTCTCCTCTTTTCATGGCTAAACAAGCCCAACTCTTTCAACCTTCCTTTGTAAGTCAGGTGTTCCAGACCTTTAATCATTCATGTTGCTTGTGTCTGGACTTTCTCCAATTTTTGTACACATCTTACCTGAAATGACATGCCCAGACCTGGACACAATATTTCAGCTGAGGCCTAATCAGGGTGGAGTAGAGCAGAATTTCTTCTTGTGTCTTACTTCCAACACTCCTCATAAAACGTCCAAGAATGGTGTTAGCTTTTTTTTCCTTTCTTTTTTTTGCAGCAGTGTTACACTGTTGACTCATTTTTAGATTGTGGCCCAGTATGACTCTCAGACCTCTTTCTACAGTACTCCTTCCTAGGCAGGCATTGCCCATTTTGTATGTGAACATTGGAATGTTCTTTCCTAAGTGGAGTACTTTGCATTTGTCTTTAGTGAATTTCATTCGCTTCACCATAGACAATTTCACCAGTTTGTCCAAATCATTTTAAATTGTGATCTTATCCTCCAAAGCACTTGCAAACATTCCAAGCTTGGTATCATCTTCAAACTTTAAAAGTGTATTATCTGTGGGTATGTGTATACTGGAGGCTCTCTTCAGTCGACTTAACAAGGTGGACTTTAAGAAAATTTAAAGTCCACCTTGTTAAGTTGATTTAGAGCATCCACACTGGAAACTCCTGTCAACTGTCTGCATCCACACTGGCAGGTGCAAGGTTGACCCCTCCTGGTGGCAAGGAACTCTAGGAGAGGGCCTGGAGGCCGCTTATGTTGACTTAAGGGCTATTTACCATCTACACTGGCTTAAGTCGACTTAATAAGGTTGACTTAAGCCTTAAATCAACTTTAAGAGGATTAAGTTGACTTAAGGAAGTGCTTAAATCAACTTAATAAAAGCCTAGTGTGGCTGTCGGGATATGTAGGTTGACTTAATCCTCCTTAAGTCGACCTAAGACTCCAGTGTAGATGTACCCTATGCTATCTTCTAAATCATTGATGGAAATATTGAACAGCAAAGGACCCAAAACAAATCCCTGCAGTGCCCTGCTCATTACACCCTTCAAGCATGACTGTGAACTATTGATAACTACACTCTGGGAGTGGTTATCCGATGAGTTTTATAACCATCTTATAATAGCTTCCTCTAGGTTGTACTCCTTAGTTTGTTAATGAGAAAGTGAGGTGATAGCATATCAAAAGCCTTATTAAAGTCTAGATATACCATATCTATCTCTTCCCCTCTGTCTACAAACTTGTTACTCCAGCATAGAACACTATCAGATTTATTTGACATGATTTGTTTGTGACAAATCCATGCTGGCCGTCGCTTAGCAACTTATTCTCTTCTAGATGTTTACTAATGGATTCCTTAGTTATTTGCTACATTATTTTTCCTGATACAGAGGTTAAATTGCCTGATCTAAAATTATCTGGGCTGTCTTTACTTCCCTTTTTTATACTTGTGCACTATATTTGCTCTGTTCCAGTCCTCTTGCATCACTCCAGAGAGCCATGATTTTTTGAAGATAATAGCCAATGGCAGTACAGATATCTCCTGAGTCAACTCCCTAAGTATTCTAGAGCAGTGTTTCCCAATCTTTTCTCTACTGTGGTACACCTTGATACCTTCAAATTTTTTAAGGCACACAACCATTAAAAAAATCATGACTATTCAGATTAACTTTAATTATTTATGAATATTCATGGACCATGGCACAGTGTTGCAGAAGTGCTGCTATGTGCGGTGGTAGGGATAGCAGAGCAGGGGTGGCAAAACAGGGGAGGTCAGGAGTCATGTGCAGTGGCAGGAGTGAGTGTGGGGAGCAGAGCAGGGCAGGGGTGGCAAAAGAGGACAAGGGCAGCCATATGGGGAACAGCGCAAGGATGGCAAGATAAGAGAGAGGAAGGGAGAACAGGAGTGGCTTTGTAGGGGGGCAGGGGGAATCTGGGGAGTGGGAAGGTAGGGCAGGGGAGCCCAACATGGCTCCACCAAGGGCAAATCCTCACCCCACTGCTGCTCCTTCCCACCCCAGCCCCCTGTTGCCTGTAATGGACCCTCCCGTCACTGCAGGGGCCAGAACTAGGCCTCCAGCCCCCAGCTACACCCCCACAGCCACCCCACCCCCACAGCTACACACATCCTCAACCAAACAGCCACCCCACAATCCCAGCTACACACCCTCTGCTACACATCCACCTCTGCTACACACACACACTTGCCCCACACCACCCCAGTAGCCCTCCCCCCAAAGCCCTTACCTGGGCTGTTTGCAGGCTGGCTGACAGAATCTGCTGTGCTCTGCAATGGGAGATTCACACACTCCCAACCTCTTGCAGCCCTCTGCTGGCTCGGCTTAATCTGGAGCCACAGGAGCTCTGCATTCTGGCTGCTCCTGCTATTTTTAGGGGGACCCCTGGAACTCCACATTCTGGTGCCTTCCTCTATTTTTAGGGGGGCTGGAACACTGCCTGCCTAAAAATAGGGGGCTCCAGAACTGTGTTCAGGTGCCTTCCTCCTTCCTTTAAACCCTGCCTTTTCCCAGCCCTGCACAGCCCAACTGGCTGGGCTGAGCAGGGAGGAAACTTTAACTCCAGCTCTGAGGGATGCTTGCGACACTCTTTGGGTGTCACCGCAGCACACCAGTGTGCCATGGCATGCTGGTTGGGAACCACTGTTCTAGAGTGTGTAAGTGGTGACTTAAAGAAATCTAACTTGACTAAGTAATTTATAACTTGTTTTTTCCCCTATTTTAGCTTCTGATTCTATCCCATTTTTACCTCCCTCCCCTACATCAGGCATCCAGTCACCACCAATCGTCTTAGTGAAGACTGAAACAAAGAAATCATTTAGTTCCTCTGCCATATCCACATTTTCTTTTATTGCTTTTCCCCTTTTGTTAACCAACAATCCTATGCTGTCCTTGGTCTTCCTCTTGCTTCTAATGTATTCAAAAAAATATTTTCTTGTTACCCTTTATGCCTTCAGCTAGTTTGATCTTTGTTTGTGCCTTCTAATTTTTCTCTACATAATTGTGTTATTTGTTTATAGTAATCCTTTGTGAGTTGACCTAGTTTCCTCTTTTTGTAGGACTACATCTTTATTTATAAATTATTAAAAATCTCCTGGTTAAGCCACAGTAGTTTCTTGCCATACTTCCTATCCTACCTATGCAATGGAATAGTTTGCTCTTGTGCCCTTAATAACATCCATTTGAAAAACTGCCAACTGTCTTCAGTTGCTTTTCCTCTTAGATATGATTCCCATGGGATCCTCCCTATCAATTCCCTGCATGTACTAAAGTGTACATCCACTGAGACTCATCTTTCCTTTCACAGTCTGAAATGTGTAACACCCTATGATGCTTTATCCTGACTGGATCTGACATAACTAGTCAAAATGTGTTTTGATTTGAGTAAATAATATGTCAGTGATGAATTACAGAGGTAAATCATGGAGCTATGGGGAAGGCCCATAACATGGCTTTATACATTCAGTCAGGATATCCCAAGACCTCAAAGGATTGTAGACAAATACACAAGATGGCAAATGAAGACTCAGATTATACTTTCTAATTTGTAAATACATTTTTCCCTTGGTCTTTTGTACAATTAATGAAAACATCAGGAAGCCTGAATCTGTTTCCCAATCAATGTCATTTTCTTTCAGTTCCACCTGTTACCTTTTGCTGTTGCATAGTGACTAATGAGAGCTGGGCTGCAGACTTGCTTTATTATTGGGGGTGGGGGGGAGGGTTGCACCTAAAGACTGGGCTGGTATTGCATCTATTTCTTAAATATGAGTGCTGGAGCATTTGAGATTGTTTTGGGTGGAAAAACTAAAGATTTAATTGGATCTTTTAAAACAAAAACAAAAATAAACAAAACCAACCATGCATCAATTTTTGGGCTTCATGTCAAGCATGCCATGATTTCGAGGTTTCATGTGGGTATGAGGCCACACCAGGCAACGCAACTCCCTTTTTTTAGATTGTAGAGTCCTCCATAGACATTCTTCTCTAGAACACTGGTTTTCAAACTATGGATTGGGACCCAGTACTAGGTCACAGACCTTCAGGTACTGAAGTGTGGCACCCCCTGCTGTCACCACCAAATGACTGGTGTGTGTTGCTGAAAGATGTAATTGTTGGGTCACCAGCATAAATGATTTTTTTTTAAATTGGATCCCCAAAAAAATGTTTAAAAACCACTGCTCTAGAACAGCTGGAATCTTCATTCTCTTGTTGCTGTGCCCCTTCCCTTCAGCAGCACAACAAAGAAGTTTGTTCTTTCTCTAGTCTGCCTTTTGATTCCTGGAGTGCAGCCATCATAACCATAATGCACATTTATTTTGCATTTGAAATCCATGCGCTAATACCAGGTTCAGGAAAGCTGCTCAGTAGCTTGATTCTGAATGCACTTAAACCAGTGCTAATGAGATGGAAAAATATAAATGAAATGAGAATATGGCCTGAAATATTGTGCAGTTTTCTAGCTGGAGCTTCAGGTAGGTTTCTCTGTAAGTTATTATCAGCAGACCAAATGCTGAGAAAGAACGGTGTAAGAAATGCTGTGACCTCCACAAAGTATCCCAGAGTTAGCTGCCACTCCTCAGTAATGAGAGCAGCAGACTCCATTCCAATAGTTATGGCCAAAGGTGGAAATGTATGTCCCTTCTCCATAACCACAGAGGAATAATTTTCCCAACAAACTGAACATATGGAAGTAAGATAAAGGTCCAGATTTATTGTCTTTCAATTTTTTCTCCCAGTGAGCTTATAACCCAGATAATAAAACATCCCACACATGGTGCAGTTCTCAGAGCACAGAATGTGTCAAAGCATTACCTAGTTATCAGAAAGATAGATGATTAAGTGGTAGGATGAGTGGACAGTAGAGCATAGGTTCACACTCACTACAGGTTCCCTGTTTAATTTCTAATGCTCTTAGTTTCTAATAAATGCAAATGAGGAATCCACTTTAGATACAATTAGAACCAGTAGAGACTTTTGCCCAAAATGCTAACTGAATTTACCAAAACTTTTCTGAGGTTTCAAAAACAATGTTGTGAGCTGCTCTAAGTACAGACCACAAAAGTTGTGGTAGGTCTGAAGTGACCCTTTTCCTGATATTATGCATTCCAGCTCTGGCCCAGACCATAGATGATAGCTAAGATGTGACAGATTCATAGCTAGAAACCAAACTAGCTCACCTGTATAGCAGTTCTGTTCAGGAATTAGTCTTACAAGACTGTATTTAGTGTTTTGACTGTAAGAAATGCTTGTAAGTTGTTGCATGCATTAATCTCATTGTAATATCAACAAAAACGAGAGTCCTGTGGCACTTAAAGACTAACAGATTTCTTCAGGCATTAACTTTCATGGGCTCCAACCCACTTCATCAGGTGCATCTGAAGAAGTGGGTTGGAGCCCATGAAAGCTTGTGCTCAAAGAAATCTGTTAGAATTTAAGGTGCCACAGGACTCTCGTTGTTTTTACTGTATAGACTAACATGGCTACCCCTCTGGAAAGTTTCATTGTAATGTCAGTATTCCATGTTATAAGGAGATATATGAAATTTGATTTATAACTCTGAATATGTTTTCTCTGAACTTGTGAACCCAAGCACTGGAATCATCCACCTCCCATACCCATATAAGAGAAAAATAAAAAATTAAATGGGTCATCCTAAGACAAAAGCTTTGTAAATTGCCACATCCATTCATGGAGAAGTACATGAAGAAGTCCTTGTCCAATTGATTTGAATGCTGGAAGAGAGAAATAAAAAGTGGTGACATGAAGATTTTTCTTATCTTTGTTGTTTGAATTCTCATAAGAATGGAGGCATTAAACAAAGACAGAGAACCCCAGGTGTTACACCTAGGTCCACCCTGAAAAACATTTTGAATTGACAGATTAGCACATCTGTCATCTTTAGGGATCATTAGTGGCAGTGCATTTGTGTGTATATGCTTGCTTTAACCTGTAAAAAAATTTCATTACTTTTGTCCTAGTTGTTAAACCTTTAGATAATTTATTATAGGATTGTATACAGGCAGATTTTTTGTGTAAGACCTAAGGTATCAATTGAACTGGGATAAATGGGACAGGAAGTAACCTAAATATTTTGGGGTTGTAGAGGTTTTGTGTGTCTGTGTAGATGACCATTTGTCACAAAGCCCAGCTGGTTTGTGTAGAACAGTAGACTGGAGAGAGAGAGGTTGCCTGTTACTCCATAGTAAGATTGGTATAGTGATCGAGGATATCACATTGATTATTGGCTTTGACAAAAATCTAATTATAGAACATACAAACAATGTGAGGTGTCGGCACTGTTTTTTACAGTCTGCTCTGAGGTAGGCAGTCATGGTTGTGAGCCACTTCAGCCAGCATGACACCTAAGAATGATTTTTTTTTTGCTGTAGGAACTGAAAAGAAAACATCATAAAATGGTGCAGGTCTAAGTCTGCTCCCTCTAAAATCAACAGGTGTTTTACCATTGATTTCAGTAGCAGCAGCATTAGGTCAATACTTGGAGCTTTTGAAAATCCCACCCACAGTGCTGTTCCAAATCTGCGAGAATCATTGTATATCTCCAAATTGCACCAGCTCAGAAAGTAACAGAACCCTCATAAAAGGTGATTTGCAAGCAATATTTCCTCAGTTTCCAGATCAAAAAAGAGAGGATAGGATTGTTTTCCATTAAACATGTTGAAGTTCACTCATCCTGGGCTGTGGAATAGTCATACACCTTTTCAGAGTTGAAGATGAGCCTTTGTCTGAACATTATGTCACATTCATCAGTTTTAGAGGCTAGGATCCAGGCATATATTATGGGTTCAGCTTTAATGTCTATCTAGAATTCTTTCTGGTTCAAATTAATGCCCTACCTAGATAAAATCAAATTAATGCCTCCTTCATGTCAGTTACATGAAACTTCACACCATTTTTCCTCTTTTCCATTAAACTCAATACATTAATCAGTTCTATTCCTCAAAATTCAGATCAGAATCATTTGAAACTCAGTCCACCTTTGCATCAGACTTTACAAATCTGGTTTATCTTTATGAACGAGTCAGGTCTGAGCTACAATGATCACATGCAGGTTCAGAATTCGAACAGCCCAGAATTTCGGTTTAGTTGAATCTGAGACTTTAGTTTATCACCTCTTAAAGTTAGCGACCATGGATATGAAATTATCTTAGGTTTCTGATTCTGAATCTTCCTTGGCTTTTACTTCTGCAAATTATGAAAGTGTTAGGAGGCACTTAGGGTCTAAGGATTTAGTTCAGGCCCATCTCTGTTCTCAGGGAACCCACAGACATCAAAAAGATGGCTCAGTTCAGAGGTTCTCTAAAACTCTAATGATAGAAAGGTTTGAGATGCCAATATGATTTATTTCAGATAGGAAGGCACTTTATGCAAAATTCAGAGTTAAATTTTGTTATAGAAGTGCTGATCTCCTTGTTGATGGCTTCTTTTCTGAATGAAGTAACTTACTTGAACTTTTCTCTATCCAAAAATACCCCAAATGTCCTACCTACTTAATGCTCTAATGGCAATTTTTTTTCCTTTTAAACCCTGAGAAAGACAGATGAGTGTTAAAACATTCTCTCAGCTTCATTTTAACATTCAAAATAAAAATTGTTTGAAGAAAGACATGAAGGACATAGGAGCAGTTCTGTTAAGCTGTGTGACACAATGCTTATATTTGTTTGTACCTGCAAAAACAAAGCAAAGTTTGAGTCTTAGGAATGCAAATGAATCAGAAAAAATGTGAGAGAAACTTCAATTTTTCATGCAATAATTGGCAGTCCTATGTCACAAAAACAGCTATCCTTGGAAATGCCTTACTATGTTACATAGGAAACAGCTAGTTCAACTTACAAGATGTGAGACCTTTTATAAATATTCTATCAAAAGGAATAAAGGACTGTTCTGTAGTGGGGCAATGTGAGAAGATCTTGGAACTTTGAATCATATAAATATGATGTTCTCTGAAGATACTATTGGTGAAAGGTGACAAAGGGACCTGACAACAGTCTTCAAATATATTACTGGATGTTACCTAGAGTAAAGTGATCAATTGTTCTCAATATCCACTAGAGGTAAGACAAGATGTAGCAGGCTTAGTCTGCAGTAAGGGATATTTCGATTAGATATTGGAAAAAAAATCCATAATTTTGACAGTAGATAAGCTCTGGAATAAGTTTCCTAAGCAGAATGTTGAATCCCCATCCCTGTAGGTTTTTAAAAACAGGTTAGATAAACATAATCAGATTTATTTTGTCCTTTACAAGTGCTGGAGTTGCACTTGATGACTTCTCAAGGTCCCTATCAGCCCTATATTTCTATGATTATTTGAAACTGGCCAGCAAGGAAACAGAGAATCACAGTTTTCTCTTGAAGGGAATCTAGTTTAAACATCTGAACTGAACCACACTGATATGATTCAAGTTTAACCCTCTCTAGAGGTTAGAGGGAAGCTCTGTTCAGTTCAAAGTTGTCTTGCCTCTTTCAAAACTTGCCCTTTCTTTTAAGGCTCTCAGTAAGTGTGTCATTTCATGCCATTTATGTTTTTGTTAATGTGATGTTTTGCCTGATGTAGACACTAGTCTCTTAAAGTATTTCTGTATAGCAAAGAAAAACCTGTGACTAGCCTAAACCAACTGCCATGGGCTCAAGCAACAGGGCTGTGCCATTGCTGGGTAGACTTCTGTTTTCAAGTCCAAGGTGGAAGTCTTGCCCAATGGCACAATTAAGTTATGGTCACCTAAACACCATCCTATACAAGAAACCTACTGACCACTATAGTTACCTATATACCTCCATATTTTATCTGGGACACATCACATCATCCATTTTCTACAGCCAGGCATTAAGATACAACTGCATTTGCCCTGGTCCCTCAGACTAAGACACACATATTAAGGATCTCTATCAACCATTCTTAAAACTTCAGTATGCACCTGGACAAGTTAAAAAACAGATTGACAAAGCTAGACGGGTACCCAGAAGTCACCTACTATAGGACAGGCGCAAGAAGGAAAGCAACAGGATGCCACTGCTCATCATCTATATGCCACAAATAAAACCTCTCTAGCATATCATCAAGGATCTACACCTTACCCTAGAAGATGATCCCTCACTCTCTCTCAACCTTCAGAAGTAGCCCAGTCCTTGCATACAGCCCTCCAGTCTAAAGCAAATATTCATCAGCAACTACACCATACAATAGAAACACTAAACCATGTACCTATCCTTGGAACAAACCCCATTGTCAGCTCTGCCCACATACCAACACTGATGACACCATCATAAGACCTAATCAGATCAGCTACTCCATCAGGGACTTATTCACTTACATATCTACCAATGTGATATATACCATCATGTGCTAACAATGTCCCTCTGCCATATATATTGGGCAAACTGAACCATCTCTATGCAAAAGAATAAATGGACCCAAATCAGACATCAAGGATGTTAACATTCAGAAACCAGTAAAAGAGCACTTCAGACTTCTTGGGCATTCTACAACAGACATGAAAGTTACCATACTCCAGCAAAAAAACAAACAAACAAACAAACAAAAACCCACTTCAAAAAGATTTCAGCATGAAACTGCAGAGCTGCAAGTCATATGAAATCTAAAACTCAAACTGGGGCCAAATAGGGACTGTGGGTGGGTAGCCCACTAGAAAAGGTAATTTCCCCTCTTTAAACATTCTCACCTCATGTATTGTTGTTAATGGGACATACTTGCACCATTTGAATTAAATCGATTTTGTTAACTTATGTGTATATATATTCACTTCATGCATCTGAGGAAATGGGTTATAGTGCACAAAAGCTTATGTTTTAATAAATTTGCTTTAATAAATTTGTTAGCCTTTAAAAGTGCCAGAAAACTCCTTATTTCTTATACTATGAAATATTGTCTTACTTTTTAGTAATGATATTACTAATGAAGATAAGAAGAAAGTTTTCATATTCAGCAGCATAGGGGCCAAGTGTTACAGTTTAATGAGAAATCTATTAGCCCCTAGAAAGCCAGGAAATAAAACTTTCAGTAAGTAGTAAATCTATTTAAAAAATCATTTCAACCCAACACCCAGTGAAATAATAGAACAATTTGAGTTTAACTCTCATTCAAGGAAAATGGAGAGAACAGTATGGGAATTTGTGGCAGAACTGAGGATGCTCTCTCAAGATCATAAATATGGTGTAACCCTGACACAAAGCTAAGAGATAAGTTAGTTTGTTTTAATAATGTGTGAGATTGCTATCCCAGAATCTGGTCTGGTATGCCACTGTCTCCCTATGATCTCCACTCCTGAACTCCAATTTACCCTGATTTTGCTAGATGCACCTCCAATCCTGGGTTAGTCCAAACTAGCCACCTGCATGTAATCAGTCTCAGGAAGTAGGTGTGCAGTCTACAGCCATTCAGAGGACAATGTCCCAGTGAGCAACAGCAGCATCCAGATACCAGACTGGGAATTTCTGTCCTACAGGGATCAGTGTCCTTCCCCCATCACTGTAGACTCATAGGCTATGTCTACTCTAGAAAAAGTTAGGTTGAATTTGTTAATTCAAACTAGTAAATTCAACTTTAATTCAAACTAAACTTGACCTTATTAAGTCAAATTTTAAAAAAGTGGACTAACTCGACTTAAAGTTAAGTCGACTTAGTCCATTTTGCTAATTCAATGTAACTGCTCTTAATTCAAACTTAATAAAGTCAAATTAAGGGTTAACCCAAGTCTATACCATCCTTAGTTCGAACTAAGGAGTCGAATTAAGGCTTAGTTTGAACTAACAGGTGGATCTTATTAATTTGAATTAAGCTTTCAGTGTGTCTAAGTAATTTCTTAATTTGACTCAATGAAAGTCTAGTGTAGACAGGGAATAATTGGGTTCGAATTAAGCGTCCTTAATTTGACCTAAATTGCCAGTGTAGACATAGTCATAGATACCAGTTTGCACCTTTATCAATGAAATGGGAATGCCCAGCCTCAGTCTTTCATCCGCTCTAAAGTTCACACAGCTATAGGTAAAAAATAAATACTAGTTTATTAATTAGAACATGATTTAAAGTGAGTATATAGCAAATCAATGCACAATCATTTAATAAATCAGTCAGGGGTACTCACTATCAAATAACATTACAGTCAAGGATTACTCACAAGATGTGGTTGTAGGTGGTTTAACAGCCAGTTTCTGCCTCTGCATAGGCAGAGCCAATCCTTTCTGTAGATGTTTCAAGGTAGAGAATCTCTTGCAAAAAGCCTCTAACAATTTAAGGTTTTTGTATTTGTTTCCAAATCCTCTTGCCCCCTTCTTCCTGAGTTGAGGTGATCTTTGTTTGGAAAGGGTGGGAGGTCTCACCCTCTCTGGCAGAGGTGCTGCAGGCATTTAGATAGACCATTGTCATTCTTATCTTCTTTGGATGTGTGCTCATGACACTGACTATTGCGTGCTACATGGAGGCTGCTCTGATCATATGCCTCCCTCTGAGCCATGTGAAATACCTGGGAACATGCTTCAGATCTCTAGACATACAAGATGCTACAAGAAACATGACACCATAACAATAATGGTGAATAAATATGAGCATTCCTAAAGGAACCCTTGCTTGGCATATTTGGCATTAACCATGCAATTCCATTGCAAAGTAAACAAGTGATTCAGATCAGACCTTAGGGATGTACAGATGTGCATCCCATGACTTGATGATGGAAAAAGATTATTGTCTGAACCATGGGCTTTGCTGGCACTGCGCAAAAGGAGGATGAGCCCCAAGTCCTTAAGTCAGTGTCTCAAATCCAGAGCTTGGCCAGCCCCGATTGGGGCGAAGGGGTGGGTGCCAGTGGGGGCTGACCGTAGGCCCCCAAACGTTTTTTTTCACAGAAGCAACACCCCTAGTCTGAGCCATAGTTAACATTTGGAACATCTCTGAAATAGGCCCAGGCAAACATAAGCCAGAGGAATCTAAGGAGGTGGAAATAGCAAACAGGAAACACAAAGTATAGGGCAAGGCTGTCTGAAAAAAAAAATCCAGTCAGCTAGCAGAAAGAACTATTATTGTGGAGGCAGAAATGCCCAAGTGAGCTGCAGATTTAAAAGTAACAAGCATCATATTTGCCAGTTGACAAGACACATTTGAAGAGTGTGTCAAAACAAAACCAGGAAAGCAGACACACAAAACTGTGATGAAAAGCAGCCTTGGAAGCCAAGGAACATTCTGTGTACTTGAGGAGGAAAGTAGTGAAAAAGATGAGGATGTAGTATATGCTATAGTATAACTGAAATCAATATTCCTAAAGTAGATCCCATTCATTTTTGGGCTGACCATTAAAAGAAATAAAAATAAAACTAAAATTAAAAAAAAATGTCTTGAGCTTGAATCAGAGTGTGGTGTAAATATATGAGCCAGGTAGTGTAGGAGCTCTTCTAGAAAGATGGCAAGCCACATCCATTGCAGAAATATTGAATAAAATTTAAAACATACATTGAAGAAGCAATAAGGATACTGGAAGCCACCAATGCCATCAGAGCCAAGAAATATATTTTCTGGTGCTAGTGGTCAGAGGCATGAGCTCATGGCTGACTTCAGTGCAATGGGAAGGAAAAGTACATAATTTGAAATCTGATGGTGATTTGAATGCTGGAAACTTTTTAAATAACATGAAAAAGTATTTAAAGATGAACTGAACACATTAACAGGCACTTTTACTAAAATCTATGTAAACCCAAATATCACACCTCATTATTTCAAACCAGATCCACACCCTTTCTCATGAAACACAAGACATTAAACACCACAGGCAACTAACTGGTATTATTAAACCTGTTTTCTGAATGGGATGCACCAGTGGTTCCAGTGGTGAAGCCAGATGGCTCCATATATATGTTGTAAATATACGTTGGACTATTAGAACAGCACCACATTCCAAAAACTGAGGCTTTGTTTTGCCATTTTAGCACAAGGATAATTATTCAGAAAGTTAGAAATGAGCCAAGCCTCCCAACAAATCATTTTGAAAGAAGATTCTTAGCACTATGTCACTGTAAATAATCAAAAGGATTGTTTGAATACAATCAGTTTCCTTTTACTGTGTCCTTTCCCTCTCCTGTTTTCCAAAGAACCATGGAGGACTTGATTCATGAAGTTCTGGACGTTAGACTAATTGTAGGTACCACAGGCACAGAACATTTATAACATTTATCAGCAGTGTTCAACAGGCCAAAGGACACAGGCCTATGCCTAGAAAAAGTAAGTGTTCCATCCTGGCAGAAGAAGTGATATATTTGGTATCAGAAATGGATATCCTAGACTATGCACAGTCAAGAGAAAAGGTAAAAACAATTAGGGATGCTTCAGCTGCTAGGAAAATTTTAGAATTTTAGGCTTCCTGAATTGCTATGGCAAGTTTTTGCCAAACTTATCAACACTTCTAAAGCTGTTTGTATATTTTACTTAGGAAGGGAGTTTAAGGATACTGGAAATCAGCTCAGGAACAAGTACTTCAGGATTCTAAATTATTGCTGCAATCCTCAAAAGTCTGACTCTATTATCAAGTTGACAAGAAAAAAAAAAAAGAAGCACCTGATGTTGACTTCTAACGCATCTCCTTACAGAATTGGAGCCCTTTTAGCTCACCATATGGAAGACGGGTCAGAGAAACCAATTGGATATATAGAGATCCAATGTATCATTGCAAATTCACTCCATCCTTGGAAGTGGCCAGATAAATCTAGAAGAAGGGTATACTTGAAACATGTTGGCTCATTTATGGGGGGGGGGGAATGTTTTTAGTATTAATGGATGAACATTCTCCCATGCATACATCCACCAACAAAGTCACCACAGAAAAATTAAGGACCAGTTTCAGCATCCATGGCTTATACGAAATGGTTGTATTGGATAACAGAAGTTCTTGTACTAGCATGGAATTCCAAAGATATATAAAACAAAACAGCATTCATTCTCTTTTATTGGCTCCTTAACATCCATCATCAAATGGTTTAGCTAAAAAGGCAAGTGGATCATTTTAGAGTGTATTAAAAGAACAAGGGCTGGGCTGGGGCTGTTCCGCTCCCCGCCCATGGTCTGACCCCTTCACGCAGTACCTGTCCCCAGCTGAGCTGGACCTCTGCCTGTGGCTGGACTTCAGTAGCGGTTGTGTAGTGAATACTTAAAATGGAGACATATTTCTAATGAGTACAATAGGATATTGTAATGTGTATAATAGAACAACAATCAGGGAGTGGGCAGATTACTAAACAAGCAAATGTCTGGCCTGCCAATTTTGGTTTGTTGTTGCCAGTTGCAGGAACTGTGAGGCCTGCAGGACCATTGTGGAAATGTGCATGTATTGCCTGAATGAAGACAGTTAATACTAAAGTAGCTGCTATATGTGTGGTTTTACAATACAAGACACAGCAGTTTGTTTCTTGAACTCGCCTAATGCTCCTGGACAAAGTTTGAACACCTTTATGAAATTTGCCACTAATTTAAGCTGCTGCTCACTTATTTAAGTCAATGCAGTTAAATCAGTTTAGTCAGCCAAGGATTTGTCCCTGTGTATTTCTGAAGTCCAGTGTGTGAAGTTAGCTCTGAAGGTCAGTCAGACATGAATCCTTATCCAGTCTAGCCCCAAAGTTCATGGTGGTTTAGGTCTGGTGTGCTCATTCAGACCTTTCGCTAATAGGGAACCAAAAAGTGACTACAATTTTTATTGATTTAACGTGACTGAGTTTATGTTTTTTATTATATTTTTTACTACTTATAAAAGGATGGTCACTAGAATTTTAATATTTTTTAGTTTATATTGTGGTAATAGGTTCATTTGCTAAAGCCTGAGCCATTCTGTACTTTAGGATTTATGAGTAAAATACCTTTTAAAAAGCAGCCAAACAAAACCAGTGGGAAAAACATGATTTGTCAAGTTTTAGAGTTTAGATTTTTTTTTTCTGGCCTTCCAAGACCTTAAATGAGTTTTTTGCAACCCAGAAGGGATGTCAGTAAATTACTACCAAAACTCTTGTAAATGCAAACACTGCCTTTAAAATGGTGCCAAGGACATGTCTCTGTTTTCCACCTTCCCAATGTCTGTCAGCAAAGTTAAATTGCAGCTGACTCTGATAATTGTGTTAGGAGGTTCCAGCGTGGGGAAAAAAAAAAGAACTGTTAGCTACAGGTCATCTCGTGGGGTAATTATAATAAGGCTCCAATCTTGCAGGTTTCCAGAGGGGTAGCCATGTTAGTCTGTGAACAGCAAAAACAACAAGAGTCATGTTGCCATGTTGCATCTGATGAAATGGTTGGAGTCCACGAAAGCTTATGCACAAAGAAGTCTGTTAGTCTTTAAAGTGCCACGGGACTCCTGTTAATATTGCAGGTGTGTCGCTGGGGCACAAGAGACTGCTAGTATGGATGCAACTGCAGGATCAGAACCAATGATTACATTCATCTCTCATTTGTTTGTTTGATGGGCTACTACCAAAGCCCAAAATATCACCCACATCAGAATTTATCCAGTTAAGAAGAAGTCAGAAGGAAAAAGTGTTCACCCATCCCCTCCTCCCAAAAAAGGAAATGTAACCAACAGTTCCTTGTATATCAGAAAAAAAAATATAGCCATGTGCAGCATGTCAGATTTATGAAATTATTAGATAATATGACAGGAGTATTTTTCCTCGGGAGATTTTATCCCTTCATAAAACTGTCTTCCTAAGTAATTTACAAGACTGTTTATTTATTTATTTTCAGAATCTCACGGAAGAGAAAAGCTAGCAGCAATATGACATTTTAATGTTTATAAAAATCATCATGAAATGGAATGGAATAGATAATCCTTTAATCAATCCCTGCCATGGGGATGTACAGTAGAAGTCCAGAAAGTTAGATAGACCAGGACAGCTGGGGAAACAGCCCTTTCTGCCAGTTGTGATATGGATTTTATAAGATGTTCTTTCTCCCTTTTTCTCTTAGTGTATAATGATTAAGAACTAGATAAAGATCAGAATCCAAGACCCAAATCCAAATGTCCTTTAATTTTTGGTGAGCAACAAATTCAAAATATAGATCCAAATTTCCTAACAGAGCCTAACAATCTGTAACAGACTTCACCCAAAATGCACATCCAAACACCTGTGTTTGGTGGATGCAGCCAGGAGAGCCCCTGGGCCAGAAAAAAAACAGGGTCTGGGCCTCGGGCCTTTCACACTTTAAGCGTACCTGCCTTGCAGCTGGTACCACAGTAGAATGGGGGCTCTGGCACCAAGACTCCGGGCTTGAGGGCTGTAAACCTAGCACCAGCTATACCCTTGGATGCAGCAATGTTGTAGCCATGTCAGTCCCAGGATATTAGAAAGACAAGGTGGATGAGGTAATATCTTTTATTGAGCCAACTTCCATTAATGAGAGAGATAAGCTTTCAAATTTACACAGAGCTCTTCTTCAGAGCTGACCTGAAGGAATGCTCTGTAGAAATTTGAAATCTTGTCTCTCTCACCAACGGAAGGTTCAATAAAAGAGATTACCTCACCCATCTTTTCTCTTTGATTGTTGGGATGTTGAAAATTGCATCTGAATTCCATTATTGTGACTTGAGTACTCGTGAATCAGGAAGAACTCTAACCTTTGAAATGGGATACGTAATTTGGATTAATTATACATGTCGGAAATTAAACTATATTGGATTAGATTGCTAAATTTACAATACTGCTTTTTTCACTACATATGAGCGGGAAGCAAATCTGCACGGGGGAGTGTCACATGACACCAATGGGCTATGGTCTATGTAACTTTTCTGTTCACTTTTGCAATGTAATCATGTGGTTTGATGCCAATTATGCCATGCCAGGTTCCCTTATGAATGCTCTGCTGCACTGTTATGGTGTCATCTTCCCTGAAGTAATGTGAAGCACGTTACATAACACAGACCCTTGGGACTATCTCTAGCACAGAGGCTGGATAATTACATGACAAAAGCTATGCAAATGCCTTCCCTGACTTGAGTACCAGTAAGGTAATCAATGCAGCTCAGGAGGAAGGGGGGCCAAGGGTGATTGAAAAAGGAATGTAGACACTTTGAGAGAAGCAAGAGTTTTTGCCAGAGGCTCTCCATCTTGTAACATCTACAAGAAGAATGGGGCCCTGCAGAGGCATCGCTGCTCCGGGGAGGGATCCTGGGCATGGCCCCAAGCCCCGCCCCCAGCCTGCAGGTCCCACCCCCTGGCCACAGGCCCCACCCCCTCACTGGGGACAGGGTGAGAAGCCGCTGCATGCCACCGCGGGTGGCTGAGCCCCACATCCCCAGCTGGCGATGGGGCTGCCATGGCCACGGGTGGCTGAGCCCCAGATCCCCCATCGGGGATGGGGCTGCTGTGGCCACAGGCGGCTGGGCCCCGGATCCCCAGCTGGGGATGGGGCTGCCTTGGCCGCGAGCAGCTGGGCCCCATATCTCTGGCCCAATTGGGCCAGAGACTTGGGGGGGCACCAGACCCGGGGCACTGGTGCTGGGATTTGGGGCACGTGCCCCGGGTGCCCAGCACCAGTGATGCCCCTGGGGCCCTGTATAGAAATAGGCAGAGATGGCTGCAAAACATCACAGCTGGATCCGAGTTTTGAGTTGAGCCTAACTATAGTAATGTTGTTAGATTAGCATACATGTTATGTCTTTTATTTGATTGTAGAAACTCCTGACTCCTGTATTAAATGATTTTGCACTGATTTGCTATTTACGGTGACAAACTCAGCCCAAAAGGCTATAAAAGGGTGCTCCTATTGAAAGGAACGGTGACACTAAAACCCCTCCCCAAGCCTATGAGCAGGTGACACTAGACCATCTTTCAAACAATTTCGGGGACAACAAATGAAATAACAGGGGCAGGTGTGAGGTCAGAGGTTCAGAATGAGGGATTCAGAAGGGGATATCAAGCAGAGAACCTTGGACAGCACCCACTGCTCTCAGAAGCTGTCAAGGGAGTCAGCAGATGCCACGCAGAGGAACTCTGCCTGGAGACATGCATGGACAAGGGACCGGAAATAGGCCCCACAGTAGCAGACCCCTTCCCCAGTCAACTGTAGACCAGTAGGAGGTTGGCAAGGAAGTCCCATGACTTTGTGGGACCTTGGATAGAAAGTCAATATAAGAATATATGTGAGGAAAAGTGCAACCAGAACCTCAATAAGAGGCTCTAGAGGAGCCGGAAGAGGGGCTGCAACCTGGAGCACCCTAGGTAGGCATGTGCCAGGGTCTCCATCTCGCCACAAAAGGGGCGAGTGTCTGGGCTGGGGGTGAACCATTGCAAGTACACTCCTGTGCTCACAGCTCCATGCAGGAGCCACCAACTGATGTCCCCAGTGGGACGCGGGGTCAGGGCAGAGTAAAGACCAGCCCACCGGGGCTCCTCGCCCTCCACAAATGGAATTAGGTCCCGTCATTTGTTGTCAGGGCAGGAGACGAGGGCAAGGAAATGGATGGTTTGAAGGATGAGCGTGTAAAGGTATTTACAAGGCACGGTTCGGAAAGGGGTCGGCTCAGGGCATGGGGCGGGGGCAGCCGGGGGGGGGGGGGGCTTGGGGCGCCCGGGGCCCACCACCCACCCCGGCGGCCCCGGCCGGAGCGGGGGGGGGGGAGTTCCCTCTCGGAGGACCCGCTCGAAGTGGGCTCGAGCAGAGGGGCACAGGACCTTCTTCACCTCCCGGAGTAGGCGCAGGGGGTTCGAAGGGTAGGGAGCCCCATGCACTGGGCAAGCACAAGGGGATTGATCCAATCCCCCCGGGCATAGTCCAGGAGGTCTCCAACTCTTTTGACTCCTGCCAGGGCCAGCATCCACCTCACGGACGGGGCCTCCACCACCTGCACATGAAGATGAGGATTATGTAGCAGGGGCTCCATGAGGAGGTCCTCCCCCTCAGTAGGCACAAGGGTCCTGGAGGCCAAACGAGCCTCCAGGTCTGGAGGAGGTCCTGGTAGAAGGCCGGAAGCTCAGAGAGGTCTCACAGACCGCCTCTCAGTTGTAAAAGAGCTGCCGGTTGTATCAGAGGCCTCGGTAGTGGCGGAGGAAGATAAGCGCCAGGTGCCTCCATGACAGACTACCTGCACCATAAAGGAGTCTCTGCAGGGCCTGGCAGCAGAAGGCATGGACCTGGCTGTGGACACAGCACAGGCCCTGCCCTGCCTCCTCCAGGGGGACACTCAGAATCCCTGCAGAGACCCAGTGTAGTCCTGGCGAGAAGAACTCCAGAACTGTCTTCTGGAGGTGGGCCAGGAAAATTGGAGGTGGGACCAGAGTGTTAAGCTGGTGCCAGAGCATGGGCAGGACAACCTGGTTGACCACCAGTGCCCTCCCATGAAGGGAGAGGCACTGCAGCAGTCCCGTCCATCTCCACAGCTGTCCAACAACCCTGTCCTCCAAAATCATACCAGTTCTCATCCGGGGAGGGATGGGTGGCGGAAAGGTAAATGTCGAGATAGAGCAGCAGACACACGCTCCACTGGACGGTTTGAAGCACTGGTGGGAGGGGGCCCGCTGACCACCCAGCCCCCACCATCAGTCCAGAGCTCTTGACCTAGTTCACCCGGGTGGAGGAGGCTGCCGAGTAGATGGCCTGGCAAGCCTCCAACCACGCCAGGTCACCCGGCTCCTGGACCACGAGGAGCATGTTGTTGGAATACACCAACAGGACCAGCCACAGTTCCAGCTCACAGAGCACCAACCCTGTCAACCTCTGGCGGAGGAGACAGAAGGGCTTGATGGCCAGAGTGTACAACTGGCCTGACAACAGGCAGCCTTGATGCACTCCTCGCCCAAAACTGACCAGCTCAGTCAGGGTCCAGTTGAGCTTAACCAGGCACTCCATGGAGGTTTACAGCACCCAGAGGAAGCCCACAAAGCGTGGCCAAAAGCTGAAGGCCCACGGGGTGCCCAGGAGATACCCATGGTTCATCCTGTCAAACGCTTTTTCCTGTCCCAGAGCCAGGAGGGCGAAAAACAGGCCGTCCCTACACCTGAGCTCCAAGAGATCCTGGACCAGGTACAGGTTGCTGAAGACAGACTGGCCCAGGACGGTATAGGTCTGGTCAGGATGGATCATGTCCTGCAGCACAGACCTAAGCTGCAGCGAGATGGCCTTGGCAATGATCTTGTAGTTCGTTTAGAGGGACGAGACAGGATGCCAGTTCTGAAGGTCGCGGAGGACCCATTCTTGGGCAGCAGAGCCAGCATGGGTCACCGGCAAGAGAGGAGGAGCTCCCCGCTTCCCTCGGACTTGGCCCAAACAGTGGCCAGGTCCAGGCCAAGGAAGTCCCAGAATGCGTGGTAGAACTCCATGGTCAGCCCGTCGATGCCAGGGGACTTGTTGGTTGGCATGCAGCGGAGGGCTTCCATGAACTCGACCAGAGTGAGAGGTTGCTCCAGCCGCTCCTGGTCGCCCATGCTGAGCATGGGAAATTTGTTCCAGAGCACCCTGCAGGCATCGGCTTTGGTCGAATCTGGGGAGAAGAGGCTAGCATAGAAGGCCCTGGCCCTTCCACGCATCTCCTCAGAGTCCATGAGGGGTGTGCTGTCCTTGGCGAGGAGGAAGGTGACATGCTTTCTAGCCCCCCCTCCTTTTCCCCAGGGTGTAAAAGAAGCGGGTTCCGTGGGAAGCGGGTCCCATGGTCCATGTCCCAGAGGAGATGGATGCAGGATTGAACGAAGGCTCCCTGGGCCTGAAGGTCCTTGAGGGCCCCGAGTTCCTCCCACTTTTCCTGGTATGCTCCGCAGAGGGATGGATTCTCAGGACTGGTGGCCAGGCGCCTCTCCAG
Organism: Podocnemis expansa; assembly: GCA_007922195.1. Lineage (NCBI taxonomy): Eukaryota > Metazoa > Chordata > Testudines > Podocnemididae > Podocnemis > Podocnemis expansa. The sequence goes on from ML681963.1 coordinate 31,189,995, forward strand.
CTCCAAGATCTCCCACTCCAGCTGCTCCATCGCTGCATCCCTCCACCGGCTGGCCCACCGAGTGTAGTCATGGCAGAAGAGCTGGGCACACGCCTTCCCCACATCCCACCAACACCTCGCCAAGGGAAAAGCAGGCCTCTGCTCCTGCCAGGCCAGCCAGAACTCCTGAAAGGGTGCCACAAAGCCCACACCCTCCAGCAGGTTGTTGTTGAAGTGCCAGTAGGCCAGCCCCAGCCTCTCCGCCAAGAGAGATGCCACCATGGCCACCAGATGGTGATCTGAGAAAGGGGCTGGCCTAATGCTGCAGAAGTGGGCCCGTAAGAAATGGCAATGGGACAGGTAGGTGCGATCCAACCGGGAATGATGTGACCGATCTTCCCCCACTTGGACAAACGTGAAGGTCACCTCATCGTCCGGGTGGTGGTCGCGCCAGACGTCTACCAGCGAGTGATGGTCGACACCCCCTGGAGGATGTCCACAGAGATCTGGTACTGCTCGGTCCCTGAGCAGTCCCGGTCCTCAAGGATGATGTTAAAATCTCCACCCAGGACCAGACATTCCTGTGGATCTAAGGTGCTGAGGAAGGCAGCTGCGTGCTGAAAGTAGGGCGCCCGTTCCAGGCCCAATGTCGGGGTGTAGACATTGACCCGATGTCTGGGTGTAGACATTGCTAGCCCCTCCATACGGACCCAGAGATGCAGCAGGCAGCCCGGCACAACCTCAACAACCCCCAGAACCTTGGGCTGTAGGTAGGGGGACAACAGGGTGACCACGCTGCCAGAGCGGTGGAAAGGTGACTGAAGAACATCCTGCTCCCCCATTAAAGCCATCAGCTGGCCTTGGAGGCTGGATCCATATGCGTCTCCTGCAGGAACACCACAGAGTAGCCCCCCTCCTGAAGAAGGAGAGCACCTGGGTCCTGCGGAGACCCCTCCTACAGCCCCTGGCATTCAAGGTTGTGAAAATAGTGGAGCCATGAGGAGGGCTGGGGGGGGATCCACAGGAGTGGCAGGGGCAGCAAGGGCCTCCGTTGGACCATGCAGCAATCCGTGGCTCACCCCAAAGGCCATCAGGGAGTCACAGAAGCTGTAGGCCCACTGGTAGTCCACGGTGTCCTGCCTCCTGGTCCCCTTTCCCTCTTTCATAATGGCCCCCACAGCCTGGAGGATGAGGTGGAAACTCCCCAATACTGCAGGGTGAGCTGCACCCGGTTTCTGGCCCCACGAGTCTTGGCCAGGATGGCATGGAGCTCATCCTGCAGTGCCAGGGGGTCTGGGGTGGAAGACCCCCAGCTGTCCTCCAGTTGGGTCCCCACATTGGCCCCGCTGCCAACTGAGATGGACAGACATGGGAAGGAGCCCCGTCATGGCACCAAAGTTGGAGCCACTTCATTGTCCAACCCGGCCCCCGGCATAAGGGGGAAAGGCGGCAGAGGGAGGGCTGCACCCCGATTAGGGTAGGGGCCATGAATGCCACACCCCGAGGGTCGATGGTGGAGAAAGGGAATGGCATGATCCCGGGAGGAGCAGCAGCAGGGGAAGGGTCTGGGACAGGGCTTGAGGTGACAATGGGTGGGGCAGTAAGGGCTATTTCAGGGACGGGGACAGTGGCAAAGGCAGAAACAGAGTCGAGGGTAGGGCTGGAGATGGGGGTGGGGTCCCCAGTGGTTGGCCCACTGGGGTGCGGCTCCCTTCAACCAGGCATGGAACAATTGATTGCAGGCCGGGTGAGGGGTCTCCACCAACACTAGGCATGAGTGGCAGGTGGAAAGCAGTGTCCATGGCCTCAGCATTGGACTGGGGGGGACACCGGTCGGGAGTATTGGGGGAAGAAGGGGCAGCTGTCCCACTAGGGACAATTCTCCGGGGCCCAGCTGCTCAGTGTCTGCAGCTGGAGGTGGGACACTGAGCATTGCTGGGCAGGTAGAGCATTCTAGGGGCATCCCTGGGGTAAGGATGGGGACAGCAGGCGAGGTTGGGCTTGGGGGAGGGGATGGGGTGGCAAAAGCAGGTCGCCACCCAGATTGAGGCCTGGGAGGGATCGTCCTCCCCCAAGATGACTGGGGTCAGATCCAGGGCCTCGATCTCCACATAGATGGAGTCTAGCCCACTCCCCGCCATGACAGGCACCGCCACAACGGACACTGGGGCAAGAGTCACCTCAGTGCCAGCAGCGGGCAGAGGTGATGCAGGTGACTCAAGGGTGGGCTGGGTGGCTCCTTCCGCGGCCTCCTCAGGGGGGGTCTAGGAAGGCCTCCAGCAGGGGGGCAGTGCTGCCCCCCTGCTCTGCTGCCTCCATATTCTCAGCTGGGGCCTCTTGCTAGATTTCGTCAGGGGTTGCACCGGAAGGCCTGTCAGTGGCTTTATTTTCATTATCATTATCAGACCCCCACAATGACTTTTGGGGGGCCTCCTCCCCATCTGGGAGGGCCTGGACCTTCTGGTGCTTGCTGTGTTTCCCCATGACGAGGACCCAGCCCTCTGAGGTGGCGGTACAGGGCTGGCCAGCAGGGGCAGGAGGCAGAGGCAGGCGGCAAGGGCGAAGGTGCTGGGGGGGAAGAAATGAGGGTGGGGTGACAGGGAGATGGGAACACTCCTCCTGGGGTGAGCCCTCTCTCTGCTGGGTTCTAGTCACCTTTTCCCCTCTCTCTTCCAAAGGCCCAGGTGGCTTGGGGGTGGAAGGAGGAGGAGGGGCCGCCCTGGTGGCTGGAGGCCTGGGGTCGCCAGTGGTGTTTTGGCCGGCACCCTTTGCTGCCTCGGGGGCCTGGTTGCTCCCTCTCCATTGTGAGCCAGGGGGCAGTCCCTCCGGGCATTCTCCGTTGCCCCCTAAAGGAAGCACCGAGCTTCCCCAGAGGAATAATGGATCTTATACAGGGCCCTTTGGTGGGGCACTAGGAAGGACCCCACGAGAGCCACTCCGTCACACATCCCCACTGGCAGCAGTTGTATTTGCATCTGCCGGCGGAAGAACAGGACGTGATGGCGGGTGGAGTCCTTGCAGCCCAACAGGAGAGGGCTGATTGTAGATATCGGCTTCCCCAGGGTAGAAAGGAGGGGAAGCAGGGCAGAGTTGGGGAGGAAGGATGGGACAGAGGTAAGGACCACCCGTATGCCCAGGTCCTCCAGGGGCTCCACAGGGACATAGATGCCCCCCACCACCAGGCCCTTCACCACCGCCTGCTGTACAGTGGCCTCCAAGGACAGGAAGAAGATGATCTTTCCATACATTTTCACACAACAGACCCTGTGCCTCCTGGTTAAGGTGGAGAAGGGGCCCTGGTTGCCAGAGGTGGAAGGCAAGGAGGTGGCTCAGGCAGGTGGTGTGGTGGTGGGTGGAGGGATGGCAACCACCTGGGTGTATGCTCTGGGGGCAGGAACACCTCCTGAACTGGTGGAGGGAACAACAGGGGCAAGGGGGCTGCAGCTGATGATGTGGCTGCGGCATCGGCATGGCCCTTGCCTGCCTTTTTCTGCCAGCTTTTGCAGCCCGCCGAGGTGGTCATGGCAACAGCAGCGTTGGAGTCCCCGCCTGTGCCCGCCACTGCTGGTGCCACTTTGCTGGGGGCATCAACCATAATAGGAGCAGCGGCAATGGTCGAAGGGGCAGCTACAAAGGTGGGACAGGTGAGCAGGCTGAGGGAGAGGGACGGAGGGGGCTGGGGAATTCTCCATTTCCCGTAAGTGGGAACTCAGGGAGTGAGACTGGTGGTGGGGTTGGGTAGAGCCTGGGCGGATGGTTCAGGGCAATGGGATGGGGGTGAAGAGTTGGGCTGGGGACAACCACTACTCCCCACTAAGCTGTAGGCAGGGAAGGAGAGTGTGGGCAGGGGGAGGGGAGAGGAGACAAGTGATGGGGAGGGCAGGGGACTGTGGCAAGGGGTGGGGTAGGGGTCTGGCAGACCACTCCTCCCCACTAGGCTGCAGGCTGGAGAGGAGGTGGCCTGGGAGAAAGGGACAGGGGGCTTGTATGGGCCAAGACGGGGGCTGGCTCCTCCTGCTGCACTTGGGGGAATGGGTTGGTTGGGTATCGGGGGTGCAGTGAAGAGGGGGAAACCAAAATGATTGGATAGAGATGTGTCTGGCTATGGTCTCCTGGCTGGGGCTGGGGCTGAGAGAACCGTGGGTGGGGCAGGGAACCAGTGAGGGCTGAGGGGCAGGGCCAGGGAAAGGTGAATAAAAGAAACAGACTTTGGGGCTGGGGTGGGGTGGGACAGGAGAACTAAACAAATTGAAGGGCTGGGGGGGGTTCTAACCCAGAAGGCAGGGTCGGGGGAGGGGACACTGAACCAGCTGGAGGGCAACGCAGAGGGTGGGAAGCTCTCCAGCCACTGGGGATGGTGAAACAAGGGCTGGGGATGGGTTGGGCAATGGGAAAGGGGAGCTGCTGCTACTGGAGGGTTTTCTGGTCCCTGCTGCTCAAAACAGTCCAAAAAAGTCTGCAAGGTTTGAGAGCCCGCTGCCCTCTTGAAGGGAGGGGAAGTCAGAGAGGCAGCAGATGGGGGTGGTGATGTTGGTAATATCAAGATTCTCAGTTTTTGGTGGGCTCACCCCCAGCTGCAAGCAGCAATGTCTCAGTCCTTGAAGGCCTCCCCTCAGTGGTGGTGGCTTCTTGTGCAGATGGTAGCAGGCACAGAAGCAGATGGCTCCACATGGCAGCAGGCATAGGAGCAGCAAGGACTGACTGGCTGGAGAGGTGGTCTTCTCCACTGGTGGTGGTGGTGGTGGTAGTGTTTCTTCTGTAGCTCCCCCCCCCCCACAGAGCAGGGGAGTGTGTGGGAGGAAGGCCAGCCAGCCAGCCAGCAGCAGCAACAGAAGCAGCAGAGGATGCAGCAGGAGCAGCAGGGTGGTCACAACAGGAGCAGGGCAAACTGGAGCTGTCTCAGGGAAGGCAGGAATAGGAGAAGCTGGAGGTGGAGCAGGAATAGCAGGTCCATGTCCAGGAGTACGAAGAGCAGCAAGTCCCTCTTTCTCTATTCTCCCAAAGTAAAGGGGGCTCCTATTGAAAGGAATGTTAGTGGGTGGGTATAAGACCACCCACTTCTAAAACCCCTCCAACAGCCTAAGGGGAGGTGGCACTAGACCATCTTTCAAACAATTTAGGGGGACAACAAATGAAATAACAGGGATGGGTGTGAGGTCACAGATTCAGAATGAGGGATTCAGAATGGGACACCAAGCAGAGAACCTCGGACAGCTCCCACTGCTCCCGGAAGCTGTCGAGGGAGCCAGCAGATGCTGCCCAGAGGAACTCTGCCCGGAGACGTGCATGGATGAGGGACCGGAAATAGGCCTCACAGTCGTAGGCCCCTCCTTCAGCCAACCTCCTCTCCCCGGTCCTGTAGATGGCCTGTTTTGCGTAGGCCAGAAGGAGGTTGGTGAGGAGGTCCCACAACTTTGTGGGGCCCTGGATAGGAAGTGAATATAGGAATATATGTGGGGAGAAGTGCAGCCAGAACCTCAATAAGAGGTTCTGTAGGAGCCGGAAGAGGAGCTGCAACCTGGTGCATTCTAGGTAGGCATGCGCCAGGGTCAGCTGAGGCCAGACAAAGGTTAGCCTAGCCCTATTAAAAGCCCTACCTGTGCTGGAAGCCCGGGACGGGGGGAACAGGGACAGAGAAGCAAGACAGCAGGCTAGAAGGAGGAGGAAGAGAGGTCTCCCCACCTCCACGAGAACTATTTCTCTTCTTTGGGAGAAAAGGAGGACTTTTAGTTTTTGTGAAGGGGTAGATTTACCACAGACTTCCATTTGTCAGGGGAGACTACAGTTATTTGGCCTATTAGAGGGGCTGCTTTGCCACAATACTCAATTGAAATCATATTCTAAACAATAAACTAGTAGTTGTTTTATTTAAAACTATGTTGACATTAGAGGATGCAAATGGGGCAGGCTGGGCAATCCGTTTTCATTGTTAAATGGACGGACATGAGTCTATGATGATTGGGGAAAGGTCTCAATCCCTGTAGGATGGGAGTTTCTGGTGTGGTGTCTGGGGACTGAAGGTGTTCACTTGGAGACCTTCCCATGGGTGACCAGTAGATGCACACCCACTGCCCAGGACTCATTACATGAAGAAGGCTGATGTAGACTGACTCAGAAGTGAGTGGTCACCGACAAAGTGTGGTAAGTTGGGGTTCAGGTGTGGAGATGGGGTGGGGGTCACAGTGGCAGACTGGACCAGATTCTGGAGTGTCCTGTCACAGAAAATAGAGTGGGGAGTGGTAAATTCTACTCCTTTTTGCCCTACAGAGATGAGATGATGTAAAGCAACATTTACCAGCAATTTGTAAGGGATTAGTCAATTTACAAAAGAGATTGCTTGCTGAAAGATTTCAGAATGAACCACAAAGCTGCTTTTGATAGCTTTCTACAGCTGTGCACAGCTGGATAAAAGAAATTTGATTCTACATTACCTGTATCTTTCATTCTGGTTTGATAAGTGATGACTCATTGCAGTGACATTTAATGGCAAATTTTGTGTCTAAACATAATAATACCATTGATTCTGAACACTCTAATCCTTTTCTCTACATTTCTTCAAAATTGTAGGTGTTTTGAGTTCCACAAATAAATCCATAATTACCGCTGCTTTGTTTATTACAACTTATAACCACTTTAATAATAAAATCTCCCTTTCCAATTCTGGTATTCCTCAATGTTTTTGCATTCCTGTTCAGCAATGCTGTTCTGTATCAGACAAACTGCCTGTAAAATCATTGGTGTACTAGAATATGAGGATTTCCTGTAACATCTGGCATAGGGGTGACCAAACTTAAGGAACTCAAGAGCCACACAAGTTGATTATTAAACCTTCGAGAGGTGCACTGAGAAATATAGCCATATTTTACCTACTCCAAAATTACTAAATTTAAAATTCATTGCGTACTTTAATTTTATTGTAAAAAGAGGGCAAATATTGATCCTACTAATGTCAGATTCTAATTATTACTTAAGGTTACCATGAAAACTAGGCCTACCTCTACAGTAAAAACTTAGCTTCTCCCTGCCCTCTCCTACCTGCCACCACTTCTCCCCACCCTCTGCACCCTCTTCCCTAACTGCCAGGCTCTGACACTGGCTTACTCAGGCTGATCCTCCCCCTCCCCCTTACCTGGCCACTCCAGTGGCTAGGCAGAGGCTGGGGTCACTCCCCTTGCTTTAAGCCCTGTCTGGCTGAGCATCCAATATGCCTGGTCCAGTGGCTAGGCCTCCCCCCAAGCATACTCTGAGCATGCTCAAGGTGGGAGATTTAAAACTCCTAGGCTGGGGCTGCTTTCCTCTGGCTTTCTTCCAGGAACCGCACTTTTTCATTCAGGAGCCGCTTGTGGCTCCCGAGCTGCAGTTTGGCAATGCCTGTTTTAGTACTTAACAAGTAGCTGACCACTGCAATTTGGGCAAAGGAGATTGCATCTCAGTTTAGCAACTAATGATAGTGTAGCCAATATTCAGGGTATTGCAGAATTAGTTCTGTCAGGACGAGACAATGTACATCAAGTATATTCTTTGGTCCAATCCTGTCTGTTTGTGAACAATGACCATAATGTTTTGTTCCCTAAATACAGTGAAAACAAACAACAGAAAACTTTTGCCTTGCTCACAGTTTCCAGGTATGATTCTCCAGTCAGTTCTGTGCCAAAAGAACTGTATCTCTGATCATTCTCCAGACTATGCTCATTACTGATTTTCTCGTGTCTGCTGGCTTTTTCCCCACTGTTCTGCCTCTCAGACATAAAATTTGTCATACAGTCCACTAGCCCCACATTTTTAACCGGTCCCTCCTGGGAAACTTTCATCTCTCTGTCTTAGGCTCTGCTTAGGCCTTGCCATGAGGCTCATTTCTTTGAGCCATGCTCTTATTGTTGTCAGTTATCACCCTACCTAGGGGGATATTTAATTACTCTTTCTACCTAGCATGAGAGAAGGGAGCTTAGCAACCCATCAGCTTTAATCAGGCTTCTGAGTAAGTTGCTTGATAGCAGCCATTAAAAGCTTCTAACAATGTTCCAAAGTGGCAGCCATGTTAGTCACTTTTAAAGACTAACAAATTTATTTATTGCATGTTCTTTCATGGGAGAAAATTCCACTTCACCAGACACTCAAAGATGGAGAAGTACAAATGAATGGGAGGAAAATAAATGTAAAGGAGTGGAAGTTATAGGATCAGGTCAGATGGTTACAGCAAATCAAAACAGTTGTTTGGATTCGAACTGTGGAATACAGCAATTAGAAGAGAGGTGGGGGCGGGGAAGGAAAGCAGAATTACCTGTTGTAATGGGAAGAGAACTCATAGTCTCTGATCAGCCCTGAGTTTATGGTGTCAGCTCTGGATATGAATTCCAATTTTTTAATTTCTCTTTGAAGCTTTGATTTGTTATTCATTTGCCGGACTACAGCTATTAACAGGTCAGTAATGGAGTGATCAGGAAGACTGAAGTGTTCCCCTATTCATTTTTGAATAATGTTTCTGATGTCAGATTTGTGTCCATTTAGTCTTTTGCACAGAGGCTGTCTTGTTTGTCCAATATATAAGGCAGCAGGGGGGGGGGGGGCATTTCTTGCACATGATGATATAAATCACATTAGTGGATGAGCAGATGAATGAGTCCTGGCTTGATTATAACCATACTTTGGCAAATGAATAACAAATCAAAGCTGCAAACAGAAACTGCAGAATTGGAATTCATGTGCACATTAGACATCATGAACTCAGGGCTGAACAGAGATTATGGCTATGTCTACACTAGCCAGTTAGTCTATGTCTACACGAGGCTTTGCCTCATTCGAACTAAGAAATTTCTTAGTTCAAATTAAACAAAGCTTAGTATGAACTAATAAATTCACCTGGTTAATCCAGACTATGCTCAGTGTAGACACGGACTACGGCTTAGTTCAAACTAAACTATTAGTTTGAACAAACCGCATGAACTAATTTGATGCACACACGGTTAGTTCAAACTAAAAAGTTCCCAGTTAGTTCGGACTAAGGAAGTCCAAACTAAACTTTGTAATGTAGAAAAAACCTATGGGTTTCTTCCCATTCCAACAGGAAATTTTGCTTTCTTCTTTCCCCTTTCACCCACGGTTACTTGCTGTACTCCACTCTTTGAATCCAAACAACTGCTTTAATTTGCTGTAAACTGTCTGACCAGATCCTATGACTTACATTTCCCTACATTTATTTTGTTCCCATGCTATAAGTTCCCCACTTCAAGCATCTGACAAGAGGGATTTTCCCCCATGAGAGCTCATGCAATAAATAAATTTGTAAGTCTTTAAAAATGCCACAGGACTCCTTGTTTATTTTAGGAAGGACAGGGGAGGGGGTGGAGTTCGGAAAGCCCCAAACACCACATGCTGTTCCAAAAGGTGTGGTATCTGATTATGTCATTGTGATGTATTGATAAGTGCAGTACTGACATTGGGGTTCACCTTGGATTAAGAAATCCAGAATCGCACTGAACAGTTTAGGCTTCAGGAACAAGGTCAAATGAAGGTTGCAAACACAGGAGAAGGCAAATATTGTGTCCCCTTTTAGATCAGAAATCTTCACTATGGAATACAAACATCTAATTATGACTGCAGATGTTCTGCTGAGTTTCAAGAAAGATTACCCAACTAGGGACAAGGTAATTTTTCCTGTTCCCCAGCATAAGATCCACAGTGTATTAGCTGTGGCCCTCTGATTGGCACCACCCGCGACTCTGTGGCACAGTAAAGTTGAATTATACCACCATTGCATTTAGATGTGCAGACCTTAATGTGCAAATGTGCAAAACATTTGTTGACCTACAGACAGGAGACTCAAAAATCAGTGCCCGTGCTGAGTGTTAGTATGCAATCCTGGAGAACATCCTTTGATAAGGTGAGTATCAATGGGCTTTGTAACTGTGCAAAACTTGCTAGTAACATGGTAATTGTATTGATTTGGAAGATTAGGAGCTTGGTTGGCCAGCTTGGACAGACGGGAGGGGTATATAAAATACAGACTTTGAGGAAGGATTAGAAAGGATTTTATTGCTCAAAAGTGAAGAGTGTGAGGAGCAAAGAAACATTTAAACTTGACAGAAGCCTGCTGTGGAATTTAAGAGTTTATTCTGACAAAATTTAACAGCATAAGCATAAACAGAACCATGTACATGTAAGAAATTTCACAATAATCATGTTTAGTGATGTGCATGTGTAAGAAATTGCAGAGTAATCGTGTTTGTGAGAACAAGAAAATATAAGGTACCTGAAGAGCTAGAAAGGTCCAGTTTGGATTAACTCAGGGGTCAGCAACCCAAAAGATAAGAAGAGCCATTTTAAAAAAAATTCTTTCAATAACTAAGTGCTTTGAGAACCAGAATGGGTGTAACCTTCTAGTGAGTGGTGAGGGGAGCTGGGCCAAGGATCCTGCTGAAGGGTCCCCTGGTGGGGGAGGAGCCCAGAACCAGGAGTAGGACTCCTCCCAGGGTCCCCCAGTGGCAGGGGAGCCTGGAGCTGGAAGGGGACAGTCATGTGGCTCTGGAGCCACAGGTTGCAGACACCTTGCACTAACTCAAAGCCTGTAATGATGTGGGATGAGCATTAACATAGAAATGACAGACTAATGCCTATGTTATATAAACAGTTATAGATAACTTTTTGTAACAAAGTAAAGTTGAAGCTGTATTGTCCAGTGCAGGAGCTGACTGTAAAGAGATCATCTTGATAAGCTTCCCACTTGTGGTCACTACTCACTGAGTGGGTTCCTTTAATCAATATTTGTTTAACACATCTGCTGAGTAAGTGAACCTTAATTCAACAGCACTACAATCTGTTTTATAGACAGATTGTCATCCAATACATCTAGGATATCTCCCTCTGTGTCTCAAAATGTGCAAATGGTAAAAGTCTCTCAAATGATAGCTTTCTTCTATTTCCAACCAAGGAATTTTATTAGAATAAGGAAAATAGCTTTATCACTGAAGCTACTTTGTATAACAAATTAGTTCAGATCTTTCCCCGGCTCCCTCCTGCCTGACTTTGAAATTTGGCTACAAACTTTAAAAAACTACCTATCTCCTGAATGCCATGGGACCTTAAGCTTCCATTTAGGCAGCCACCAGAGTCTAGCAGAAGGGTTGCTCTTCAAAAGGTTGTTGTCTGTATAGGCCGTGATCCTAGATTCATAAACCTGTGTGAAATGCTGAGTGTCTTCAACTTCCATTGGCTTCAATGAGAGTGTAAGGCACCCAGAACATTGCAGAACTTGAATCCTCAGTCTAGACCTGTGTTTCAGCAAATAGGTGTGGTGTATGTAACATCTTCTGATCTGCAGGGCCATACAGATAGTATTGGATGTGACCTACATAATATATTCTGAAGTTACAGAGGAGTAGCTCTGTTACTCTAGTTAAGCAAAACAAACAAAGAGAAACTTTGGAACTTTTAAAGACTAACAAATTTATTTATCGCATGAGATTTCTCTCCCACGAAAGCTCATGTGATAAATAAATTTGTTAGTCTTTAAAATTGTCACAGGACTCCTTTTTTATAATATATTGTGGTTTGCATATGAATCCTGGAATAGGAAATATGTTGAACACCACTCTAGTACTGCCCAGCATTGTCAACATGGGGAATGAGTCCAGACCTACTATGAGACTGTAAAAGAGCTGCAGGTACTTCCATAGCAGCTCCTTGTCCTTTACAAGTAAGAACACTGAGAATCACTTGTAAAGAGATTTTGTTAGGTAATTCTTTCAATGTATTTCTACTATTTTCATGAAGGATGCTAAAATCTACAGAAGAATGTTTTAATTAGGGCTGTCAGTTAATTGCAGTTAACTCCAGTAATTAACTCAAAACAAATCAACTCAAATGAAATAATTAATCATGAATCTCAGTTTTAATCACACTGTTAAACAATAATAGAATACCAATTTAAATGTATTATAAACATTTTTGGATGTTTTCTACATTTTCAAATATATTAATTTCATTTACAACACAGGATGCTAAGTACATAGCGCTTACTTTATACTATTTTTATTACGAATATTTACACTGTATAAAAGATGAACAAAAGAAATCCATTTCACTTCAGTTCATAAAAGCATTATAGTGCAATCTCTTTTTAAGGCTGGGACCCCCTTTTTAACAAAAAAACCTTTGAGGTCCCCCTGGCTGCATTGGTTAGGAAGTGATGCCAGCAGCTGGGTTGAGCAATGGACAGTAAGTACTGGCAGGGAGGAATACTGGGCCAGGCTGGCCTTTCACTGGGGGGGGATGCAAGAGATGCTGAGAGTTGTCCTTCGGCATCTCCCACCCCCACATCACGTCATTTGGTGAAGAGCTGACCCAGCCAGGTGGAGTCAAGGAGGCTGCCCTGTGCCACCTGGGCTGCTGTAGAGCTGCTGCAGGGTGACCAGTTAAATCATCCTCCCCAGCCTCCTATTGTGGTTTATGATAGTAACAGCCTCACTACAGTTCATGTTTTGGATCTTGGTACAACAGGGCTGTCACAGCCTCATTTACCAGAGTATCCAAAAACTTCTTTTGATAAGCAAAGGCAAAATGGTTCATTTTCTTCAGAATATTACAAGGCATTTTCATTTTTAGACAACAGCAAGCAGGCAGATGCAGTTTTTCCTTGCAGACAGTTTCCAGTAGTTTCAGAGACCCCACATATACTGAAAATGGAGTAAGGGAGTGGAAAAATATAGGAGTAAAGTTTCAGAAGCATACACAAGCTGCCATACATGAGTAGTGTTCTGAAAGGTGGCATTTTTTCAAACAGTCAAAAAGAAGGGGGCTCTGTATTGGCAAAAGTGTTAAATCAAAATAACATGTCCACACTGCGTTATTTCAAAATAACAGTTTCGATTTAATCATAATTTTGATATAATACCAGGTTTTATTATATCAAAATGACCTTCCTTATTGCAGGATAAGGGATCTCCTTATCTCTATATAAGGAAACATAGTGTGGACCTGCCCTGTTTTAAACCAAAATCAAAAAGGGTACCCTGCAAACAAATGGAGTCTGTATTAGAAGACACAATGCTGCCTCACCCTATGAAGAATTATGCTGAGTTTCTGGTTTAGACTGGGAGTTCTAAATCAGTGGTCCTGTGACACGTAAAGACTAACAATTTTTTTTATCGCATGAGCTTTTGTGGGAGAAAATCCCACTTCATCAGATGCTTTGAAGATGGAGGGACTTACAAAGTGGGATGAAATAATTCTGCATAGGGTGAGGCATCACTGCATCTGTCAATACAGACTCCATTTATTTGCAGGGTATCCTTTTGAGCTAGAGAAATCAGTTTCTCTTTCTTTTACAGCTGACAGCACCAAACCTGTAGTTTAAGCACTGGGCTAAGACCCTGGAAATCTGGGTTTAATCTTGAATCTTGGATCTGCTACAGATACTGTGTGTGAGCAAGTCACTTAATAAGTCTGTCTAAGTTCTTTAAATGCAAAAAAGAAATATACTATTCATCTGTTGTTTTTTTTTACTTAGCACAGTAGGCGTAAGTTTCTGACTGCGAAGAACAGCATACAGCATGTAAGCACACACTTTATTTCAAACATCTCCAAGACCCAGAGTTTCAGTTTAAAGCACATGCTTAAATTTAAGTACAGATAGAAGTGCTACCCTGGACATGGATGTTCAAATCTGAGTCATTGATTGCAAGCTCTCCAGGGCAGGGAACATTGTTCCCTCTAAGCTGATGCTGCAGCTGAGCAAATTATGGATGCAGCTGAGCAAGTTCCCCATGGGGCCCCTTCCCTGCTGCCCACTGGCTCCCTGAGTTCATCCATAAAGTGCTCAGCTGCAGCATCAGCTTAGAAGGAACTGAATGTAAATTCCTGTGCCACTTCCCTTCCTGAAAATTGGGAAAAGACATACCTAGGGTAAAATGAGTATGGTTGGAATATCTGTACACCCTGGGTGTCACTGATTACCTGAATGACTCCTGGAGGTCAGAAGCAGTCTTCAGACTGTAATAGAATGAACTACTAGCTAACCAGATATATATTTATTAATGTTAAAACCTTATATTTCTGTGCATATCTTTAGTATTGTAAGGTATGTCCACATGAGTCTTTTATTTTGAAACAACAATGGTTGTTTCGAAATAAAAACTGAATGTCCACACAATGTTTTCTTATTTTGAAATGACAAGCTCTGTCATTTTGAAATAAGAACCGTCATTTGAAACAGCTTAAACCTGATTTATTTCGAAACAGCTGTTATTTCAAAATGGTTATTTCGATATAACGCCGCTTGGACATGTTGTTTCAAAAAAACACCATTGTTTCAAAACAACTGTTTCAAAACAACATGTCCAAACAGCCTTATTTTGAAATAACCATTTCAAAATAACATCTGTTTCGAAAGCAGGCTTTCCCTTAATTCAAATTAACATTTTCTTAATTCAAATTAACTTATTTTGGAATAACTTATTTTGAAATAATGACATATGTGTGGACATAGCCATAGAAAGCATTGTTACTGTGATTTACAATATTATGTGGCAGTCAGTTTGTTAGCTGCCATAATTACGTGTATAGGGTTTTGCTGGATTACTTTTACTGTCACATCAAGGACTGTCTTTAGACTTAAGACTTAAGTGCCGCAAGATTCCTTGCTTTTTTTAAACAAATGCAGGCAGCTCTTCCTTCCTATCTCCCAGGACCTGTTCATTATCCCTAAGATGTCTGGACTGCCTAATTTGTTGGCAGGAAATGACATAACATTTATAATATGATTTAAATTTAAGGGGAAAAGTGGAATGCTCAGATTTGAGCTGACTATAAGGTTAAAGAGAAACTGATCAGCAATACCAGAGCATGAGAATACAGACATCTGCATCTTTGTCTCATTTTGACCAGAAAGACCATCCGGAGCAGAGCAGCCACAACACAAGCTGCTTCTCCCCCATGCAGCAGCTCCCTGCTGGCTGCAGGAAGACTATCTTTCAGCCAGGTAGCATGGCTAACAGTCTTGCTTGCACTGGTGAACATTGGCAAGGAATATTTTCTATGATGTGCCTAGCGCAATGAGGCTCTAATCTGAGTTGTTCAAATGATCAAAGCATGAGGCTTTACATGGAAATTGATGGCAGGTTGGGAAATCTGATTACTGGAAACTTTGCCTCAGGCCATTAACCTCCTTCAGTCATTATTTTGTTCAGGAAATGTCCTATTCCAGAGTATGTCATTGTTAAAATTCATTTATTTTCTTTCCCATTTAAAACAAACCTTTAATAGGAATGTAATATGCTCTTTTGGATCAGAGGCTCAACTATCCAATGAAAACTGGGATAAGAATTTTTTTTTTAATTGGAGCAACAAATAAAGGGATTTTCCAATTCTTTTTTGATTTCTCTGGTTTGTTTGCACTGGTGAATTGGAAATGAAACTGACCAGATAACAAAGATGTCTTGGTTTTCTGTCCCACTGGATGGGGAAAAAAATTGAACAAAGCCCAAAATCAAAGAAAAAAATTCAGTATTTAAGAGATTATAAGTAACATGGGTAATACATTTTTTAAAAAAACCATGTTCTTCATCCAATATTAATACAAATAATAACACAAAGGAGTGTAGTGGTGATTAATTCATGTTTGTAATGAACTGAGAAGTGCTGCATAACTACTAAGTATTATTATATTTCCCATAATGACACAGTCTCTTCTAAAGCTCACTCTTTCAATTTGAAGCAGAAACATAATAATGACAGGAGGTATTTATCATTTAACATTCTGCAACAGAAAACTATTCCCTTTCATTGGATATTAGGTCTAATTAGCTTTCATCACTGTTCTGTTTAAAGATCTTTTTCCCAGGATTTTATGCTTCACTGGTCCCACAAAATCCACAACCTATATTGAATGTAATTAATATATCATACATTTCAAACTGAGAGAAACAACATGAGAGGAGCTTGAAATTTACCCTTCACAAAGGTATGATGGAGCCACTTGTTAACAGAAGGGGCATATTGTTTTCATTCCAAGGCACTATTATGTAGGCGAAACAAGCTTTGTTGGCAGTCCTGGCAATCCTCATCTATCTCCAGAATATGTATAGCATGGGCACAAACTTCTCCCATGTTTCCTTGTTCCTTTAATCCTACTGCCTGAAGGGATGACCTCTTGGTTGAAGAAATGTTGTCTTGGTAAGTCCCATTTAATTGTAGGCCTCTCCACAAAGATGACCAACAAGAAGGCCACTTGGCATCTGATAAGAGTGGGTGTTTTCTCTTTTTACAGTCATATCCCCTAGACAAGTGGATAAAAATTAGTAATTCCCATTGTCTTTCTCATACCTATTGGCCAACCCATGGTCTTCTCTTCATTCAAATCCTTCCTAAAGGCTCATTTCTACTGTGATATCCACAGAGTGAGTCCACAGTAGCAATATAAAATAGTAACAAGAAATAAAGGAAAACTCCAGTTGTTCCCTCTTATCAATGAAATCAATTATAAGAACCTCTTAAAAGACCCGACACAGAAAATCCCGGGCTTCAATCTTCCATGAAGCTTCTGGGCAACTGTAAACTGCATAAATGAAAAACAAAACAAAACAAAACAAGACAGATGTGGATACTTATTGCGCAAATGGAAAATTAAAGACTCTCCAATGTTGGATTGTAGTCATCCAGAACAGACCCTGAAACATACAACAATTAGATGCCTGGTTCACAAGCACAAAGGAGGTATCACAGCAGTACAGTATGCTGCTCCAGACACAATTATCTGGCTTAACAATTAGAATGTATAATTATAGTTCCTGCTCTACATTTATATCAGCTGTATGAAGAAGAAGTGTAACCAGTCTATTCTGTACTTGTATTACTGGGATTGAAAACTCCTCAGAGCAAGTTCCAAAGGGGTAGCCGTGTTAGTCTGTCAGCAAAACAAACAAAGAGTGCTCTGGTGCTTTTAAAGACTAACAAATGTATTTACTACATGCTGTTTTGTGGGACAAAATCCCACATCGTACTCTTGTGTCTTGTATAGTACTAACATGTTATCATTGCTCTACCTGAAGTAACTTATTTCAACTTGATTAGCTATCAAGGGTTCATAGAAGATCTGAGCCATCCCTGGGGGGCAGGCCCATGGCAAACTGGCTTGTGGAGACCCCTGATAGCCCCCTGCACTGGGGAGGCAGGGTGGGCCAGCCCAGGAGCCAGGCTCCACACTCCTGGCCTGCTCCTTGCCTTCAGCTGTCTGCCAAAGGCAGTGGGGAGGTGGGGCAGGGAAGCAGTGGGAGGGGGGGCAGCGGCATGGGCCCAAAGCTGCCTTGCTGGCAGTGGGGCAGCACAGGGTGCACAGAACCACAGGGACCTGGGGCAGTCACCCTGTTCAGTCTCTCCTCTCCCCTATTCCTGCCAAGGACAGCAGTGCAAAAGATTTGAAATGCTGACCTTAAGGTGAAAGGTCTACATCCTGTTAATTATAATCCAGTTCTTGAGTCAGGCCTCTTACCTCCTCTGACAAAGACCCATAGAAAACTGATGGAAGCTGGTAGAACAGGATTTCAGTGATCTTCCCTAAGACCTTTCCTATCCAGGTTTTTCTTGTTCAATTGTGAAGAGTAATAAGCATACAAGACAGAGATCATTTACAGGGTTAGCCACCAGTGATAAGCTAACCATTTGAGGAATAGGACAAGCTAGAGGAGAAAAGCGTACTCCTGTCACAGACAAATGATCCAGGAGAGATATGGATTGTGGTGCCTCAGCATCTAAGTAAAGCATGGCACCATGCAACTGCCAAGGCTGCCTAAGGAAAGAAAGTGGTTTGTTATAAAGTGATATCTTTCCTGATTGTGCTAGCTGTATAGAGATCTAGAGACTGATCACCAGATTTGTGAAAACAAACTTACAACCATTGTTTAAACAGAATCATGAGCTAAGGAGAGATTCCTGAAAATTTCATTAAAAAGTTTTGATAAGCTTCTTAGGCTATGTTCACACACAGGGGGTTATTTTGATACAGGTTGTTTCGAAACAACCTATATCGAAATAACAGCTTATTTCAAAATAACAAAAAGTTAGTTCAAAATAAGGAAAAAAGTGGGAATCAAAATAACGTGTTCACACTGTGGGCTTGCTATTTCGATTCAGGGGCTGGGCACCATGGGAGGTGTGGCAACATGGCCGCCTCACTGGGCCATGTTGATGGCCATGTTGCCAGCCAGGCACGCCCAGGCAGGAACTTCCTGTTCCCTGGGGTGCTGAGCACCCTGGAAGGCAGGTCAGATGGTTGTTTCGAAACAACAGTTGTTTTGAAACAACATGTTCGACGGGATTGTTTTGAAACAACTCATTTTGAAACAACATTGTTTCATAGCCAAATGGGTTTAAGTTGTTTTGAAACAACGGTATGCCGTGTGAACATGGCGTTTCTTATTTCGAAACAACCTCTATTGTTTCGAAATAAGACTGCTGTGTGAACACACCCTTAGGTACATTTTCAGTTGTTCCTCTGCCCAACCCCCATTGGCACATAAAATTGAATGCTCCCACACCAGCATCTGAACTAAACAAATGCGAACACTGATTTGTACACACACTGGGTCGCACTAAAATTTCCAGCCACAAAAATCCATTTGAGCAAGTGCTACCTTGCAGAAGTGTTTGTGCCCACAAAATGCAAGTTCACTAATATGAACTCTCAGAAGTGGAAACTCAGGGCTGGAAATGCAGGCCTCTATATAGAGACAATTCTGACACAGCCACCCAATATCAGTGCTTCCCAACCTTTTTGGCTTGAGAGCCACCAATAAAATTTTTACAACCCTGAAAGGCCACCAGTCCATGCCAGGAGCCCCACCCATGGCAACCAGAGGGAAGGATCTCTCATCCCCCTAGCTGCAGCAGGAAAACCGTGAGTTCCACCTGGATTCCTAGGTGCTGACTCCCTTCTGCAACCAGAGAGACAGGAGATCAATGCTCCTCTCCTGCTGATCCTGGCAGGGATCCCAGAGCCTAGGAAGACAGGAGGAATCCTTTGCCTTGCTCCCTGCTACAGCCGGGGGAGGGGGGGGAGTGCCAATTTCCCATCTTCTTGGCTGAAGGGAGGAGCCTGCACTGACAAAGAAGGAGGGGAGCCACAGGTGGTTTGTGGGCCATGAGTTGGCAACTGTTCAGTACGATAGTGAATTTATTAGTTAGTGCACAGAACTCATGCTCTGTGTCTTTTAGCCAGTCACTGTACCTTTCTGTGTGTTGTTTTCCCAGGCACTAAAACAGAGATAAAAACTTACTTATATCAGGGTGCTCTGACATTTCATTAATAAATATGTTTAAGGTGATTTGACATCCTAAAGTGAAGGAAACAATATAAGTATGAAATATTATTGTTATTACAGAGGTCAATTCAGTGTCCTCCAACACCTACAACAGAAAATAGTTGTAATTGATGGTACCTACTGGGAAAGGTTGACTTTTTAATAATAACCACTTTGTGTATTTTCTTCATTTTTACCCACCTTGGTGTTTTGGTTTTTTTTGTTTGTTTGTTTGTTTGTTTTTCTTTTTTGTGTGTGTGTGTGTTACCTTGGACAATAGCATCAAAAGTTGGAGTCTTGTTTCTATGCAATCTCTCTTGCTCTTGCTGCTTCCAATTTCCCCTACATTAACAAGACTAATACAGGAAATCAGTTGACATAATCAGAAATAAGCAAAAACAATGAGAGTCCTATGGCACCTTATAGACTAACAGATTTCTTCAGGCCTAAGCTTTCGTGGGCTCCAACACACTTCATCAGATCCCTGAAGTGGAAACTACAGTTCAGAGGTATATATACACATGCCAGGATCGAGGAGGGCAAGTGTTAGCCAAGACAATTCAGAGGGCAGATGGGGCTTATTCACAAATTTGATCAACAAGAGAGAATGTGTCATCAAGAACAATCACTTTTTGTAATGTGCTAACCATTCTGAGTCCCTATTAAGACCCAGTCTGATTGTGTCAAGCTTGCAAATCAGCTCCAGCTTTGCAGTTTCTCTGAAGTCTATTTTTACTTTCTTCATTGAAGTATGGCAACTTTCAGGTCTGCTACTAAGTGTCCAAGGAGACTGAAGTATTCTCCTACTGATTTATGGATGTTACTATTTATGATGTCCAATTTGTGTCCATGTATCCTTTTGCGCAAGGACAGTCCAGTTCAGCCAATGTACATGGCAGAAGGGCACTGCTGGCACATGATGATATATACCACATTAGTAGATGTTCAGGTGAATGAGGTCCTGATGGTGTGGCTTATGTGGTTGGGACCTGTAATGGTATCACTGGAGTTGATGGGCGAGCAGAGCTGACACAATGGGGTTTGTTGTAAGGATAGGTTCCTGAATTAGTGTACTTGTTGTGTGGTGGTTGGTTTCTGGTGTGTATTTCCTTCAAGTTGGATGGCTGTCTGTAAGCAAGGATAGGCCTGCCTCCCAAGGCTTGAGAGAGTGTGGGATCATCTTCTAGGATTCGCTGTAGATCTTTGATAATGTGTTGGAGAGATTTTAGCTGGGGACTGTAAGTGATGGCCAGTGGTGTTTTGTTGTTTTCTCTGTCAGGTCTGTCCTGTAGTAAGTGGCTTCTGGGTACCCATCTGGCTCTGTTGATCTATTTTTTCACTTCCCGGGTGGGTAGTATAGTTTTAGGAATGATTGATAGCGCTCTTGTAGGTGTTTGTCTCTGTCTGAGGGATCAGAGCAGATCTGGTTGTACCTTAAGGCTTGACTGTAAACAATGGATCACATAATATGTCCCGAGTGGAAGGTGGAGGCACATAGACATGCATTGTAGTCAGTTGGTTTTTGGTATAGGGCAGTGTTAATGCGTCCCAGAACCATAATGCTCTGTTTTGCTGCCTGGGGCACATTCCGATTGGAATGTGCCCCTTGCCATTAGCAGCATTTGGAGCCAGCACCACAAAAGCCACCCTTAAATAGAGCGGCTCTATTGAACCGCTCAGGTGCACCCTGGGCAAAGCCCTGTTGGCCCTGCCATAGTTATGGCTCTGATGTGTCCATCCCTTATACATATAGTAGTGTCCAAAAAGTGAATTTCTTGTGTGGACTGGCCCAGGCTGTGGTTGATGATGAGGTGGAAGATGTTGATGTTCCAGTAGAATTCTTTAAGGGACTCTTTCCCGTGGGTCCAGATGATGAAAATGTCATCAATGTAACACAGTTAAAGGTGAGGCAATTGAAGATGAGATTCAAGGACGCAATGTTTTAGGTCGGCCATAAAGGTGGCATACTGTGGAGCCATGCAGGTACCCATAGCCATGTCACTGACTTGATGGTATAGATCACCCAGAAATCTGAAGTAGTTGTGGATCAAGACAAAGTCACAAAGTTCAGTTACCCAGTATGTCATGTCATCATCCAGGAAACTGTTCTTGATGGCTTGTAGTCCATCTTCGTGAGGAATGTTGGTGTAGAGGGCTACAACATCCATAGTGACTAGGATGGTGTTTTCTGGGATATCACCAATGGATTGTAGCTTTTTTCAAGAAGTCAGTGGTGTCACAGAGATAGCTAGGAGAGCTGGTAGCATAAGGCCTGAGGAGAGAGCCCACATAGTCAGACAGTCCTGCTGTGAAAGTGCCAATACTTGAGATGATGGGGCATCCAGGATTCCCAAGTTTCTGGATCTTGGTAGTAGATAAAATACCACTGGTCAGGGCTCTTGTGCTGTGTCTGCATAGATATGTTCCTGTACTTCCTCAGGGAGTTTCTTAAGCAGATGTTGTAGTTTCTTTTAGTATTCCTCAGTAGTATCAGAGACTAGTGGCTTGTAGAATGTGCTGTTAGAGAGTTGTATGGCTGCTTCCTGTTTGTAATCTGACCTATTCATGACAACTACAGCATCTCTTCGAAGCATCTGATGAAGTGGGATTTTCTCCCATGAAAGCTCATGTGAAAAATAGTCTTAAAGTGCCACACGACTCCTTGGTTTTTTTTTTTTTTTTTTGCTGGACTAGACTAACACGGCTATCCCTTTGGAAATTGAAAAGCACCTCCTTTGTCAGCCTTTTTGGTTATAAAGTCAGAGTTGTTTTTGAGGCTGTGGATGGCATTGTGTTCAGCACAGCTGAGCTTATGGAGCAAGTGATGCTACTCATTTACAATCTCAGCTTGTTTGCATCAGCAGAAACGCTCTATGTAGAAGTCCAGCCTGTTGTTTCAGCCATCAGGAGAAGTCCATGAAGAATTCTCCTTTTTGTCACATAGGAAGGAACGTCTCTGTGGGTTAGTGTGCTGTTCAGTGGTGTGGCAGAAATATTCCTTTAGTCAAAGATGGTGAAAGTAGGCTTCCAGGTAGAAATGGACTGAAAGTCCAAATGGACTGAAAGTTAAAATCCATTACCATCAACATACTACAACAGACTATGTAAGAGATTGTGTCACACACTGTCAAAAAACCCTATCGAACCATCTAATCAGTATTCTGTACAGCAAAGAGGAGAGCAAGAAAGACTCTCAGCATTGGAGATCCCCATGGAAAGCCAAACTTCTTCAACCACTGCTTGGATGCATTCAGTAATTGGTGTCTCCGTGCTGGAGCGCCGGATTGGTCAGAAAACTTTCATCCTAGCCTGTCAGGAAAGGGTAGGCAGCCACCGCCCCCCCATACCACCCAGTGACAATATATACGGCCGGCTCCCGACCCCTCCCCAGTTTCATTTCTTCTGCCTTGCGTGTCGGATCTGGAACATCCACTCCTTGCAAATGCAAGCAGCCTGTCCTCCTTCTATGAGCTTTTCGCCTGACTGAGAGCACATCTTCGTGGACATAGTTCCACCGCAGAAGTCTTCCACTGTTACGTGTTAGCTCTGTGTTCCTGAGGAATCAGAGCATAGTATCCAGCCTGTGCCTCCCTCCCCCCACACATTCCCCAACCTCTGCTTGAACTGAAAACCAAAAACAGTAGGAAATGGGAGCCATCCTCATCTACCCATATCCAAAAGCCATCAGCACAGTAAATGGAGCTTCATTTGCATTGACTATGGAGAGCCAGGCTCCAAAGCAGGAGCTGCACTGAACTCTGGGATTGAAGAAGCAGGAACCACACTGAACTCTGGGATTGAAGAAGCAGGGAAACATTGCCTGATGGGGGATCTCACACCAAAATGAACAAACTCAGCAATTATCAGACCATTCTAGTCACGGACATGATAATTGATACCCAAAATACTGAGTCTGCCTGACTGTATTGTGAGCTTCTCTGAACCATTACACCCAGCCAGGAATGTGTATTGGCCATGTAAACAAGTCCTTATAGAAAACCTTTACCCACATCCAACAGAACAGTAGTGTAGTGTGTGTCCTCTGCAAGTCCTGATTGGATCCTTTCTGAATCCTGTGTGAGTCTGGATTGAGTCCTGACTCCTGATGCTTGGATCTAAAGCTGTATCATTTCCACTGGGATTTGGCTTTTCTTCCTTGCTGATTGCTGTGGGAGCTTTGTTTCCATCCAGCCTCTGACCCTGATCTGCACAACCTGGAAACCTTTCTGCTACACAGAGTGGTGAGACCCCCCCCCCCAACTTCTCTCTCTCTCTCTTTCTCTCTCTCTTCCCCCGGACCTCTCTCCCTTTGTGTTAATTATGACTCTCTCTCTCTCTCTCTCTCTAAGCCTGATACAGTAGAATCTAGGTAATATTGTAGCTGGGTGTTCTTCTTTCCTTGTATGTTTATCAATGCTGTAACTGGGTATTTTGGGGTATTCTTCTCTCCTTTGTAATTATTATTAGTAGTACAAGTTTTAGATACCTAGCAATAAAATGACTTTTGTCATTAAGCCAGTTTCCAGACTCTTTTAAGACATCATTCCCTCTCCTTTGTGGTCTTGGTTTCTTTATATCACTTTGCAGCAACGCTTCTATTACCTAGCCAAAGATCCCTGTAATGCCCACAACCCTGTAAGGTTTGCTCATTGATAGGGATAGTAGCCTGATTGACTCCACGGGCATATAAGGGTGACAGCTGACAAGTGCTGTTTTGACCCAGCCTGATTGAGTCCAGGGGCATATAAGGGTAGCAGCTGAGAAGTGCTGTGTGACCCAGCCTGCTCAAGATCCATAATCAAGCCTAGTTTGGTGTGGTACAGGGGCACATAAGGATAGCAGCAGAGAAGTGCTGTGTGACCCAGCCTACTGAGTTCAGGGACACATAAGAGGTCAGCTGAGAGTGCTGATAGACCCGGTCCACTCAGATGCACCTCTATAGAAACACAAGTCACACAAGCAGCACACTAATAGAAGTACCATCTTCCCCATAGAGAAAGCAACCCTAATAAATGAGCATACCCCGAGTTGGTGGGCAAAGTTGGTAACACCACCATCTGGTCGGAACATCGCAGATTACTGCCTAGCATGCCAGGATTAAAACCCTGCTCCAAGTGTGGCAAGGCCTTCCCTTGGGATGACCCCCACAGGAAGTGCCTAGGCACAGACCATCTGGTCTCTGCCTGTTCCTTCTCTATGTCCTTCAAACCTCAAACAATCAAGGAAAGGGAACAAAGGTGTTGTGCCCTAGACTCTGAAGAGGCTCAGCACTCCTCACCTAGTCTTCCGGTTCCTGCCTGGCGCCGAGACCCAGCTCGGCACCGGAGCCGACGTGGCACCTGTGCCACCGGTAGCCACCACCGAACAACCTTTGGCACCAACCTGGCGCCTTGGCGCCAACCCGGTGCCTTGGCACCATTTGAGGTCGCCCCTGGCACCGCAACCCCAGCACAGCCCGGTACCACTGGTGCCCAGCTCACCTTGGTGCCAATCACCCCTGTCTCCGGTGCCACAGGCCCACTATAGCCCAGCGTCGCCGGTGCCAAGCTCACCCAGGCACTGGCCACAATCACCTCCAGCACCGCAGGTTTGGTACAGCCCGGTACCGACAGGGTGAGAGCTCTCTCAACAAGGCAGCCCCCCCCCTTCCCCGGGCAGGGTTTTGCCTTGGCCCTGTTCAGAGTTGCTTATGGTGCCGTCAACTCTGGAGGCAGTGGAGGCCGCTCAGGCTCTCCTCTTACTCCTTACACCTCCTTCCCCCACCCCAGTTAGAAGGGGCAAGCTGGCCTTTACTTCCAAGGCCTGGGTCCAGCATGGGCGTTGTCGCTCCCCCTCTCCACACAGTCCTTCATCTTCTACTCCATTGGGTCTCGGTACTGTAGGGCCATCCCCACAGCAACATATTACTCTACTGTCACCAGTACCGCCCATGGAGTCTTGAAGCCCTTCCCCCACTTCCAGTCCAGAGGAGGGCCCATCGAGGGGCTCTTAGCGACCGAAGCGCTGCACTTCGGTGCCATCACCTTTCTGTTTCCACCCACAAGAATTGTCCCCCTGAGAGACCCCCCAGTCCCCCACTCTGGACACCCGGTACTGCTCTGTCTCCGGCACTGGCTGCCTACACTGGCATGCTGTCGGCGCATTTTGATTTGTTGCACTGCACTACGGCCCATCTAGGCATGGAGGTACAGCCCTCAGGTCCCCCTCCAGATGCTCTGTTTGGGCCCGCCTTTATTGCGGCAGAGCCGCTGACAGTCCCACTCCACCCGAGCATCTGGGACCTAACATCTTCCCAATGACAGAGTCCAAGCTCTTCTGCCCCAGTCTCAGACACAGCGAGCCTTAAGTATCGGGTATCCGAGTCGTACTTCCCTTTCCTCACCGATCACCCAGTCCCACCTAGGGACGTGGTGCAAATGGTGCTAGGCCTGGGTGAACCTTCTAGTGACCCCCTCCTGGCTTCTAGGGAAGCCACGGAATTAGATCTCCTGGGCTGTAAGGTCTACTTCTCTTCAGCCTTCCAACTTAGGCTGGTGAATAACCAGGCCCTAACCAGCAGATATTTGCTGGACGTATGGGAGTTGGTCACGAAATTCCGATGCCTGCTCCCACCAGAAGCCAGAGAGGAGTATGACGCATTCCTAGAGGAAGGTAGATTAACCTCCCAGGATCTCCTTCTCTCGGCCCAAGACACTGTGGATACAACCACCCGCACCATGGCCTCAGCCGTGACTATCAGCCAAGTAGCCTGGGTCAGGAAAGCTAGGGTACCTCCCACTGCACAGCAGACGGTCCTTGACCTGCCCTTTGGAGGACACGTCTTGTTTCCTCCCAAAACTCTAACTGTGGTGGGCACCACGCGGGATCTTAGGGGAGAGGTCAAATACTTTGGCCTCCTCCCATCAGGGCCTTTTTCCCCCACATAAACCCTCTGAGCCAACGACCGCCCTCATCTCTTCCTCTGTCCTATATGATCATGGGGATAGAGTCGGGAACTTTCCTCCCTCCACTGCCATCACCCCATTTCTAGGGTGCTCCACTCAAGTGCACCATCGGAGTAGGCAACTGATACCCAATCCCATTCCCTTGGGGGGGGATCGAGAACTTATTGGGACCAGCTTGGTCTCGGCATTGCAAACAGGGGCGAGCCAGATCTCAGCCCTCCTCTCTGGTCTTACACAAATGCGGTCCATGTAATCCAAGCCCCTTTAAACCACCAAGATGTCTACATCTTCTAACCCTAATTGCAGAAAGGAAACAAGCCCACTCCCCATTTTTTCTCCTTCAGATACCCCTCAATGGTCCACTAGAGCTTGTAAGCAGAAAGACAGGCCTTGCTGGGACCAAGAAGTGCATCTCATGGTAGCCCCAGTCGCAGCTGCAGAGGCTCTGAAATGCACAAACGTGGGTGTTCATCTGAAGGTGCAGAACCCTTCCTGCTTACCCGACTGTCCTACACCAGGTAGAACCTATTCTCATTCCTGGGTTGAGGAGGGAAACCTTGAACCCCTCCCCCCAACATATTGGTTTGCACGCTGCTTAGGCCAGCATTACTGGGTCCTCAGACACCCCTCTGGTAGAAGGGACTCACCACCTTCCTAACCGCCAGGGGAACGTGGCCAAGGCCAAGGCAGAGCAACCCCAGTCATCCTACCGCTTCCTCCACACGACAGAATCTAAAATTTGTAACAGCCTCCTTCCTTAGGCCATCCTGCCTTCATAGTGGTGGTGGAACCATCTTCCTATCTCCTTCCTGCACCCCTGAAGCAGCAACCTAGCACCTGGAATGAGTTCTAGCAACTCGGGGTGCTTGGGGGAAAGGAGGCAATGCCTCTTCCCCAAGACGAGGGAACAGCAGCAGGAAGAACTCATCTTGGGCCTCCCGGGCTAATGTTCCACCTCATGGCAGTAGTCCACCAACAAGCCCCAGGTGCAATGCTGAACTCTGGGCATGGAGGCTCCCTTACCGGAACGCTCATACTTGTTCCACCCTAACCTACCCCGCTTTCAACGGCTTGTATCTTAGCTGGGATTTTGTTCCCTGGCCATACGGCACTTGTCACACCTGTCCGGGGATCAGATACACAAACCCTTGGGCCATCTCAAGGTGATGTTGGTAATGATGTTATCAAGACTGTGGCTCCCTTCCCCTTTTTGAGGGATTAAGGTATATATATTATGTGACTGACTAGCATAGGTGACTGGATAGCGTAGTGGTTAAGAGCACTGTAGTGGTTAATAGTGATGCCCTTTCATACGGGAGACTGGGGTTCAAATCCCAGTGGGTACCTATCTACCTTCCCAGTAGGGGTCTTTGGGCAAAAGACCCCCTAATGCCTCACTTGCCTACCTCAAATATGAGAATGACACAAAATGGGAGAGTCATGCCGGCTTGGATGTTGCCTGGATTAACAAGGTCCGTGCCAGATGTTGGGGAACCAGGACAATCTGATGATAAGTGGGCTACTGGAACAAACCATGCAGGGATGAGACAAGAGAATCTGGAATTGATGGAATGCTACTACAATAGCAGACCTAATGAGAGGGGATATATGAAATGTATGAGGGGACTACGGATGGACAAAAGACCTACATCCACACTGACTGAGAAACAGCTAGTTACCCAACGCTTCAACATAGCAAAGAGGCAGCTGCTCTCACAACTGGAGATAGACCAACTCCACATTACCGGCGGGACTCAAGAAGAAGCCCCAGAAGAACAACTAGATGTGCAGCCACCACCTGACGGTGGAACTTCACTGCCACCCCCTCAATTACAGAGCACAGCAGCTGATATGAGGCATAAGATCATGGATAAACTAGCTACAGTCAACTGTCAAGACTGATTACCAAGGCTCGTTGGAGAAGTACCATCAGATAGTATGCTAGAAGATGCCAATAGAGCCCTAATGACAATTCCTACTACCACCATCACTGAAACCAATGAACTGGTATACGCTACAGCCTCTGTAATCCTGGAGATGCTTGGCTACAAGATCAAGAAGAACAGCAGTACATACCCCCCCTGGAAAATGAGGTTGGAGGAGAAGATCAAGGCAACCCGGAGAGAAGTTAGCCGGCTGGTGGAACTACAGAAGGGTGTAGAGATTAAGGATAAGACTCAGCTACTGAGAAAATACAAGGGCCTGACTCCATCTGAAGCCCTAGAGACTGCTAAGCAAAGTCTCACAGCACTGGCCACCAGACTAAGGAGATACACTAGAGAAGCAGAGGCCAAAAAGATAAATGCCCTGTTCTCCAGAGAACCATCCAAGGTGTACTCCCAACTGCAGTGCAACAACACAATAACAGCAGAGCCACCAACAGCAGAAACTGAAAAGTACTGGAAGAACATCTGGGAGAAAGAGAAGACTCATAACACCAGTGCAAAGTGGCTTCAGGACCTGAGAAGAGACCACAGCAATCTCCTGGAACAGGAACCAGTCACCATCACAGTAGCCGACATCCAACAGCGGGTCAAGAACATGAAGAGCTGGACAGCACCTGGACCGGACATGATCCACACCTACTGGCTAAAGAAACTAACAGCAGTGCATGAACGTCTAGCAGCACAGATGAACCAGCTGCTAGCAGCAGGCTCCCTCCCAGACTGGCTAACACAAGGAAGGACAGTGCTGATCATGAAAGACCCCCACAAGGGAACAGCACCATCCAACTACCGGCAAATAACCTGCCTCCCCACAACATGGAAAGTCCTATCAGTCATCATAGCCGCCAAGCTACAGGACCACATGGGCCAGTACATGAGCACAGCTCAGAAGGGCATTGGGAACAACACCAGAGGCTCAAAACACCAGCTGCTCATAGATAGAGCAGGCGCCCAAGACTCAAGGTCTAGACAGACCAATCTGTGCACAGCCTGGATTGACTACAGGAAAGCCTACGACTCAATGCCGCACACATGGATCTGTGAATGTCTGGTGCTATACAAAGTCAACAGGACACTAAGGACCTTCCTCAAGAACTCAATGGGACTGTAGAAGACAACACTGGAAGTCAACTCAAGACAGCTTGCACAAGTGGCCATCAAGTGCAGCATATACCAAGGTTGAACCCCCTCATTGGCTTGAACCCCCTCAGCCAGATAATCACAAGGACTGGATATGGATACAAGTTCAAGAGTGGAACTACCATCAGCCACCTCCTCTACATGGATGACATCAAGCTGTGTGCCAAGAATGAATGAGACATCGACTCGCTAATCCACCTGACACGGATCAACAGTGAGGATATTGGGATGTCATTCGGACTGGAGAAGTGTGGCCGGATGGTAGTAAAGAGAGGAAAGGTAGTCAAGACTGATGGGGTGGAACTACCAGCAGGCCACATAGCAGACATACAGACCAGCTACAAGTACCTTGGCATCCCACAGTCACATGGGACCCACGATGAGGAGGCAAGGAAGACAGCAACATCCAAGTACCACCAAAGGATAAGACAGGTCCCGAAGAGCCAGCTCAATGGGAAGAACAAGATCCACGCCATCAACAGGTACGCCCTGCCAGTCATCAGATACCCTGCCGGTATAGTGAGCTGGCCAAAGGAGGACATGCAGGCTGCCGATGTGAAGACCCGGAAGCTCCTCACAATGTACGGAGGTTTCCACCCCAAGTCCAACACCCAGAGACTGTACGCCAGC
>ML681963.1:31220322-31320339 GCA_007922195.1 Podocnemis expansa
ACATAGTGGCAGGATGTAAGATGCAGGCAGGAACAGCATACACTGAATGGCACAACCAAGTAGCTGGCATTGTGTACAGGAACATCTGCACAGTGTATGGGCTAGACGCTCCCAAGACCAGATGGGGGATCCCACAGAAGGTCGTGGAGAATAACAGGGCTAAGATCCTGTGGGACTTCCAGATCCAGACGGACAGGCAGGTACTGGCCAATCAACCAGACATCGTGGTAATAGACAAGGACCAGAAGACAGCGGTGGTGATAGATGTAGCAGTGCCAAGTGACAGCAACATCAGGAAGAAGGAGTATGAGAAGCTGGAGAAGTACCAGGGCCTGAAAAAGGAACTAGAGCGGATGTGGAAAGTGAAGGCCAAAGTGGTCCCGGTGGTGGTAGGAGCACTCGGGGCTGTGACTCCTAAGCTGGGAGAGTGGCTCCAACAGATCCCAGGAACAACATCAGAGCTCTCTGTCCAGAAGACTGCAGTGCTAGGAACAGCTAAGATACTGCGCAGAACCCTCAAACTCCCAGGCCTCTGGTAGAGGACCCGAGGTTGAGGATGACACATACCACCCATAGGGGGTGAGAGAGGAATTTTTTTTTATATAGAAACAGGGAGAAGAAAACAGGTTAGAGTATCCCGTTTTCCGTAGTCCTCGAACTTCAGAGGCTTGTATCCTTTCCTGCGGAATGCCACCTGGGTGATTCCCCGGCGAGAGGTAACCCACCCCGTTTGGTTCCTCTGAACCCAGAGTACCATTGTTGTACCGCTTTTGATGCTCGAGAGCCTTTTCACTCCTAGGTGTTTGGGAGAAACCCCTCCTTCCTCCAGTAACCCATATTATAGGATAGCCTGACCTCAATGTGTCCCTATTCCTGATGCACATGTAGGTGCAGTACAGTTACGACGACATCCTTCCTTGGCAGTGGCCTAGACACTCAAAATCTTTTCTGATACCAGATCTCCATGAGCCCTATGACCACCTATGCTGAGTGGCCAGGAGGTGACTTTGCATTCATTCTCCCTCTTTCCCTGAGCCCCTTCCTATACATTCTCTTTCTCCAGGCAATCTTCGTCATGCTGGGAGCCTGAAGGGATTAAAAGGCCCAATAGGCGGGCTCTTCCCATGAGCCTTCTCGCCTACTGAGTTGCTTACTGGTACCATGCCAACAGCAATGTCTAAGGCCATCATGTTGCCTTGTATGTGTTAGCGATCTGAAATACCCTTCCAGTGGAACCCAAGGTTCCAGTACTATACACGGCTGGAAGCTAGTGCTTGCACACATAACTTGAGGGCCCTTGGCCAGCATGCTATGTGCCACTCATTGCACCACTTCCAGCTTTCGGTCTTCATTATATCTATATGGAGGGTCTTCTCCCTGACCCTTCTCGATTGAACTCGATGGTACGCACTCTTTAGTGCTGCTGCATGCTTTAACTCATACCTCCTTAGACTGGACTCCCTTACAGCCAGTCATGGCCAGTTCAAGGGATCAGGTTCACCTCTCCTATGACTATTTGCATAGACCACAACCACTAGGGCTAGGTCAGTGACCCCTTGACTCCCAGCTCGGGCCTTGATGTGATCAGTTCAAGGGATAATACCCATCCCTTCTATATTTTTGAGTAGGCCACAATCTCCATGTTAACCTCGTAACCTTTTGGTCCCAGCGTTTCTTGCAATTCACCCTGGACTGCCCTATGACCAGGCATTTATCTTCTGGCCTTCATAACTTGAGCTATACCCTTCCAGTAGAGCAAATCAAACTCATCCCTCCATGTGATCGGTTGCATTATTCAGCTCCATTGTGGTGACCTTCGTCCACCTGGCCTACACACATTTGCTCTGGCAGAACAGGACTTACCCCTTACTTTGGGTTAGCCCACATTATTGGTTCTCTATGGACAGACCAAGAGCCTCACTGGTCTCTTGGTTCTGGTTAGAATCTTGATCACTGGCCTTCCTCCTATCTGGCGTTTTTGCTATGCTGAAGGCAGAAGAGCCAACTCCACCCACCATCCGTCAGCATGGCTAATAGTCACCTATTACTGAATGCATCCAAGCAGCACTTGAAGAAAAACAGTGGGTTACTCACCATGGTAGGTTACTCATCCTTCTTCGAGATGGGCTGCTCAGATCCATTCAGGTCCCTCCCCTCCATCCCTGCATCTGGAGTTGGCGACTCCTAGGAACTGGGGAGGGGTTGGAAGGCAGCCGTATATATAGCCAATGGGTGGCATGTGTGTGTGTGGGGGGGTGGCTGCCTACCCTCTCCTGACAGGCTAGGACAAAAGTTTTCCAACCAATCCAGTGCTCCGGCACGGAGACACCTATGACTGAATGGATCCGAGCAGACCATCTTGAAGAGGGATGGTTACTGGTGAGTAATCCACCGTTCCACACAAATTTCCATGTGGCTGATCGTTACAAAAACAAGCTAGGACCTACAACACACACTTTGCTTCTCTACATAGGAAAAAGGACATTAAACTATTTAAGCCCCTACATGCCACAAGGGACCATACTTGTGATACCTTCAGTTCACCCAACAATATTATAACTCTATCCAGCTATATACTGAACCCATCAGAAGAGTCTGTCTTGTCTCAGGAGCTCTCTTTCTGCCCTGGAGTTGCTGTAAGTCAACCGCAAGGCATTTGTGGTCGGCTTACCCTAGCATATAGGAGCCAACTAATGAGTCGTTCGGAGATATGCAAGGTATTTTAAGTGGCTTGTGTATCTCCCATTGACTGCTGCCAAAAAACATGGCAAGTATAGACTAGGGTTAACACGGCTACCCCTCTGGAAATTAGAAATAAGAAAGTCCCTATAAAATACCTGTTCAGAGAGAACAGATAAGGGAATATTTGGAAAATGTGAACCTCAGAGTTATGAACACCTCTGCAATGGAGGTTATTCATAATTTTGCAATGTTCTTAACTCTGAACATTATGGTTGTTCATTCATAAGATTACAATTGAATATTGATTTAATAAAGCTTTGAGACTTTACAATGAAGAAGAAAATGCTGCCTTTAACCATTTTAATTTAAATGAAACAAGCAGTTTCCTTACCTTGTCAAATTTTTATTTTTTAAATTTCTCTTAAGTTTTTTTGTAGTTTGCATTTAACACCGTACTGCACTATATTTGTTTTGTTTGTCTCTGCTTCTGCCTTATTGCACACTTCTGGTGCCAAACCAGGTGTGTGGCTGACCGTTCAGTTTCATAATTCTGGTGTTTGCAACTTTGAGATTCTATAATATATATGTTATATGTCAATAGCCTGAAAGGCATGAAATTTTAAAGACCTTAACTGTTGTCACTAAAATCACTGAGTGTCTTTCCAAGGAACTTCAGTGGAAACTAGAATGGGCCTTAAGAGAATTAACAAGCAGACTTACTCTGCCACTTACCATGTGCGACCAAATGCACCCCTGTATTCACACTCTACAGATCACTGTAATCATCTTTGTACAAAATATGCCTTCTAAAGTATCATTTGAACTTGAATAACTCACTGGTCAATGATATCAAGATGAAATAAGTGCAACACCATTATATGTAAAGTTATAAGCACAAGCTTACATTATGATTGAAATAGGTTTACCAGACAAGTCTGGTAAAGTACCAGTAGGAAGCATTTTAACCATTAGCCATTTTTTTACTTTAATGCCTCCAACTTCTGCTCATCTAAAGTGTATCTTTTTGGAGTCAAACTTGTTTTACAGTTTAATTAAAACTAATCCACTCTTGTCTTTAATCTGAACTTTAAGGATAACTTCATTTAAAGTAAAAAACTGTCTTACTTTGACCCCTTAAAGGGGCATTAGACCTCCAGTATCTGGACTGTCTAAAGGAAGGCTGGACAGTGCAGAACACACATTTCTATGAAAAAATCCAAAAGTATGAGTGTGTTTGGGTCACCCTGCGAGTGTTAAAATGGAAAGATACTTGTGTAAGCCAGGGGAGGGGGGAAAGAAAAATAATAAGGAAATTACATCCCTAATTGGTATAGTTCTAATTTATAATTACAGTGTGGACTCATCTGATGGAAATTACAGATCTCAGAAATGTAAAAACATTTGGTTGAAATAAGTACCTAAAAGTTTGCAGGTTTCTCTATCACCTCTTTGATTTAAATTTCAAGCTGGGAATAGCAGGGTTAAGGCTTATTTGGGGCTTCCTGGTTTGATCTGAGTCAGAAGTGCCATGAGCGGCTTTTCTTATGGTATTTGCCTGTATTTATTAGCTTCTTAGTGCCATTGATTTGGGCCTCTCGGCTCTTGATAGAAAAGTGTTTTCTACTGCTGTTCCCTGAGGAAACATTAAAAAAAAATAGATAGATAAAATAAAGTCTTGTTTTGTTGCTTCTTGTCTGATAGCATCTAACCCTGAATCCTTCATTTGTCTGAAGAATAGCTGCACCCCATAACACCTTCCCCTTGTCAGTGCCTGTTCAGAGTGTACCCACAGTCATCTTCCAATGTTTCTCAGTGCTACTTAGATGGACCCCAACCTTCTGTGGTGAGGGAAATGTTCAGTTTCCATCATAAGGTCAGTGCTTGCTTGCTTTGCTGAGAACGCCAAATGAGGCACCAATTAGTGCCAATGGAGAGGAGTTTTATGTGATATAGACACTTGGGATTCCAGTAGGACCTGGAATGGAGACCCTATTTCCTCCCTCCCCACATCTTTACATATTAGCCACTGAACAGCCTTCAAAGAATAGATTTAGGAACTAATGAGCTTGAAAATGAATTGAACTTTTCCAAATCTGGAGAAAAATTCTAGATTTCAATGTTGGGGAAGTGCTGAGAAGGACTCTAACACCAACTCACTCTGTGGCTCTGGGGAAATAACTTCACCTTCGCCTCACTTAGACCATCTGTGAAATGAAACCAATGATATTTACATACTTACCAATGTCAAAGAAGAGACGCAGGAGCCGGTAAGGTTTTAAACTGTCATGATGACAAAAAATGCTAAGTGCGATCATGCAGACTACTTTGTATATCTCTGGTAATTATTCCTTATTTATCTGTTTTAATTTTAATGAACAAAAATACCACAACTTTAGGATATTTTTAAACTAAAAAAATGAATTATGTTTGTCTATTTCATAGGGCTTCAGTGCTCTTGAAAGATGTATTATAACAAGTTTTAGGTAAATATTTCCAAAGGGGCAGATGTGCTAGTCTAGTTCAGCAAAATAAACAGTCAGTTTAGCTGCACTTTTAAAGACTAACAGATTTATTTATTGCATGAACTTTCATGGGAGAAAATCCCACTTTGTCAGACAACTTGAAGATGGAGAAGTACAAATGAATAGGAGGAAAAGAAATGCAGAGAAGTGTAGGTCATAGGATCAGCTCCATCTGTTAAAGCAAATCAATGCAGTTGTTTACATTCAAACAGTGGAGAACAGCATATGGGGGGGGGAAGCAAAACCTGTTGTAACTGCAAAAAACCCCATAGTCTCTATTTAACCCTAAGTGGATGGTGTCACATCTGCATATGAATTCTAATTCTGCAGTTTCTCTTTGAAGCTTTGATTTGTTATCCATTTGCCTAAGTACAGCTATTAACTGATGATTACTGGAGTGATCAGGAAGATTGAAGTGTTCCCTACTGGTTTTCAGACGTTGTTATTTCTGATGTCAGATTTGGGTCCATTTATACTTTTGCGCAGAGACTGTCCTGTTTGTCCAATGTGTAAGACAGAGGATCATTGTTGGCATATGAGGGCATAAATCACATTGGTGGATGAGCAGGTGAATGAGCCTTTGATGGAGTAGCTGGTTTGATTAGGTTCTATGATGACGTTTTTTTGTGGAGATATGTGGGAAAAGTAGACAGCATTGTTTGTTAGAAGGATATGTGCCTGCTTTAATGTTTCTGTTGTTAGGTCTCTATTTACTAGTATCTGCTTAAAGTTAGGGGCTGTCTGTAAGTGAGGAGAGGTCTGCCTCTCAAGGCCTGAGAGAGTGAGCATCATCTTGTAGAATAGGCTGTAGGTCCTTGATGATGTGCTGTAGAGGTCTGACTTGGGGGTTGTAGGTGATGACCAGTGGCATTCTGTTGTTTTCTTTTTTGGGGTTCTCCTGTACTGGTTGAATTCTGGGTACCTGTCTGGCTCTGTAAATCTGTTTCGTCACTTCCCCATGTGGGTACTGTAATTTTAAGAATGCTTAATAGAGATCCTGAAGGTGTTTGTTTCTGTCTGAGGGATCAAAGCAAATGCGATTATATCTTGGGGCTTGGCAATAGACAATGGATCAAGTAGTGTGTCCTGAATGGAAGTTTGATGGATATAAGTAACTACCAGTCTGCAGTTTTTTATTATAGGGCGGTGTTTATGTGTCTATCACTAATTTGTCCTCTAGTGTCCAGAAAGTGTACTCCTTCTTCGGTGTGTTCCAGGCTAAGGTTGATTGTGGGGTGAAAAGTGCTGAAACTGAGGAAAACTTCAAGGGCATCCTTTCCATGGGTCCAGATGATGAAAATGTCATCAATGTAGTATAAGAAGAACAGTGGTACTTGGGAATAAGACAGGAGGAAGCATTGTTCTAAATCAGCCATGAAAATGTTGGCATATTCTGGGGCCATGTAGGTACCCATTCTAGCGCTGCTGACTTGAAGATATCTTCAAATCTGAAATGTTTGTGGGGAGCACAAAGTCAAAAAGTTCAGGTACAAGGTATGCTGTGACATCATCTGGGATAATTCTCCTAATGGCTTGTAATCTGTCTTTATCTGGTACATTGGTGTAAAGAGCTTCTATGTCCATTGTGGTCAGGATTTTTTTTTTCTGGAAGGTCACCAATGGATTGAATTTTTCTCAGAAAGTCCACAATATCTCTATGATATGTATGAGTGTTGGTAGTATAGGGTCTAAGGAAAGATTTTGTGTAGCCAGATAAGCCTACCATAAGAGAGTCAATGCCTGAGATGATGTGGTATCCAGGGTTTTCAGGCTTATGTATTTTCAGTAGTACATAGAATTTCCCTGATCAGACTTTTGGTCACTACATTAATCATCTGTTAATGGCCATACTTAGGCAAATGGATAGTAAATCAAAGCTTCATGGAGAAAATGCAGAAAAGGAATTCATATGTAGGTTTGACATCATCAAGTTAGTATTTACTGAGTTTTTTCTCATTATAACAGGTAATTTTGATTTGGTTTTCCCCTCACCTTCCTCTAAAATGCTGTTGTCCACTGCCTGAATGTAAACAATTGCATTGATTTGCTATAACAGTGTGACCTGATCCTATAATTTACACTTCCCTGCATATATTTTCCTCCCATTCATCTGTACTTCTCCATCTTCAAGCACCTGACAAAGTAGGATTTTCTCCTATGAAAGCTCAAGTGATAAATAAATTTGTTAGCCTTTAAAAGTGCCATTGGACTCCTTGTTTGTTTCCAGGTAAATAAAATAATATAATTTAATTATTTAGATGTATAAAATAATAGTAGTGACCTTTATAGGTGTAGACACGCAGACTAAGAATTTGTACAAAATTTGCATATTGAGGCTAAAGTAACATATAACATTTCCAAAATCAACAAACTAAACACCCATGGCTGGTGTAACTTGATGTAGGCCCATTGAAGATAATGGTGTTATGCTGAGCTTCATATGCTGAAAACTAAAACCTATCTCCTTCCTCTTTCATGACCTCACCTGTCTTCTCTCTATGCCCCCTCAAGTTCACCTTGAGTGAACAGATACGTTTTTCATCTTTTATAAATAAAGAACACAGACCAATTACTAGTAGCCTCTGTGTAACCTGCTAGGGTGGGCTCAAATTTATTCAATTGCCCCTCTCCAGTGCCTCACAGAGAAAACCCCTGATGAAAGCAACTGGAGAGCCAGGATCCAGTTGTTAAAAGGACTCACTGCGAAGACTGCTCAGAGTTTCCATCCCACATTAAACTATTACTCAACAGAAACGTAACAATGAACTTTACTAACTAACTAAACACACCTTATCCTAAAGAACCATGATACATTTAAACAAAACAGTAAGAAACCCAGGAGTCCCAAAGTTCAGGTGGAGTCACCCTTATCTCAGTTCCAGTCTTTTAAGTCCTTGGGGCTTGAATGCAGAACGAAAGCAATCCTCATCCTCTCTAGCTGCAGGAATCTTCAGGCAGATGCCATGCAGTCCTTTCTTCCTCCTGTGCAGCCAGCACCATGCAATCAAGTCACTGGCCATCCAGCTCTCAGTTCCACCGCAGACAACTCCCCTGCAAAGCAGTCGAAAGCTGGGAGAAAACATCCTGCAGTCCACTCCTGCTCAGCTCCTTTCACTGAGTCCCTTAGCCAATGTCCTCTGCAGCTCCTCTCCAGGCTTCTCTTCTCAGGCTTCTCCCTGGGCATGTAACTCCAGCAAAAGAATAAAACTTGTGGAGCATGCTCAGTGTGCTTCCTTACCCTCTTACCAGAAGTTTCTGGTTTCTGGGCTGCAAAATCTGCCCAGCAACGTAACCCAGCCATAAGGGTCCCTAAAAGAGATTGCACCTATTTAGGCACATGGGTTACATCTGCTCATGCTGGAGAGGATTAGAATTGTGAATGAAATGTCAGTAAGGACAAGGTGCATTCACAGAGCTATGTGGAGAACCTAGGAATGGTCTAGTGGGTGGTGCTGCAGATTGGGATTAAAGTACATTTGTCTATCTGTGCCTGTGGATTGCAAGGAAAGGAATGGCCTCAAGTGCTGCAAATTAGCAGGTAGCTGCACTGACAGGAAGCTGTTGGGAGTGGGGAGAGGACAAGATCACAGGAATAAAACAGCAGGATTCATTGTGCATGGCTGGAAAAGCAAAGGGGTGTTTCTGTTCAGAATCAAGCTGCACCAGAAAACCTGTTTCAGTGACTGGAGCTACAAAAGCATGGAGTCTGCAAAAAGAAGACTGGGATGCTGAGGTAAATCTGTCTGAGATGGAAAGCAGCTCTTAAGGCATCAGCTAAAATCCTTCACCATGCCTACCTCAGACCACTCCCTCACCTTCAGCGGCATGAAATATTTGTAGGGTCTAAAAACAGGAAAAAACCATACACCCTCTCACCCCCTTCCCCGACCCCAAATTGTCAAGGCTCTCACATTGTTTTCTGCCAGTCTGGTTAACTTTCTGGGATGCAAAATGATGATTTAAGACAAGTCAGGAGTTAAGGGGGCTGAACCTTTTCTGTGGAAGCTGTGCTGTTAATTTCCCCATGTGGCAGTATTTTTAGGTTCCAAGTCAACCATTCCACTGCATGAGAAAAGAAAGCAATTTACAGCTTCATATAGAAATGCAGCCACTTGCAGTTCATTTGTACTTTGTCTTGATTATCAATATGTTTGTCATCTCCCTGTAATTTATTCATTATCTGTACCAGAGGAATATGAAAATGGGGCAAAGGGAAGGAGGGAGGAATAAGAGATAAGTGCACTTGTCAAATGTGAAACAGATGGTC
This sequence comes from Podocnemis expansa, assembly GCA_007922195.1. Taxonomy (NCBI): domain Eukaryota; kingdom Metazoa; phylum Chordata; order Testudines; family Podocnemididae; genus Podocnemis; species Podocnemis expansa. The sequence continues at coordinate 31,229,794 of ML681963.1, forward strand.
TAACAATGATTGGAAACAATTAATGTTCTCAGTAAGTATCAACAGGCAAGGTCCATGTTTTGCTTCAATTTTCTGCACCAAACAGCCTCCTGGAAAATGCAAATGTAGAGATTTTATTTTCTAAGCATGTAAGAGCATGTCTTGTTTGGAATGAACTGTCCTAAGAAGCTTGAACATGCTACTTAAGATTTGTTTATTTTGATTTTTCAGACCTGAATAATAATACAGCAGTAAACCAAGAAGTGGATGGTTGGGGGATCTGGTACTGGAACTAAAGAACATTTCCCTTCTCACTCATTTTGGCTTTGATTCGGCAGGGCACTTAATGACATAGATAACATTAGGGCCAGATGTACACTAGAGAGTTTGTTCACTATTAGTTATACCAGTGATTAAAAAAAAAAGTTCAATAAGTATAGAGCACGCATGCATCCACACAGCAGTCCTTGTATCACAAAAGAGCATCCACACCTTGCTGTGCATTATCACCAGTGAGAGCAATGTGCTGTGGGCAGCTATCCCACCAGGCCATTTGTCAGCTTCTCATGATAGGAGTTCTGGGATGCTAGAGAGGAGCACACAGCACCTTGCCTGTTGTTTCAATGTCCCATGGGGCAGTGAATTTCCTTGCCATCAGGCATTGAGTTGCCTATAGCAACTTAAGCCCTTTTTTAACAGCTCCTCACAATTTCCTGAACTTCCGTACTCTGAATGTGAAAAAAAATTGGATCCTACAACACTACTCTCCAGTGCTGCTTTCAAAATTCTGAACATATTGTGGCCGGTTGCACAATATATCATGAACTCTGAATCAGAACCAGAATCTGAGGAGCCTGACTTGCTGAGTGACATGTAAACAAATAGCACCACATTACTGTTTTCATTCATGGAGTATCACAAGAAACTGCTGCTTCTGGGAGTAGGAGACAAGCACTGAAAGATGGGACTGCATCATTATATGTGTCTGGGATTATGAGCAGTGCCTATAGAACTTTTGAATGCACAAAGACACCTTCATGGAACTCTGTGTGGAGTTGGCCCCTGCTCTGCAGCACAAGGACACCTGAATGAGAGCTGCCATCTCACTGGAGAAGCATGTTGTGATCACACTGTGGAAGCTAGCAACCCCAGACTTCTACCAGTCAGTTGCTAATCAGTTTGGAGTCAGAAAGTCCACTGTTGGGATTGCATTATCATAAGTGTGCATGGCTGTTAATCATACTCTATTGCAATGGACTGTGACTCTGGGCAATGTTCATGAAATAGTGGATGGATTCACAGCAATGGGATACCCTAACTTTGGAGGGGCAATGGATGGCAAACATATCTCATTTGTGGCTCCAGAGCATCTCATGATTGAGTAGAACAAAAGGAAGGGCTACTTCTCTATGGTTCTACAGTTGCTTGTGGATCACCAGGGCATTTCACTGATATCAAAGCTAGTGAGTCAAGAAAGGTACATGATGCTCATATCCTCAGGAACATAGGACTGTACCAGAAGTTACAAGCAGGGACCTTTTTCCCAGATGAAAAGATTAAAATAGGCAGAGGTCAGCAACCTGACAGATAAGAAGAGCCATTTAAAAAATTTCTTCAATAACCAAGGGTATGTCTACACTGGAGGCTCTGATAAGTCAACTAATAAGGCCAACCTTAAGTCAACTTAAAGGTGACCTTGTTAAGTCGACTTAGAGCATCCATATTCAAAGCTCCTATAGTCTGCCTACATCTATGCTGGAAGCTGCTAGATTGACTTAACACTTAAGCTGACCTTATTAAGTTGACTTAAAGGCTATGCCTCATCTACACTGGCTTAAGCTGACTTAAGCATTAAGTTGACCTTAAGAGATGGTGTTACTGAGTCAACCTAAGGAAGCAATTAAGTAGACTTAATTCCCAATGTGGATAGAGCTTTATTTAGGTTGACTTAAGGAAGATTAAGTCGACCTAAGGCTCCAATGTAGACATGCCCCAAGTGTTTTGAGAACCAAAATGGGCGTACCTTCCTGGTGAGGGGAGCTAGGCCATGATACCTACTGTAGGATCCCCATTTGGGAGGAGGAGCCCAGAACCAGGAGCCACAAGGCAGCAGCCAACATTGCCACGTGCAGCTCCAGAGTCGCAGGTTGCAGACCCCTGAACTAGAGGATGTTGAGATGCCCATTATGATCCTGGGAGACCCAGCCTACCCACTGATGCCATGAGTCCTGAAGCTTTTCACAGGCAATCTGGACACCAGCAAGGAGCACTTTAATAACAAGCTGACTAGGTGCCGAATCACTGTTGCATGTGCCTTTAAAAGGCTGGAGGCTCACTGGAGATGCCTTTATGACAGACTGGACTTAATTGAGGACAATATTTCTGCAATTATAGCCATCTGCTGTGTCCTCTATAATCTCTATGAAGCTAAGAGCAAGAAATTTGCCCCAGGTGGACCACTGAGGTGGATTGCCTTGTATGTGCATATGAGAAGGCAAATGCTAGCAGTGGGGGGGGGGAGGAGATGCAACAGGTAGCCATTCAGAAAAAGGAGGCTTTCCATGAGCATTTTGACAATGAGAACCCATGATGTACTTTGTAAATATCCCTGTGACACTGTGCTGCTGAGGAAACATATCTTGTGAGCATATGAATAAACAGTGCTTGAATTCCAGAGATAGTTAATTTTATTATTAAACAATAAACACTGCTCAGTGCAGAACACCATGTAAAGGGGAGAGTACAAGAGCCATTATGAGCTATTACAGCTGGATGCATGTCCAGTTGTCATTCCTCTAGCTGTCTGAAGGGGTGGAAGTAAGACTATAGCAGGGTGACCTGTGAACTTCCCAAGAACATTTTGTGGAAGTTGGTGGTGACCAGAGAGAGAATGTATGTGCAGCTGCAAGGTGGAGAGAGGGGCCAATCTGAATCAGCTGTGTCTGCAATGACATTATTGTCTTTAGCAGTTCTCTCTGGTTCTCCATGGCCCTGATAATCCAGTCTTGGTGATCAAGAGTTCTTCACTGGTTTTCTTTTCCTTCCTCTCTGTCCAGTCTGTTTCTCTGCCATTGCATCTCTCCAAGCCCTTTTTTCTCTTTTAGACACCTCTGTGGACTGGAGAAGTTCCTGGAACGTGTCCTCCTTGATTTTGCAGGACACTTCCTTATCTGCCATAGGCAGTCTGCAGGCATGGGTCCTCTCTCTGTGAAGGTCACATCTGTGTAAAAACAAGAAACAATGAATAAAAGTATTATAGATAGTGCCCTTGCAATATACATGTACCACCAGAGAATACATCTTATTTTCACATCCCACTGCACAGAGCACTGTTCCATGACGAGTTTGGAAATGATGAGTTTGGAAAGGGGAGGCAAGACCACTGAAGTGGGATGAGGTTCAGGGTGCTGAATGAGTTCTCATTTCGGAAATCCATGCATATGCACTGTAAAAACAAATTTAAATTTCTGACACCATCCTCTGCAGGCTGGGGCCATAAAAGCCAGTGTCTTGCTCCACAGAGTCAGGAGGTATGATAGAATGCATATCCTCCATGTGACCAGTTCCAGACTAGGTACTTATGTTACAGGGCTCTGATCTCAGTAACTATGCTGCAGGGCTGTGACAACAGTCTTGTGATTTCCAATTAGCATGGTAAAGTGGCCTTTTACAAGAGAAGAAATACAGCTACTCTGACTGCTGAAGAGTCTGAGGCAGTGAATCAGGCAGTTACCTCCTGGAAAGTTTCCTTAAACTCACAGCAGAGAATGCCAGCAAAATCTCAGCATGCATCAATGCACTGTTCAGCAATGATGCCTAGATGCGAAAGGAAATGGGAAGGCATATGCAAACAAGATTACAACACATCCATATCCACTCCCCTAACTATGTGTTTACACAAACAAAGGCATCTCATGGTTCCTCTAGAGAAGCAGCATCAGTTTCCAAACACTTAACAGATCTCCCTTTCCTATGTCCTGAGTACCAGAGCTGAGACTTCCTGTATGTTTCTGGGGTGGAAAACAGCTTCTCACTCCAAATCTCCTCTGTACTGCTTCCTGGATTCAAATCATCCTCCAATTCAACTTCCTCATTGATGACCTCTTAGTTGGGGTTTAGTCCAGGATCAAGTGTCCCCAGGGCTATGGAGGTGTCTATGAGACTCTTTGGGGTAGATGTGGGGTCCCTACTGAAGATGACTTCCAGTTCTTTTTAAAATCAGCAGGTCATTGGCTCTGCACCAGAGTAACGGTTTGCCTCCCTGGCTTTGTGGTAGCTCTGCCACAGCTCCTTCACTTTAGCTCTGCGCTGCACCATATCTTGTGCATAGCCTTTTGCCTCCATGGAATGAGAAATTTGGTCAAGCATATCAAAGTTCCTTCAGCTAGAGCAGAACTGGGACTGCATAGCAGACTCTACCCAAATGCTGATCAGCTCCAACAGCTCCCCTGTGCTCCAGGCAGAAGAGGATTTGCTCCCTGGATCCATATGGGCACCTGGGAAGATGAGATGCAAATTCTCCCACCAACCGAACGGGGAGTGGAACTGAAGAATTTTAAAAATTCCCACAACTTTAAAAAGGGAGGGGCTGGTTGCTGCAGGGCAGCTGACTGCAAACAGAAGACTAGAGTGATCAGGACTGGCATTGCAGGATGTTTCTAGAGGCCATTTAACATCACAGAAACATACCTCAGTGTCTCACTGACCTTTTTTGTGACAAAACTGTGATGAAAAACACATTACTTTATTAACAAAACAAGGCTGTTTTGTTAATTAAATGGACATTCCAGTGTGTATGCAAGGATTGTTTTGCCAACAAAAGGAGACTTTTGTTGACAAAACTTTCTAGTTTGTACAAGGCCTAAGTCACTTGAAGTCAATGGCTATGTCTACACTAGAGGGCTCAGGTAAGTCAATGTAATAAGGTCAACTTAGCGAGACCCCATTTGTTTAAGTCGACTTTATAAAGTTGACTTAAGCCAGAGGACCCATTTAAAATCAACTTAATAAAGTTAACTTAAATGATTCTCCTGCCTTAAGTCGACTTTATTAAGTCAACTTTAATGGCCACATTTTGTTGTTGACTTACTAAAGTCAACTTTAAGGGTGAGAGTTATTAAGTCGACTTAAGCAAGTGCTTAAGTCGATTTAATTAACTCCAAATGTGGCTCTGGAGTTGCTTAAGTTCTCTTAAGCATGGTTAAATCAACTTAAGCCTCCAGTAAAGACATACCCAATGGGACTTAAACCAACATTCAAAGAGAGGCATGTGCCTCAGTGTTTTATGAATCAGTGATGGACATATGCATACTGGCTTGGCTTTTGGGACCCAAATGTTGGTGTGTGACTGCACCTCAGTGCAGTGTTCCTTAGACTGGCCCACTCATGTAGTCTCAGGGTATATCTATACTGACGGCAGCAAATTCACTGCCATTAGTTCAGTGTTCCAGGAGTGGTTTGCAGCAAGTCTGAACTCACTGCGCTGCTCCCAGAAGTCGGTGCTGAAAGTTCTGGAGGTCAGAGGGCATAGGGAAAGCCAACCACAAGGGATTTGTGGTCGGCTTTTCCCTAATGCGTACCAGTGGCTTACAAAGTCGCTGCCAGTTATGCAAGGAATTCTGGGTGTGTTCACACAGCAGTCTTATTTTGAAACAACAGAGGTTGTTTCAAAATAAGAAACGCCATGTTCACACGACACACCATTGTTTCGAAACAACTTAAACCCCATGTGGGGACGAAACAACATTGTTTCAAAATGATTGTTTCAAAACAATGCCATCTGAATACGTTGTTTCAAAACAACGGTGACTCATTTAGAAATAACTGTTGCCTGAACTTGCTATTTTGATTCCTGCTTTTTTCCTTAATTCAAATTAACAAACTGTTAATTCGAATTAACTTATTTCAAAATAAGGCGTTATTTCGATACAACTTATATCGAAACAACTTGTATCGAAATAACCCCCTGTGTGTGAACATAGCATTTAAGTTCCTTACATAACTGGCAGTCAACTGGCACCAAAAGCCCTCTAGTGTAGACTAGAGCTCAGGTAACATACTGATGAATGCTGTATTGAGAGCTAGACAGCTGTATGGCTGAGACTGCCCTGCTCAGGGAAAGCATGCAGAGTTCCTTTGAGGCAGTAGAAGTCAATCACAATAAGAAAAAACATAAGTAAATAAAATGAGAGAAGGAAATCAGAACCAAATAGAAATGATCTAATTAGTAACATTTGTAACAATAGTTTATTGTTGTGTACCTCATGTAGCTTTCATCTTCTCTATCTGTGCTCTGTCAATTTAATTTTCATTACTGCTGTTGTATTATCTAAATGATCAAACACCTCGTATGTCCTGGAAAGTACATCAATTAAGAGCTGCATTTAAATCTGCTTGAATGTGCCTATCATAAACTTAATTGATATCAGCACATATTTGTCACAATATTGTTTGGATTCCATTCAAAATCAGAAGATCACCTTGTTACAAACTTTCTTTCTACTATTCCAGAGGGGTAGCTACGTTGGTCTAGTTCAGCAAAACAAACAAGGAGTCCTGTAGCACTGTTAAAGACTAACAAATTTATTTATTGCATGAGCTTTCATGGGAGAAGATCCCACCTCATCTGATGCTTTGAAGATGGGGGGACTTACAAGATGGGAGGAAAATAAATGCAGGAACAGTCAGCATGGGTTCACCAAGGGTAAATCATGCCGGACTAACCTCATTTCCTTCTATGATCAAATGACTGGTTTTCTGGATGCAGGAAAAACTGTTGATGTGATATACTTTGATTTTAGCAAGGCTTTTGATACAGTTTCCCACAGCATTCTCATTGGCTAATTAAGGAAGTATGGGTTGGATAGGTGGACTACAAGGTGGATAGAAAACTGGCTAGATCAACTGTTTCAGTGTGTAGCAATCAATGCTTCCATGTCTAGCTGGCAAGCATTAATGAGTGGTGTGCTTCAGGGGTCGGTCCTGGAGCCGGTTCTGTTCAACATTTTCATCAATGATCTAGATGATGGAATAGACTGCACTCTCAGTAAATTTGCAGATGACACCAAGCTGGGGGGACCAGTAGACACATTGGAGGGCAAGGACAGGATTCAGGGAGACCTAGATAAATTGGAACAGTGGACCAATAGAAATCTTATGAGGTTCAATAAGGACAAGTGTAAAATCCTGCACGTGGGACGGAAAAACCCCATGCACTGCTACAGGCTGGGGAACATTCAGCTAAGTAGCAGCAGTGTAGAAAAGGACCTGTGGGTGGGATGCTAGATATGAGTCAGCAGTGTGCTCTTGCTGCCAAAAAGGCCAATGGCATACTGGGCTGCATCAAAAGAAGTGTTACGAGCAGATCAAGGGATGTGATCATTCCTCTCTATTCTGCACTGGTGAGGCCACATCTAGAATACTGTGTTCAGTTTTGGGCTCCCCACTACAAAAAGGCCAGGGACATGCTAGAGAGAGTTCAGCGGAGGGCAACCAAAATGATTAAAGGGCTGGAGCACAAGCGCTATGTGGAAAGACTGAAAGCATTAGGCTTATTTAGTCTGCAGAAGAGAAGATTGAGGGGGGATTTGATAGCAACCTTCAACTACTTGAAAGAAGGCTCCAAGGAGGAGGGAGCTCGACTATTCTCGGTAGTAACGGAGGACAGAACAAGGAGTAATGGTCTCAAGTTACAGTTAGGGAGGTCGAGGCTGGATATTAGAAAAAACTTTTTTACTAGGTGAGTGGTGAAGCATTGGAACGAGCTGCCTAGGGAGGTGGTGGAATCTCCATCTTTGTAGGTATTTAAGGCCCGGCTGGACAAAACCATGACTGGGATGGTTTAGTGGGAGTGGTCCTGCCTCTGGCAGGGGGTTGGACTAGATGACCTCATGAGGTCCCTTCCAACCCTATGATTCTATGATTCTATAAGTCATACGATCAGGTCAAACTGTAACAGCAACTCAAAGCAGTTGTTAAGATTCAAACACTGGGGAACAGCACATAGAGGGAAATGAAGTTAAATCACTTCCTCTGTATGCCATTCCCCAGTGTCTGAACCTTAACAACTGCTTTGATTTGCTGTTACAATGTGACTGATCCCATGACTTACGCTTCAATGCAGTTATTTGCCTCCCATTCCGTAAATTCCCCCATCTTCAAAGCATCTGATGAAGCTGGATTTTCTCCCATGAAAGCTCATGTGATAAATAAATCTGTTAGTTTTTAAAAGTACCACAGGACTCCTTGTTTGGTTTTCTCTTTATTGGTTAATTTTTTATTTCAGTTTTTTTAATATCTATATATTGATTTGGCAGTGAGGTAGTGTAACAGTGAGAGCCATGGAGATTGGTTTCCTTTAATCCACATTCTAAAGGGTAGCCATGTTAGTCTAGTCCAGAAAAACAAACAACAACAACAACAACAAAAAAGGAATCTGGTGGCACTTTTAAAGATTAACAAATTTAATTATTGCATGAGCTTTTTTTCTCCCTTCTGTAAGATCCCCATCTTCAAGCATCTGAAGAAGTGGGATTCTCTCCCATGAAAGCTCATGCTACAAATAAATTTGCTAGTCTTTAAAAGGGTCACCAAATTCCTTGTTTATTCTTCAATCCACAGCCCCAATGCCAACTTTATATCATTCACCACTCCAGAGGTGGACCTTACATCTGAATTTGGAGGGCCACACCTAGGCATAAAAGATGTTCACTCTGCATGACCCAATTGATCACTGACTTTTCTGTCAAGGCAGTTAAAAACAGAGCCAGTCATAATCATATTGTCTAAGGAGTGGACTGAGCCTGTCAATCCAGTTCGTATAGGCTATGACAGATGATGATCTCCAGTACTTATGGATCCTGGTCGGCTCTGAACAAATGATCCAGAAGCTAGAAAGCTGGACTCTATCACCAGCCTGACATTCAGTATAGCTAGTTAATTTGTTTGTTTGGCTCCGTACTGTGTTTGTAATATATAATTTGTGTATATATTAACGAATTGATTGTCACATGGGAGCATCACATTTTTCACTGGCATACAAACTATGTAGACAGCAGCCAACTTCACAGCAACACTAAAGAAAACACAAAGAGTCTCCTGATCCCAAAACACAAAGGCCCAGATTCTCAAATGAAAGTGAAGAGCCTTAGGCTATGTCCACACATACATCATTATTTCGAAATAACCCATTTCAAAATGAGTTATTTTGAAACAAAGTCCTTATTTCGAAATAAGTTAATTCGAATTAAGTTTGTTAATTGGAATTAAGGGAAAGCCTGCTTTCAAAATAGCCATTGTTTCGAAATGGTTATTTTGAAACAAGGCCTTTCGGACATGTTGTTTCGAAACAGTTGTTTTGAAACAATGGTATTTTTTTGAAACAATGTGTCCGAACGCCATTGTTTCGAAACAACCGTTTCAAAACAATGGCTATTTCAATTAGATGCGAGGTTTAACAGTTTTGAAATAATGGTGCATCGTGTGGACATGCTGCTTCTTATTTCGAAACAACCTCTGTTGTTTCGAAATAAGAAGCCTGTGTGGACATACCCTAAATGCCTTTGAGAATCGAATCCAAAATCCACCTGTAGGTAAAGAAGAAGTTTCATTAGCAGTGGAGGGCTTCTGACACTCAGCTGTCTCATGGACAACAATAATTCATACACATAGACAATTCATTAGATATATAGTAAATGTAAGCATAATAGGAACTGTGTCCCTGTAAATGAGGTAATACAAACTCAATGCTGGAGCATTATTCATATGAATTGAGGAATGCCCAGTTGTGAGGATATCTGAATTCTTCTGAAGTCTGGATGGTTTTGGTAATGGCCTGAGTCACTTCTGCTGGTATTTGGAGATGTAAATTGCATTTACCCTGTACCAGTGGAACAAGAGATTCACCAATAGGGAAGATCAGCATTAACAGAACCACCTGCCCCTGGGTTTCTACCAGAGAGTGAAGTCCAGGAACCTATAGGATTGCACTGAAACATAGCATCCCCTGTGGTTAGGGGTTGAAGTGGGCCAGAACGGCCCGGCACACCATTCCAGGGCCCACTATTTTTAAAAATAGCAGGCCCCGGAACAGTGTTCCCCTGCGTTCTGGCAGATGGGGAGGGGGGCAGGCTCCCCTGCTCATGCGCAACCTGTGCAGTTTCTAGGCCCACCATGCTGCCAGTGAGTACCAGTGCACTTGGCTAGCACTGGAGGGTTGGTATTAGGGGTGCTTGAGCAAGGGGCAGGTATTGGGGACTGGGGGTGGATTTTGGGGGTTGGTATTGGGGGCTGGAGTGGATTTTAGGGACGGGGGCGAGTATTGGGCATTGGTATTGGGGGTTGGGGGGATTTTGGGGACAGGGGAGAGAGTATTGGGGGTGGGTATTGTAGGCTGGGGTGGATTTTGGGGACAGGGGAATGGATATTGATGGAAGTAGCTGGGCTGAGGGCCTGGCATTTGGGGGCATGAGCTTGGGTGCAGGATGAGGGCCCACCTATCTGCAAGGGGGACCCACCAGCGTGGGAAGGGGGACCACGCTTGTGGAAGGGTTCGGGGGCCCACCAAATTATACTTTAACCCCTGCCTGTGGTGCCCTGAGTATTTCCTCTCCCTGGCTGAGATAGTGCATTAGGTTCTATTAGATTGCTGCAGAATTTTTGGTTTAGTGGTGTTTGGGGATACCATGAACTGCTGCATCACTTCTTCAGGGGGCTCTTTGTTGCTGGAGGCCTGCACCTGATACTCTGACAGAAGTTAGTATATCCTAGGGCCGAATCAAACATTCAAGTCTTATTATTCAGGCTCACCTCTCTAATGAGCTGAAATTGACATTTGGATCTTGGTCTAGCTGAGAACTTCCAAAAAATTAGGTAAAAGGGAGGGTGAGATCTGGCAGGGGAATTGCTGGCGCTGGGCACTCTGGGCACCCCGAACCCCAGCACCAGAGCCCCGGATCTCCGGCTCAGTCAGGCCAGAGATTTGTGGCCCAGGCGCCGGCAACCACGGCGGCCCCGTCTCTGGCCAGGGATCTGAGGTCTTGCCGCCGCAGCCCCGTCCCCCGCCAGGGATCCGGGGCCTGGCCGCCGGCAGCCACAGCGACCTCCATCCCCCGCTGGGGGGGGGGCTGCAGGCTGGGGGTGGGGCCTGCGGGCCGGGGGCAGGGCCTGGGCCCATGCCCCAGGTCCCTCCCCCAGCCAACGACACCCCTGAGAGCTGGTATTCTTGTTTGAGTGCATGATGAGTATCAGTGGTGGGAAAAAAGAGAGATACTTAAATCAACTCTTTTCAAAGGTCTAACAGAAATTTATATTAGAAGTGCAGATAACAAACTTACTGCTTTCTTTAGCCATGTCCTCTCAGTCCTTTAGCTCAGTGAAACTAGAAGCAGGCAGTGCATGTATTGTACTGAACCAAACAAGTAAGTTTGTCCACTGCCCACAACTGCAATCTATCTAGATTCACAGCCAACTAATAACAGAAAACTCAAGACTGTGGTAGCTGGAGCGATACAAAGCAGATTAATCAGAGCCTTTGAGAAAGCTGTGAATTTAACTGTAAATGATTTTCATTGATTGTCAGTTACATCCAACCATGGGAGATAATGTGCTACATCCTTTTGTTCATCTTTAGTGCTTAACAGACTAATATTTCAGAGACTCAAATACATGAGTGCTTAAGCTGCATTGATTTCAAGTGCACCTACATAAGAGGCAGACTTGGCCCATACAGCTCGGTCTTTCTCATCAAAAAGATTGTTCTTGTAAATTTTTCAAGTTCCAGAGGGGTAGCCGTGCTAGTCTAGTTCAGCAAAACAAACAAGGAATCCTGTGGCACTTTTAAAGGCTAACAAATGTATTTACTGCATGACCTTTTGTGCAAAAGCTCATGTGATAAATAAATTTATCAGTCTTGAAAAGTGCCACAGGATTCCTTGTCTGTAAATTTTTCATAATGTTTGTACGATGCAAAAATATTAAGATAAGGATCTGGGAAAGAAATCCTGAACAGTAGTCCCCAAACAGCATGTTTATATTGGTATGCCTAAAGCTTGTAACATAAAGCTTGTAATGTGACTGATTTGAAGAATTCCTTTTTATGCCTACTTGGATAATGAAGAATATTAGCACCTCCATTAACTATTTAGAATCTGTATTTCTACTACCAGTATATCAATAGTATACAACTTAAAAGAAACTTCTGTCCATCTTGGTTAGAGAACAATTAATTAACAGTCTCCATGAGATGCCCAGTCTCCACCCTGGTCATATTTTCAGTAGATAAGATCCCAAGAATTAACAGAATGCTGCCTGTCTGGATCATTTTAGTTTCCATGGTATTTTTTATATTGGATTTGTCCATTAGTCCTCCAGGTCTGTATCCTGCCTACAGTAGGAGCCAATAACTAATTTTTTAAATTCTAGAATGCCACCCAACTTCCATAAACATAATGTGCCTACTATTAAGTGCATCACATGGAGATAAAAATCCTTCTGACCTCCACAGCCAATTAGTTTATGTCCTGAAGTTTGGCATCTGACTACTCTTATCTGCAAGGCATAGCTACAAAATTGTTATTGCAGAATTATCCAAGATTACAATTGCATTTATCACACTTCCGATTATGATAAAGGAACAATAAATCATTAGAATCCTCTATAGTAATCTGGATGAATTAGATTTTGGTAATAAGAACTTGATAAAGGAACATGTTCTTCTGCCCCCAATGGCTTGTAGGTATGTAGGCTTTAATGGCTAATTATCTTTGATTTCCAAGTGATTATTTTGCTGGGCTTCTGTCAACAGAGAATTTCTTTTGGATCTGGTCCTAGTTTCTCAGATACTTTTCAACACAATTTCCAGGCTCTTTGTAAATGCCCACAGGAAGGGTTGTTTTTGATGATACATCTCCCTCAGTCTAAAGTAATTAGCAGCTACAAATGTGGAAAATATCCATTTTGCTATGGTTTTGAACTTTTCAAATCCTTCTATTTGGTGGATCAAAAACAATCCAATCAAACTACTTTCGACTTGGGTCTCCATGTCACTCTTGCAGTAGTATTAAATCAGATTATCTTTTCTGATTTGAAAATGAAAGGAAAAAACAGTTAATTTCCTGAAGCCAGATGGGCCTTTAATTAGTGTTCTGTGCTGACCCATTACAGAACGGGGTTCCATTCCTCTACTGAGCTTCTATTCCTAGGATGACTAATGCTTTGAGACCAGCCCACTCACTCCTTGGTGGGAGGGGTGGAGAGGAGAAAAATACCATATGTCACTTGGCAGTGTCCCCTGCTGGTGCACTTAGGAGAGGCAGTGTTGGTTTGCTCCAAAAGAAATCCCTTCCCTCTCTCTTCAGCCAGAAGGGAGATTGCCATAACACTGGGCATCTGGAAGAAGAGTAAATCATGGAAAAATGAGAAGCAGTTCAGTTTGCAGAAGTATCAGGAACCCAGTAGAGGCAGATAGCTGACCTGATAATACAGAATGGGATGTACCTCTGTGATGAGTGGTGACACAAGTAAGTGAACACCAAAGAAGACACATTTCTGTGGGGGCCTGGGAATAACATTAAGGCCACAGTGGTCACTTGCCCACAGACAAGTGCCAAATATCTCCTCTCAAACCATTCTGACTCCTCCCACCAAGCCTGTATTCTCCTCCAAAAGAAATGCCCATGCTTTTTCTCATTCACATGTGATAGCAGCTTTTGGGCCTCAGCTCAGCTTCTAGTCATGCCCAGAAAATTGTGCATATGTGCATACAGATATTTTAAGAGGTGAAACTACCTGTCTGCCTACTTTAACATCTGCCCAGGAGTAGAACTGACTCTCACAAAATTCATTTGTCCCAATTTCAAATCATGTTTATATGGGCGCAGAATTTTATCAAGTTTATGAGCATTGCAGTGAGATTGTGAAATGTATATGCAAGTGGAGGCTTGGGGGCAAAAATACAGCTGTGAATCTCTCTTTTCCTCATTAAACGCCCTTGCCCATTAATGTGATCAACAATATTTAGTCACTTTACTGGGATGTGGCAGATCTCTAGCCATTAATCATAGAATCATAGAAACTGGAAAGGACCATTAGAGGTTATCGAGTCCAGTCCTCTACACTCATGACAGTACCAAACACCCTCTTAAACCATCCCTGACGAGTGCTTGGCTTACCTGCTCTTAAAAACTTCTAACCATGGAGATTCTACAACCTGCCTAGGCAACTTACTCCAGTGGTTAATCATCCTGATAGTAAGGAATTTTTTCTAGTGTCCAAACTAAACTTCCCTTGTTGTAATTTATGTCCAATGCTTCTTGTCCTATCATCAGCAGTTAAGGAGAACAACTTTTCTCCATCCTCCTCATGACAACCTTTTAGGTACTTGAAAATAGGTATCATGTCCCCGCTCAGAGTCCTTTGTTCTAGACTAAATAAACCCAGCTCTTTCATGCTTCCCTCATAAGTCAAGTATGCCAGACCTTTAATCATTCTTATTGGTCTTCTCTAGACCTTCCCCAGTTCCTTCACATCTTTCCTGAAATGAGGCACTCAGAACTGGACATAATACTCCAGTTGAAGCTTAATCAGGGCCAAGTAGAACGAAATTACTTTTCATGTCTTACTTACAATACTCCTGTTAATACATCCCAGAATGGTGTTTGCTTTTTTTGCAACAGTGTTACACTGTTGACACACATTGAGCTTGTGGTCCACTACGACATCCAGATCCCTTTCTGCAGTACTTCTTCCTAGGCAGTCATTGCCCATTTTGTATATCTGTAATGGACTGTTCTTTCTTAAGTGGAGTTCTTTGCACTTGTCTTTATTGAATTTCATTCCATTTTCGTCAGACCATTTTACCAGTTTGTCTAAATCATTTTGAATTGTGATCCTATCCTCCAAAGCACTTGCAACCCCTCCCACCTTGGTATCATTGGCAAACTTTATAAGTGTACTCTCTATGCCATCATCTAAATCACTGATGAAAATTTTGAAGAGAACCAGACCCAGAACTGATCCCTGCAGTACCCCACTTGTTATGCCCTTCCAGAATAACTATAAATCACTGATAGCTATTTTCTGTGAGCTGTTATCCAACCATTTTTCACCCATCTTATAGTAGCTCCACCCAGGCTGTGTTTCCCTAATTTGTTAATGAGAAGGTGATGCAAGACCATATCAAAAGCCTTACTAAAGGCTGGATACTCCAAATCTACTGTTTCCCCTCTATCCACAAGGCTTGTTACCACATCACAGAAAGCTTTCAGGTTGGTTTGACACAATTTGCTCTTCACAAATCTATGCTGACTATCACTTAACACTGTATTCTATTCTAGATGTTTGCAAATGGATTCCTTAATTATTTGCTCCATTATTCTTCCCGGTACAGAGATTAACTGATTGGTCTACAATTCCCTGGATTGTCCTTATTTCCATTTTTATAGATGGGCACTATGTTTACTTTTTTCTAGTCCTCTGGGACGTCTCCAGTCTTCCAATGTTCGTAACACACTTTATGATTCTTGATGGATGGTGCTAAACAAGTGCGTACACAGAGAGGTGGATAGATTTGAAGGGCAATTTGCTGTCAGCCTTAGTGCTGCTGGGCAAGGGAGTAACTCTTCAAGAATAATATCAAACACTGCAGGCTCAAAGGTAAGTAAGTGCATCAAAATATCTGCTTCATCTCTGGCTTCCAAGTGTCCTGTTTCCTACAGTTCAGAAGTGTCATTCATCCCCTTCTCTGCTTGACAACAGACAACCATGCACTTCACAAAAAAGTAGACATAACATTCTGCTCACTTAGAGAGTTCCACTTTATTGTACATTCACATTAACAGATGGATAGGGGTCACAATGGTTCATGTTATTACAGTAAGTACTGAAAAGAACCATTCCCAAACACTGAAACTGAATAGTCTTTCATTACATATATAAAAGCTGTTACTAGTACTTAGGAATAGCAAATATCCCTGAGGGTGCCTTATAATAGTGTCATTTTTTTTGTCCTGTAATATCATTTTGAAGGAAGACGTTTATGAAAGTAACCCTTCAGAATTCAGTGGCAGGATGCAGAATTTATCCCTGCAGTTTTTTTCTGGTCTAGTGATGGACAACAGTCTGGCGAAGACTGTTTCTATTTAGATAGCCATTGAGCGAGTGTAATAATGACACTTTATAGGCAATGGCTAGGGCTCCTGCCTAGGAGATGGGAGACCCTGCATCCAGTGCCTATGCTCCAGTCATGCTTTCATTATTTAGCCACAGTGGAACAATTTGTGGGAGCTCCTCCTCAAAATACCCCACAGTGCAATGGTCAGTGAATTCTCTTGAGGGACAAACCTTCTCCCCCTCTAGGTATGGAGGTCAGCCACATTCTAGGCGTGTGCTGTAACCCACTGGTCTGAAAATTATGAGGTATGCTATGGTGCTGCCTCCTGCTTGGCTTTTTGCTGAAACAGTGTACATACCTAAATCCAGGATAAACTTTTCAGATGAGAATTGAGGCATCTTTGGAGCCCAGACTTAGGTGTGTACTCCATGAGAATGCCAGGGCTCAGGACACATCCTTCTTGTCAGCATCTCCCACTGGCTAGATTAGCCTTCTCCCTTGCATAGCTTGCTGGCCATTGTGAATAGCAATCTAAAGTTCCAGAGGGGTAACCATGTCAGTCTATTTCAGAAAAACAAACAAGGAGTACTGTGGCATTTTTAAAGACTAACAAATTTATTTAGTGTGTAAGCTTTCATGGGTATAATTCCACTTCATCAGATGCATGAAATGCAAACTGCAATATATTACATGCCACAGGGTAGGTTTTTAGTCTGTTTTAGCAAATCTGACAATTTGTTCTAATTGAAACGGTGTCCATGTGGTCTTTAAAGAACAATAGATGAGAAGGTAGTAATGGTAAAAGAGGGCAAATGACCTGATATAATGAGTTTGCCCTTCTTTGCTTGTAACATACTGCAGTTTCCATTTCATGCATGTGCTGAAATGGGATTACACCCACGGAAGTTTATGCACTAAATAAATTTATTAGTCTTTAAAAGTGCCACAGTACTCCTTGTTTGTTTCAATCTAACATACATATCTCTCCTCGTTCTTTGTACTGGAAGCCTTTTTGCCTGACATAGGCTTCGTGGATCACAGTGATTTTCTAGGTGCCTCCAGGTTAGCACTGTGATTCTCTGTATCACAATAGCTAACTTCTTTCGTGCATCCAGCTCTTTGATTTTATCCCACCCTTACCCAGATCTTTTGCATTTGCAAGTTTAGGGCCAAGCCTGCCCCATGCAGAACAGAGGAGAATGGTCAGGATTGAACTTTTGCACTTGACCAGTTTGCTTGTGAATTGTCTAGCACTTATTGCTACCAGTTGGAATGGAGAGATCCTGGCAATTGTCTGCCTTGGGTGATTATAATCTCCTGTTCTAATCCCAATGGAAACTGAAAGCACAGGGGCAGCCACATAAATGAAGAATAATAGTGAATAAAAACCAAGTCAAACCTTCCAAATATTTCCATGAGTTCAGCTCTGGAAAGTTATTTTATCTGACACCACTTAGCTAGTCTCCAAAAATGCCCCTATTCTGATCCGTGTTTTGTAGCTTAAGACCATCTCCATTCAGTACATCACATATGGTAGCTTGCCCGAAAGGCAAATACACCGAAGAGGGCAAATACAATTATCTCCCACAAAAAGCCAGAGATGTGTTTTCCTCAGGCCCTGATCCAAAGCCTAATCAAATCAGGGGCAGTCTTTCAATTAACCTCATTAGGCTTTGGATCAGTCCCTTTGAGCTCTACTTTTTCACTAAACCTTAGGACTTTCAAAAGTGTTTTGAAGAAAGAAAAGAAGGCTGATCGGTGGGAGAAGAGGACAACTGAGCAGTCTTGACACCCGTTGATTTCAGAAGTAGCTCAGCAAGACATTGAATCTACCCTTCTAGTTTGAATCTTCACCCAAAATGTGGAGTTTTCACCACAGAGGGTTGGCATGTAATGAGTTCCAAACAAAAAGAAAGCATCTTGAGCACTTAGAGGGAAGATAACATTTCCATCCATTCTAGCTTTATCTTTGAACATGCCAAGCTGATGCTTCAAGGGGAAAAGGGGAGATTATTATTTATTTATTTTTAATCTTTTTGCTTCAAACTCATAAGCAACCTACCTTCTAATCCTTTCCTTAAGGAGATTAATTATTTTCCATTGTTAAGTAAACGGCTTTCCCTGTAATTAAAAGAAATTAAAAGGCATTCACTAGTGGCATCACCTTAGTCAATAAAGTAATTAGGGTTGTGGCAAACAGGAGAAAAGCCGGAAAGCAATTTCAGGGCCATAATTCAGAACACTGGAGGGATGTGATTCATTTATTTATTTTCTTTGTTGGTGAGGAAAGAAAGACTCACATGTGGGTTTTGTTTTTAAATCATTCTTTTTAATGTGAGAAAATAAATATTGTTACTTTGCACTTGTAATTGTTTCTCACATCTGAGGATCACAAAATACACATATTTAACTCATCTATAGTTATAATTTTTTTCATTTGGGGGTAGAATTTCCCATTATTTTTGAGGAAATTATTTGAAATGGAAAATATGAGTTGGAATGAAAAATTGAAAAAAAATATTCTATTACATTTCAAATAAAATGAACTTTTAAACTTTCATATCAGTGAAAAACAATTTGTTTAGTTCAAATAATTCCAGAGGAAAAAGAATCATACTTTTTATTTTTGGAATTAGATGAACATTTTCATCTTTTTCCTTAAAAAATAAACTTGTAAATGAATTTCCAACTAACCCCACTACATGGTCTATATAGTTATTAGGTTCATCATTTCCCTCTGTGAAAGGGAATTTTATTAACTCCACTTTACATGTAGAGAAACTGAGGCACAGAGAAGTGTAGAATCTACCCAATGTCAAATACTAAATCACTGATACAGTCCAAAATAGACTCTCACTCTTAAACTCTCCAACTTAAACTCATTGCTACCCATCTGTTGTGCTGCTTTTTCTTCCTCTGTAGTCACCTGGCATCAAGTTGCTGATTTACCTTTGAGACACATAAGCTTAGCAGCTCCAGAAATGATCTAAGTATGTGCAAATAATATAGGAAACAAATGTACAGACAAACCCAAATTGTAAGACCTGGAAACATAATTAAAAATCATTCTTTATCATCCACAGTATACAAGTCAAGGCAGCAATGCTCAAAGGCTAAACTTTCTCTCCCTCTTTCTTAATGTTCTAATCCATCCACTCCCTCAGGGAATAATAGACACAAGAACTAAAATCTCTTTCAAAGGCAAGCAGTATAGTCAGTTATTATGCTGCAGATTGTGTTTGCCGTATAATAATAATAAAAAAAACCCTAAAACTAATACACAGTATTGGCAAAACTACTTGTCTTCAAAGAGCTGAACAACATTAAAAGGAAATCTTGGTTGACCTGCTGAGGATTTGGCCAGCCAGGTTGGGGCATTTGATATCAAAGTGAATTTTCAAAGCAAGATGTGTTTGGGAGGTTTTTACCCATGGGGCATTTAGACAACATGAATGTAGCCAAATACCTGGGCATCCAATGCACACTTGAGCCCCTAGATGACATCCAACTGGCAGTTTGTAGCTGTCTGAGCTTTTGAAAATTTCTTAATACTGAGGATCTTGTTTAATCCCCAGGGATCAAATCCTGGCGTCAGTTAACTGTACAATTCCCTTACCATGACCAAGTAGAAAAAAGCAGTTCCCTAGGAGTTAGCTGAGTTTTTAGGTAGACATGCCGAAGAATAGAGGTGATTTCTAGGCACGTGGAAATTAGATAGGTCTGGATTCTTGGAAATAGAAAGTCCCAAAATTCTTCCTTTCCCACTTGCCTGGATATCTCCTCCAGCCTTCTGTGCTTTCCAACTCTTCCTTCAGATATGGTACCAGCAGAGGGAAATGGGCCACATTAGGAGGTCCAAATGGGAGCACCTAAGAAAAATCCAGCAGAGGAAGTGGGTAGAGATGAAGTACAGTTGTCAGCCCACAGAATAGGAGTACATTTGGCTGCAGAGGTAGGTGATAGCAAGAGCTGGAAGAGGTCTTGACAGAGAGAGAAGAATAAGCAGCAGAGAGCATGAGTATAGTGGGTGAGGAAGTATGGCTGCTACTGGGTGGGGTAGAGGAAGAGCCAAGGGTTGGGGGTCTCTCAATAAAGAAAATATAAGCAATTTTTGTTCTGCTATTAGCGGGGTTGCTTGTGAAAGCAGTTTGAGGGAGAGGCTGGAGGAATGAGCACTGAAACAGAGAATTCATCTTCACTAGGTAAAATGGTAAGGAGTCTTGTAGCACTTAAAGACCTTAAGTGCCACAAGACTCATTGCTTTTTTTGCTTTACTGGACTAACATGGCTGCCCCTTTGGAACTTAGGAAAAATGGTGTGCTCTTTATTTAAGTTAACTAAAATGAGGTAAAATCATAGTGAAGACAGGTTAGTTTGTAGTTTCTAAATTAAAAGCAGAATGCGTCAAAGACTGTGAGAGCATGGCATGAAGATCTAGAAAGAGTGGAAGTAGAGGTAAGGGAGGTATACAGACTGTGGAAAGATGCTGCTCACTGCATTTTGGTACCTGTCCAAAATGGAACAGATATCCACCTTGCAGGCCATTTTGTACACAGTCACCATATGGTTGCACACGGGACAGTAGACATGACCAGGAAATGGAGGTGTCACCGGATGCAAGAGTCTGCTGCCTTGAGCCCCACATAAAATCTTGTTGTGTGCAATGGTGCTGTGTGGGAACTGCATCTGCCCAAACGACAGAGAGGAATGAGGAGCAGCCCACCTTGGTTCCATATTAAGGAATGTGGTTGCAGCAGCAAGGCCAAAGCTGTCTGAAAGGCTTCATATCTTACAGAAGCAGAGTTTCTTACTGAGTTTGTGCTGGGCAATGCTAGTCTGTGATATTGCCAATGTAGGCTTTTGCCTAGGGTAGAAAGTCACCTGTGTGAAGATGACCAGCTCAAGGCTTATGCACCACCAGCTGGGGTCATGAAATAATAACTCCTCCCATTAGTATAGGGCAATTCAGTGCATTCCAAGCCCCCCCTCCCCAACTAAATCATCTCTTCCTGCTCTGCTTTGGTGGTTCAGTCTCCCTGTTTTGGAATACCTAATGCCAAACCTGAACAAATCTCTCTTTATTTAAAACTCTGGGATTTGAGAAACAGACTGGGATAGATGGTTTCTTTCTCTGTAGACTATTGATTAATGCAGTATACTAAATGGTGTGACATGCCCTTTAAATGGAATTTACAAGTAATATATTGCATGGCAACTGCTTTTATTAATGATTTTGATACCTGGTATTTGTGTCTTCTGATACTGAGCTCTTATTATTTATACTGGTTGGGGTGGAGGGCAGATGCTAGGTTGGGCTTCCTTCCCTCATTTGCTATGCTCTGCTCTCACAGTCATATTTATTCCTAGGATTGTTCCCATTATTCATGTTACATCTAACCTGATCAACTGAATTTTTTTCTGACTGCATGCCAGGGAAAGGGAGTTGTGTTGGGGGGGGGGGAGCAAGGGGGAGAGGCTTAACGATCTTGCAGAAGAATCACTATTTTAGATGAATTATAGCTGGGAGAGAGTCGATGATTGCTGGAGAGCTTATTCCCCTTTTTATTAAAAGTTATTTACAGTACCAGAAAAAATAAGTGAAGAGAATTATAATGGAAAAGGTTTTGTTCATTTTTTCTCCCTTTGAATCTTCATAATTAAATATTATTCTTAGTTTAAGAGATCAAACATGCTCGTACACTTATAGAGTCAGACTTGTAAATGGCAGACTGAAAATAGAACGAGTAAAAGGGAATTAAAAACTAATCACCCAGTGACATAAAATTAAATAATAACATGGAATTCCTTCACTGTATCTGAAACCAGAGGCCTGTCAGAGAACCTGTGGTCTTTGGAACTAGCAGGAAGTAAACGGATTAAGTAAGGAGCATAAGGACATTGCCAAAAAGATGAATAATTTCTTTAAAGCAGTCTTCAACACCAAGGATACTAGGGAGATAACTACCTCAGACCTACTCTTCTTAGAAAGTAAAGTGATAACCTCAGAGACACAGGTATCAAATGAGAAGATTATGAGCAGCATGATAAATTAAACAGCAATGAGCAGGAGCACCCCGGGCCCGGAAAAAGACTTGGGGATCTAGCACTGGGATTCAGGGCTCGAGCCCCATAAGCCCGGTGCTGGCAATGCCCCAGGCAATGAGTACCCAGAACTGAAAGATATACATCCAAAAGTGCTGAAAGTATTTAAGAATGAAATGAAATAGGGTAAAACATTGTATCTCAATTAAAGTCAATGTCAAAATCAAAGAAATGGCTGGTAATTGATTATTGAAATTAGCTACTAACCTGGTATGGCAGCAAATATTGTGCCAGCCTTTAAAAAAAGAGTCTAGCCATGATCTTGAGGATTACAGACTAGGTAAACATTCATTAAATAATAATTGTATCCACTACTCAGTGTACATATCAAAATTAACAAGATATTATAGGACAAACCAGGATGGCTTCTGTAAATTAAAATCAGGCCTCTTCAGTCCACTTGAGTTCTCTGAGCATGTCAACAAACTAGTGGTAACTAAAACGATTGAGGTCTCTGACCATGTCCTTCACAACACACAGTTAAAATAACTAAGTGCCCCTGCAAGAGAGTCAAAATATTGTTATGGAATAGGAACTGGCTAAGAAGGAAAGAGCAGAGTGTAACTAAGGGTTTGTGTTTAAAATTGGCAAGGTTAAGAGTGTGGTACCACAAAGCACTGGTGAATTTTAACAAATATATTAGTAATTTCGCAAAGAAAGTGAACAGTGAGGTGGTGAAATCTGCACATGGCACAACATGATTAAGCCTGGTCAACAGCACTGGTGCATACCTGCTACAAAGTCAGCAGCTCTATCCTGGAAAGTGGCTCCTCTCTAACAGATCCTTCATCATTCACTTCAGGACCCTGATGCAAGGAGCATTTTCACTGGAAAAGGAGCATGCCTAGAGGGTCCCAGGATGTCCTATCAGGCTGCTCTGATTTATATTGGGGACCTAAGCAGTCCCCTCTCTGCCCCGGGACTGAGAAGCAAAAGGTATCTTAAAGCTATTTTTGTTTCTTGCTCACTCTTCAAGATCACTACCTATAATGGCAATATGTATATGAGTTATTAGGTGTATTCTCCACCCTGGCCACATGGGTGCAGTCAGTCAATTAAGCCAGAAATTGGGGAGATTTAGGCAATGTGGAGGGCATTAATTAGATGGAAGCTCACCTGTGACAGAAAAGGAAGGACTTCTAAAGCCAGGATGCTAGTTCCAGTGGAAGGTGGCAAGGAGGACATCTGCAGTTTCTTTCTCTAGGATAAGGGAGAAGGAAAGGGGATAGGAACCACTGAGAAAAGGAATAGGAACTCAGGAAGAATACTTTACTAATAGGCTTAAAAGAGAGGGATTAGTCTAGGAAGACTGGAAATAAAAAGCTTTTGGAGAAGCATGGATGGAAGTAGTCCCAGAGTGAAAGGAGTAGAGTTGGCGTATCTGCAGACCTTAACTGTTCACTAGACGGCCTGGACTGGGATCCAAAGTAAAGGATGAGCCTGGGTTCCCCACCATCCGCTTCAAAGTGGTATTCTTAGGGCAGTGTACTGGGAAGACAGACATTACAAGAGTGACATAAGGCAGCAGGTGTGAGGGCTGCCTGATGCTCCTTCTGTGGAGAGACATGGAAAGATTCCCTTGGAAGGGGAAATCACAGTATAACTTGGTGGAAGGGCTGAGTCCTGAACTGGCTGTTCTGCTCCTCCATGAGTGGGAGAGCACAGCCGTGGAAGAGAAGGGCCTGGGTGGAGCTAATCCTCAGCATTGCCAGAAGGAGGCACCATGAAGTGAAGAGTAGAGAACTGTGTGGTTATATGTACAGGACTGATCCAACTCCAACTGTCTAATAACTAAAGTTAATAAAAGTTTTTCTTTTGACTTCTATAAGCAACTTGGATCAGGCCCTAAAATTTTCATTTAAAAAAGTTCTCAATTGACAAGTGTTTGTTTGTTTTCAGAAAATATTTGTTTTGATTTATCCAAAAAAAAAAAACCCACAATTTTTGGTTTTCCGCCTTCCCAATGTCATTTTCCCCATCTTTCCAGTAGAATTAAAAGATAAAAAGAAGAAATGTCTGATTTAAGTGTAAACTTGAAAATCAATTCAGTTTGCAAGAACTATAAAGTAAAAAAAAACTTCATTTTTGTTTTGTCAAAACATCTTAAAATTTCATAAAAATGTTTTTAACCAATTTTTTTCTTTTAAAATGTTTTTTGAAATACATAGTAGTTTACCATCTATACTAAATGTGTGGATATGTATGTGTAGGTATGCACACACACTGCACAATTACATTATTTTTCTGGCTTTTGTCATGATGGGGTATATATCTAAAATCTCAGTACATCAAAAAGAAGCCAGTGCACAGGAAAAGAATAAATATTCAACAATGCAGAAATATTGAACTATTGAACAATGCAGTAAAAATAGATCCAATTCAGTATTCATCAAACTAATTTCAGGACCAATTGCTGTGTTCCAAGAATAAATATTACTTACAAACACTTAATTTGCATAGAGGGGAATTTTTAAGACTTTATTGTCTTTGCAACAATCATCTGAACTATAAGGTTCTTCTAAAACTTAGAAAAAAAAAATATTCCTGAATTTAAGACAAGATGTTTTAGGGTTTTTTCCCCCACTTCCTGCTAAGGTTCTAATCCATAGCCCACTGAAGTCAATGGAAAGACTCCTATTGGCTTCAATGGGCTGTGGATTCAGGTTCTAATTTTCTTTATCCTCCGAAGTTAGTGTTCTATAGACTCGAGGTAAGTCTATACTGACGGCAGCAAAATCGCTGCCATCAGTGCAATCTTCCAGGTGTAATTAAGCGGTCTGTGTAGACCCATTCAGTTACTCTCAGAAATCACTATGTCAACTCAAGGCCTAGAACTGTGTTGCTATAAATTGACCAGAAGGCATTTCTGGTCAGCTTAGCCTAATGTGTAGGATGGGATTAATAAGGCATCAGGAGATATGCAGGCTATTTTACATACCTTGTGTATCTCCCATTGACTGTCACCGAAAAGTGCAGCGAATGTAGACTAGGGCTCAGAGGTCTCTCTCTGCCTCCAGCTAGGTCACTGCAGGCAGGTGTCTCTCAAATTATCTGACCTTTCACAAGCCAGTGCTAATCAAAGGTAGAGCCTTTGTAGTGATGCTGAACTGATGTAAAACTGATATTAGTGAGAGAACTGGGCCTTGAATTTCCAGTTTTTGGTCAACAGGCTAACTCCTCAGCTCAGCCTTAAGTCCATGCTACATTCAGTGCCCTCCAGATTCTGAATCTAGAGTTATGTTTAAATAACAACATATGGACATTAAGAATAATCAAAATGGCCAGTGTTTTTTTATAAGAACTATTGTAGAATGTTTTGTGCACTGGCATTCCCTGCAGAATTCAACTACCAAACTAAGAAATAAACAAAACAGACACATTGCTTGGTTCTCATTCAGATTCTTGCTGTGTAAGTAAGGATCCCTAGGGTAGCAGCCCTCTGTGCATTCCTACTTAACAGAAAAGAGTCCAACTTAATGAGTTGGAAAAAAATTGAGTCTTATATATCAGCATTAGAGGTCTCACCTCCTGCAGTTTTTGTTAGGTAACAGAGATAGAAGCCCAGAGTCCAGTAGCAAGCAATACAATAGGTTTATTGGGGTTAAGAAGCCTTTTCCAACCTTTACTCCAGTGATTCCCTTTTTTCTTTCTCCCCCTACTTCCTGTTGGACCTCCAGTTTTACAGTGTACTTTCAAACTAATCACTTTTTTACAATATTACCAGATAATTTTATACCCTGTGATAAGGTCAGCTCAGAGGGCTACAGAAGGGTGTGTCTATTTGGTTGCCGGGAGGTGGGTGGGCATAAGCCCACCCACCGCTAACACCCCTCCCCCAGCTCAAGGGGAGGTGGCCCTAGGCCCGGTGCCAAATGATTTTGGGGGACAACTAATGACAAACAGGAACGGGCATGGGGGTCAGAGGTTTAAAACTAGGGAGGCTCAATTGGGAGATATGTTATCCATCACACACAGCAGTAAGACAGCATACAGCATCCCCTTAGACTAGAATAGCCTCTTGTGCAATCTACCTGCAGCACAAATAGTAGTATGATGGAAAGAGGGAAGGGGTAAAGTAGTCTTTGTGGAGCTGCTATTCCTTATTAGGAGCACGGCCTAGAGGGAAGCAAGCATTGTCTTAGCTCAATCTCTGTCATGCTGGCAGGTAAATCGTGCCTGACCAACGGCCTTCTATGATGAGATGACTGGATTTGTGGATGCAGGAAGAGCTGTTGATTGTGATATACCTCGACTTTAGCAAGGCTTTTGATATGGTTTCCCACAGCATTCTCAGCAGCAAGTTAAGGAAGTATGGGTTGGATGTGTGGACTGTAAGGTGGATAGAGAACTGGCTAGATCAACGGTTTCAGTGTGTAGGAATCAATGGCTCCATGTCTAGTTGGCAACCAGTAACAAGTGGTGTGCCCCAGGGGTCGGTCCTGGGGCCAGTTCTGTTCAATATTTTCATTAATGATCTGGATGATGGGATTTATTGCACACTCAGTAAGTTTGCGGATGACACCAAGGTGGGGGGAATGGTAGATACACTGGAGGGCAGGGAGAAGATTCAGGAAGACCTTGACAAATTGGAGCAATGGGCCAATAGAAATCTGATGAGGTTCAACAAGGACAAGTACAAAGTCCTGCACTTGGGACGGAAAAACCCCATGCACTGCTACAGGCTGGGGAACAATCAGCTAAGTAGCAGCAGTGTAGAAAATGACCTAGGGGTCCTGGTGGATGGGAAGCTGGATATGAGTCAGCAGTGTGCTCTTGCTGTCAAAAAGGCCAATGGCATCCTGGGCTGCATCAGAAGAAGTGTTGTCAGCAGATCGAGGGATGTGATCATTCCCCTGTATTTGGCACTGGTGAGGCCTCATCTGGAATACTATGTTCAGTTTTAGGCTCCCCACTACAAAAAGGATGTGGACAAATTAGAAAGAGTCCAGAGGAGGGCAATAAAAATGATCAACGGTCTGGAGCACAAGCCCTATGAAGAAAGACTGAAGGAACTAGGCTTATTTAGCCTGCAGAAGAGAAGACTGAGGGGGGATTTGATAGAAACCTTCAGCTACCTGAAGGGATGTTCCAAGGAGGATGGAGCTCGACTGTTCTCAGTAGTAACAGAGGATAGAACAAGGAGCAATGGTTTCGAGTTGCAGCTGGGGAGGTCGAGGCTGGATATTAGGAAAAACTTTCTTACTAGGACGGTGGTAAAACATTGGAATAGGCTACCTAGGGAGGTGATGGAATCTCCGTCTTTGGAGATGTTTAAGGCCCGGCTGGATAAAACTCTAACTGGAATAATTTTAGTGGGAGTGGTCCTGCTTTTTTTGGCAGGGGGTTGGACTAGATGACCTCATGAGGTCCCTTCCAACCCTATGGTTCTATGATTCTATGAACCAGCTGGAGGGCAGAACAGAAGGTGGGAAGCCCTCCAGCCACTGGGGGCTGGGGAAAAATAAGCCCTCCAGCCGCTGGGGGAGGGGGATAGGCTGGGAAATAGGGAAGGGGAGCTGCTGCTGCTGGGGGGGCTCTGTGGTCCCTGCTGCTCAAACAGTCCAAGAGTATTTCAGAGGTTTGAGAGCCTGCTACCCTCTTGAGGGGAGAGGAGGCCAGGTAGGCAGCAGCGGGGGGGTGGGGGTTGGTAATGTTAGGTTTCTCAGTCTATTGTGAGCTCAACCCCAGCTACAAGCAGCAATCTCTCAGTCTTTAGAGGCCTCCCCTCAGTGGTGGTAGTTTCTTCATGCAGAGGCAGCAAGCTCCAGATGGCAGCAGGCACAGCGGCAGCAGGGACTGGCTGGCAAGAGAAATGGTCTTCTCCAGGTAGTGGTGGTGGTGGTGGTGGTCCTTCAGTAACTGCCCCCACTCCCCACAGAGCAGGGGGATGGGTGGGAGAGAGACCAGCCAGCAGAGAGAGAGAGAGAAAGAGAGGTCTGACACACCCTTGGTTCCTCAAGACCAGGGGCGTCTCTGATGCCTGGCACACAGGGCCCGTGCCCTGAATCCTGGCGCCAGTGCCCTGGGTTCTGGTGGGGCCCCTGCCTCTCCCAGTCTCTGACCGGATCCGGCTGCTCCCTGCCCTGTCCCTGGGACATCAACGCTCCTGCTCAAGACAGTGCTACTACCTCTACAGCCCTGTGAAGAAACCATAAGGTATTTGCCTGGACTCCAGGTTAGCTAGCAGGCTGGAAACACTCACCCTCCCTAAAATGTAGAAGGATGTCTCACAAGCCCCAAACTAAAATAATGGAATCTTAAATAGCCATTACCACACAGGAAAGAGATCTTGGAATCTTTGTGGATAGTTCTCTGAAAACATTCACTCAATATACAGTCAAAAAAACTAACAACATGTTTGAAATCTTGAAGAAAGGAATAGATAATAAGAGAAAATATCATATTACCTCTTTATAAATTCATGGTACATCCATATCTTGAATATTCTGTGAAGATCCGGTGGCCTTATTTGAAAAAAGATGTATTGAAATTGGAAAAGGTACAGAAAAGGGCAACAAAAATGTTTAGGGGTATGGAACAGCTTCTATGAGGAGAGATTAATAAGACTGGGACTTTTCAGCTTGGAAAAGATATGACTAAGGGGGGATATGATAGACATCTATAAAATTATGACCTGTGTGAAGAAAGTAAATAAGGAAATGTTATTTACTTATAACACAAGAACTAGGGGGCACCAAATGAAATTAATAAGCAGCAGGTTTAAAATGAAGAGAAAAACATTTCTTCACCCAACACACAGTCAACATTTGGAACTCTTTGTCAGAGGATGCTGTGAAGGCCAAAGCTATAAAAGGGATAAGGAAAGAACTATACAAATTCATGGAGGATAGGTCTGTCAATGGATATTAGACAGAATGGGCAGGGATGCAAGACTATACTCCAAAGTGTCCCTAGACTCTGTTGTCAGATGCTGTGAATGGATGACAGTGGATGGATCAATTGACAATTATCTATTCAATTCATTCCCTCTGAAACATCTGCCCTGGCTAACTGTCAGAAGACATGATACTGGACATGACTGGACCATTCACCTACCCATATGGCCATTCTTACGTTCTTAATAAGAACTCAGCATTTTTAACTGACATTTCTATGGTCAGACTACTAGACCATATTGGTGCAGGGCGAATGGATTTTCTCCAGCTAGCCAGCTAACCCCTTTCCACCAATAGTCTCAATTTAGGTGATAATCATGATGCAAGTGAATAGAGATAAAACAAGGTTTGACTTCCTCTGTGCAAGACACAGGCACAGTCATATCTCTAGTCTGGAGTGCGTGAATGGGTAAGAGACATTTTTATCCACCCAAAATGTCCTGCATCCTCCCTGCTACCCCCACAACGAAAGATTAAAGTTAAAAAAAAATCAGTATATTACAAGCAGAAGCATGTGGACAGCTGATGGAAACAATAATAGTGGATGGGATGCACAGCTTCTTTCCCCTGGGTTTGGATCCAGGGTCAAATTGGATGCTACCGCAGGTGTGTACATCTTCATTGACTTCTCCCACTTAACACGGATGGTAAATGTGGTATGTAGTGACCAAAAGCTATTTCCTCTTCAAAGTTGTTTGGTGGCCTCTGTGCAATGAATCAGTAGGCCTCAGCACAATTCCCAGGGGATCCAGCTCACAGGAAACACCATCAGCATTAGGATTAAGTAGCCTCTTGTGGCTGGCTAAAGATGGCCAAGGACCGAAAGGGCCATGGAACCTGAACTTCCCTTCCCATTCTTGAAATGCCTCTCCCAGATCAGGACCCAAACTGATGACATGGGATAATAAAACATTGCACATAAAACGACCAGCTCTGTGCATAAAGAATATATATTCTTCAGTGCCTTTCACTAAAACTTTAAATATATCTATTATTTAAAACAAAACAAACCCTCAGCAGTTGGCAGGGCCAGTCCTTCCATAGAGGTGACCTAGGTGGTTGCCTAGGGTGCCAAGAATTAGGGGGTGCTAAAGGCTGGGCTTGTGCCAGCAAGCCTATCCCACCCTGCTCTGCTCCCTGCCCACAGCTGGACCCCCGCCCATGGAGCCACTCCCCAGCTGGGACTGGACCTCTGTCCACAGCCGGAACCCAGTGGCGGCACTGCTCCCTGCCTGCAGCCAGGGGGTGACAGGGGTGCCAAAATCACTGTTGGGCTAGAGCAGCACAAAACCTTGGGCTGGCCCTGGCACTTGGCAACATGGTGAAAAGTGTCTTTCCATCCAACCACTAGAACTTAAGCAGCAGTGAGAAATCTGTTAAAAGCCTGATTACAAACTCCTCAGTGCCTGAGATGTGCAACACCCCTAGATTGCTGGTAACACCACAGAAAGCTCTGGGCTCCTCAATGAAAAAGGCAGCATTTTAGAATATCTCTGGGCCACACTTCAGCATCACTTACTAATGATATTCCATATTCACATTCCAGCAGCAGAGGAATAAGCACAAAGAGATCATACATTGTAAGTCAGCCTTTGGGTGAGGGTAAGAGAGGGTGGAAGGGAGGAAGCAGAGGGAAAGCTTCAGGGGGTCATGGCCTCAGCCATCAGTCATCACAGTAGCTTCCTCACAGGAGACACCCTGTAATAGAAGCCAGCTAATTTCTTTAGAAATATCTCATTAGTCCCTCCCTTCCCAAGCTGCCTCTCTATTAAAATGTGATAAATGAATTCTGCCACTGCCCATTCTAGCCTGTCCCCTTAATGAAATGAAGATGCGTCATGGTGGCAGGCATTCAGGACAGAGATAATTATTCATGGGCCAGTGGAAGTATTGCAGTTGCTGAGCCCATAAGCGCTCCATTCATACTGGAGATAGGATGTCTTTGCTCTTGTCAGAGGACTCTGGAAAGAGAGAGAAGGACATGAATGCTCCTTAATTAAAAGACTCCACAAGCTCTGTTATTTTAGGTTCCCAGCCCTGTTTATGAGAAAATGTTGATGACAAACTGATGGTGATGACAACGAGGGGCAATGTGTTAGTGCTAGGCTTTCCCTTCTCAAAGACAATTGTGGTTTTGTGACAGACCCAGTGCAAGGGACAGTGCACACCTGTGCAGGTATCAGACTGTGATTTTAAGTGTGATCTGAGCCGAGTAATCTGTACCTGTACCTGTACCCGTACCTGGACATATTACTGTTCCCTCAGCTGGCTCAGCTACGCCTGCCAGCATGACAGAGATTGAGCTAAGGCAATGCTTGCTTCCCTCTAGGCCATGCTCCTAATAAGGAATAGCAGCTCCACAAAGACTACTTTACCCCTTCCCTCTTTCCATCATACTACTATTTGTGCTGCAGGCAGATTGCACAAGAGGCTATTCTAGTCTAAGGGGATGCTGTATGCTGTCTTACTGCTGTGTCTGATGGATAACATATCTCCCAATTGAGCCTTTGGGACCAGATTCAAATAGTCTTACCTTCAAATCAATAGGACTGTTTGAAAAGGAAGGTACTACACCGTGTAAGTAAAGGCAGCAAAATCTGAGCCTCTGGGCACAAGATGGGGCAGATGAATTGTCTTTCCCAATTCGCATATTATAAATACCTTAAATCTAGCAATAAAGGGAAAGTGCTGACAGAAATTGTGAATGCCTTTCTCTTCTCTGCTCCCACATCTCCCCAGGCACATATACACACATGTACCCTGCCGAGTTCTTCTACTACTACTACACACACTGCTGAGTTCTGAGTTCCACTGGGCATTTCATTTCTGACAGGCAGTTTGTGGGTCATAATGAATCTGAGAATTTGACTGACTTTTCTCGTAGTTCTTTGCCCTCTGAAACCTCAAGAGTGTCTTGACGTCTCTGCTGTTCTTCACAGCCGGCTAAGCTAGGCATTGATGTGTCTCCAGCTACATTGGCATTCCGTTTTATGCAAGACAGCAGCTTCTCCTGGATGAGCAGGATTTTAAGGGGGATAGGAACATGGACATGAATGAAGTGATACAGCAGGCAAATGAAAAATAATGCACATCATATATCACATTGGTCAGTGATGAAAAATCAACTCTTCTCATATCTTATTCTCAGAACAAGGGTATGTACTGAGATTTGAGTGAAATAATAATATCTGATTAATATATGTGCGTAATACCTGAAGTGAAGACAATCTACCTACGAGGAAAAGGATCCCAATGAACTGAGAGGCCATTATCAAGAAGTTTGACATGGATGATATCATCATGCTTCTTGCTAATGGCTTCACACAGAACCTGGGTCCATTCCCTTCTTAATTTTGCTCTCTTTTATTGCAATTCATTGTACTTTTGGGAGCCTGGCAATGAATACTCTGGCACCAGATACCACATCTGTGCTCCTCCCCAGGGATCAGTCACTGACTACCTTCTCTGCTTTATTCATGTCATTTTTTTCCTTAAGCATATGCATCGTGAATTAAACCTTGGGTACAGCTACACTTACCAAATATCCTTTTCATTTTTGCCATTTTCCCTGTTTTCTATTTTCCTGAAGTCTGATTGTGCCGGGACTTTCCTTACTACATTATAAAGCCGGTGTTCTACTAACAGTTAAAAAAAACAAGACCCCCCCCATGTCAATATGCATTTTGCACTGTGTTATGTTTTATTCTGGCAACTGAATGTTTAATTTATCTCACAGGGTATTTACATGGTCTAAGCTGGAGTCCAGGGTTTCATATTGGCTAGAAATGAATGAGAATAAGGTGATTTATTATTGCCAGGAATGTTCTGTCTTACACATATGTTTAATTCACTTGCTGAGAGACTGTGCGACGAACAGCTGAAGGCTGTTGGCTCCTGAGCAGAGTCTGAAAGCCGGAAACAGAGAGATTTTGATCTCTTCCTGAATCTCTTTTCTGTGTTTAACAGAAGTAAAGCCACATTAAGAAGATTCAAGTGGATGATTTGTGCTTCTCCAACAGATAACCCACCTCAGTCAAACCCCCACGACCCATACCTGGTCTTTAATTTCAAATTCGTCCCTAGTTGTAGGAATATTCTGTGATGTCTGACATAATCTCAAACTACCCTTTCTCTCCATATCTCCATTTAAAGGTTTCATCAGAAAGACACACATGCACAGAAAAAACTGCATGGCGATCCATTTATCCACCTCATAAAGAAGAACTGAGTAAATGATGGTGGAATTTGAATCAATGGTTCTAGTCTAGAAAGCCTGTTTGATGGAATTCAACTACTAAGAGACTGATTCTGTATTTCTTATTCAGAAGAGAGGTCTATGTGTTGTATTCAGGCTGCACGTCATGCTCTGTGCACCCTGGTTGTACAAAAATATCAGAATCAAACATTTTAGATCAAGCTTTTACTCTGAAAAATAAATAAAGAGTTCAGTGCAGCGAACAGTGTTGCTCTGAGCTGGCGAGTTTGCTTCTTATCATGCAGAGACTGTAATAGCTACAATCTTGAGCTTTCTCTCTTAGTGTGGGTGCCTTTCTAAAGGCCAGATTCATTAATTCACAGTGGCTTCTTTGTGCCATTCAGGCGTCACATACAGGCTGTAATCTGTCTGAAAATGACCTGCAGCTGACAATTTACCTTTTGGCAAAGAACCCCCAGCATGACTTATCAGCTCAGCAGCCAGCTCTTCCTTTGTGCACCCTCCTTGTGACCTGTTTGAAGAAACATGCCAATGATAGGAGTCACAGTGGAGAGGAACTATGCTATGTTAATTCTCCAGCGGCCTGGGGTTCTTTAAGGAGCTTAGTTGAGTTGTGGACCTTCAAGCAGCCTAGGCAATGGTTAAAGTTTAATTTGATGGGCCCTGGAACCCTCCTAATCTCCAGGCCACCTTCCCATATTGTCCAGACCTCCTTCATGCATGTGCAGGCCCCAGTTATAATATGAGCACAAAACAAACTCCTTGAACCCCGCCAGCTCTTTCCTCACAAATAAAGTACAGCCTCAAATCCACAACATCACCCCAACCTTGTCCACTAGCTCCCACACCAGACTGTTCTTTCCCAATGTCCTCCTCAGCCCCCATCCCCATTCCCTAAACTTTGTGCCCCCAAGCCCCCACTCCAGCCCTCTTAACCCCCCATCGCCAGTCTTCACTTCAGCCCCCCAACCCCCTCCACATCTCCCTAGCCCCCACTCCAGGCCCCCAACTTCCTCCATCCCTCTCCAGCCCCCCACCCAGTCCCCACTCCAGCCTTTCATAATTCCCTCTACCACTACCCAGCCCCCACTAGACCTTGCCCAGTCTCCTTGTCCCCATGCCCCCCTCCACTACTCCCCAGCCCCCCATCCTGACTTGGTGTGAACAAGCAACACCGATTACCCTCCTGCTGCTATTAGTTCCTTCCTACCTTGCTCTGTGACCACAGCTCCCAGCCCGGCCACGTGGGCTCCGTTCACACCAGTGCTCCTCCTCCACTATGGAACTGGCACAACATCATGCCCACCAGCACCCTCTCTCCTGGCAGCACCAGCCACCATCACGCTGCCTGAATGCAGGCTTTCCACACAGCAGGTGCCTGGGCTGTTTCCAGGAGCCAGACCGAGCCCAGCTGCCCTAAAGCTGCCCTAAAGTTGCCCTGCTGCCATCTGGCCGCGCCTGCCCTGGCTTTGCAGCTGCCCTGCTACCTACCTGGAATGGAAGCTGCTGATCACCCCTTGTCCACCAAGCCTCCAAGTGGCCAGTTGGCTGCGGAGTGAGGGGCATGGTGGATTGGAATGGGCCAAGAGCAACTCACAGGCAGCCCCAGGGCCTGGTGGACTCGGAGTGATCAGACTGGGAAGGGGGAGGAGATTCGGCCCACCACAGCCAGGGCACCTGGCAAAAACATACATCAAGCCTCAGCTTCCCCCCACCATGGGTTAGCCTCTGCTTCCCCATGCCCCACTTGCCAGTGCTGCCAGGGGTTAAAGTAAGGGGAACACACAAATGCTGAGTTCTGCCCCATTATTCTTCTTTTAGGGGCCTTGGAACACTGATCCCTAAAATTTGTTGGCCCTGGAACAGCATTCTGGTGCATTCCCCCTTACTTTAACTGCTGAGCTTAGCCACAGCTGTAAGTGATCAGAGGTAGGACTGACCCTGATGAGATCAGTGGGTTCTGGATCCCCACTCTCCCATCAGAGCAGAGAATACAATGATTCCACTACCTGGAAAAAAATGAATCCAATGTCATTGAAGCCTAATTTATATACCAGCATTTGCCTCAGGTTTTCTTTGGCTCGAGTTGTACTATAGGGCCAATGTGATAATGATGTTTTCTTTTTTAGCAGAATCCTCCATCCCTGTTGCTGGGGTGGTGTAACTTCATCAGAGGCAGTGTTGGAGGGGGTAGGTGCAGCGGAGTAAATGAAAGTTCTATATAAAACGGTTGTGTTTTTCTCTCATGTTACACAGTTTCTCTTTGGCAATTACAAATCTATGTTGAGAAGTACTGGAAGCAGTACCTAGTTCTTGTGTCAATAAAGCCTTATACTGTTATAGTATTCTTTTAAAGTAAAGCTTGTATCATTTGCATTTAAGTGTATTAATTCAGTATGTGGGTGTGAGAAGTAGTCAGTTATGTTACAGGACATGTTGCATTTGTTAGCATCTTGAGAAATTGCCATTGTCACCATTGTTAACACATTTTTACAATTAGCATGGGCGAGGGAGAGAGATTTTTCTTCATTAATGCTTCTTTATCTTCCTCTCATTGTCCATCCATTGGATTCTTCCTGCTCATGCTCAGCAGGTTGGCTAGCTCCCTCCAGCACTGCTGCTGCTTTCACCCATTGGGGTGAAAATTCTCACCACTTTGTTTGAAATAATTCCCAAGGAGTTTTTTTTTCTCTCTCCAAAATGTGAATGACTGCAGCATTTGATTCTTTATGCTGATAAGGATTGCCAAAGAAAACTTTATTTGGAGTCAAGGATATCTAGGCTAACTACTACACAAAGTCATTCAAGATCTTATGTTCATGTAGTACAGGCTAAGGCACTCTCATCCCCCAACGTACCAAACTGCCTGGAAATCAATGTATCCACTCTAGAGATATGGAGGACCTGACTTAACACTCCTAGATTTCAACATATGGGCTTGAAATGGCTGCATGCTCTACCCTCAGGTAAAATCCAAGCCATATGAAAGTCAATGGGAGTTTTGCCACGGACTTCAATGAAACTAGGCTCTCATCCCTAAAGTTTGGGTCACTAACCCTATCCTAAGTGTGGTTCTTAGAAAAATCACCATGTAAAAATGGCATTCCCTTGCTCAACAGATCTGCATGCTTTATGGACTCTGAATTACCCAGCCTCCATTTAGCTTAATGGCAAAAATCAAGTTTTATATCTTTTACTCCTGTTAATTATGCAGAGCTAGCAAGCTCTGGGTGGGAGCTGGATTCTGTTTTGACTCATGCATCATGAATTCAATTATTACCTAATTTCCAAGCAAAGCACAGGACAAGTCTCTCTGCAGTTAGTTGAAGGCAATAACAAAGCACGGATGTGCGCAAAGGTGGAATTTAAAGGCAATATGTGAATATTTTCTCCACTTCTGGTTTCCCATTGAACAGAGAGAGCTAAAATACCCTGGGAAGATCATTCATGGGGCATTTCTGCTCAAGATTGTCTGCAGGGGTGTCAGAAATCCCATGATAAAACCTCTTTTTTAATGAGATTTCTGGCCCACCTTTGTAAATGAGACATGTCTGGATAATTTTAAACCTTGAGTTCCTATCTGAACATAAATTAAATTTCACCCAGCAAAGGAAAACTTAGAGGGATCCTTTTTCTAGCACATTAGTCAACCAATAATGACCCACCAAACCACTATTTCTGACAAGTGAATGACCCGCTAAAAGAGCTGTTGGATTTGAGCCTCGACTCACTGGATTGCCTTCCCTGTCATTTATTCTTTAGTTAGTTGTTATAAAATGTACATTTATGCAGCTGAAGGAAATAAGATTTATCCCTACTTTCAGAGAAATTCTGAGTGGCCATGACATGTATCCTAGCAATAAACATGGACTCCTAGGTATCTACCTAATTTACTTACTGTAGTTCCATTACTGTGGAATGCAAGTGTCTCATAATCTTTTTAATGTGTTTTCCCTCACCACATCACCGTGAGGTGGGAAAGGGTTGCTGTTCCCGTCTTACAGATAGCAAACTGAGGTGGCGAGGGTACGGCTCATGAAGCTTAGAGCATACATTTTAGGATCTGAGCCTAAGTAGCTTCCCAAAGTAACATAAGGAGTCAGTGGCAGAGAAGACCCAGGTCTCAGACTAGTGCCCTTAACTACTGGACCATCCTTCCTCTCTTTTGGACAAGACTGATCTAATATTAAGGATCCCAAAGCAACACAAACAGCAGGGAGAGAATATAATTGAATGTGATTGTTTGCCATGTTTCCCATGTAAAGTTATTTTTTTTAAATAGAGGAAAATGGCAAAATAACCTGTGTGCCTCCTAGATCAAATCCAAAGTTGATGGCAAAAGTATGGCTCCAGATGAGAATTTCTTATTATATCAGTGCACTAGGAAAGGCCAAGGACTGATTGGGTCAAGAAGACTGGGATCACCTTTATAGGTGGTACCTCCAGGGCAAGGCTGAGAACTTTGCTGAGGCAGCATAAGGTCCTTGGGCTGAATGTGTCCAAAATATAACTAGGGACCATGAACTTTCAGGGCTTCCCTACCACAGAAGCTTTCTCTAGCACTTCATTTACTTTTAGGAATGAATGTTAGCTTTCCTAAGGAAGAAAAATGGTAAGACACTGGACAACCATCATTCTGGGCACCCACATTCATCAGAGAACATTATCTCAGCCATGTGGATTAACATCATAATAGAGCATTGTCAGAGAATCAGTGTCTCCTGCTCTGACAATAAACACTTTGTTTCTTATGTAGCAGCAGGAAACAAACAAGTAGCTCTGATACATTAATGCCTTAATCCATTCTCATTATCTCTCAACTCAAGAGAGCACCAGAGCTCTCCTCATGGTAAGATCTCTCATGGAGTGTCTATGGGGTATATGGGTGTGGGAGTGTCATCCTTTCACATCATAGCAGGGAAATGACTGCTGCTTATATGCACTTGACACATGGTAAATGTTACTATAAATATCCCTTCCAAATGAATTATCTATTAATTTGCTAAGTGCAAACAAAATGAAACGAGTTCCTTCCCTGAAAAGTTCATGCCTATTCAAGATTTCATATTTGTCATGATACTAAACAGCATGTCCTCTTAAAATTTGTGGGTAGCAGCAGGGCTAGAACAAAGATATTTGTGCTGCAAATACAAATGGAGAATCTCCTTTAACTGTTAGCAGTGTACAGTGTATGATACATAGCTGATGAGGAGACAGAAGTGAGGCATATCTATACTAACCAGCTGATTGCTGTATCCATCAACTTGTTTTAATGAGACTACCACTATCCAGTGGTTCTCCTAGGTAATGTATACTGCTAAAAGGAGACCTACAACAACATTAAATGCTGGCCTCAGTATGGTTTTATGAGTGTTGGAACTGTCAGTAATTTAGTTTTCTACTAGGAAAGCAATAAAACAAGCATGTTATAAAGTGGGTTATCACTATCTGTTAAGAGTAAAGAACATGAAGACCAGGCAGAAGTGTGGGGGTGTGAGTGAGAAAAGGCACCAGCTTCCAAACCTATGGAGTCCCACCTGGGGTTTCTATCTTCGATGGAAAGTCATGAGAGTTTGGCAGCTTCAACCAAACATCCTATTACTCTTGTAATTGCTTCACAATCCCCTGAATCAATCTGACACCAACATGTGTCAGAAATAGCAGAGGCCCAGGGCTAAAGCAGCAGGGTTGATGTTAAGTCAAAATTGACTTTCACAGCTCCTGGCTACAGTGTCTCTGACTCTTGCTGCCAGAGCACTCAGCCCTCCCACTACAACACACTAAAATTCATCTCCAAAGTGTTAATATAAAAGGAAGGGAAATGCCATCATATTTTATCATCAACACATTTAAAAGGGATAAGAGCTTCCTTGACAGACACAGTAATGCAACTGGTGATCAATTAACTGTCTCTTTTCTTTATTTTAGATGGTCCAGAACTCAATTAAATTATAAAGGGGCAAGTTAAAATACTGTGCCCTGTGGTGTTCCTGCAAATGTAGCTTTGATGATTTAAGGCCTCTTCTATGTGATGGTTACCTGCTTGTTAACATGGGTTGCTTACCAATCTAATCCACCACAAGCAAGGTTTCCATGTCTCCTGAATTTTATGGGTTGCCCAAGATGCACTGGAGTATTTGTCTTGTCTGGAATGATCACTGAAAGATATCAGGACAGCTGTGAATTTATGCTGGGATACAGTGAAGTTGATCACAGAATGGAATGAAGTGAAGCAGGGCTACTGAGGGCCAAACTTGAGCATAAAATAAGCAAGCAGACAACTGGAATCCTGGTTGGGGGGAGGGCATATTTTCTAATGCATGGGCCATCTTCATCACCATCTCTAGTAACAGGACTAGAAATGGGAAGTTGTGAAATTCCCTCCTCTGACAGCTCCAAGACCTGGAGATGCTGTCCTTTGCTCAGTTTCACCCCATTATTCTAGTTATACTCTCTGGCCTCTACCCTAGGAACATTGCATGTCTTCCTCTCCTTGGGATGAAACTCTCATGGACTTAAATTGTGTATGTATGCTTCAAATACATGGAAAGACTAATTCTAAAACTATTATGGTGATCATTTGACCCATGTATATATTTTAGTTTCTTAGCATCTCCTCCTTTCTCTGTCCTTCTAATCCATAATTGTATTTGGGAGAGTATCATCTTTAAAACTGATACTTTGAACAACTTGAAAACATATTTTGTACAACAAATGAAGGAATCTGAGCCTGCCACCAATGTTCAGAGTTTGTTTATTCTATTTTGCATGCATTTTACACCCAAATAATTGGAAAATAACTTCCTCATGCATTTTCCATGGCAGGGGCAATATGATACAGCTTAAGCCTAGAAACACCTGAAGATGCATTTGAAAGTGAAAGGAATCTATTTCCAATAGAAATAGATAGTGCTGCAAAGCAGAAAGATTAAAAAGAAGCCACATTCCTCACCAGAGATGGCTGCATTTCATTGATAGTAACATGATTCATGCACATGATTTGCATAGCCTTTAAATACATAGGAATTAAAGATGTCACTCTCAGTATAAGTTTTCACAACTTTACTCATACAGATCTGTCTATCTATCAGTTATTCATCTGACCCAAATAATCACTGTGATTACCTTATTTGCTTGTATGCAAATTGATCTTGATTTCCGCAAACAAATTTGAGCTTATGAGTTAGCCATGGACAGTTCACTTTGACTGCCTGTCATTTGAGGTGTGTGACAGGTTACCCAAGGCACATGATCCAAAGGGGTAGCTGTGTTAGTCTAGTTCAGCAACACAAACAAGGAGTCCTCTGGCACTTTTAAAGACTTACAGATTTATTTATTGCATAAGCTTTAATGGAAGAAAATCCCACTTCATCAGATGCTTTGAAGATGAGGGAAATTACAGAATGGGGGGAAATAAATGCAGGGGAGTGTACATCATGGGAACAGGTTACACTGTAACAGAAAATAAAAATAGTTGTTAGGATTCAAACACTGGGAAACAGCATACAGAGGAAGATGAGGTCAAATTTCCAGTTGTAATACAAGAAAAAAACAAGGTCCTGATTAAGACCTGAAGCAATGCAGCCGAATTTGCAAATGATTTCAATTTCCCTAGCTTCTCTTTGAAGCCTTGATTTAGTATTCATTTGTGTAAGCACAGTGTTTGAATCTTTACAACTATTTTGATTTGCTGTTACGACGTGACCTGTTCCCATGACATATACTCCCCTGCATTTATTTCCCCCCATTCTGTAATTTCCCTCATCTTCAAAGTGTCTGATGAACTGAGATTTTCTCCCATGAAAGCTTATGCAATAAATAAATCTATTAGCCTTTAAAAGTGCCACAGGACTTCTTGTTTGTTTCGCTAAGGCATGTGGTATTTATTGTTTCTGTTCCCTGACAGCAGTGGTTCCCAACCTGTGGGCCGTGGACCCCTGGGGAGGCCGCAGAGTGGCTCCAGGGGTCCATGGACGTGCTGGGAGCTGGGGCCAGGTGCTGCCGGGGTCTCCGGTTGCTATGGAGATCCAGGCTTCTGGCCAGCAGGGAGCTTCCCGCAGGCAGGAAGTTTTTAAAACTCCTGCACCCTAAGCATGCAGAGCATGTTCAGGGAAAGTAGCCTGAGGGGCAGCCAAATGCCTGCAGCTCCAGTGGCCAGGTAAGTGGGGGGGAAAGGGGCAGAGAACTGGGAGGGAATGGCTGCAGTGCTGCTGCCATGACCCCATCTGCCTGCCCAGGAGCGGGGCCACCATGGCAATGGGTCAGTCCGTGGGAGCTGCCGTGGCCCCATTCTCCTGCCGGGGAGCCACAGCTGCTGCAGAGACCCACCTGCCCAGGAGGAGAGCATTGTGGGCCACATTCTGCCTGTGGCAGTGCCAGACACCTTCAGGGGTCCTTGAAGATTATTTGGGTTTTTTTTATGGCTTACAGGATGGATGAAACTTTTAAATTAGGAAAATAAAGAATAAAAAATAGGCTTATTCATGTATGATTGCCCTTGTCCACAGTCAAATATGTATTCATGAGAAGAACATTTTCAGGAAAGCCTGTAAAAAATGAGGAGTACAATGATAGGTGACAGAAACAGCCTTTGTGAAGCTGAAGTAATATCACTGACTTGCCAGCATTTGACCAGCTCTGCTCTCTGCCAGTCTCTCCACCTAAAGATACATCTAGACTGACTGTGGCAAATTAGCCACCGTCTGCTTGGCATTCTGGGTGTGGTTCGCAGTGAGTTAAACTCGCTGCGCTGTTCCCGGAAGTCAGCCCCAGAAGTGCTGTGGGCCAGGGAACATAGGGGAAAGCCAATCAGAAGGGATTTGTGGCTGGCTTTTGCTGGATGTGTACTGGTGGCTTACAAAGTTGCCAACAGTTACACAAGGAATTTTATGTTCCTTGCATAACTGGCTGTTGACTGACACTGAAAAGCCCTCAAGTACAGATTAGGGCTTACTGTTTCTAATGTTTGCATCAGTGTGGTATCAGAGCACATCTTTTGAGCATTGCATAAGGCAGTGGTTCCCAACCTTTTCAGTAACACGGCACACTTCAATGAGACAAACAATTCCACAGCACACCCACTGATACCTTGCTTTTAATTTGCTGATTAATTTTCACAATTTTTGAGTTGTAATTTTGGTTGGATAGAACATTGGTTAAGATGATACAGTGTTTGTTTATGGCACACTTCAGCAGTTCTCATGGCACACTGGTTGAAAACCATTGGTGTAGGGGATCAAGAGACAAATACCATGTTATAAAAGTCTTGCTAGCATATTATCTGTGCTCTGAGGAATAAGCATTAGTGCTTCTAGGTAGAGCACAGCCAGGATGCAACCAGATGGGAAACAACTTTCTCCCCTCTCCAGGTTCATTTTCTGTGGATTCCTTTATTCTCTGCAGATCTGACCTGAACCATAAGCAAGTACTTGGGGCTTGTGACACAAGTCATTTGCAGCTAATGATCCAGTCTCTCTCTCTTATTTTGGGGCCGGTATAGAAGTGGTCACTGCTTCTGGCACAATGAGGCCCCACAAATCATCTTTCCCCTACTGTGTCTGTGGGGCTTTTGTATGCGACTGGCAATGGAAATCAGAATCCTAAGGCTCCTTACATAATTTCTCACATACCGTCAAAGAAGCATTAACCGAGGCAGAAACTGTAATGGACTATTCTTTTCCAGCTGTGCTGGAAGCCTATATATTCTCCTGATGCATGAAGAGGGGAGCAAGTGGATGGTGGGTGGGGTGGGGCAGATCTATGGATTATAGCTGTCAAGCTGGAACCTGCTCTCAGGGAATGAAATAGAAGATTTCTGGGAATGAGCAGACTGCGTTAGGTCAAAAAAAGAAATGACTTGATCATCTCCCCAAACTAAAAAGACAGCTAAAAAGGGCTTTCACAGAATTACAGATTTTTTTTTAAGTGGAAAAGGCCTATTAGATCTGCTAGTCTGTTCCCCCTTCCCTGCCTGATATTACAGGGTTGTTCCCTGCAGTCCATTCCCCAGTGCATCAGACAGTCTAGTTTTAAATGATCCAAATGAATGGGCTGTTGCAGCTTCCTTTGGAGAGATTATTCCACAATCCCAATAAATCTTGCCCTTAAGAATGTTTCCAGACATTCGTGCTCAATTTTCCCAAATTCAGTTTCATCGCCTTCCTCAGGCTGAAGACAAGCTCTGTCAACTTTCTTCTTTTCAATTTTTTTTCTTTCTTCTATAGTTACAGTCATGATGAGAAGCAGAAGGAGCAAAATGCTTCAAGAAATATATATTTCTCTTCTGGTATTTTCAGTACAACTAAAGTGCAGAACTGGAAATCTGACTAGAATATCTTTTCTCATGAGATTTCCAGTATGATTCCTACGTTGCCTGCACTCATTTTCCTTCCCCTTTAATTAACTTCACAGCGTTTCCCTTATCTTTAAAGTCCTGCAAAATTATACCTCAGTCCACAGCTTGGATGTGATTTCTCCAGGCATGACAGTTTGCAGACGCAGCTGCTCTCACAACTGGAGATAGACCAACTCCACATTACCTGCCGGACTCAAGAAGAAGCCCCAGAAGAACAACTAGATGTGCAGCCAGCACCTGAAGCTGGAACTACACTACCACCCCCTCCATTACAGAACACAGCAGCTGATATGAGACATAAGATCATGGATAAACTAGCTACAGTCAACCCTCGAGACCGATTACCAAGGCTCGTTGGAGAAGTACCATCAGATAGTATGCTAGAAGATGCCAATAGAGCCCTAATGACACTTCCTACTACCACCATCACTGAAACTAATGAACTGGTATACGCTACAGCCTCTGTAATCCTGGAGATGCTTGGCTACACAATCAAGAAGAACAGCAGTACATACCCCCCCTGGAAAATGAGGTTGGAGGATAAGATCAAGGCAACCCGGAGAGAAGTTAGCCGGCTGGTGGAACTACAGAAGGGTGTAGAGATTAAGGATAAGACTCGGCTACTGAGAAAATACAAGGGCCTGACTCCATCTGAAGCCCTAGAGACTGCTAAGCAAAAGCTCACAGCACTGGCTACCAGGCTAAGGAGATACACTAGAGAAGCAGAGGCCAAAAAGATAAATGC
The DNA here is from genome assembly GCA_007922195.1 of Podocnemis expansa. Classification (NCBI taxonomy): domain Eukaryota; kingdom Metazoa; phylum Chordata; order Testudines; family Podocnemididae; genus Podocnemis; species Podocnemis expansa. The sequence continues at coordinate 31,274,194 of ML681963.1, forward strand.
CCTGTTCTCCAAAGAACCATCCAAGGTGTACTCCCAACTGCAGTGCAACAACACAACAACAGCAGAGCCACCAACAGCAGAAACTGAACAGTACTGGAAGAACATCTGGGAGAAAGAGAAGACTCATAACACCAGTGCAAAGTGGCTGCAGGACCTGAGAACAGACCACAGCAATCTCCCAGAACAGGAACCAGTCACCATCACAGTAGCCAACATCCAACAGCGGGTCAAGAACATGAAGAGCTGGACAGCACCTGGCCCGGACATGATCCACACCTACTGGCTAAAGAAACTAACAGCAGTGCATGAACGCCTAGCAGCACAGATGAACCAGCTGCTAGCAGCAGGCTCCCACCCAGACTGGCTAACACAAGGAAGGACAGTGCTGATCATGAAAGACCCCCACAAGGGAACAGCACCATCCAACTACCGGCCAATAACCTGCCTCCCCACAACATGGAAAGTCCTATCAGGCATCATAGCCGCCAAGCTACAGGACCACGTGGGCCAGTACCTGAGCACAGCTCAGAAGGGCATTGGGAACAACACCAGAGGCTCAAAACACCAGCTGCTCATAAATAGAGCAGTCGCCCAAGACTCAAGGTCTAGACAGACCAATCTGAGCACAGCTTGGATTGACTACAGGAAAGCCTACGACTCAATGCTACACACATGGATCTGTGAATGTCTGGTGCTATACAAAGTCAACAGGACACTAAGGACCTTCCTCAAGAACTCAATGGGACTGTGGAAGACAACACTGGAAGTCAACTCAAGACAGCTTGCACAAGTGGCCATCAAGTGCGGCATATACCAAGGTGATGCGCTGTCCCCGCTGCTGTTCTGCATTGGCTTGAACCCCCTCAGCCAGATAATCACAAGGACTGGATACGGATACAAGTTCAAGAGCGGAACTACCATCAGCCACCTCCTCTACATGGATGACATCAAGCTGTATGCTAAGAATGAACGAGACATCGACTCGCTAATCCACCTGACACGGATCTACAGTGAGGATATTGGGATGTCATTCGGACTGGAGAAGTGTGGCCGGATGGTAGTAAAGAGAGGAAAGGTAGTCAAGACTGATGGGGTGGAACTACCAACAGGCCACATAGCAGACATACAGACCAGCTACAAGTACCTTGGCATCCCACAGTCACATGGGAACCACGATGAGGAGGCAAGGAAGACAGCAACGTCCAAGTACCACCAAAGGATAAGACAGGTCCTGAAGAGCCAGCTCAATGGGAAGAACAAGATCCACGCCATCAACAGGTACGCCCTGCCAGTATAGTGAGCTGGCCAAAGGAGGACATGGAGGCTGCCGATGTGAAGACCCGGAAGCTCCTCACAATGTACGGAGGTTTCCACCCCAAGTCCAACACCCAGAGACTGTACGCCAGCCGGAAAGAAGGCGGGCGGGGTTTGGGGAGTGTCAAAGCCACTGTCCTGGATGAAGCCCAGAGCATCCAGGAGTACATCAGTAAGATGGCACCCAAAGATGAGCTGCTGAGAGAATGCCTGAGGCAGCAGCAGCAGACATGGGAGGAAGCTCAAGCAGAAGAAGTGGCATGGCAAGACAAGACCCTGCATGGGATGTACCATCGACAGATAGCTGAGGTGGCTGACACTGGGAAATCCTACCAGTGGCTGGAAAAGGCTGGACTAAAAGACAGCACTGAGGCACTGATCATAGCAGCGCAAGAAGAGGCACTGAGCACCAGATCCATTGAAGCAGGGGTCTACCACACTAGACAGGATCCAAGGTGCAGACTGTGCAGAGAGGCCTCAGAGACAGTCCAACACATAGTGGCAGGATGTAAGATGCAGGCAGGAACAGCATACACTGAACGGCACAACCAAGTAGCTGGCATTGTGTACAGGAACATCTGCACGGTGTATGGGTTAGACCCTCCCAAGACCAGATGGGAAATCCCACAGAAGGTCGTAGAGAATAACAGGGCTAAGATTCTGTGGGACTTCCAGATCCAGACGGACAGGCAGGTACTGGCCAATCAACCAGACATCGTGGTAATAGACAAGGACCAGAAGACAGCAGTGGTGATAGATGTAGCAGTACCAAGTGACAGCAACATCAGGAAGAAGGAGTATGAGAAGCTGGAGAAGTACCAGGGCCTGAAAGAGGAACTAGAACGGATGTGGAAAGTGAAGGCCAAAGTGGTCCCAGTGGTGGTAGGAGCACTCGGGGCTGTGACTCCTAAGCTGGGAGAGTGGCTCCAACAGATCCCAGGAACAACATCAGAGCTCTCTGTCCAGAAGAGTGCAGTGCTCGGAACAGCTAAGATACTGCGCAGAACCCTCAAACTCCCAGGCCTCTGGTAGAGGACCCGAGGTTGAGGATGACACATACCACCCATAGGGGTGAGAGGGGAATTTATTTTATATATATTTCTCTTCTGGTATTTTCAGTACAACTAAAGTGCAGAACTGGAAATCTGACTAGAATATCTTTTCTCATGAGATTTCCAGTATGATTCCTACGTTGCCTGCACTCATTTTCCTTCCCCTTTAATTAACTTCACAGCGTTTCCCTTATCTTTAAAGTCCTGCAAAATTATACCTCAGTCCACAGCTTGGATGTGATTTCTCCAGGCATGACAGTTTGCCTGTTCGGTTCCTTCCCTTATCCCTCTCTCATATTCATGTCTACTATCATGCTGCCAGCTATCAGGAGACTAACTTCCATTTCCAGTATATCAGGCCCCACGGTGTGTCAATCAAAAAAACCTCCTAGAGATGTTTTCCCTCCTTAGACAAGAAAGTACTAATGCTCATCAGCATATGAGCTGGGATAGGGGGAAGTGGGTAAGTATATAAAATACAAAACATAATGAGCAGATATTTACACAATTATTCAACATTTCAAGCCATCACTTCTTCTGAGATTCACCAGTACATCTTTTCTTGCAGATATTAAATTCCTCTGACCAGGACCAATCAACTAATTTATTTATTTATTGAATTTATTTACTTAATAGCCTTCCAATGGGAATAGCAGGGATAAAAGCTAAGTGGCTTCAAATCTGAGCTGGACAAATTTATGGGGAGGGTGGGATGATGGGACAGCCTAATCAGGCAATTAACTCAGCTTTGACTGCTAGTGGTCAAAATGCCAATAGCCTGTGAAGGGATATTAGATAGGGTGAGTTCTGAGTTGGTACAAAGAAATCTTTTTTGGGTGTCTGACTGGTGAGTCTTGCCCACATGCTCAGGGAATGGCTGATCACCATACTTGGGGTCAGGAGGGGACTTTTCCCTAAATCAGATTAGCAAGGACCCTGGGGGATTTTTGCTTACCCCTTTGGGGCATGAGTCACCTTAAGTGGTTTCTCCATACCTTGAAGTCTTTAAACTATGATTTGGGGACTTCAGTGACTCAATCATAGGTTAGATGTCTATTGCAGGAGTAGGCAGGAGGTTCTGTAGCCTGCATTGTACAGGAGGTCAAATTAAACTGTACAGAAAGTCAGATTAGATGATCATATTGGTCTCTACTGACCATGAAATCTATGAACCTATTTCATTTAGAGGGGTAATTCCACACTTAACAGATAATAAATAACAGCTACCATTAGTGAATGAATAGAAAAGAAAGAGTGCAGATATTTAAATAGAATAATTAGCATCTGGGACTGATATTTGTCATTGGTGTCACATGTCTGTCTAATTTCCACTTTTTGCTAAGACGGCAAAAGTCAACAGCAACAACAAAACCAGATAGTTCACTTACAATTGGTGCCAGAGTCACTGCATTTCATGATCTGTGTCTCTTCTCCCTTTGTGTTATTAAAAACATAAATGGCAATATAATGTTTATTGGTGGAGTGTTCAACCAGTGTCACCCAAAAAAGGCTGGTATTATTTGCGTGCAATTACTATCTATCTTTCTGTCGCCTCATCCCTCACCAAGAGAATGTACATTGTGACTCTAGTCAAGTGAAACTCTGAGTGTCAGCTTCAGGGTAGATAGCAGTGACACTGCCACATACTCAGAAAAGCATATTTGATCTTTCATTTAAACTTGTCAACAAACATAAAGGATTCTCCGTTTGCAGCTTTTCCTCCTGTGCTTTTCTTGGCTGTTCTTTCTCTCTATCTCCCTTCAATGAAATTGGAATCCACACAAAAAAGTCTATTTGATATTTTGGGTTGCAGAAACAGAGGAGCAGATGGTATCAGAGGCTGATGGAGCTCTGCAGAAGCTCCCAAATAAAAGAACAAGAGGGGAGAAAAAACAGTTGTTAAAAATCCCCACTCTAAGTGGGGGGAAAATAAAAAAAAAAAAAGAGACAAGAGAAGAGAAAAGTCTGCAAAATCTGCCTACAAATTAAAACGTTCATTGTGGGATACCATCATACATATTGGAATGTTGGTGTTTGAGTGACGATTCATATGGGGTTAGGTTCTGAGCAGTTGTGGATTGACTTTTAAATCCACCATTTAATGATATAGACCCTGATCCTGCCATTGACAGTGTGTAAGCAGAGTTCCGTACCTGCATAGAGCTCTGCTGAAATTATTAGGGTCTCACATGGCTGCAGCAATCCATTGAGGTGCTACCAACTGCAGAGTTAAGGCCATAGCTTGCTATGAAACATACTTCCTCAGACAAAGTTACATGTGGGTAATGGGGATATCTGAAGCAGAGAAGTACCATGTTCTCAGAAAGAAGAATCTTGCCCTTGATTGCCACAAAACTGTCCTGATAACTGAACCTACAAATTTACCTGATTGTGAGCTCAACTTGTGTGTAAGTGACTGTAAATTCGTAAGGTGCCACAATAACCTATAACAACAAATGTTGATGAGAGAAGTTATGAAAGGGAATCAGAATGAATAAGTCCAAACAACTCCTGACATAACTCAAGGACAGTGTTACTTAGTGTGAGCTTCACCATCACCGCTGCCACCCCCACCATCTCCTGGAATCCTAGGCTTTTTCCTTTCAAATCCTGAGAGATGACCTGACCAAATCAGACCAAAGAGAGGAAACCAGACAACACTGCCACCTCTACTGGCTCCAGATAAATCCTGAACACCACATGAGGTGCAGTGGGATTGCACTTCAACAGCAGCAGCAGCAACAGCTTTAGCCATTTTAGTTAACTTCTTCTCCTCTTCCCCTGCAAGGGCAGTTATTGTCATCTTTGATACCATCTAAGAGAATGTAAAACAAGGGTGGGTGGGCACACTTTCTAAAAGCTCTCTCCAGGAAAATGGAAAGGGAGCAAAAGATGCTGTTAAAATGAAAGTCTTACTCAGCACTTTACATTTCAAATGTTTTAAATTGTTCTTTCCTTCTTTTCTTTAATAAAAGATTAAAGGCATCTTTAACAGTGTCTTTGCCATGGTACTAAGTAGGCTGAGGTATCTGTATACCAAACCCAAAACTTTATTTGAAACCATTTAATGTTGCACTGTGACTGTGTTGTAACACCTTACACTCATGTATTATACCTAAATTAATACAACAGAACCCAGCACAGATCAAAGAAGGAAAGTCCCTCCATAACAGCACCTTCCTTTCCAGGTGTATGAACAGTGTTCCCCACACAAATCTCCCCTTTATGTTCATTGACTTCAGAGGCAAACTCTCTGGACTTTCTGTTTACAGAATCTCAATCAAAGTCTTGTTTCCAATGACTTTTAACGGAGCTGTGTTAAACGCTGGAAGGGAGCCATCTTACTATAATGAAAGTGCAACAACTTCAGTACATTTGTGATGTTCACGGTCTGTGATGGGAGCTTGGTGGTAGAACTGGCTGGAAAATGGTCAACATTTTTGTGATTTATAAACAATAACAAAAACATTGAACTTTCAAAGAATTTTAACTAGGGCTAGTTGCAATATTCTGCCTGGCATCAATACCACCTTTCTCTACTTCTGGATGTATAAAAAATGTCCAAGTGTTTTCACTGTGTTTCTTTCATCTTTTACTGTCCGAAAAACTGTGAAAAGGATATAATCTAGAGCTGGCTGATATTTTTTCAGGCAATTTTTTTAAAAAAAAATTATGTAAACCTTCTGTAAAATGGACTGAGCATCAACAAGGGCTGTGTCCAATATCTATGATTCCTCCTAACAATACAACAGAGAACTGGCTTGAGCACACCCTGTAATCTGGGAAAATTAAACATCACTCCAGGCACTTGTAAGAGGAAATACTTTCCCTCTCACAAATACTGAGTATCTGCACAGCAAAGAAAATTTTTAATTAAAAAAAAAAAAAAAAGAAAGAAAGAAAAGGCGGGTAGAAGGAACCCAGACATAATTTGGGAAAATGCCACATTCAGACACATATGACCAGGAGCAAACCACCCTCCCTAGAGTATGCTGAACACTGTCTTTAACCTCTGTTTCTCACCTTATGGTGTGAAATTCCAACAAACAAATGTTCTTTAGTGTGCTATTCCCTCTACTACATGAGTGATGGATTCTTAAAGGACTCATGTGCTCTGGACTCTTCTCAGCGCTACCAGACAGAAAAAAAACTGTATTTGGATGAATCTGCCATCTCCGGGCTCTCCTCACACCCTTGAAGTCACCTCTTCCATCTAACCCCGCTAGGTTCAGCACTCTTGCTCCATCAGGAACTCCCCCATGGGAGGCCCCTTGCAGGTCCCAGAGAGTTTCTCTATTCCCCAAAACAGGTATGGATTACCGCACGGGCCTATGGGCCCATTCTCACCGGCCTACCGCAGTGTGGATGCCCTCTGCCTGCTGACACTGTGGGGGAGCAAGGCAGGCCAGTCCAGATGCCGGGATCTGCATTCCCACCTGCCAGTGCAACAGGTATCTATGCTCCAGGTGCGGGGCCAGCTGACGTGCAGTAGACCAAACTGGCAGCCACACTGCATGTGCCAGTCGGCCTTGCCACCCCTGGAGGCTGACCAGCTGGGCTGGGGCCGGCCTCTGACCCCAGAGTACCCCCAGCATTGGCCTGCACCCAGAGGACCAGGGCCATAGACTAGCAGGGAGGGCTGGGGCTCCAGGGAGGGGGAACAGGGCCCCAGGTGGGGGAGGCCCAGGAGCCTTTGGCCTTAATTCACCCCTGCCCCAAAGGGCCATGCACCCTGCCTCCACAGGATTACCAGCCAGTGCTCAAGTCTGAAAGGTTTATTAGTTTGCAGGATCAGAGCATAGAGATGCTTTGCTAGCAAACTATTTATAAGTTAAGTCAGTGACAACATGGGGAACCCCATTCTAAATGTCCTCTCTCCACTGGCCCCTCATGGGAGACTGGCATCTTTCCTCCAGACCCTGCCAAACCCATGCCCTGGACCATCCTTAATCCTTTGGGGCTGAGACAGGTGGTCTTGACCCAGTCTGCATACATGTAGCTGGAGAAGACCCACCCACCCTCTAGGGGTCTCCATAATGATCACATACCTGCATGCCATCACCAACATGCATGTGTAACACATATGAGAAACTGAAGCACACTCACAACACCCAGAATATCTCCACTTTGTGGAATATCTGCACTCCCAGCATCCCACTTACAGTTGCTGCCTGTGGTCAAAGACTCAGACTTCAGAGGTGCTTTCACAGAGTTCCTCTCCCCCTCAGGAGGAAAGAAGGGAAGGAGATGAACAATGTCTTGGCTGCTGCTGCTGCATGGTTCACTCTGCACTGCTGCCCATTGCCACCACTGGCCCCTGTGTCATTGTTCACTCCACTGCTGTTGTCTGCTTTGCCATAGCTTTCTCTGCCTCAGCCAACCTCACTACTGCAACCTCTTTAATGTCTTGTCATTCCACCACTTAACTACAGCTCTGAGTAATTTCGACAGTTAGTTGGGGGAACCCCGGTGCCATGCAGACTGGGCAGACTCTTTCTCTGAAAACTCTGTCCTGCAGCAGGTCTAAACCTTAGCACCTAGACTTGTTTACCAGTTATTTCACACCTATCCTCAAAGCATCTGATGAAATGGGAGCCGGCAACAGGGCTGTTAACAGCAGAGTTTGAGAAGGAGTTAGGGACTGTAGAGGAATGCTGTGGAGTTAGGAGTGCTGTGTGTGTTTGCTTGTCTGTTTTGTGGTTTGGCTTTTTTTCTTTCGTTTTTTTCCCTCTTTTTCTTTTTTTCTTCCTTCTCAGTTTGTAGGGGCTGAGTGGCAGTTGGGATCAGGTGACCCCAGATAGGGGTGGAGCCTTCCTATTGGGGGAGCTATAAAGGCAGCCACTCAAGCAAGATGCAGCACCAGCTGCAGTAGCACCAAGACTGGGGGGTAGACAGATTTATGGCAGAGATGGCGGTAGCAGCAGACGTCACTCCAACAAGGAAAGAGACAATGAAGATGAGAGGATGTGGAAGCTGTGGGATGTACATTATCTTAGAGGGTGTAACCCCAAAGAATTTTGTTTGTATGAAGTGCTGCATCATAGAGCTGTTGGAGAAGAAAATCTGAGGGTGGGAGATGCAGGTGTTAACTATGGTTGAGTTTAGAAAGAGGTTTGAACAGTTGATGGAGCAGAGGACTGGAGAGGCTGGAGACTAAAGCTCAGACCTGCAGATGGAAACAGGAGCAACCAATTCTGAGGGGAGACTGCTAGGTGAGGAAAGTGAGCAGTGGAAACATGTGACTGTGAAAAGGCGGCAGAGAAAAAGACCAGCTTGTGAAGGTGAATTAGAACTCAATAATGGGTTTGCTGAATTACCAAATGAAGGAGTCCAGCAGGTGAACAATGAAGGTGGGAGTGTGAGGAAGAAGAGGAGAGCAGCTAGTCCCGTTCAAAGAGGAGTTGAGCCACTGGAGATAAATAAGAGCACAGGGAGATTCAGGAGCAGATGCAGAGGATTGGGAACAGCAGCTGTAGACATCATGACTCCAGATCAGAGATAACTGGGGATAGACTGGAGAAGCACACTGTTGCCAGGAAAAGGCAAGTGTATGTGATTGGGGATTCTCTGCTGAGGAGGAAAGACAGGCCTATAATTAGAAGTGACCCTGAGAACAGAAGCGTGTGCTGCTTACCTGGAGCTAAGATACATGATGTGGATCTGAGGATGAAGAGGATCCTAATGGGAGCAGGAAAGAATCCTCTGAATATCCTTCATGTGGATACAAATGATATAGCTACCTTCTCATTGGAATGTATCAAAGGAGACTATGCCAGGCTGGGGAGGACTCTCAAGGAGCTAGAGGCTCAGGTGATCTTCAGTGTGATTCTGTCTGTCCCTAGAGGACGACAACACAGGTGTGAGAAAATTCTGGCAGTTAACAGATGGCTCAGGCAGTGTTGTTACAAGGAGGGCTTTGGGATGTATGGGCACAGGGAGGCGTTCATGGACAGAAGACTGTTTGCTTGGGATGGACTACACCTGAGTAGAGAGGGAAACAGACTTCTGGGAGGGAGGCTAGATCAACTGATCAAAAGAGTTTTAAACTAGGGAGTGTGGGGAAATGGTTGGGAGATGCTCAGACAATCTGTACTCCTGATACTAGCATTGAGGGGCAGGAAACTAAATTCAGAAAAGACAAAGATGTGGAAGGCAGTATGGGTGTTAGGAAGGTGGGAAGCACAAATACTGGTCTGATGGACGATGTTCGCAGTAGTAAAGAAAGGCCACATCAGGTAAAGAATGTGAGCAAAGCCGAGCAGCAAAAGCTAAAATGTTTATATACCAACGTGAGAAGCCTTTGTAATAAAATGGAGGAACTGGAACTACTGGTGGAGGAATTGAAACCGGATATTATAGGGATAACAGAAACATGGTGGAATAGTAGTCACGACTGGTGTATGGTCATTGAAGGCTATGTGCTCTTTAGGAAAGACAGATGCAATGACAAAGGTGGCAGTGTAGCATTGTATATCAATGATGCAATAGAATGCAAAGAAATTCAGAGTGATGGAATTAGCAGGACAGAGTCTATCTGGCTCAAAATCAAATTGGAAAAGAAAGCTATTAGAGTTTCACCCAGATTAGTGCTTGGGGTGTGTTACAGACCACTGGCATCTGATTTGGACATGGATAGAGAACTCCTTAAGGCCTTTAAGGAAGTAAGCACTACTGGGAACTGTGTGATTATGGGAGACTTTAACTTTCCAAATGTAGACTGGAAGATATGCGCTAGCAACAATAAAAGGGCACAGACTTTCTTGGAGGTGATAGGAGATGAATTTCTCCATCAATTAGTTCCTAAACCAACAAGACGAGATGTGATCTTAGATTTGGTATTAGTCAGTAGTGAGGACCTTATAGAGGAATTAGTTGTAGGGGTCAACCCAGGCTCTAGTGACCATGAGCTAATCCAATTTCAACTGAATGGAAAGGTAAACAAAAATAAATCTGTGACCAGCGTCTGATTTCAAAAGGGCTAAAAATTAAGGGAATTAGCTAGGAAAGTGGACTGGATGAAAAAAATTCATGGATATGAACATTGAGGATGCTTGGAACTGCTTCAAGACAAAGCTACAGGAACTATCTGAAGCCTGCATTCCAAAGAAGAGGAAAAAAATTTCAGGCATGGGTTCTAAACCAAGCTGGATGAATGTACTTCTTACACAGGTGATAAGGAGGAAACAAAAGGCCTACAAGGAGTGGAAGATGAGAGGGATAAGAAAGGAGGACTACCTTTTAGAGGTCAGAGCATGTAGGGATCAAGTGAGGAAGGCCAAAAGCCAAACAGAGTTAGACCTTGCAAAGGGAATCAAAACCAATAGTAAAAGGTTCTTCAGCCATATAAATGGAAAGAAAACACAGAAGGATGAAGTTGGACCACTATACACTGAGGATGGGGTAAAGATCAGGGATAATCTAGGCATGGCTGAATACCTAAATAAGTACTTTGCCTCTGTCTTTAATGAGGGTGATGGTGAGATTGGGGACAGAGGTAGGGCAGCTAATGGGAATGAGAATGTAGAAGTGGAAATTACCATATCTGAGGCGAAAGCCAAGCTTCAGTTGCTTAATGGAACTAAATCAGGGGGTCCAGATAATCTCCATCCAAGAATATTGAAGGAACTCACACATGAAATTGCCAGCCCTTTAGCAAGGATTTTTAAAGTATCAGTGAACACTGGGGTTGTGCCTTATGACTAGAGAATAGCTAATATAGTCCCTATTTTCAAGAAAAGTAGTAAAAGGGATCCAGGTAACTACAGGCCTGTTAGTTTGACCTCAGCAGTATGCAAGGTCTTGGAGAAAATTTTGAAGGAGAAGGTACTTAAGGATTTTGAAGAGAATGGTAACTGTGATAAAATACAACACAGCTTTACAAAAGGTAGGTCATGCCAGACCAACCTGATCACCTTTTTTTTTTTGAGAAGATAACAGATTTTTTTGGATAAAAGGGAATGCAGTGGACCTAATTTACTTAGATTTCAGCAAGGCATTTGATACAGTTCCACAGAGGGATTTATTAGTTAAATTAGGAAAGATAGGGATTAATAAGAAAAGTGGATAAAGAACTGGTTACAGGGGAGATTAGAGGGTGATAGTGAAAGGTGAACTGTCCAGCTGGAAGAAGGTTACTAGTGGAGTTCCCCAAGGATCAGTCCTGGGACCCATCTGATTCAACCTTTTTGTTACTGACCTTGGAACAAAAAGTGGGAATGTGCTAATTAAGTTTGCAGACGACACCAAGCTGGGAGGTATTGCTAATACAGATGAGGATTGGGATAGCATACAGAATGATTTGGATGACCTTGTAAAGTGGAGCATTAGAAATAGGATGAAATTCAACAATGGGAAGTACAAGGTCATGCACTTGGGGACAAATAACAGGAATTTTTCTTATAAATTGGGAATGCATCAGCTGGAAGAGACAGGGAGGAGAAGGACCTGGGCATACTGGTTGATCACAGAATGACAATGAGTAGCCAGTGTGATGTGGCAGTGAAAAAAGCTAATGTGGTCCTGGGGTACATCAGTAGAGGCATTTCCAGTAGAGATAGGGAGGTGTTAGTACCATTATACAAGGGGCTGGTGCGACCTCACTTGGAATATTATGTACAGTTCTGGTCACCCATGTTTAAGAAAGATGAAGTCAAACTGGAACACGTGCAAAGAAGGGCTACAAGGATGATTCGTGGAATGGAAAATCTTCCATATGAGAGATGATTTGAAGAGCTTGGTTTGTTTAGTCTGACCAAAAGAAGGCTGAGAGGAGATACGACTGCTCTTTATAAATACATTAGAGGGATCAATACAAGAGAGGTAGAGGAATTATTTGAATACAGTTCCAATGTGGACACAAGAACAAACAGATACAAGCTGTCCTTCAGTAGGCTTGAAATTAGATGCAGATTCCTAACCATGGGGAGTAAAGTTCTGGAACAGTCTACTAAGGGGGGGGGGCAAAAACCTTAGGTGCCATCAACATTGAGCTTGATAAGTTTATGGAGGGAATGATATGATGTACCATGTAGCTTGGCCATTGTCTGTCTTTTACTAGTGGTGATGGGTATGGTAGTGACCTGGGAAGGGGCATTAGATGGAGTGGGTTCTGAATTATTACAGAGAAGTTCTTCTTGACCTGGCTGTTGTGAACTTGCCCTCATGCTCAGGGTTTAACTGACCACCATATTTAGGGTCAGGATGGAATTTTCCCTCAGGGCAGATTGGCTTGGGTGCTGGGGTTTTTTTGCCTTCCTCGGTAGCATTGGGCATGGCTCACTTGCTGGTTGATTCTCTGTATTAAAGTCATTAAATCATGATTTGAGGACTTCAATAGCTCAGTTGTGAGTTTGAGGTTCATTGTAGGAGTGGGTCGGTGAGGTTTGATGGTCTGCACTGTGCAGGAGGTCAGACTAGATGATCATATTGGTCACTTCTGACCTTAGCGTCTAAGTCTATGAAAGCTCATGTGATAAATAAATTTGTTAGTCTTTAAGTGCCACAGGACTTCTTGTTTGTTTCACCTCCAGTGATCACTTAAAACAAAGACTCTCCACTGAATCTAATGCACTCCCTCTCTAAACAGTGAAGCGGAGAGCATCAAATGGTGTCTACGATTCTTTGGGGAGAACCAGACACAAACATCTGTACCCACCATTGCTCATCTCTACCAGACTTTGGCACTCTTAGCCCCTGCTTAGCAAATGAAGTTCAGTTCAGAGTAAACCCCTCAATGAAGGCATAGCAAGCCAAATTTTTCTGCCTCTACTCATAAAAATTGGGTATCAAAGCTTTATTACCCCTGTGCCTAACACCAAAATGATTTGCAATCCAACAAAAAGTGATTATGTAGGTAAAACAGCTTTATCATGCTGCACACCTAGGCAGAGTAGATGCTTCTATGCAGACCAGTCATTTCCTGGATTCCTTTACTGCAAAAAAACACGGCTGGATGTCAGGGAAAAACTCATTCAGACTCCGCTTGAAATTGAAAAATGGCCTCTTGAAAAATGAAACTTTTGCAGCAAAAATAATTTGGGGGGGGGGGTATGCATGCACATGTGCAATAAAATTAGAGTTTTCAATTTCAACTTTTGGGAGTTTTTTCCTACCTTTTTCTTCTCTTCCTTCTTCCATCCACATTTTATTAATAGTAAAATTTTAAAAAAAGTAAATAACTAAAAGTCTCAGGAAATTTTTTCACAAAACAATTTAAAACAGTTTACATCTGAAAACAATCACAAATATTGACCAGCCTGGGGATAGCGTAGTGGCTAGCACCTCTGCTTAACATAGAGAAGATCCTGGGGTCAATTCCCAGGGGGTTGGACTCAATGATCTCATGAGGTCACTTCCAGCCCTATGATTTGATTGATTCAGAGATTTTTGGGAATGTTTTTGTAATCAGCTCTAATGTAATTATTTCTGAATCATTAACCAAAATATTTTCAAACACAGCAGCTTCTTGAATATTAGCATCTTCCATGAACTGAGGTTTTTGAAGCTGGAGGTTGTTAGCTAGAGCAAATGGGTCCTGACAACTGATAGAGTCTCCTGTCATGATACAAATAAATAATATTCATAGACCAAGATCTCATTGATATGAATTATGTTTCCAAACTGGTGTTAGAGGAGCTTTCATGAGAAAACTAATTGCAAAAATTATGTATATTTTATGTATGATCATACTCCAACAAGGAGTTTCTCAGAAATATTTGAGCACATAAATGAAGTGTGGATGAATGTAGCCATTCCACACAGGCCTTCGCTGCTAATTTGCCCTTCTTCCCCCACAAGGCACATAGAATCATAGAGACTGGAAGGGGCCATGAGAAATCACACAGTCCAGTCCCCTACACTCATGACAAGACCAAATACCCTTTTAAACTATCCCTGACAAGCCACAATCCCTGCAAATCCACACCAGGATCTGGGCAGAGACATCCAGGGTCAGAATGGATGTCTGGATACAGTCACAGATGGAGGAGACAGAAGCAGCACTGGCAGAAGTGATATGGCTCTTTCTTAACCATAGCAACTACACAAAACCACAAACTTCTCACAAAGTCCCTCTCAAACTCCCATTTGCAGTCTTCTGTTCATGAGCTCCACTAGTCACTTAGCATCTGGCTTTTAAGGCCTTCTCCTCCTAGGTCAGCCCTTGCCCCTCATTAAGCATACAGAAGAAGGGTGATCACAAGTCAATTGAGGCTGATCAAGGGTGGTCAGGGAACAAGGACACAAATACCCTAGACACACAATCAATCACAATCCCAATTCACATAGTAATTGAAATAACAGAAATCACCTGAAAGACACAAACACAGAATTCACTTACTCCAAGGTTCACTCTCTACCTTGCACCTTCAGCAAGGGGATCTTCTTCACCTTCTTCTCAAGGCTTCTCCTTCTCCTTCCTCTCAAACTTCCCTTTTTGCAGTCCCCCGTTTACAAGCTCATGCAGACTCCAGTTTCAGACTTCACCACTTTCTAAAGGGGCAGTTGTGTTAGTCTAGTTCAGTGAAAGAAGCAAGGAGTGCTATGGCACTTAAATATTAACAGACTTATTTATCACATGAGTTTTTGTACAGAGAAAATCCCACTTCATCAGACACTTTGAAGATGGGAGAACTTACAAAGCATTCTTTATTTGCATTCAAGCAACCCACCAACAACTATCTACAATAAACAAAGATCTAGCATCCCCAGGAACTCCATCAGCTCAGCCTCAGATTAAGGAAGCTCAGTCTCTGTTACAGGAAACTTAACCCATGGCTGATTGTTCCTTCTTCTTCATCTTTTTGCTTCCTGCCACAGGGACCTTTTATTGATCCTCTCCAAACAAGCACACCAGTTGCTACCCATCAGCACCCAGGCCAGTCTGCTCACCCAGCTGGCTACACTTTCTCCCTAATTAGGTGTCTGTCACACAGTGCAGCAGCCAGGCTGGGCTAGCACCCTACTCACTTAGAGGAAAGGGGAGCCAGCTAAGCAGGCTGACTAACAAGCTGGAGTGAGGACCAGCTGTGGGAGGCTAAGAGGTGAGTAAGAGCTCCCAGGGAGGACCTAGAGGGGGCTATAGAGGGAAGGAATAGGAACAGACAGCCAAGGGTAAGTGACCTACAACCAGGGTCAGACTTCCCTGATCTGGGCTGAGTTGCTGGAACTTCTGTGAACCTGTAAGCCTCTGAAGTTGTATATAGCTGGTGGTGTAGGGTTGTAAACACAGTAAAAGGAAGCATTGATGACCTGCAGGTGGAATTTCCAAAGAGATAGCCATGTTAGTCTAGTCCAGCAAAAAAACAGTAAGGAGTCATGTGGCACTTTGAGTCTAACAGATTTATTTTTTGCATGAGCTTTTGTGGGAGAAAATCCCACTTCCTCAGATGCTTGACATCAAGGCTTCAAAGAGAAACAGCTGAACTCAAATTAATATGCAAGCTAAATTCTGTGAAAGCAGGACATAATTGAGACTATGGGTTCTTTTCCCATTACAAAAGGTAATTTGATTTCAGGCTTCCCATGGTTTGAACCTAACAACTACTCTGATTTGCTGTTACTGTATGACCTGATCCTATGTTTTACACCCCCTTGCATTTATTTTCATTCCTTTCTGTAAGTTCACCCATCTTTAAAGCATCTGAGGAAGTGGGATTTTCTCTCACGAAAGCTCATGCAAAAAATAAATCTGTTAGTCTCAAAGTGCCACACGACTCCTTGCTGTTTTTTTGCTGAAGGTGGAAGTCTGCGTGCCTGCTAAGGACCAAGGGGCAGAGAAGGAGCGAAGATGGTGTGGCCCTGTTACAGGTTCCATAGCAGAGGCTAGCCCACTGCCCTGATGCAATGGGATTTTTCAAAAGCACTCAACATTGACTTAATCTTTACTAAAAAAACAAGGAGTCGTGCGGCACTTTAAGACTAAGGCTGTGTTCACACAGCACTCTTATTTCAAAACAACAGAGGTTGTTTCAAAAGAAGAATTCTGCTGTTCACACGACGCACAGTTGTTTCGAAACAAGGGGAAGCCTTGTTTCGAAACAATGCGCGTGAACATGTTGTTTCGGAACAAGGTGTTCCGAAACAACATTTCAAGGGCTGCCCCCTCAGCACCCTGGCCAGGGAAACCTCAGTACCCTGGCCATGATGCTGAGGGTTGTCCCCTGGCCAGCCCTGTACAGCGGGTCTGCAGGCACCCACAGGGATCAGTGCTGCCCAGCGCTGATCCCCACGGGTGCCTGCAGAGTGGAGCTGCAGGCACCGGCGGGGTTCAGCGCAGCCCAGCACTGAACCCTGCCCGTGCCTGCAGCCCCCCTCTGTAAGCACACACTGTGAACAAGCTATTTCGTTTCCCACTTTTTCCCTTATTTCGAAATAACTTTTTGTTAATTTGGCCTAAGTTATTTCAAAATAAGGCATTATTTCAATACAAGTTTGTTTCAACACAACTTGTATCAAAATAATCCCTGTGTGTGAACACAGCCTAACAGATTTATTTTTTGCATGAGCTTTTGTGGGAGAAAATCCCACTTCGTGAGATGCTTTGAAGATGGGTGAATTTACCCACTCACAGTAATAGTTTTACCATTAACATCAGTGGAAGCTGAATTAGGTCAGAGCTGAGCCCTTTTGAAAATGCTCCCCTATATTTTCCAGCAATAACATGCAAAATAGTTGATTTTGTAACAAAGCATTGTGTGGTGCTATCCTTTAAACTGAAGCTTTTTTCCATAGATATGAAGCATTTCTAACCTAGGCTTTTCAAAACATCACAAACTTTAATGTTTACAATCTGCTATGTGCTAAAGAAGGAGGAGGAGGAGGAGGGACATAGCAAAGGAAAAGAAGGGTCTGTTCAATTCAGGCAAATGAAGGGAAGTGACTTGCTCAAGATTGCATCACAAGTTAGTGGCCAAACCAGGAATGGTACCCAGGAGTCCTAACTTCCTGTCCCACAGCTGGATCACACTCTGGGGCAGAAGAGAAAATCCTAAGGATTTAGGAGCTGTGAGCTCTCATGGAAAAATGAAACACAACCAAACACCGGTAACTAGTGATTAATTCATATTGTATCTCTGATATGAGACCCAAAGGTGTAGGAAAGGGTATGGAACATAGTTCTTTAAATTCACTCTCCAAGCTGACCCAAAAAAAAACCAGTGTGATCCTTAATTCATTTATTATTATTTATTTATTTTTCTTGATGGAAGTTATTTTCTAAGAGAAATTGAATCACACAGAGTGACCTCAGATGCTTCATTCACTTTAACTCTGAGGCAATGTCTAATCTATGGTATATAAGAACCCACAGATTGAGCTCATTGCACCTGGCCAGAGGAAAAAGAGATTTTGCTTGAGATTTTCAGAGTTCCCTACCTTTGCATTTCTCCTTGAGGCGAGTAAGAGGCTTCTGAACTTTATTTTCAGGACTGGAGGGAACTAACTAAAAGTAACAACCTCAAGAGTTGTGTGTGAAAAGTTCATGAATATGTAAACTCTAGGAAACTAATGGTTTCCAGGTGTGCCTCATCATGTTGCTCATCATTAATTAATTAGCCAGCTGGCCCAGTTTCTCAGCAGCAGAAGGACAGCACAGACATAGCCCCAAGTTAGGTTTGACTTCCACATCCAATTGTCTGACTCAGATTAGGGACTGCAAAGAACATCATGCTAAAGAGAGAACATTTCCCCACACATAAACATCATGCTGAAAACCCAGCAACCAACTATCCCAATATTAACCCCTAAGTGCCCAAAGAATACCACGGGTAACATATGATGACAAGTTCCAAAGTGGTAGCCATGTTAGTCTAGTTCAGCAAAACAAAGAGTCAAATGGCACTTTTAAAGACTAACAAATTTATCACATGAGCTTTCATGGGAGAAAATTCTACTTCCACAGATTCTAGGAGATGTGGAATTTATCGAATGGGAGGAAAATAAATGCAAGGAAGGATAAATCATAGGATCAGCTCAGATTGTTATAGCAAATCAAAGCCTCCCTGCATTTATTTTTCTCCCATTCTCTAAATTCTTCATCTTCAAGCATTTGATGATGTAGGATTTTTCTCCCATGATAGTGCATGCTTGAATAAATAAATTCAATAAATCTGTTAGTCTTTAAAAGTGCCACAGGACTCCTTGTCTGTCATGGGTAATGTAGTCATACAGATTGCCTGCAGCCACCAGCCTCAGTGTCAATGCTAATGAAAGTCACATGATTTAATGCTAAATACAGCCCCACCAATTTGTGGGTTGCTGTATGACTGAATCATTTGGGGGTAAAAATCCCTTTCTGTCATACATTTGCTGGGGTATTAATTGATTTTCACTATGGTTATTTTTTATTGTCACAGGTCCCTCCGCACTTGGCAGTATCACTTCCAGCTAAAAGCAAGATGGCTGAAATACCCCAGGGGCTGTTTTGGTAATTCTGGTACTGTGGAAATCAGGCAATTCTGCAAATTCTCAAAGAAAGTGGTTTTTGAGTACATTAATGTACAAATGTTTATGAAATAATTGAGAAATCTGGAGCACTGGAGAGCCATTCCATGTTTAGAATTATGGGGATTAGGATTTGCCACCCACGATGTGGGAACTGCAGCTCCACCTTCCTGAGTATTGAACTAGTCAATTAGCAATTCAGTTTGCTTAAGAACATGGGAGCTGAGCACTAATGACTGACTTTAATGTATTGGGAACATCTGGGTCTCCCCTTGGGCACAGGAGAGGATACCAAGATTTCACTGCCAGCAGGCCTGAATATGACAGAGCCAACTTTGCAATTTCATGAATAAGGTGATATCAATCCTGCCAAAGTCAGCCTCCTATTGATGATAAGGGAACCTCCAGACCCTAAGCAAATATTAGCCATGCCATAGGGAAACCCTCTCTGATTGGCTGCTGTCATCACTTCCCTGACAGTGAGGGCTGCTGCGGGAAGCAGGTAGGGCTCTGTCCTCCCTCCACTTAGACGCCCAGATGAATTTGTGGGGAGGGAGGGAGACCCTTATATCATTCTTGGGAGGCGGGGTGAGCAGAAAGAACCCAGCAACTCAGAATGGCTCTGCTCCCTCCCATCACCTCACCTCTTGTGCACAATGGGTTGATTTGCTCCCTGCTTCTTCATTCTCCCTCTCCCTCCGCACTGCAAATCAAGCCAGGGAAGGGGAAGTAAGACCAAATAACCCCTGGTGCTGCAGGAAGGGCAGAAGATGCACAAAGAAACAGAAGGAGGGCAGATATTGGACTGGAATAGGCACAAATTAATTAATTAGAATTTTGGGGTTTGTTGAGAAGCTAAGACTCCATCCTATGAAGCAGCATTTTTTACAGTCTTTGTCATTTGATTTCAGTTGGGTCCTCCAGAGAGAGTTCCAGCAATGGAAGCCAATTATCTCCTTACTTTATAACTTTGGAAGAGCTGACACCTCAAATTTTCATTCGTGTGCACACACACACTGGTGGGGAGGGAATGGGAGCTCAACAAGTCAAAAAGACAGATGAGAAAATAGGATTAAACAAAAATCTCATGATTTGGGAGCCATACTCATTTTTCTGGGGTGCCTGATCCATGAGTTTTTTGTTTTTTTTTTAAATTTGCAGTTTGTAATCCTGTGAAGGAGCACCATCCATTTTATGAAACCTTTCCTCTTGAAGGATTTCAGAGCACATCATAAACTATAGTCATAAATCACTCAAAAGTAGAGCTGGTAGTACTGCCTATAATTAAGGTTGCCTGGCACTTACTCTGTCTAGTAAGACCTTTTTTCAGTTGTTTATAGTTTTGCCACATTTTAATTATTTGAGCTGAAATTGACCAACTGGATGTCAGATTTTTTTTTTTATTATTTGGTTTTGTTTTGGGTAAAATGGCATAGTTATTTATGAGAATAAAGTTAGGAAAAATAATGTTTTTCCTATTTTAAAAGAATTTGTACCACTTTGTCAAGAGTCTTTCACATACCCATGCTGAGCAAAATCTTGAAATTTGGTAAGGGGGTCACCCTGGAGTCAAAGATGTACCTTTTGCCATCCCAGAGAAAACCTGCTGAAATTTGGCTAGGTTATAAGAATCTGGTAAAAAAAAAAAAAAAAAAAAACCAACCCCTCCTTCCAACTGACTTCCATCCCCACAAGGTCTATCTTTATAAAGGACTGGCCCTCAGTCTCACAGCAAAAAAACAACAAGGAGTTGTGTGGCACTTTAAGACTAACAGATTTATTTTTTGCATGAGCTTTCATGGGAGAAGATCCCACTTCCTCAGATGCTTCGAAGATGGGTGAACTTACAGAAAGGAATGAAACTAAATGCAAGGGGGTGGAAAACATAGTCATTCTGTTCCCTTGGGGTATCAGGAATCTGCATTCTGTTTTCCAGTAAGAGTCAGTTTTGAGAAATGTCTTCATTTGAAACATTTTTTGGAAAAAAGGGTTTTAAATTGTTGAAATGACGCATTCTGACCTTTTCAAAAAGAAAAGATGCTTTCCAAGTTATTTGAAACCACTTTATTTCAAAAATTGTTTGTTTATAGTAATAAAAATAAATATTAATTGAGGTTAACAAATTTAAAAAGTCAAAATAAAAACAAACATTTTGAAATTATCAGAATGTTTTTAAAAAATTAAAACATTTTTGGATTATCGCCCACAAACATTTTTGATATTTTGATTTTTTTCATCTTGAATCTGGATGACAAAAGTTTTGAAACCTTGACAACTTTTAGAGAAAGAGAAAACAACTTCTCCGGCACTTCTAACCTTAAGCCTTGCTGGGGTCTCAGTTTTTCCATAGGTAAAATGAGGATGAGGTGACTGCACCATTGCACTGGAGTATTGTAAGGCTGGACTTGGTAAGGAGGATAATGTGTTGTGGAGATCTCACTGGAAGCAGCCCAGGAAAAAGAAGGCATTAACAGTACAGCATCATTATTTTGCCAGATGGCAGATATAAATAGGTGGCCACAACCCATAGGCAAGACAGATATGATTATGATATTCAGGATAAAAATAGGTCCTCTGCATCTGTATGAAATATCTGAGAAAAAGAGCCATATATCACCAAACATTATTCTAAGCAAGTCCTATTAAGGTAGCACTGCTGAACAGGTAATATTATTTGAAGACAGTGGTTACAAATCAATTTACTTTCAAGTCTAATCATCTCTGAAAAGTTAATGGAGATTTTAGTTTAAATGGTCAGCCTTCAAATTCTCTGGGCAGAATAAGGAATTCCTACCTAACCCAGAGTTATGGTAGTGTGACATCACTTAAAAGGTCAAAAATAATCCACAGGTTAGATCAGGGGTCTCAAACATGGTCTGTAGGCCACATGCAGCCCCTAAAGATATTTTCTGTGGCCCACAATGATGCTATCATTACCAATATTTGCAATATTGTTGTATCAAAAGGTTTCAGTCGTGCAGCCCTCAGGCTAATGTACTATTCCTCATGTGGCCCTGTACTAGTCCTCATTGGACCCTCGTGGTGATTTGAGTTTGAGACACCTGGGTTAGATCCTCAGATAAGGGACATGGCTTCGTAAATCCGTTGACTTTAATGGAGCAATCCAGTGCTACCAGCGGAGAATCTGACCCCATGCCATTAAATACATGTATTTTTCTCTGTTTCTAACATCTGAGATTGGTACAAATTATTCAAATCATATCCACTTTTCACCATATCTGCAATTCATTAGGTTTCCGCACGTTGCTCAGATGGAGAATGAATCTAGGCTACTCAGTTTCTCACTCTGGTTTCCATACGCTATTGGTGCACTGGGAATTTCAACAATGTAGGTGGCTAGGGGCAACTGTAGCAGCACCATGTGTGTGAACACTGTTGAAACTTAAACTGGCTAGTTTGCTTAGTGTCATTCATAAGCCCTTTTATACCTGAACATTCAGGGGAGGATAAAGCACATGTGATGCAAATATTCATGTGATTACAACATGCACTCTGTCATTTTGAAAAGCTATTTATTATTCACATCAAATCTGCAGAAAGTGCGAGAGCAGAAGAAGAGATTTCTAAATATTCCAATTTAGGTTCTCCAGTCAGAGGACAAAAACAAAACCATGTAATTTAAGTGGCAAATCAGGCAGTGGGGATGTCAAATAGGATCTAATCCAAAGACCTCTGAAGCCAGTTGAATGAGGACCATTGATTTAACCAGGATTTGGGCCAAGCTTACAAAGAATAGGGTGGAGGATGTCAAGTTTTTCACACTAAAGCATTTATCATTAGGATGTGGGGACTACTCAGAGAGAAGCACACCTCAACCAGTTCCACAGAGTAGCTTCCCTGGGTATGTCTACACTGGCAAATTAGTCTGGATTAAGAAGGATTAAACTGGACTAATTTAGCCCATGGCCACACTCGGCTTTCCCTAATTTGAACTAAAAAACTTCTTAGTTCCAGCTAAGTAACCCTTAATTTGAACTAATAAATTTTGGCACTTAGTCTGGATTTAAGCGCTTAGTTCAAACTTCAGTTCAAACTAGACACAATGTAGACCAGGATGAAGACTTAGTTTGGACTTAAGAAGTCTGAACTAAGCCAATTAGTTTGAACTAACTGCATGTTATAGTTTGAACTAAGCATTAGTTTGAACTAGAATGCTTAGTTCAAACTAAAACTCACGGTTAATTTGAACTTAGAAGTGCAAGGTTAGTTCGAACTAACCTCATACTTCTTAGTTCAGACTAACAACTTTTGCAGATGGAAACATAGCTCCTATGGCTTTCTTCTCATCATCCTCAGAACCCTATCAAAATTACTGTCCCTTGAACCAAGATCTGGGTGCACTTCCTTTCCTACGTTCAACAACATCATTCCTAGATGAGCCAAAGGGGTCGCTGCAGAGCATTCTTGGGGGTGGAGTGTGTGTGTGTCATTCTTCTAGCCTTTGGCAGAGTGAAACCCAGAAAAACAGTAACTTTACTGCCAGGATGGAGGGTGAGTTGGAGTGGAGGGGGGGAATCTGAAGGGTTCCAGCAAACGGAAAGTTTTTGTTTTGTCTATGGTAACCTCCTCCTGGAAAAGATTAGAGATTTGTGCTTGAACTGTGTTGCCTTTCTCCTTGCCTCTACCCATACTACAGTCTGAACTCTTCCATTCATAACCTAAAGTGACTTTCAGAGATTCCCAGTCAAACCCTGATAGTAGACAATGTTATATAATGATTACATTCTTTGTCAGACAGTTGGCACTGTTCAAAGTTTTTGCACTGAGATCTTGTCAAGATCTCATAAATTAACCAGGGACTAGCTTGGACAGTATTAGAACAGGAGCCCTGACAGGAAACACAGGGGAACTGCATGACCTGGGACTAATGATTTAGGGGAAAACTCTCTTTCACATGAGTCAGTATGAAACCAACACCCTATCATGGTGCTGACTAATCCAGTTTATGCTTTACAAAAATGTCCATCCTGCTGGCATGAAACAGAAAAAGATCTCAGTAATAAGTCTGTAGATGCAATGTCAAAAGAAACAAGGAGTCTCGTGGCACTTTTAAAGACTAACAAATTTATTTATCGCATGAGTTTTTGTGGGAGAAAATCCCATGAAGGCTCATGTGGAAAATAAATTTGTTGGTCTTTAAAAGTGCCATAAGACTCCTTGTTTCTTTTGCTGAACTAGATTGACACAGCTAACCCTGAAATTTATCAAAAGAAGGCTTTCTAACTCTGTACTCTTTTTCAATATCCTCAGGCCTATGCTTAGGGACTCAAGCTCAGGTGAAACTGATGAAGTGGTGCCTACTTGAGTATCTCAAGAGTCTGAAACAATAACTCTGAGAGGGGTGTCCTGTCATGTTAATCTCTATGGGGTATTAACGCCAAGATGCACTGCTCTTAGAGGTCCTTCCAATGCCAGTCTAACAGAAGACTCTCTGTTGCAGACAAATACAGCAGAGCCAGTTCACATCCACACTCACCCAGAAACACCCCAGCTAGTAAGGTAAGACCTGTGGGGCCTCTTATTGACATCTCAGTTCCCTGCTCCCACAAATGAGGAGGAAAAGGAGACCTCATGGTGTTGGCCTCTGCCATCACTATTCCCAGTAGGAAATGGACCCACTGAGTGTGGACAGGGTCCAGAGGGATGAGTCACAAGGGCAGTATGCCATGGTCATTTAGTATGACCTTGAAGTTCCCACAGCAATTTGCATACAAACAGAGGGATTAGTTCTGGCAAAATTCCAATCCAGAAAATTAAATTCTCTCTCCCTTCCTTCCCTTCTGTCAAATTATTAAGCAGCTTACTGTGTTCCAGTCAGAGGGAAGCTGCCTCTCAGCAGTAGGTTTCCTGTTTCTGATGTGCAGTTTGTAAAGTTCATTGGAATTCTTAGAAAGAAATGGGTTTTATAATTTCAAGATACTTCTTATATGTCTGTCTGTGTGTGCTGGGTTTATAACTGTTATTCCCTGGCACAGAAAAGGTACTTTCTTGCCCTATGAGTAGAAGAGGGGTAGGCACCACAGTCATGTCTTACCTAGAAATGTAGATATTTTATTAAATTAGTTAGCCAAGAATTACCTTGTGAGAAAAGATGGAGAGGTGGGCATGTCTTAGCCTATTTAATCCACTTGTGAAATCTTCCCTGTCCTTTACATTTCCGTCTCCCAAGCCAGCACTTGACTGAGAGGAGAATATCTATGGAGAGCATAGACAGGATGCCAGTGGGGATATTTTTCTTGCCTACAGTCTAGCCTATTAGGTCTCTGTTCCATGGCTAATACAAAGTGCTTTAAACTGCACATAAAGGACCACGTAAATGACATGTTACAGTTTGACAAGCAGAATTCCTCTTTGCCTGGCAGTGGGAAGGGTGGTGATTCAGCCACTGCCAATGCAAATTAACAGAGCAAAACCAAAACCCCCCACAACATTGAAAGGCGCTGCATCAGCCTACACAGGGTTTACTCTAAAAACCACCCAGCTGCTACTAGCAGTGAAATAAGTGATCCTGATAAAAGAAACACACAGTATCAGTCACCCTGTCCTAGATGAGTGAATGGCTAGAGGATATAATTACAGCACCCTCTGGTGGCAAATAAAGTCCTCAGTTTTGCTATATCTGATGCAGTAATTAGCAAAAGAAAGATGTGTGAAGTTGGCCTAGCTGCTTTCTCTCAGAAGCTTTATAGAGCAGAGCTATGTAAGTACTAACAGGCAATGAGGTATAATGGTGTAAGGATATACAAACACACTTTGAAATACACAGAACTCTGATTACAGTAATTCTCATTTCCAGCAAAAAATAATCCCCTTTCCCATGGATATGTCAAAAGCAAAACATTTTCTTCCACGTCAAATGGATAGAATTTTGAGGGTAGGTTTCCTTAAGCAAAAATTCCTTTCTTCCCCTTTAAGCAACTGCCCATATTACAATTTCATCAGCATGAAAAGCTTTTGATGCATGATAATACAGTGCATTCTTGTAGTGCCTTTTATCTGAGGCTTTCAAAGCTCTTTACACAGATTGTCAAATGACATTTGACTATATTCTTGTTAGATAGGTTCTATTAGTCCCATGTTTGAGATTAAGGCACAGAGAGGTTGAGACAAAACCAAAGTCACACAGCAAGTAGAAAACTGAAAAGGGCTAGACTACATGTGTCATACTTTCTGGCTGCCGCTTCTCACCAGTTAGGCTATACTGGAAACAAGGGAACAAAAGAGAACCCTCACAAGAAGATGCTTCACATTATATTACAATACAAAATAGTTTATATGAAACTCCACCAGCAAGGGGGTATCAAGGTCTTTTTGTCCTCCTAAATAGTCAGATATCCCAAAATTCATGAGTCAGTACTGTTTTCTTTGAAGCTCCCCAGCTTGCCTGCATCCCATTAACCTTGTCAGTTTAGCAACCCACTCAGCCTTCTGTCTATGCTATTTCAGTCTCCAAAACAGGTGTCTGAAGGAGGTGCCTTTAGTTTCCATACACATCTCAGAACCTTTTGCAATGGCTGGTATGGTGCTTTAAAGGAGATGCTACTATTGCATTCAGACAAACAACAGAGAGCTTTTGAAAAGAGAAGGCTACATTGGTAAAGTTGGGAGATTGAGAAAGTCAGTGCATGAATCCTTTAGTCGAGTCAAACAACACTGAAATGGGAGGAAAAGATCCAGCAAGCTGAGGAAGAGGAGGAAAGTTGTAAGATGGAGCATTTTCCAGGGCAAGAGAGGAAAGCAAGCTCTCTGTTTGCTTTCATCCTCCTTACATTAAGCCCTAACTATATTGTGATGCTGCATGACAAGTTGTGAGCTAAACTCCTGTTTCCATGTATGTTCCAATATATCAGACACAGCAAATCTGAAATGTAAAGCCCTCAAGTGACTGAGAGATAGGGATGCCCTTTTGATGATGACAACTAGATGTATGGTTCCTTCAAAAATAGAATTCAGCCACAAAACCAGGCCCTCTAACAACCCATTCCTGTCTGGTGTTAACACTGATGAGACTTCATAGAAAATCCTCAGAAACTGACAGGATTGGGTATCACCAGGTCCTTGCACCTACCTGTAGGATAAAGCTAGCCCCACCCAGTCTCGTCATAATTTGGTTGCCTTCAGTTCCAGTAAGTACGCTTTTGACAGAAGTGCATTGTCTGCTCTCTTTTCTTCAGGACTCAGTCAGGAAACACTTCCTTTCATCAAGTCCATTCATGCCTTCTGCATTCCAAGATGAGACATTACAGGACAACATTTGTTGCTGCATTCTGTATCAGTCAAGCTCCTTACTGAAAGGCTGTTTCAAGCAAGATTTCTCAGAAAGGCAGTCTTTATAAACTATTGAAGTCAGAGTGCATAGTTAATAAGGATTCTAGGAGAGATTAAACAGTGTTTACCCTCAGATCCCAAAAGTAGCAAAGTCTGGATCTGAAGGGAAAGTGTATTTTAAATTGGAGTGGAAATGCAATAAGATTTCAGCAGGCATATCCCATGTGCTATTGCCCATTTCTTGCTTCATTTCTCTGCACTAGATTTCCAATAATGAAGCTCTGAAGAATAACTGATGACCCTCCATCTGTTTGGGTGACTCCAGAGAGCTAGCTGTTTATTTCATCACAGCTATCATCATGATCAATGAACACTGCAAATCACTTTTATGTATATAATCTAATAACCATTTACAACCCTCTTTTTTTCATTTATTATTAAACTTTTAGCTTTTTTTAGTATTAAAGAATTGGCATCAGCATGATTATTGGGTAAGATCTGAGATTCATATTGACTTGGGTATAGGTGTATGATCCTTTAGGATCAGGAAGAACCTCACATATGATGAAATGGATTTTCAATAACTTCTCACTGTATTAGACCCATTTATCTCAACGGGAGACAAGGGCTGGAATTCATATGGAGAAGTGTGTTTGGCTTTTGGTTACCCAGTGTGGTACTGCAAAAGTGTTTTTTGTTTTTGTTTTTGTTTTGTTTTGTTTTTTAACTGGCTTGGTGAATCTAATTAAAGAATGAATCATTGCCTGCCTTATTTCTTGCAGTCTGGCCGGAGTGTGCCGTTCTCAGTGAGGCCCATTCCTGGCACCTGGTCAGAGCAAAATTTTGTACTATATGTCTCAGGAGGCACAACCCAATAAAAGAGGGTGAAAAGTGGCTTTATGGTCACCTTTGTGCTTATCTAATTGTGCTGCTCCAGAAGCTGCCATGGACCCCTGAATAAATTAGGACTTTCCCTTTAAGTGATTATTTTGGGCTGGCACGCATGGCCCTATACTTACATCGCCTTGCAACCCACTCCCAGCTTGAGGGCTAACAGTGAAAGAAGGAGTGGCA
Source organism: Podocnemis expansa (assembly GCA_007922195.1). Lineage (NCBI taxonomy): Eukaryota > Metazoa > Chordata > Testudines > Podocnemididae > Podocnemis > Podocnemis expansa. The sequence continues at coordinate 31,302,363 of ML681963.1, forward strand.
GTAACACTCAGGTCAGTCACAGAGGGCCTATCTAAGGTAAAATATCCCCAAGAACTACTCTAGTTTACACTAGGGGCTGCACCAGCCCCAGAACAGGCAGAATCAAGCAGTGCCAGAGTGGCTTAAAACCAGCTGTCATTTCTCCTGAACAGCATCTGCAATGTCGCAGCTCTCAGGTGATGTGTCACAGAATATATAGTCCAAGAAGGGCTAAATGGAGAGTCACATCCTCTCCAATCCAGGGGTAGCTTAGGGAACCTGCCTGGAATATAGCCAGGTCAGAGATAACTATTCAAAAAGGAATGTGCATAAGCTTTCAAGATATCACATTGATATCTTAACTTCAAAGCAACTCTGGCTCTGGGCTGTACAAGAGGGCCTGGGCATAAATGTTGGGGGATGAGATGGGCAGCAATAGGAATCCTGCCATGAGACGCCCAGGTGCAAAACCCTACCTGAAGCAGGGGGGACCTAAACTAGCATGATTCACCTGACCCTAACACAGTCACCAGCTCTTACCTGTTAGTAGCAGCCCCAATTACTCCAGGAAGGCAAAGCACACAAAACATCAACCACTTATTGCAGAGTGGTTTAAAAATCATTTATTAAATTATCTGCAACCAGGTTCCTCAAAGATGGAGGGAGTTGAGACAATTCTCTACCTCATGATTAATTGCCTGTAATAGTCTCCCACCTGTACAATTCCAGCCTGGTGGATTTAGATTTAGCGGCACTTATCTATAAACATTTTGCTTTTTCAAATTACTGTACACACATTATCTAGCAACCAGCCTACTGAACATCCTGTAAGGTAGGCAGATACTGCTTTCCTCATTTCACAAACAGGCAAAAGTGGGCCAGAGGGATTAAGGAGCAATTTTCAAAAGTAGCCTTTAGCTTTTGGGGTCTAATGTGTGAGTGTGCAATTTGAGATTCCCTGGGTTTCATTATCACAGGTGTTGAGCACCCACAGCCGCAGCTGAAGTCAGTGGGGCCCCAAAGTATCGGAAGATGGGCACTCAGAAACTGAAATAGTGGCTTCTTTTGGAAACTGTTGCCCAAGAGCTGCTGAGTCTGGCCTCTGAATCATCAAAACACAGGGAATGAAATTCTGATTGATTCCGTAATAAACATAGGAATAGATCAGCAAAACAAGCATGGAGTCTGTGGCACTTTTAAAGACTAACAAATTTATTTATCACAAGCTTTCATGAGCGAAAAATGGGATTATCTTCCATGACATTTGTAGCCAATTTGTTATTGTTGTGGAATTTGGGTGGCCAATATAGATCAATTTGAAGGACAGGTGTTCTTAATCCAGACTGACTACAGGTATGTTAATTAAATAGGACTTCCTCCCCAAAAACAAGCAGTCAAGGAGTACTCAGCTTCAGATTTTAAAACAAATTCTTTATTGCACGTGGCAAATGATAGATAAGAATACAAATGAATACTATGTAAAATGAATGATAAAGAGATACATCAGTACATCTCTATAACCACTATAAACAGTACTGTTGCTAAGATTTCTTATCTTTAAGATACAATTGTAAGAGTTATACTCACACTCAAAGTAAAGATAAGTTGAAGTAGTGAACTAACAATTCTAAACTGCTAAACGAAAATAAAGAAACCTAGCAAAAAGAAGTCAGGTAGAGTGTTGCTAGAAGCCTGTACAGTTTCCTCTTGCATTGTTCAAGTTCATCTGCCAGAACATGGAAGCTTCAACCCCTCTGCAAATTTGGGGACTTTAAATACCCTTTTTGCACAGAACCCCTCCAAAAATAAATTGAATTATCTCATTCTTCCTGGCCCAAATATAGGTTTTTTTCCAGAAATTGCTGGGCGTACTTTTAGATTATTGGTTTAGGGGTCTATTACGTCTATTTTTCTGGCATGTTCTCCCTTTTTCTTGTTTATCAGCTTGCGGGTTTTGCGATGGGTTTGCAGAGATATTTGCCACCTGTTTATCTGCAGAACATGATCAAAACCCAACTTGCCAAATTCTGCACAGCCTACACTCACCTCTTACCTAGTTAGCCTTTTCCTATTGCATAGATAGGTGCAAGCCTTGGTTTACAAAGCTGGCAGGTCTTATCCTATTGCATAGCAGACTTACTTACAGATCTCTGCAAACTGAGTCACACTTTTTGCAAAGATCTGCAGGATACATGCATTTCAGCTTATGGAAAGAACTAGTACCAGGAACTCTTACCTCTAAGAAGTGAAATACTATAAAACCATGGTTTCTTAAACTTACATAAAGAAAGATATATTTGTATAAAATAGATAGGGAGTAATACATGCATGCAAGCTCAATACAGGGTGTAGCCAAAGACTACACAGTTCATGTAATAAATAAATTTGTTAGTCTTTAAAAGTGTCACAGGACTTTTTGTTTGTTTTGCTGAATGAGACTAACATGGCTTCACCTTTGGAACTTAGAAATAGATTGTACTCACTTAAAAAAAAAGGAGTCATGTGGCACTTAAAGACTAACAGATTTATTTTTCGCCTGAGCTTTCATGGGAGAAAATCCCACTTCGTCAGATCTTCAGAGATGGATGAAATTACCTTTCTGTAAGTTCACTCATCTTCGAAACATCTGACGAAGTGAGATTTTCTCCCACGAAAGCTCATGCGAAAAATAAATCTGTTAGTCTTTAAGTGCCGCACAACTCCTTGTTTTTTTCGCTGGACTAGTCAAACGCAGCTATCCCTTTGGAAATTGACAAGATGCAAGGCACTACTCGGTTAAAACCATCAACTAGAAGAAACTATTTCTTGTGATTTTCAAATGCTTGCAACCCATTACTTCTCTGTTCTTGTAGGAGATTTAGCAAGAATTTCAAATCCTTGGGAGGGAGGCTACGGAACAGATTGCAGTCTGAAACAAAAAAATGTGACAGGTCTGTGTTTTTCACGTGCTGAATAAAGTCATCCAGCACCCTGAGAAAACAACAGTCAATGTTGGAATGCTTCCAGTCGGAGTCCTCTTTCCATTGAGTCAGAGTGTGAAGGAAAGATGTCTTGACATAGTAGGAGGACAGGCTTTTTAGTTGCCGGGGATAGTCTGCCTTCAGATCCTCCAAAAGGCTCTTCATTAGCTGAATGCATTTTTTCCTACACATAGCAGGGGAAGCAAAACATATTCATAGTCATGACAATTTATCATTATTTCTGATTAACCACATTATAACTGCTTACAAGGGCCCCAGTGCTTCATAGAATATTGCATTAGACATTTTTAAAAAATTCCATTTGCTAATATTTCTGTTAAGTTACAGTTCAGGCAGACTGGGCCACATTCCTGTTGCAGAGGGGTAACCGTGTAAGTCTGTGTACAGCAAAAACGAGAGTCCTGTGGCACCCTATAGACTAACAGATTTCTTCGGGCATGAGCTTTTGTGGTCTCTAACCCACTTCATTAGATGCATTCCAATCACAGTTATACTAACGTCAGGGCTATTCAGAGTTACAATAGGGTAAGTGATGGCAGAACTTGCATCCAGGACATTACTCTTGAGTCATTCTAGAGGGCAAGACCAAAATACGTTTGCTGCGGAGAGAAGATGCAGCAACATATATTAGACCCTCTCTGACTCTGGGTCCCCACTTCAATGAGAACCTTTCCATTGATTTTAACGGGCATGCAATCAGGCCTTGTGAGCTCTAGGTTGTATCTGGGAGAATCTGTAGTGGAACTGTGAATCTAAGGGCTACATTTACCCAATTTGGGAACGGAAATCATTCCATGCCTCCTACATGTCTGACACCCACACACCCACACATATGCACAAAGTCATTCTGAATACCACATACTCTAACCAAATAATTCACTAACCAGATACCAACCAATGTATTTCAGGGAATTATTTTAGACAGCAAGTAACCCAGAGAAAATAATACTTGGTTCACAAACATTTCATGAACAGAAAGAGAAGTAAAATTCTGTAGAATAAATTGTTGTTAGAAATTATTTGCCCTGATCTAGTATAGCTTTTGATTCCACCTGTACTAATCCAAGGGAGCATGTGAAATTCATCCAGCTGGGCTAGCTCTTGATCCCAGGTTTACATACCTGCAGCACTTCTTATCAGAAAATTCACAGCAGGTTTTAGTGTTGCCATGGTTATTCAAAATCTCCTTTTCAATATGAGAGAAAGAAATTCTCCAGACCTCTGCAATACATAACAACACAACCATCATACTACCAAGCTCTCTGGGTGGGAATAGGTATCAACAGCATTGCCCTACATCCAGGCCCTCAAATTAAGGCCACTTACATATTGAAAAGGTATTTAAGGCTAATTTTAAAGTTATAGATCCCACTTGCTATTAAAAAATAGGGAAATCAGTTTATGAAATACAGGGTGAAGAGAGGAAGAAAGGTGTTGAAGGTCTGACTGTATGTCCTTTTATAAATTCATAAATTCTGTAGCCAGAAGGGACCACTGTAATCATCTGAGCTAATCTCCTACATAATGCAGGCTGTAGAACTTACCCAAAACAATTCTTAGAGCACATCTTTTAGAGAAGACATCCAATCTTGATTTTAAAAGATTGTCAGTGATAGAAAATCCATCACGACCCTGAGTAAATTGTTCTAATGGTTAATTGTCCTCACTGCTAAAAATGCATATTTTGTTTCCTGTCTGAAATTGTCTAGCTTCAACTTCCAGTCACTGGATCATGTTACCCCTTCCTCTGCTAGACTGAAGAGAGCCCCTTAGTAAATATTTGTTCCCCAAATAGATATTTATAGATTCAAATGGATTCATCCCTTAATCTTCTCTTTGTTAACCTAAATATATTGAGCTCCTTGAGTCTGTCACTTGAAGGCATGTTTTCTAATCCTTTAATCATGCCCCTTGATCTTTTCTGAACCTCTCACATTTATCAAAATACATTATCAAGTAGAGAGGGCATTTTTCTTAGACTTGCAATAAGATCTTGGAAGTGTCACAGACTGAGACGGCTCTATACACTATATTGGGCTGAAGGACCAGGCACATCTCGCAGCTACACAGCAGTGTTTGGTTATGTAGTTTATTGTAACCCTCCTCTCAGCCAAAATAACTTACAAACTCAATATCAGTATCAGCACTTTAGTGGGGGAGTTTGCTGAGGTGGACAAAGTTTGTTAGGCAAGGAATTAAATTACCTTTGTCATCTTGCCCAAAGGGCTGCTTGGCAACAAAATAAAATGAGTTATTCCTCGGCTTGCTTTTCTTCCCCAGCCATTTTTCAACATCCTCCCCTAGCTTGCATGAATCAGGCCAACGACCTGAGATTTCCAGAGCAGGAACAAGATCAATAGACATGATCTCACGGTTGTTGTCATCCAACAACATAACAGTCACTGCTGGACAGTTCTGTTTCTTCGGCTTGACCATCATCTTCCATTCTGGGGAAGGAACTGGATACAATAGGCAAACACAGAATTAAACTTTAGAGCTAAAAAAGAGAGGATATCAAGCAAACCTGATTGATTTGCATCATCTCCAATTCAGTAGTCAGCAACCCTCATCTATACAAACCCACCAAGGAACTTCTAGGTTATGAAAGCCACAACTTTCCTCAGTATGATGAAGATCTGTAATATTCAGTGTTACTCGAATAGGCCCATATAGTGCGGTACTTTAGTTCTATAATCACCCCCGTTCAACTCCTGACTCATTAATGTATTTAATACTCCTATCCAAGACTCCGTTTAAGCACATCACTATAGAGATCTAATTTACTTCTCTATTCCTATTCAATATTCTCTTCCTTATACATCCAAAAATCACAGTAGCCCTCTTAGTCACAGCATCACACTGGGAGCGTTACCAACTTTGCCCATCATCTTGGGGTCTGCTCATTTATTAGGGTTACTTCCTCTTGGGAGCAGGGGTTGCAATTCTATTAGTGTACTGCTTGTGTCACTTGTGTCTTTGTGTGGAGATTATTTCTCCCTTCTGTAAATCCCTCCCAGCGGAACCACCCTTGCAGGACCTAAATTTCCCAAAACTAAGTTTCTATGTGTGACTGAGCAGACCAGGTCTATCAGCACTCTCAGCTGACCCCTTATGTGTCCCTGAACTCAGCAGGCCGGATTACACAGCACTGGTCTGCTGCTACCCATATGTGCCCCTGTACTGCACTGGACTAGACTGGAGTATGCATCCGAGCAGGCTGGGTTAAAACAGCACTTTCAGCTGTCACCCTTATATGCCACAGGTTCAGCACACTGGTAACCCCTTAATGAGCAAACCTTACAAGGAATTGGGCATCATAGGGATCTTTGGCTAGGTAAAAGGAGCATTGCTGCAGAGTAATACAGAGGAAGTTTGGCAACCAGCTTGATTAGGAAAGTTACTTTATTGCCAGGTACATAAAACTTATGACTAATTATAAAAGGAAAGAAAAATGCCCAAACAGTTACAATAGTAATACCCATACAAAAAGAGGAAAATGATTAAACAGTTACAATATGGCTGCGTTCACACACAGGCATTATTTCGATACAAGTTGTGTCAAAACAACTTGTATCAAAATAATGCCTTATTTCGAAATAACTTAATTTGAATTAACAGTTTGTTAATTTGAATTAAGGAAAAACGCTCAAAGTGAAATAGCAGTTTCAGGTAACAGTTATTTCGAAACAAGTCACTGTTGTTTTGAAACAACATGTTCGGACGGCATTGTTTCGAAACAATCATTTTGAAACAACATTGTTTCGTCCCCACATGGGGTTTAAGCTGTTTTGAAACAACGCCGTTGTTTCGAAACAACGGGTGCCGTTTTTTTCGAAACAACAGTGCATCGTTTGAACAGGGTATTTCTTATTTCAAAATAACCTCTGTTGTTTTGAAATTAGAGTGCTGTGTGAACATAGCCTATTACTCAGTTTTGATCATAGTATTGGGGAAAGCTAGCCCAAGTGGATTACAAAAGATCCAGTTTAGAAAGTTATAGTTGGACTCAGAGGGAAAAAAGAAAAAAGAGAAGCAAGTGTGTGGTGGGGGGGGGGAGTTGTCTCACCACTCAGTGCAGCTCAAAGGTACCCAGGAATCAGGCTGTTCAGCTTAGGGTCTGGAGTGATGGAGACAGGCAGAACCTCCACCATGATCAGCAAAGAGAAGGTGAAGTCCCAGTGGACCTGAGGCAGCTTGTAGGTCCATGCAACAGATCAGGCATCGGAACAGATTCAGAACTGACTAACTCGCTAATTCAGTGGTTCCCAACCTTTTCTCTGCCATGGCACACCTTGACACCTGCATTTTTTTCAAGGCACACCACCATGAAAAAACTGATGAATATTCAAATTAAATTACTCATCAATATTCATGAACCATGACACAGTGTTTCAGAAATGCTGCTATGTGAAGTAGTAGGGGTAGCAGAGCAGGGGTGGCAAAACAGGGGAGATCAGGAGTCATGTGCAGTGGCAGGGTGAGTGTGGGGAGCAGAGCAGGGATGGCAAAAGAGGACAAGGGCAGCCATGTGGGGAACAACACAAGGGTGGCAAGAGAGGAGAGAGAAAGAAAGAACAACAGTGGCTTTGCAGGGACAAAGGGGGGAACCTGGGGAGCGGGAAGGTAGGGCAGGGGAGCATGGCGCAGCACCCACTTCCCCCTTCTCCACAGTGGATCTCTGCCCCCCAAAGCAAATCCTCACCACACTGATGATCCTTCCTACCCCAGCAGGTCCCATTCTTCCCTCCCCCAGCCCCCTTCTGCCCATGATGGACCTTCTAGCCCTCAGCTACACCCCCCCACAGCCACCCCACCCCCAGCTACACACACCCCCAATCAATCAGCCACCCCACAACCCCAGCTACATACCCTCTGCTACACATCCTCTCCCACCCAACTCTGCTACACACACATACCTGCCCCACAAAACCCCCAGCAGGTCCCCCCCCAACCCCTTTACCTGGGCTGTTTGCAGGCTGGCTGACACAAGCTGCTCTGCCCTGCAGGGGGAGATTCACACACACCCCGCCTCCCCCAGCTCTCTGCCAGCTAGGCTTAAGGTGGAGCCAGTTTTAAGGTGGAGCCACCTGAATGGTGCACTTGAGCTGCTCCTACTATTTTAAGGGAGACCCCTGGAACTCGCCATTCTAGTGCCTTCCTCTATTTTTAGGGAGCCGGAATGCTGCTTGCCTAAAAATAGGGGGCCCCAGAACTGTGTTCCTGTGCCTTCCCCCTTACATTAACCCCTGCCTTTTCCCAGCCCTGCATAGCCCAGTGGCTGGGCCAAGCAGGGAGGAAAATTTAACTCCAGCTCTTGGGCATGCTCGCGGCACACTTTGGGTGTTCCTGCGGCACACCAGTGTGGCCCGGCACACTGGTTGGGAACCACTGCTCTAACTAACTCACTTGTGGAACTTGGGTAAGGATTTTTGTAAGGAAGAAACAATGTTTCAAGGCAGAACACTGGGGTTGTTTTGGGTTAAATAATGACTTAAGGGAGTATACCAGAAATGTTTTGTTTAAGTGGACAATAGGAGCTGATCATTCCTGGTGATGGGTGGCATTCCTTGAGGGAGCTTACAATGCAGTCAGGAAGATTCAGTATGTTGGATATCAATTGAAGATCTATTGACTAGAATTGGTCTGATAACTGCTGAGCTGGGTGTGTGCAGATATGAGTTCCTTTGTCTCAGGAGCAGGGATCCCCCATCATGCAGTGCTTCCCTGCTTTGCCAGTCCCAAAATTCAGTGCAACTCCTGCTTTGGAGCTTGGTTCTCCATTCAGTATGCTAATTCTTGTTCCATCCTTGATGCAAATGAAGTTTCCACTGTCCATTCAGTGTGCTAATGGTTCACAGCTTCCATGTAGATGACGCTAGAGGAGTTGCCCTAATTCCAGCACCCTTGTTCAAAGGGATTTTAGGTGTGTCTCCTACTGCCTTTCATTGTTTCTGGTTTCTGGTTTAAGCAGAGGCTGAAGGTGATGGGGTGCGGGGGGTGAGTCTCAGTGGCTGGCTACTATGCCCTGATTCTCCAAGAACACAGAGCTACCAAATAACAGGGAATCCTCATTTAATTGGTTATCCATCATGATTCTTAAATCCTTGTCAAGGTCACAGTTTGCCAGGACAGAGTACCCCACCCTATAAATGTAACCTACTTTCTTTGTTCCAAATGCACACAACCTTGCATTTGGCTGTATTTAAATATATGTGGTCAAGCAACACCAGCTTACAAAGTGATCAGGAATGCTCTGTATAACCTTAGCATTGTTTACCACTCTAACAGTTTTGTGTCATCTGCTAATTTTACAAACAATGATTAAATATTTTCTTCCAAATCATTAATAAATAATATTGAGCCAGGGACAGACCTGTGTGGAACTCTACTGGAAATGACTCTGTGGATGATGATTCACAAATTAGAATATTTTTTTGAAATCCATTAGCTAGCCATTTTAATTAATTTATTATATGCTTTATTGATTTATAGAGCAGAATGTCATAAGGTACTAAGTCAAATTTTTAAGAAATATAACTATATTATGTCAATACAGTTACCTTATCAACCAAACTTATCTCATCAAAAACAATATCACATTTGCTTTACTAGACATATTTTCCATATCACAGGATAGGTGGCTTTACAGGTGAAGTTCATAGACTCAGACACTATGTCTACACTTAAGTTAGTTCGAATTAACTTACCCAATACATAGAAAGAAGAAGGAACCCTGGGACAAAGAGGTCAAACCATGTTAATTCAAACTAATGGTTAGTTTGAATTAACACTGCTCCATTGCGTTAATTCAAACTAATAAGTTCGAATTAACTGTTACTTTGAAGTTAAGCAAAGTTTTATAACTTCGAAGTAAGCGTTCATTACTTCAAACTAAGAAATTCCTTAGTTCAAAGTAATGAAAGTCAGTGTCGTCATGCATAAATTTAATTTGAATTAATCTTCATTAATTCAAACTAAATTGTAAGCATAGACATAACCATATACTCTAAAGTCAGAAGGAACCAATATTATCATCTAGCCTGGCCTCCTGAACAATGCAGACTACAGAACATCACCCACCCACTTCTGTCATAAAGCTCTAACCTATGACTTAGTTATTAAAGTCCTCAAATCATGATTTAAAGACTTTAAAGTACAAAGAATCCACCAGCAAGTGAACCATGTCCCACAGTACAGAGGAAGGTGAAAAACCACCAAAGCCCTAGCCAATCTGCTCTGTGTGAAAATTCCTTCCAAACCCCTGTGCATGGCTCAACGCAGTGCTTTTCTGTTCCATAATTTCAGACCTCTACATGCATTCACAACTTTATTACTTTTAAAAGTGAGACAAAGTTGGTAACAGTTATGTGCTGAAAAAGTTTTTCAGGAATAGCTGGAAACTGGCAGAGTCAAAGGCATTTGCTTACCTCTGTAGGATGATGCAATGAACCGGCGGACATGTCTCCTGAATTCCTCCAGGACGTTCACAGGAGACACAGTACTACCATCCTCCAACAAGAAAGGAGTGGGGAAGCTCCGGGACTTTCTCAGTAAAGTAACTTTGTAGTAGAGCCCATCACAGTTATCCACCTTTGTGTATGTAACATATCCTGGAACTGGCAGAGCTAGCATCACATCAAACTCATCTGGATGAGAAATCTGTGGGAAAGGTTTCAGCTTCAGAGGGGTGCAACTAAATAATTGTGCAACCAGCAGTACTGGATAGACAGAGGCTGCTCATTTGCTATTCTGACCAAATGGGCTGACCCACCATTTCACATTAATTTCTTGAGTTTTTCCAGGAAACATATCATGGAAAGATTCTGATCGCCAGAGATAGTGCTGGTCAGCTTATCCAGAAGGAATAAAGAGTAATGGCATGAACTTCAACATGTTTCAGTTGCACTAATCCTGGGGGCTGTTAGAGGCTAGTTCACCACCACCCTTCCCTCCCTAACTCCCTGCAGAACTTTTAGCAGCTCAACGTTAGACTGGTTTGCAACAGCTTTCTTGGAGCTCTAATGCCAGTGGAGATTGCCAAATTATGTGAGCTCTGGCCATACACACCTGCCCATCCCTTTTACCCTGGCATAATTCTGAAATGCCCTATACAGGGCGGGTGCTGCTAGTTACACTGACCTGTACCAGCCAAAGAGTCACTCATGCTGGGGGAATCCTCGGCTGTCCAACTAGGACAGCTTTAAATCACCACTTGGCCACCAAAATCCAGGAGCTGGTACTGGTGATTCAGTAAGTGATTCTCATCCAAGTTAGAAGTAAACCATTGCCTTAATGTGGTATGTGGACCTCAATGTTGTTCTACTTGCCATGTCAGCCCTGAGCAAATGTGGGCATTAAAGATTCTATATCACTTTTTGCAAGAATTGAGATATTAGCCATGATATCCTAGCCCAGTAGTTCTCAGTCACTATATCAGCACATATTACTGTGTCACCACACAGCGTCAAGTGTGTTGTGGAGACCTGCTGAGATACCTGGATTTGGCTTTGGGGGCTGGGCTGGTGCATCTTTTAAGGTTGCGATATGCAACCAAGTATGTTGTGACCTGCAAAAAGTTGAGAACCGCTGTCATAGCCTAATCCCATCTTGACAGTTACATCTGTAGCTCCAAATTCTCCCTGTATTTTACTTGGATAGATCTTCCTTTCACTTCTACACTATTTCTCTGTAGTAGCTGGTTGTAGTTTTAATATCTGCCACCTATGCTTTGTAAGAGGCTACTCTTTAGTAGTAAAGCAGTCCTGTGCATGTGTGGGCTGTGGGGAGGGAGGGCTGGTGATAGTGTAGCTCTGCTAAGTTCATAGTCTTCCACCAACATCCATCCACAAGCAGCAAAGGATCTGGGATGTAGTTTGTAAACTGTGTGAAATGCAGTGAAATACATAGAGGAGTAATATTAAAAATTAGCATCTAAAAAATCTAGTAGAATACATAACAATAATGGCAATAGCAGTAGCCTAAAGATACAGGTTTAAAAGTCACATTTCTTTCAGCTATGTTTGATAGTGACACATAAATCTGGTGAATTTGTAATGTGTAAATAAAGGAAAGATGAATGTGAATGAAATATGAATATTGACTGACCCACCATATGACACAAGCACTATTAAAGAAGCATCTGGACAATGAACTGACTTATTTTGATACTTTAACTCACCTTGATAAGTAACTTAAATTACTCCACTAGTGGTCCTATTGACTAATCACTAATCTTAGGCTATGTCTACACTTAAGAAGTTAGTTCGAATTAACTTAGTTTGAATTAGTTAATTTGAACTACTGATGGTTAATTCAAACTAAGTTAATTCGAATGAACATGGCCCCACTAGAAACCCAAATCAAACTAGCACTTGCTAGCTCGATTTAAGAAGGGGGCACCATGGGAAATATGGCAATACAGCCCCTGAGAAGGGCCATGGCCCCACCCAATACATAGAAAGAGGAAGGCACCCTGGGACGAAGAAGGTCAAACCGCATTAATTTGAACTAATGGTTAGTTTGAATTAACGCATCTCCATTGTGTGAATTCAAACTAACCATTACTGCAAAGTTAAGTAAGGTTTTACAACTTTGAAGTAAACATTCATTACTTAGAACTAAGGAATTCCTTAGTTCAAACTAATGAAAGCCAGTGTAGCCATGCATTAATTTAGTCTGAATTAATCCTCATTAATTTGAACTAAATTATTAGTGTAGACATAGACAAAGAGAGTACTTGAGATTAAAATGCTGATCAAAGTTAGTAAGAGTATCAGATACACCTATACCCTTGCAGTCCTATTATAATCACCACAGTGACAGGCGATATACAAAAGATGCTATGGTGAAAGTTACTATATAAAAGATACCACAGTGACACGCACAATAGAAAAACCTCAAGTAGAGGGGCATAACCAGCCCTATTAGCTGAAGAGAAGTGAATCCTTCCTAGACTGAATGCTAGACCCGCTGCTGCTTTGTTAGTCTTTCTGGGCAAAATGGAAGTGTTGTCCATTTGTGATAGTATAAGGACACTTAGCAGAGAGCTACTTACTTTCACAAGTTCATAGTAACTGCCCGTGGTCAGTTTGGTCACCTCCTTAAAATAGGGCCTCTCCGGACACTCCTTCAGGTATCTAATGAATGGGTCAATGAATCCATTAATGATTCCAGCAGCCTGGATTTTCTCCACACGTTTCAGAGGGAGGGCTTTTAGTCTCTTTTCAATGCGCGGACGAAGATCTTGGTTTGGCACAGTGCAGGCAGTGGCTACCACCTCTGAACTGTTGGACAGTCCAGCAGAGGCAGACCTGGAAGAGTGATCTCCAAGGTGTCCTACAAGGGAACATTTAAGAAAAGATAGAAATCTAAGACTAAGAGACGTGTTCTAGCTTTTCTAAACCAAATCCTCTGTGAAGTGAGGTGCATCCTCAGCTCTCACTGGCTATGTCTACACTTACAAGTTATTTCAAACTAAAGCTTAATTCAAAATAGCTTATTCCCTGGCAAAGGAGGCATTTTATTGTATTGTATTAAGCAGTTACTTAATCTGAAATAAGGAGCTGGTAATTCAATATAATAAAACCTTTTTTTTTTTAAGTATTGCTTACTTTGAAGTTATTGGTTCGAATTAAGCCAGTTTAAGCCACAGAATAGGCTTAATTCAGACTAATTTCCCTATTCTTTTGCCTGCCTTCCCCTATTTCAAATTAGAGAGTCGTCACTGGACTCCTAATTCAAAATAATAACTTCAAAGTAGTGCTAATTCAAAATAATGACTTCAATTTAACTTTGAAGTAGTTATTTCAAATTAACTACTTCAAATTAATTTTGTAAGTGTAGATATAGCCACTGAGGGGACTGTGTGTCTTAGAGAAGTCCCAGTAACTTACAGGATTGAGTCCCAGATCTAGGTTCAGCATTGCCTCTGCTGCACAGTGGAAGATACCAGAATTCCAAGTAACGTTGTAGTGCCACCCTGCTACCCCCAGCTAACCCAACAGCTCCTAATTATCCAGTGGATTCAGGAGTCCTCCAAGTCCCTTGGATGATCATGCTCTTCTACTGTACAGACATTTGACAATTATCACTAGTATTCCTTATTTTATTTTAAAAAAATGTTCAAGAAGATAAATAAAGACTGAGATAGCAAAATATATCATTCACCCATTATCCCTTCAATACATTCACTCTGCTGACAAGGTTCAGAGTTAATTTACGTGATAGATGCCTCTACTTACCTGAAACAAGGCTGGTCTGATTGGCATTCCCTGTTAGTGGGTGATGCACTTCAGTTACTTATTCTAGATAAATTATATTACAAAAACATACTCCAGAGACCAACACCCACTTTTGTCTCCAATGCAGTGCCTGATTCTTTCCTAGAATAATAGCAGTAACAATAAAAATATCCAGATACCTGAGCCAGCAGAACATTTTTTATTATTTCTCTGTTGCACACAATCCACCAGTGGGGGGAGGGAACACTTGATGCCCATTTCACACAACAGAGCTGTGTCTTCTTCATACCCCCATATCCAAAACCCCAGAGGGAAGCCCAGTTGAGGGAGAAAGGGGAGTAGTTGCACCATCCATTGACACCCCACTAGCTAAAGAACCAGGGGTATGTCTACACCAGAAACTCTGTTAAGTGGATCTAACAAGATTGATTTTAAGTCGACTTAAAGTCTACCCTGTTAAGTTGACTGAGACAGTCCGCACTGAAAACTCCTGTTGACTGCCTGCGTCCACACTGGCAGGTGCTAGGTCGACAGCCAGGAACTCTGAGAGGGAGCCTAAAGGCCAATTAGGTTGACTTAAGGGCTTTTGCCATCTACATTGGATTAAATTGACTTAATAAAGCCAATTTAAGCATTAAGTCAACCTTAAGAGGTGGTGTTATTAAGTCATCTTAATGGAAGCCCAGTGTGGACACAGGAGTCTATAGGTGGACTTAACTTTCCTTATGTTGACCTAAGGTTCCAGTGTAGACATACCCTAGGATAGGAAGACATCATGTTAGGTGCTGAACAGACACATAACAGGCAGACTACCTCTGCCTTTGCAGCCTAGGTTAATGAAAAGTTTTGACTTTCAGTGTAGCAAATTGGAAGGTCAAAGTAGCAATGAAAACAAACACATTTTGTATCGGGGGAAGTAGATCTGGTGCAAATATTTTGAAGAAAAATTGGATGTGGTTTGGTATGGTTTGTTGGTAGTTGTCCTTATTGGGGGTGTTGAAAAAAAGCCTTTTCTTCTAAACTGGAAATTTTTATAACTGTTAACTTATCAACATTATGATTTTTTCTATGAAAAATGTAGCCTATATTGAGTTAAGATTTTTTGTTCTTATCGTATTTTGCTTCCCTTCATCCCTTCTCTCAACTCTACTTTCCGGCTGTAAAATGGAAAAAAAGGCAGGGGTAATTGGAATAAGAAATGGAAAGTGGGGGGAATGGAAACAAAGAAACCCAAAAATACTATAAATGAGATTGAGGAGCATAACCCATCACAAAGATTTAAAACAGAAGAAAAATTCCTTCCTTTTTAAACCTGTGAACTGAAAATAACTTGGAATTTTTCAGCAAAACAAACAAGGAGTCCTGTGGCACTTTCAAAGACTAACTAATTTATTTTTTGCATGAACTTTCATGGGCAAAGGCTTTCCTCCTACTTTTTCATCCTCCTTCCTTCACTTGGTGCATCTTGGCTTCAGCTGCATCTCATCACAGACTTCAGTGATCTATTTGGCACAAGAGCTGTCTCCATGTTACCTGCTTGCATGTCATCTAATACAATAGGATCATAAATTTTGATTGGACAATTTCAGTAATAGTAATATCAACAGGAAGAGATAACAATCACAGCACATACAAAAAAGTTTTGCTTCACCTCCTTAAGTGAAATAATATAGACCATGGATTGTCAAACTTTTTTCCTTGGGACCCAGCTCCAGACCCTTCTGCCATGTGACACCCCTCCACTGAAAGAAAGCAGCCGCTGCCAGAAAATTGAACAGTGACCATGGCTCTGGCAGGTGGGAATCCCTCATGGCTTTCATCCTTTCTCTTGAGGCTTATATTGCATCTTCAAAATCTACACCTCTAATTTGATATCACCTACATGGAACATGCAGAGGGTGATCCACATGCAGTACTCCTGTCTCAAATCAGGAAGTATGTCAAGTCTCTAAAATTGCATGTAGTAGCCTGGAGAGTGTGTGTGGGAGCTCTTTGCAAATGGTGCTGGTGGGACGGGACCTGAGTGGAAAAACGAGATGAAAATGCTGAGACAGGGGAGGGAGAAGAGAGCCAATGCCAGGCTGGAAGGAAAGGTCCTGGAAGAGCCTGTCTGCTGCTGAGCATGTCCAAGTCCCTCCAGGTAGAGCTCCCTTTTCCACTGCCAAATCCCAGGAACTGAAGCAGCCCCTCTGGGTTCCACTTTCACTTCTGCACTTCATCTGCTCATGAGTGTCAATGAACATGCAATTGTCCACAACATTGTGACTGAAGGGGTGCTAGACCTCTCTGCTTGGTCTGGTGACCCCTGTCGCTGTCGCTGTCACTGTGCATAAGGCAGCAACACGATGGAACTATCCATTCCCCTTCAGACTGGGACCTTGTTGTAACTTCTCCTTCCAGCAGATAAATTTCTGAGCTGGATTTTATTCTGTTAAATAGGTTTGCTAATTGTAGAAAAAATACCCTACTTTCTAACACAGGCTCCTACTAGAGCAGTTTTCTTTTCTCTTCTCTTTTTAATTATCAGTCAAAAAAATCTCTCAAAAGAGTTTTTATTAAAATCAACAACTTATAACTATTGTTGCAAGCAAGCGAATTCTCAACCAGTGCAAAAAGAGGCAAGACCTATTTTGCAAAAATAACTGCTATGTCTACATTGTAGAGCATTTTCAAAAAAGCTTTTTTAAAAAAAAAAAATTCAAAATATCTTCAGAATAATTATCTCAAAATACCTTTTTCTCAAAAATGCTATTTAGGGAGAACGATCTGGGGACTGGCTCCTTCTCATGAAATACTGCAGCTTTTTTTTTTTTTTTTTTTTTTTGGAAATTGAAAGTCTACACCAGACCTTCTTTTTTTTAAAAAAAAGAAATGCAATGAAAACATAGGCAGGCTATCTCAAAAAAAATCAAAAGACCCACTATAGGATTCAAACCCATGACCACAAGCTTAAAAGCCTTTGCCGTTTTGGCAATGGCTTTTTTCAAAAAGCTATCTCGAAAAAGGCTTTTTTTTATACTAAACTAGGTTTAGCATTCGTGAAAAAGCTCACCAGTATTCGGAGATACTGGTGCGCTTTTATGAAAAAGCTACACCTGATATTTATTTTGAAATAAAAAGCCTTTTTTAAGATAGCTTTGTCAAAAAAAAGCCATCGCTAGATGCAGCAAAGGCTTTTTTCAAAAAAGCCTGCCCATCTACTCCATTGCCTTTTTTTTTTTAAAAAAGGAAAGTCAAATGTAGACTTTTACTTTCAAAAAAAAATGTGGTATTTTGGGACCAGGAGGAATCCCTGGACTATTCTCCTGAAATAGCATTTATGAAAAAAGTTATATTGAGATAATTATTCCAAATATATTTTGAAATAATTTTTTCGAAAAAAGTTTTTTAAAAAATGCTGTGCAATGTAGACATAGCCCCCAGGACTCCTTCCTTTTTTTGCTTTATTAGACTAATAGGACTGCCCCTTTCGAACTTTTCAACCTCTAGATCCCAGGAATTGTGGAATACGGGGACGTTCAAAGTTTTTTTCTTTTCTGCATTGGGTCTATTGATGGAAAACACAAAGCTTGCTTGCTGGTGACCTCAGTCCTTCTTATATGAATGAGAGAAGCCCAAAGAGATACTGACTCAGAGAGGAGGCATACAGATTGTTTGAATGACAATTAGCACCTCATTGTTAATCCTACTGACTCGCATATTTAGCTCAGTGCTCTCTACTGAAGGCTGACACTATGTTACAACAGTGAGATCAGTGAGATGCAGCCACTTCCCTCC